>JAJHZJ010000605.1:3640099-4240099 GCA_023548195.1 Bettongia penicillata ogilbyi | reverse complement strand
AAGGTCTCTGCATAAGGCCCCTGAGGAGGCTGAGCCTGGGAGGCAGCTCTGCCCCCACCCCAGCACCAGAACTAAAGCTTGCTGCGGAAAGCGCATTTGAACCTCAGACCCCAAGCACTAGCTGGGCGGATCTAGGCGGGGGTGGACAGGAATCTCAGAAGTCAAGTAACTGGCTGGGAAAATGCCTAGAAAAGGGAAGAAAAATAAGACTATAGAGAGTTTTTTCCAACAAATGCAAATGATCCTAGCAGTCGGATCTGATGACAAGGATGTATTTTCGCCATCGGGGAAAGATGTGGAGGGCGGGGCCTCGGTACCCCAGACACCTCAGGGGGATGTCAGATGGGCTCAGGCCTTGGAAGAGCTCAAAAAGGATTTTGAAAAGCAAGTTAGACAGGTGGAGGAAAAGCTGGGAAGAGAAATGAGAGAGATGCAAGAAAAGTATGAAAAACGGGTCAATACCTTGGTAAAGGAGACCCAAAAAAATGCTGAAGAAAATAACACCTTGAAGACTAGGCTTACTCAATTGGCAAAAGAGGTTCAAAAAGCCAATGTGGAGAAAAATGCTTTCAAAAGCAGAATGAGCCAAATGGAAAAAGAGGTTCAAAAGCTCACTGAATTTAATAGTTCTCTCAAAATTAGAATGGAACAGATGGAGTCTAATGACTTTACGAGAAACCAAGAAATCACCAAACAAAACCAAAAGAATGAAAAAATGGAAGAGAATGTGAAATATCTCATGGGAAAAACAACTGACCTGGAAAATAGATCCAGGAGAGACAATTTAAAAATTAGGGGACTACCTGAAAGTCATGATCAAAAAAAGAGCCTAGACATCATCCTCCATGAAATTATCAAGGAAAACTGCCCTGACATTCTAGAACCAGAGGGCAAAATAAGTATTGAAAGAATCCATCGATCACCACCTGAAAGAGATCCAAAAAGAGAAACTCCTAGGAACATTGTGGCCAAATTCCAGAACTCCCAGCTCAAGGAGAAAATCTTGCAAGCAGCTAGAAAGAAACAATTCCAGTACTGTGGAAATACAATCAGGATAACTCAAGATCTAGCAGCTTCTACATTAAGGGATCGAAGGGCATGGAATAGGATATTCCAGAAGTCAAAGGAACTAGGACTCAAACCAAGAATCACCTACCCAGCTAAACTGAGTATAATACTTCAAGGGAAAATATGGTCTTTCAATGAAACAGAGGACTTTCAATCATTCTTGATGAAAAGACCAGAGCTGAAAAGAAAATTTGACTTCCAAACACAAGAATGAGAAGAATCATAAAAAAGTAAACAGCAAAGAGAAGTCTTAAGGGACTTACCAGAAGTGAACTGTTTACATTCCTACATGGAAAGACAATATTTGTAACTCTTAAAACTTTTCAGTATCTGGGTAGTTGCTGGGACCACACACACACATGTACATGCACACACACACACACATACACACATGCACACACACAGAGAGACAGAGAGCACAGAGTGAATTGAATAGGATGGGACCATAGCTTAAAAGAAATTAAAGTAAATGGTGAGAGAGAAATGTAGTGGGAGGAAAGAGGGTGAAATGGAATGGGGTAATTATATGTCATTTAAGAGGTAAGTAGGAGACTTTTTAGTGGAGGGATAAAGAGGAGAGCTGAGAAAAAAAAAAACCAAAAAACAAGAAGTTTACCCTCATCACATTTGACTAAAGGAAGGAATAAAATGCACACTCATTTTGGTATGAAAACCTATCTTACAGTATAGGAAAGTGGGGGAGAAGGAGATAAGCAAGGGGGGTGGGATGATGGAAGGGAGGGCAAAGGGAGGAGGGAGCAATTTGAAGTCAACACGTGGGGAGGGACAGGATCAAAAGACAGAATAGAAACAATGAGGGGCAGAATAGGATGGAGGGTAATTCAGTTAGTCTTACACAACACGACTATCAGGGAAGTCATTTGCAAAATTACACAGATATGGCCTATATTGAATTGTCTGCCTTCCCAAAGGGAATGGGTGGGGAGGGAGGGATGGGGAGAATTTGGAACTCAAAGTTTTAGGAACAACTGTCTAGTATTGCTGTTGCTACTAGGAAAGAAGACATACAGTTAAGGAGGAATAGAAAATCATCTGGCCCTACAGGAGAAAAGAGAAGATGGAGACAAGAGAAGGGAGGGATGACAGAAGAGAGGGCAGATTGGAGATAGGGAAAATTAGATTGCTTGGGGTATTGGGGTGGGGGGAGGGGATAAAAGGGGAGAAAATTTGGAACCCAAAGTTTTGTGAAAATGAATGTAAAAAGTTAAATAAATAAAAAAAAACTGTTGTGGAATTATGAACTGATCTAACTATTTTAGGGAGCAATTTGGAACTTTGTCCACAAGACTATAAAACTGAACATACCCTTTGACCCATCAATATCACTACTAGCTTTGTATCCCAAAGAGAGAATTAAAAAAGAAAAGAAAAAGGACTTATTTCTACAAAAAATATCTGTAGCAGCTCTTTTTCCTCACTTAGTAGTATTTTGTTTTTTCCAATTACATTTAGGGTTAAGGTAAAAATAGTTTTCAACATTCATTTTTATAAAATTTTGAATTCCAAATTTTTCTTTCTCCCTTCTTCTCTTTCCTCCCCTCTTCCCGTGGCAGCTAGCAATCTGATATAGATTATACATGTACAATCATGACAAATATATTTCCACATTAGTCACGTTGTGAAAAAAGAATCAGAGCAAAAGGGGAAAATCACAAGGAAGAAAAAACAAGAAAAAAGTAAAAATAAATATGCTTCAATCTGCATTCAGACTCCATAGTTTTTTCTCTGGATGTAGATAGCATTTTTCATCAAGAATCTTTTGAAATTGTCTTGAATCATTGTATTGCTGAGAAGAGATAAGTTTATCACAGCTGATCACTGCACAGTATTGCTGTTCCTGTGTACAATGTTCTCCTGATTCTGCTCACCTCCTTTTGCATCAGTTCATTTAAGTCTTTCCAGGTTTTTCTGAATTCTGCCTGCTCATTATTTCTTACAGCACAATAGTATTTCTTTACATCCATATACTACAACTTGTTCAGCCCTTCCCCAGATTATGCGCTTCCCCTCAATTTCCAATTCTTTGTCACCACACAAAGAGCTGAGAATTGAGGGGGGATGCTCATCAATTGGGGAATGTCTGAACAAGTTGTAATATATGATTTTGAGGAAATTTGTTGTTCAGTAACTTTCATGCCTCTTCATGACCCCATTTGGGGTTTTGCTGCAAAGATAGTGAGGTAGTTTGGTATTTCCTTCTCCAGCTCATTTTATAGGTGAGGAGACTACAGCAAACAAGGTTAAGTGATTTCCCAGATCTCATAGCTAGTAAGTATTTGAGGCTGCATCTGAACTCCCATCTTGACTTCACACGCAGTACTCTATCCACCATACTATGTAGCTGCCCCTGTAAGGGAATACTACTGTGCTATAAGAATTATGAGCAGGATGATTTTCAGAAAAACCTGAAAAGACTTACATGAACTGATGTAGAATGAAGTGAGCAGCACCAGGAGAACAGTGTACTGTACAATGATCAACTGTGAATGATCTAAGATAATTCCAAAAAGCATAAAAAATGCTACCCACTTCCAGAGAAAACTGACGGAGTCTGAATGCAGATTGAAACATACTTTTTTCTACTTTACTTTTCTTATTTTTTTAAAAAAATTTGTTTTTTTCTTTCACAACATGAATAATATGAAAATATATTTTGCATGACTCTACATGTGTAGTCTATATCAAATTGCTTGTTTTCTCAGTGGGGAAGGAGAGGAGAAAAAGTGGGAGAGAGTTTGGAACTCAAAATAAAAAAAAACCCTAATGTTAAAAATTATTTTTACATGTAATTGGAAAAAACAAAATATTTAAAAACATGACCCCTTCCTATCTTTCCAGTTTTCTTAGACATGGTCCAGATACACAGGCCAACTTGTTATTCCTCATACACAACATTTTTTTTCTCCTGTCTTGATGCCTTTGCACCAGTTGGTTCCTATGCCATAAGTTCTCCCTATCCTAATGTCTGTTCTTTAGAATCCATGATTTCCCTTGAGACTCAGGTCATGTGCCTCCTTCTTCACAAAATTCTTCCCTTAATGTATCTTATGTTTATTTTGCACATACTTTTATATGTCTGTATGGTCTCCTCATTAGAATATAAACTCTTTGAGGGAAGAAACTATTTCACTTTTATCTTTATTTCACTGGTTCTCAGTATAGTGCTTGGCCAATAGAATATGCTTAAAAAATGCTTATGTGGGGGATGAATTTTTATTGGTCTTTTGTTTTTATATTACCTACATTTTCCAATGCATTCTTCTCCTCTACCCTCCCAGAGAACTATCCCTTATAACAAAGAATTAAAAAGAGAGAGAGAAACTGCTCAGTTTCTGAAACTGACACATAAAAAATGTTAGTCATTTGATTGGCTGATCTTAAGTCAACTTTACCTAGAGACCAAATTCTGGGGGCAGAAACTGAGAAACCATATGTCATGATTGGCTCCAACCTCCCTCTCTACTAGAGATGGCTCTGCCATCTTTTATCAGTATTTTAGGGCCTGATGCCCAGAAGGGAGCAGAATAGCTTTCAAACGGCTGAACTCTAGTGATTCTGTCCTTTCCCCTAAAAGGTCAGCAGGGTCAGTGAAGTGATCTAGGAGTAGGGAAACGGAAGTACAATAGGGGAGAAAAATGGAGGAGGGGAGGAAGTCTGTAGACAAAAACATCTACCTGCTAACCTATCTACAAAATTATCTGTCTTTCACAGGAAACCTCTGGATGCCCACAGAAGACATTCTTCCTGAGCTGTGATCATCACAGGCTGGGTTTTTCTGCAAGTGGTTATTAAATGCAAAAAAAACAAAACCAAAACCTCACAAACTGATGTAAGTTTTAAATGACTTGTGTAAGATCTCCTTTCAGAACAGAATGTCAACTTAGGAGAACTGGCATGTCGGGCACAGGGACATTTGAGAAGCAGGGGAAAATATACAGATGAGAAAAAATTTAAGACAAATTACCAGTTTATGACAGGATAAACTCTTCTAACCATTAAGGTACAATCCCATTTTGCCATTTTTCCTCCGATATTTAGAACTGAGGGACTTCAAAGCAGGGGCCCCAGCTTATTTTACAAATATAAAAATTAAGGCTCCTAGAGTTATGCAACTCACCCAAGGTCATTACATATCAGAGGCACAATCTGAATCTAGTTCCTCTGACTCAGTCAGTTTTTCTTCTACTCAGAGGTCATGTAGTACAACCCCATTTTTACAGATGAGGGAAACTGTTGTCTAGAGAGATTATGAGAAAGGCCTAAATTCATACAAGGAGTATAAGTGGCAAAGAACTGGGGAGGTGGGAGGAGAAGGGGTGTTTCCCATATTTGTTTTTATTCTGTTTTGAGAAAGAAACCTTTTATGTGGGCACCAGCCCCAATCACACTGGCGTTCAGTAGTATTTGTTTGGTTAAAGCCTGTTGGTCACTTTAAACATCTTACCACTTTCTCAGGGAAATTTCAGATGATGAATAATTCCAACAAACAAACCTGAAACATACCAGGTTCCATTTCCTGGAGAGTTAGAGTCAGAATGGCCTCCAGGACATATTAGAAAGAGAAAGCCTCCAGAGTAGTGATGTAGTAGATTTAAGCAGTGCTAAGCACATAACACAAGCCTGAACTCATAGCTCAACTCATTAAAGGGCAGTGCTAATGAGGATGACGTCATAGGTTTGATCTCAGTTTCAGCCCCTTAGCTCCAGCAGAGAGGGAAAAAAACACCCTCTTGTTCTAGAGCCCCAAGCTATATCCCTAATCTAAACCAGTAATTTTGTAAAGGCTGGTCTAAGTGACAAGAGTGGGGATGAATCAGTTTAATATCCTCATCACTACCAGCAAATCAACCTAAAACATAGCCAAGTGCACACATAGACGACCAAGCCTACTCCATACCTCCCTGTTATGTATCCAAGCTCAAATATCCCTCAAGATTTGAATTGTCCATACTACACCATCAATGGAGATACCAAACTCTCAAATTTGTTTTTAATGTTTAAAACTTCAAAAATATTATAAACAGCTTATAAGCTTTTGAGCTTATAAAAGGGCAAGGAGCATATCTTTATTTCTCCTCTCGAATCTCTAGGAGACTACAACACTGTGCACCTGCTCAATTAATGATTTCAGACAAACTGATTTGGGTTTCTTATGTTACAGAAGAAAATGTTCATAAAATGTCAGAAAAGGGCCTTGGAGATTATCTGGTCCAGACATCTAATTTCACAGGAGAGCAAAGTTAGGTCTGCAGCGGAGGCAAGACCTGGGTAGTAGCTGGCTAATTAGGGTCAGAGCTGAGCCCATAAATAAGCTCTTCTGACTTCTCTTTCAAGAGCAGCCCCGACTTTACAGTTGTGAATCATTCCATTAATTCTCCAAACTGTTTCAGGCTACTCAGTGTATAAGTGGAACCAATTTTGTCTAATTTTATATCGAAAATACACTGGGTTTCCTAAAACTTTTAGTGCAGTTTTAAGTTTTAATAGCTTGCAATTTGTATGTGTGTTTGTATGTGTGTGTCTATACACAGACACACACGAATCTGTGGCTGCATTAATGACTAAGGAACCAGACACTACTCTCCTTGTTACTTTACACATGCATGTCACAAAGGGAAGGTGGCTGGAGCTGCAGACAGAAGATCTGGATTCAAAGTGTGGCTGTGATGATTACGACTGGCTCCACTTGAGACAACAAACCCAGCATCTTCAGGGCCTAGATTGCTCCTCTATACAATGAGCAGGTTTGATCCGAGGACTTATAACTGCTTCTGTCAGCTAATAAAACTCTGTCCTGACAGAATTTCAAGTATTTATTTACTTTCACAGTTGAATTTACCTTAGCCTAGATCCTCCTCAGTCATTCTCCCTATAGTACCCCAGGTCTATCTATCTCATCAGAAAACCCTGGATGCCTGGGTCCCTTCTGCATACACTGAACCTTGGCTTTAGTGCTGTTCTAGTTCTGAAAACGTGATGAAACAAGTAGTGAGTTGTCTGGCTATAGGAGCTCTTTCATAAGCCCTTGGCTCTGGATTACAGATTTAGGTAGAAGAAGGGGTGGGATGAACTTATATTTATAATAATATTTGAGCTTGCCCTCCCCCTTGGTTGGAAGGGCTGCCTCCTTCCCCTCCTCTAGAGTCAGAGGACCTGGGTTCAAACATAGCTGAGCTGCCTGCTACCTAGATGGCTTTAGGCAAGTAATAGAATCTCCCTGGGCATCATTTTACTCATCTGGAGTATGAGAGAATTGACTAGATGGTCTCTGATGTCCCTTCTAGCTTGAGATCTCTACAGCCTATGATCTTAGTTCTTGAAACACATACAACTCTTTTTTTATATGTATATATGTAATCACACATATATATGTATATATATGCATATACATATGTATACACACATACACAGATACACACATTCAATCTCTATTTTCTAACCCCCTTGCCCCACTGCAGATGAAAGAAAAACAAAGTCCTTGTTACAAACATGTATAGTCAGGTAAAACCAATTTCTACGTTGGCCCTGTCCAAAAAAATGTCTCATTCTATGCTCTGTGAGGAGGTGGGCAACACACTTCATCATTACCCTTGGGAATGATGGCTAGTCCTCACACTGATCAGAATTCCTAAAGTCTTTCATAGCTGTTTTGGATTTGTGTAAAGTGTTCTCCTGGTTCTGTTCACTTCACTGTGCATCAGTTCATGTAAGTCTTCCCAGGTTCCTCTGAAAGTGTCCCCTTCATCATTTCTTACAGTACAATAATCCATTACATTTATATGCGTATATAAGTGTGTATATATATATATATACATATATATGTATATATATGCATGTATATATACATATATACATATATATATATCTCATGTTTTCATGTTGAGTGAATGTATTTTTGCATCCAACTGTGTGTGCCACATATCTTGGTACTCACAAGATCATTCTAGCAGGTAGTTACTGAGATGGAATTAGCCCTTAAAGCCAAATGACAAGGATGAGAACAATGACTGACATTTATATAAGATCTTTGCAGTCATTACCTTATTTGAGTCTCACAATAACCCTGTACTAAAGGTATTATTATCCCCATTTTATGGACAAAGAAAGTGAGGCTTAGTGAGGCTGGTACTTCTCTATGGTCACAGTTAATAAGCTAGTAAGTGTCTGGGTTAGGATTTAAACCTAGGTTTCTCCTGGTCTCATATCCAATGCTCTTTACAGTAAACTATGTTTCATCTTCTAAATTCAGAATTATAACCACAGCAGGATGAGTAGGGTTATAGCCCAGGGTGCCAAATTGGTGGGGATGTGGTCATTCTCCTTGCCTACTCCTCTATCATAGGAGATGACTTGACCCCCTAGGCTAGTCCAACCCTGGACCACCAGCACCAGGGTCTCTGCCTTCACCCCCAACATGACTGTGCTACCATACCCTTTCATCAGCTGAAAAAACTGCTAGGTAGAGGTCTGACCCAATTAATAGAGGTCAAACTGCTGTTTGAGGGTCTTCCTGATCAGGTCTGCAATTACAGTTCTCTAAGCATCACAGGCTTGACGGGGCATTTCAGTTTCCACTAAGATGAGACCAAGCCCTTAAGATGTGATGTTAAGATGGATGTGGATGTGGATGGAGCAGAGTCTTGGGGTTATTTAGTCTGTCATATTGGATGGCTTCCTGTGTTACTGAAGAAGCTAAGAATTTCACCAGAGGAACAATGAATGGGTGAGTCCAAATGCTTTTCATATGAAGATCAAAGTTGAGGAACTTTACTGGACTGTAGGAATGTCAGTTAAGTTAGCATTTCTAGTTGGTTCTCCTGATTGGGTCTAATCATAAGCATGTTGGAATGAGAGACAATGTAGGAAAATAACAGGATTAGATTAGATGACCTCGAGGAACCAGGGATACCATTTTGTGGAATATAACACCTCAGGGGATCCCCTTCCAATATCATAGGAGCCACATGCCTGGGCCAGCCCTGTACAGCCCAACCTGCTCTCTAGTGCTCCATCTGGCCAGAAGGCAGAGCTGCATCCAGCCTTCCTTACTGGAATTTCCTGCTTACTGGGGATAAAGATCAGCCCTGCGATTTAATTGTTAGACGTAACTCCCACAAGAAGAAACTCATTCTACTGATGTAAGTCAACACCTTCACTGCAATTTATAGTCTCAGAGACCTGCCTGGGGCACAGAGAGTTTCAGTTACGTGTCCAGGATCACACAGCCAGTATGTGTCAGAAGTGGATTTGAATCCAAGTCTTCCTGGTCTTGCAGTCAGCTCCGCCTGTTGGGCCATAATATTCCTATGCTTAGTAACTTAGTAAAGCAAAGTGATCACATGATCATGTGTCTAGAGCTGGAAAGGACTAAGAGACCATCCAGTCCAGTTTCCTGTTTTATATAGGAAGAAACTGATGCACAGCATGGGAAATTGACTTGTCCAAGGTCACATATTTCATCTTGACACCAATGAAACTAAGTTCAGCACAGGGGGGAATCCCTCCCTTAATTAGAGCCTATCACCCATGAGGCTGAAACTATTGGTCTGCTCCACTATGGGCCAATCACACAGCTTTTTTCTTAAATTCCTTCCTATAAGTCATACTTGGGACTCTTGAATGCAAGAGGGACTTGCATGGGTGCTGGAATGTGTTGGGTTCAGCATAATTCATCTTCACTTACTGGGGAAAAGAAATGACACAAGGTTCAAATCCTTGTGAAAGGCAGACTGGTAGCATCAAGTTTGTATAGAAAATAGAAACCTCTGGGTTCAGTTAACAAAGTGGAAAAGAGTTAGGAAAAATCAAGGTCATGAGAAGGCAGAATACATCAGCTCCTGATACACAGGCCATGCTGAAATTAACTTATATGATCACAGGGTCTCAAACATAGTCAGTATTAAATAACTTCTGTTGATTGACTGAAAGCAGGATGACCAAGTCACCATGACGACTTACTTTCTTCCTTCAATGAGATGTAATTTTGGTAGTCTGGGGATTCCATCAGGAACTTTGTAAGAGGTCTCTGAAATGGCTAGGACTGGAAAACTGATCATCCGTCAGGCAACTGGTGATGAGCCTTGCCAGATGTAGCCAGGAAGGTCCCCAAACAGCAACTATTTAGTTTATACTCCACTGACCTGGAAGGAGCAGCCAGGTCTTGTGCTCTGCTGGTGTAGCTTTCAAGGATCCAGGATTCACTTCACATCAAATCCCAATTAATCAATACATGGTTGCTGTTCAGTCTTTTCAGTCATGTCTGACTCTTCGTGATACCCCTTGGGGTTTTCTTGGCAAAAATATTGGAGTGGTTTGTCATTTCCTTCTCCAGTTCATTTTACAGATGAGAAACTGAGGCAAACAGCGTTAGGTGACTTGCTCAAGGCACACAGCAAGTGTTTGAGGTCAAATTTGAACTCAGATATTCCTGATTCCAGGCCTTGTGTTCTATCAATTGTACCACTTAATTGCCTAATAGCTAAGCACTATGGGAAATACTAAGATAATTAACACATGACCTCTAATCTCCAGAAACTTATACTGCATTGAGAAAATGAGATACACATAAAAAGATAACGAACAGTACATGGCAGTAAATCATCCTTGCCTTTGAGCTGGAAGGGACCTCTAATCCAACCTCTTCATTTTGCACACAAAGAAATGGAGACCTAAAGATGTGAAGTGACTTGCCTGTTGTTGAAAGGAGCAGAGCCTGGATCTGAATCTAGGTTCTCTGACTCTATCCGGTGGCCTGGGTGCACTGGACCACAGATTTGAAGCCCAAGAAGTTTCAGAGACAAGCCTAAAGTCTTCCAGGGAGTGAGTGGCAGAACTAGGACTTGACGACATGTCCTCTTGCTTAGGTTCTACAGTCTAAATTCAAGACTCTTTCCACTGTGTCCCAAAGCCACAACTAAGAGTCAAATGAGTAACAGAGATAAGGCCACAGGAGTTCACTCACAGGGCCCTCTCCCTCCTTGGAGCTCTTATCGCACTGCTTCTGATCCTTGGATGGAACTTCCCCTCACAGACCTTGTGTTATAGCTCTTTGTGAACCTGCCTTATCTCTCCTATTAGATTATAGACTCCTTGAGGACAAAAATGATGTCCAAAGTGCAAAGTCTCTGCACATGGTTCCTGGCTCTCTCATTTATGATCGATGTGAACTTTGGTGAATCACTTTTCTTGGACCTTAGTTTCCTTATCTATAAAATGGAGGCTTGGTCTAGATAACTTCCAAGGTCTCTTCTAGTTCTAAATCAATGATCCTTTGATGTATCTGCCAAAGCATGCAGCATAAGGTCTTGCCTTGTGCACAAGAAGTGTTCAAATTGTTCCTTCCTTTGCTTTCGAAGTACAATGCTGTCATGAACGGCATCATGACTTGAGCCATGAATTAGACTGAAATGAGGCAGAGTCCCATAAATCCTCAGCCTTTCTCTCTCATCCACAGTCATCCAAGTCCAATGATAAGACAAAAGTCAAAATGATTGGCGCCAGCCCAGGATGAAGTGGATTACCTTGGTATCATGGATATCTGACCAAGCTCTAAATGCTCCACAGTACCTGGTCAGTCACCTTAGTGGTTATTGGAATAAATTGTTCTTATCCACCCATTCCACTGGGGGGAAGTCTTCACATGCTTGGGGTAGGCAACCCTCTAATCCACCAATGGCTGAATGAAGGAAGATGGCAATCCTGTAGACTGGCTTGTCAGAAAGATCTTCATGAAGGACGTGGGACTTGAAGGACAGGAAGAACTCAGGAGGAAGAGGGAAGTCATTGCATGGAGGAAAACTAAGGCAAGGTGAAGAGACTATCAGAAATGCATCCTCCTTCACCTACTTGAACCAGGTACCCTGGCAGTTGACAGAGGGTAAATATAATTATGTGTGCTTTTAGAATCCTCTCTTTACCCTTCAAACTTGGGGGGGTCTCTGATCATGAAAATCTGGATGTCGGGTGGAAGGCTGCACTGTATACACCTGGGTGGAGAAAGCAAGGATGCGCAGGTATGTGACATGGGAAGGGAACTGGCTGTTGGCCCATAGTTGAAATGGGCTATTGATAACTTCATGCTTCCCTCTGTCAAGTCTACAAGAAAGCCAGCCTTTGTATTACTGATCTACTCTGGTCATGTTTCCTTGCTTTGGCAGGATAGGTTATTTATCACCTCAAATGTTATCACTGTATACTTTAACTGAAATGCAATCAGAATCACATGCACCAAGGAGCACCTCACCTGAAGGGCTGGGACAACCCTTCCCCATATTCTAGTTGGGTGAGTTAGTATGTCTCCCTTTGAACTTGACCTTTCCAATGTGGGTCCTGGGAGTAATGCCTTGTTTGTGTGCTCCTGGTGAACAAGAGCCCTTTGAAAGGGGCTTGTCAATCTGTGTGCAGCTCTAGGGAGTAGAAGGAACCCAAGGAACTGGTCTGAGGCAGTCAGATTGTGGCAATAATTAATCCAGGTTCCAGAATGGACCTCTTTCTTCTAAGGAAAGAAAGAAGCATTTAATAAATACCTCTATTTTTTAACTATTAAGTTGATTTTGTAAACTTTGTAAAGAAAACATTTTAAGAGATTTGATTTGCAGGTATCTTAAGGAAGAAAGGATTTTGCTCTCTATACTGTCATGGAAGATCTGTGTCTTCTCTAGTCAATAATAACATTTGTGACACTTGTCTTCAATGCTATTTGAAGTTCCATGTTGCTGGGCAGAAGTACCTCTTAGAGGTATTTGTTGTTTGCTTGAAGGATGAAACTGTGCATCCAGACATTGGCCAAGCCAGTCACATGCCATGAGAAGCCCCCAACAAGGCAGCCAAGAGGCTAGCCTAGGTTTGTTGTTTGGAGGAAAGTTATATTGGGGTGTCACTGCATCCTGGGCCATCTCCAGTCATCCTGATGAATATCTGGTCACTGGATCCAGATGGCTCAGGAGAAGAAAGCGAGGCTGGTGCCCTTGCACAGCCCTTCCTCGCTCAAAACAAAGTCAAGTGCAAGTCATGTCATCATTTCTCTGATGTCATGATCTTCTTCAAAAATGAAGGATGAAGGACAAACACCATTGTGCAGCAGGCATAGCGCTAAGCTCCTTTACAAATATTACCTCACTGGATCTTTATAACAGCTTTGTGAAGTAGGTGCTGTTATTATCCTCATTTAACAGATGAGGAAATTGAAGCAGACAGAGGCTACATGACTTGTCCAGTGTCAACATAGCTACTGAGTATTGGAGGGCTGGATTTGAATTCTGATCTTCCTGACTCCAGGCCCAGCTCTTTATCCACTGCATCACCTACTTGCCTCTAAGTTCCAAGGTATCTATTCCTATTCTTTACATACAGTATTTCATCAAGGAGCAGGGCATGGCGTGGAAGTTGAAAGAGGCAGGAATATGGAAGGTGTTTGGGACAGAAAGCAGGCCCGACTGCCTGGGGCAGGGTCTCACAAAAAAGGGGGAAGTAAGAGATTAAGTTGGAAAGGTAGTTATAGAGGTATGTCAGAGTTTTCCTACAGAGACTGGACTTTACCCTCTGGGCTGAGGGTCCCCATTTAGGGATGTGCCTACCTCAGTCAGTTGGAGAAGCTTTCAAAGGGCTGTGCAGGCATCTGTTAAATAATAATACTATCTCACTGAAATGACTATCTTTGTTTTATTTCTTATATGCATAGTGAAGTCTAGAATTTCTTTCCTCTCACAATGAAAACCCAAGGGATCATTGACCTAAAAAGGTCATGACAACAGCTGTAGGTGAAGCCTCTGAAGGTTTTTGAACAAGAGTGTGACATGGCATAAATTCCTAAAACATTAGGAATATCAGCCTGGTTTAAGTATGCAGGATGGATTGGAGGTGGAGAGCAGAGGGAGACAGGGGCATCCATGCGTCCATGGCAATAGTCTGGGCATGCGATCAGAAGAACCTCTCTTAGGATGGTGAGAGCGGAAATGAAAAAAATAGGGGCTGATTTGAGAGATAATAGGGAGGACCAACTGGACTTGGTGCCTGGCACACAGCAGGTGCATAATAAATGCTTACTGACTGCCTGGGTGGACAAAGACCAAAAAGGCTCAAGATGATTCAACACCTAGAGCCTGGTTACTTGGGAAAATGATGGAACCAAGGTTAGAAACAGGTGTTAGGACCAGGAGCCAATATGCAGAGAAAGAAAGGTGCCATCTAAGACATTTTGAGTTAAAGAAGATGGAAGGATATCAAAATGGAAATGTCTTACAAGGAAATGGAGCTGCCAGCCTGGAATCTGAGAGAAAGGCCAGGGCTGAAGAGGTATGTTTGGAAGTCATCTACCTAGAGATGAGAAGTAATATCAGTCAGTCACCAAACATTTACTAAACCCCTACTATGTGCCAGGCACTGTGCTAAGTGCTGAGGGTGCAAAGAGAAACAAAGGAGGAGCTCACAGTCTAAGGGGGAGTAAGGCTGGAACCAATGAAGGCACTAGACTAGAGAAAGAAGACTGGAGCTATGAGGACTGATCTGCGGCAAGTGCTCTGATCTAGAGGGCAGAAGGTGGAGGTGAGGTAACATTTACACACATGAGATGCCATTCTGATTACTAACATAAAAGTTTTTCTCTTCATCTACCCAACAGAGCCTAATTGGAACAGAACATTGTTAGTCTGGGAAGTTTCCTTTAATAACAGGAACAAAGAGTCCCTATTACCACAGCCTTTGGAGCACAAGTGATTAAATGCCCCTAAATTCTGGAAATAGAAGTAGAAATCCAGGCTTTTGGGGAAGAATCGAAGCAGAGAGGTTTATGTCTTTAGGAGAAAGAGGCCCAGTAAGCCCACAACTTAGCACCCAGCCAGACCAGGGAATGGGAAATGAAACAGACAATCCATTTCTACCTTTAGGCAAGTCTAATTTCCTCTGCAAACCTCAGGCACCCAAGCTGCAGCTGGGAAAAATGGGACAATTTTCTGCCCTTCCTTGATCCTGTGGATCAAGGAGGGCAAGAGTTCTTTGGTGTTTCTGTGTCGTAGAGACCTGAACTGTTTGGTAAAGCCAGTGAATTCCCTTTCAGAATAATAGTTTTAAATTCATAAAATAAAATACATACCATTACAAAGTAAACCAAAAGTTAGCAAAAATAACAGTCATTTTTTCCCATCCAAGTTTCTAGACCCCCCTGAAATCTATCTATGGGCCCCCTGTAGGTCTGTAGACTCCAGGTTAAGAAGCCCTAGTCCAGGGGGATTCTGACTGTAAAATGGATGGGTGATTCTCAGAAGGTCTGAAAAGGAAGGGAAACAGGACTCAGTGAACACAAAGGAGTCAGGCAACAAGAGAAACCCTTTAAAAAGAGCAGTCAAGAGGCCCATTCTCACCCAACAGACAAACCAACTTGCCTTAGGGGATGGGCCATGAGGCACCGTGTCACGAATTAAAGAATGGGTGGAGAACATGGACGACTCCCTATAAAGAAGTGAAGTTGTTACTTTGCCAATCTCCCTTGTCTGGTAAGCAGCACCTCTTACAAAACAGCAAAGCTATGGGAAGTGGGGGCTGGGCTGGGCTGGAGGGGTTGAAGGGGAGAATGTAATGGTGGTAACCAGCTCAAGTCAAAAGGCTGCACTTGAGGACCTAGAGGGTCACATGTGTGGATTTGGGTCTTTGTGTGGGTGTTTTGTCTCACTAGCAAGAAAGTAAGCTCTTTGACAGCAAGGGGAGTGACTGCCTTCTTTGGTGTTTGGCTCTCAGGGTACTGAAATTTTTCCCTCATCATCCCCTGCCCCCAATCAAAACCTGTTTTCAGGGAAGGATCTCAAGCTCATTCATTTGATGTTACTAAGTGATATTGAGAAACGTCATTTCGGCTTCCTTCTCGGAATATTTGCATTTTAACACAGAAATAGTGAAGTTCATTTCAGAAATTAGTGTCTGTGTATGCATATGTGTAAGGAAGCTGACCTCTGCTGCCGTTATATAGTTGTGTCTAATTTTCTGTGACTCCATTGGGGGCTTTCTTGGCAAAGATGCAGGAGTGGTTTGCCATTTCCTTCTCTAGCTGACTTACAGATGAGGAAACTGAAGTAAATGTGACCAACCCAGGGTCATACACCAAATACATGTTTGAGGTCGAATTTGAATTCCTGTCTTCCTGACTCCCGGCCTAATGTTTCATCTACCATTCCACCTAGCTGCCCACTTGACCTCTTTGACCGTGCAGGATAGTGTTCTTTACTGATAGTAATTTTGGTGATTTTGTAATTACTCATTCTAATACTTAGAATATGAGCTTCTTGCAGACTATTTTTTGTGTTATGTTTTGTTTGGGTTTTTCTCATGGTTTCTCTCATTTGTTTTAATTCTTCTAGGCAACATGACTAATGTAAAAATGTGTTTAACAAGAATGTATGTGCAGAACCCATATAAGATTACATGCCTTCTTGGGAGGGAGAAGAAAGGGAGAGGGACAAAATTTACAACTTACAGAAGTGATTGTTGAAAACTGAAAATAATTTTTTTAAAAAAGAATATGAGTCTCTTTAGGGCAAGAACTGTGTTTTTGCTTTCCTTTGTATCTGCAGGATTTATCACAGTGCCTGGCACATTGTTATTCAGTCTTTGTGAGCCCCAGGGACCACATTGTCCATGGGATTTTCTTGGCAAAGATCTTGAGTGGTTTGCCATCTCCTTCAGTGGATTAAGGCAAGCAGAAGTTAAATGACTGCCCAGGATCACACAGCTAATTAAGTGTCTGAGACTGGATTTGAACTCAGGTTTTCCTGACTTCAGTCCCAGCACTCTATTTACTTAGCCATCCAGCTGTCTCCTACCTGGAACTAAGTAAGCATATAATAAATGCTTATTGACTGACTGGACATTTTTCCCAAGTGGGGCCTGTTCTCACATTCTCATTCTATAATTCAGCATCAAGGTTGCCTTTCTGAGATTCCCAAATTATCCATGGGGTATCCTATTTTTTTATTTTCCCAGCATTGTCTTATTCAGCCCAATAATGACTAATTATATTAATTTCTACAAATGACTCAAGTTCTTTACTCCTCCCTTGGCAGGAGATGGAAGATTAGATCTTTCCATCCTGAATTTATGAGCTGGTTATCCTATATTTGGTACGTGAAGATTTTTTCCTTGACTTCAATAATCCAGGATGGATGTGAATCAATGCTGCCATGATTTTTGTCCTGGCTTGCACCTATTCTGAGTAAGCATGCCTGCCATCCTCCTTTGACTTCTCAGCCTGAAAGGTAACAAGGGTTGTAAATGCTGGCAAAAGTCTAGCTTGCTTACAGAAAAGCTTCCAAGACATTATTAGTTGACTCAGTTTCCTGATCTATCCTGTTAGAGGACCAGATAACCTCAGAGTCCTGTTCTAAATCGATGGTACTATGATTTTGGCTGGGGTGCCTTTCTCTCCCCTCCTGCTTCCAAGGTGAGGGCAGAATGACTTTCCTGACTCAGCTCCCTTGGCAATTTTCTCCTGCTACATGAAATCTAAATGCGACACGATGTTCTCCACCATCATGAAAACACAGAGGGGACCTTGGAGTTGATCCAGTCCAACTTTCTTACTTTAAAGATGAAAGTGAAGGGGATAGCCCAAGGTGACATAGATGAGTTGTGGCCTCCCTCCCTCCTCCTTGCCAGTCCTTCCTTCTACCACAGAGAGGGGAGCTCACCAAGAAAGTAAGAGCCAACGTTCATGACTCCAGGATAGACTCTGCTGAGAATTGGAAGTCCTCCCCATTTGACTCTAGTTGACATCCCACAACATTTTCTGAGCCAAATACGCATTGCTTTGCTTCACACCTGCCCCTTTCCAGCCCAACTGGTCTTCTTACTAGCTCGTGTACACAACTGTCCAGTTTTCATGTCTGGGCCTATACAGAAGTTGCTCCCAGGCTTGGACTTCACTCCCTCTAGATTGCTTCGGGTTCCTCAGCTTTTTCAAAGTTCACCTTAAATGCTACCTCCTCCATGAAGCCTTTCCTGATTCACCCAGCTGTTAGTAACACACCCAAATTACTTGGAACACTTCACTTTTACTGGGCAGTTAAGAGACACAGTGGACAGAGCTCTGGACTTGGAGTCAGGAAAGACTGAATTCAAATCCTGACTCAGACATTTCCAAGCTGGGCAACCTTGGGCAGACAAGTGAGACTCGAAGTGGCAGAAGCAGGTGCTGACTTGCACTGGCTGGGAGAGTTTCTTCACTGGAGTTTCGTATGCCAGTGAAGTCTCCAAAATGGCAGATTATAAATGGGAAGGGATCTTGGAGGCAATCTAGTCCAACCCTCACATTTTACAGATGAAGAAACTCTTACTCAGTGCAGAGAAGTACTTTTTTCAAAGTCACCCTGGGAGAAAGCAGCAAAGCCAAATTTGAACCAGGTCCTTTGACTTCATATTTTCAGTTTTCCCACCATACTCGATAACCTTTTTATAGGTATTCCTTTGAGCTTATTGTTCATGTGCCTCTGATCTTCTCTAGGGTTCCTCAGAGTGAATTTGTCATAAGATGCTTTAATTCTTTTTGCAAAAGGAGGTGAGAAGAAAAAGTCATCCTACTGGCGGAAGCAAGTAAGTCCCAAGCAAATTCTGTAGAGGGAGGTGGCAGGAGGGCCCAGTCGGAGGGATTCTCTTTGCTGTTTGTTGACTGGGTTGTTTTTTTCCATAATGATTTTATACAACTAATCATGAATCTGGTCTTCTTTTGTGTATTGATTTCATAGTGTTTGTGAACAAAGATACTTTATAAACTGTAAATTCCCACCCAGAGGTAAGTGTGTATTATTCTTCCAGGGAAAATGAAGGCATTAATGATGGGAAAGAGGGAGCAAAATAATTTCTCTCCAGCCTGAAATTGGTGGCCCCCAAAGAACCGTGGAAAGCTTGGCCCTGAATTCAAGTTGCCAAGTGCTTTCTCTCTGGTTCCATAAAGGAGGCTGCTAACCTCTGAGTGGAAAGGTAGTTTTCACTGGGTGCCTCTCCTCTTCTGAACCAAGTTTTTTACTCAGATCACTGTAATTTTTTAAAGGAAGCTGACTTGATGGCAGGAGTGTTTTTGGAGCCTCTAGTAAAAGGCATTAAACTTCAGAAATCCCCTCTGTGAAAGCTGGGTATGAGTCAAAATGAGCATACTGGAAGCTTTGCTATTGTAACCAGAGCAAGGAGAATAGAGAATTGGCTGATTGATGGCCTTGATTACAAAAAAAAGGATTACCCTGGGTTACACAGGGACAAACATTTCATCTGCATCTATCACAGGTTTTAGAGCCGGAAGGGACCTTAGATATCATCTAGTCCAACTTCATCATTGTACAGAGGAGGAAAGTGGAGGCCTAGAAAATTTAAGTGATTTGCCTCATTTCCCAAAGTTAGCATACAGCATATCTGAACACAAATTCATTCCCTTATTCCAAATCAAGCGTTCTTTCTTCTATGATACGTTGCTGAAATACAGACGTTTTAAAAGACTGAGTTGGTCTCAGCTTTTGGATGTGCTAATTCATAGGGTTGTTATGAAGAAAGTTCATTAAGAATATAAGTTAAGTCTCCACTCCAATTCATTCTCCATATAGCTGCCAAAGTGATTTTTCCCAAACACAGATCTGGTCATCTCATTCTGTTACTTATGAAACTACAATGGCTCCCTATTACCTGTAGGATCAAATATAAAATATTTTGTTTGACATTCAAAGCTCTTCACAACCCAGCTCCTTCCTCTGTTTCTAGTCTACTTAGACTTTACTCCTATTTGTCCACTGTGAATCAGCTGTACTCGGTCTACTCACTGATGCTTGAATACAACATTCCATCTCCTCTCTCTGTGACTTTGCAGTGGTTGTGCACCATGTTTGGAATGTTCTCACTCCTCACTTGTACCTATACCTGATTTCCTTCAAGGTTCCTCTCAAATACCACCTTCTGCTGGAGGCTTTTCCCAGTCCCTCCATTCTCTAGAGCTTTTCTCTCAAAGGTTAGCTTCGGTCTACTCTGTGAGCATCATGTGTTTATCTATTTATATTTATGTTGGCCCCTCTATTAGAATGTAAACACCTTGAGGACAGTGATTGTTTTTGCTGTTGTACCCCTTGTCCTTCACACAGTGCCTGGGAAACAGTATTCAAATAAGTTTGCCACACATGTCATCTATCACCTACACACCTTTGCCCAGTTCAAACCTTTTCATCCGTATCTCTTGGAATCCCTAACACTAGTCCAAGTCTAGTTCAAGTGCCATTTCCTGTAACAGAAGATCTTTCCAGACCAGCCTCTTTTACCCCCTTACAAATTATGAGGACATTCCTTTAAGTCCTGAAACTATTTTGTGTTTTCTTTGTATACAGTTCATATTAACCCATCTGTAGGCATGGTGTCTTCCCCAATAAAATGTAAACTCCTTGAGGGCAGGGTCTATTTCCACATTTGTCTTTGTATCCCCCAGTACTTAGCACATACAGGCACTCAAGAAATGCCATTGAATTATTGAATCCCAGGAAACAAATATCTAGCATTTCATTTATCTTCTCAGTCTCCCTCGGGTAATTCTCTAAGACTACATGTTGGAGGGAAGGTACTAATTTGCATTTGTGAAGAGAATTTCTTTATTGGGAGTTCCCTATACCAATGAAATCACAGGTCCAGTCTTTTCCCCCAATGTATACATAAAAGGAGATAAAGAAAAAGGTAGTGGAGAATAAAATCTCAGAAAGGATGGAGAGCAAACTCACTTTTTGTTGACTTGTCAAAGTATCTTGTCAAAACGTTTAGCAAAATGCTTTAGGTTTTGTGTATTATCTTAGCCCATATTCACATGGCCATTTATTTGGTTATTTGCTTTTATTGATGGGTAAGGTCATTATAATTGCATTTTGAATAAAGAGGTTGAATTTTGATTATCTCACTCTTGTAAAAAAAGACCCAAAAAACCCTTCATTCAAAAAGTGACTTCATCTCAGGGCTTTGTCAGCATTCTTGTAGAAATAACAGAAGAACTCTGAGAACCACATGGAGGTTAGCCCCAATAATCAGCTCTCTCTCCTTGCCCAGAGCATGCCTCAAGAAATCCCTATGGCCCTATCCCCATGTTTGTGTCTGGCAAATATATTGGTTCTGAGACATATTCTCCATGAGTAGATGTGTGAGGTAGCCTCCAAGTTTTGTTGGCTTCATAGGAGACCTGTGTTCCTGCAGTGGTGGTGGTGGTAGGGTAAGCTCTGAACTAAGAGGCAGTGCTGTGAGGTCTATTTACTTTGGTCAGGAAAGCAATGGGGCTTATGGGGATGACAAATGAACTATCCCTGGCCTGGGAAGCAGAGCTCTCCAGGGACCCAGTTCCAGGCCTGGGGACACTCACACATTTACATGGGCAGGTGCCAGTGCTCTAGGATGACAACTCATTTGGCCTAGATGCAGGTAACCCCAAAAGAAGGGATGGGGGAATCTCCATGGAAACCTGGAACTAGATTGATAGATATTTGTAAGACAAACCTTCATGCCATTAGTGGAAAGTTTTCAAGTTTATACAAGTTGATCTATTCTTCTCTGTGGAAAGCTGACCCGAGTTAAACCCTGTCATTTGGCTGATTTCAATGGTTTCCCAGTCTGGTCATCACCAAAAACAGCCTGACCTGATAGCCCGAAGTCAGGCTCAGGCTATCTTCACCAAGCAGGCTGGACAAATTCTCATTTGAGCATGACTTGGGTGACCCTCTGCTCTATCTCCCTTTGGAAGAGCTGAGTTCACAAAGAGCCACTCTACTCACAGTTCACTGGGAAGGTTCCCAGCTGCCCTCCAGAGTGTCTTATCTAGGCTGTGTGTTGGTTCTACTAAGAGTTGCTGATGAGATTTTGTAAGAGCAGAGGATCAGTGAGGAAGTACAGTCAGAGCTGAGGAGGGGTAAGAGGTCTTCATAACTCCTCTTATTCCAGAAGCCAAACCACTGGGCCCTCAATGGATTACAATCAAGCCATAGAGAGCCATCTGGCAAATTAGTTTAGGAAGCTTCCTTCCCACCACTACTGTAATTAGTAAAGTAAATAAAACGTAGAAAACAAGATTAACTGCTGTGGCTAAATTATAAAAAAAAATCAGAACTTCTCCCCATCTCCCATCAATTTTTGACACTGCGTAAAAAACAAAAGCTTCCCTGCGGCCTCAAATCATCATTAACTCATGCAAGGTTCGTAAATTTCAATCCTTATCTGTTAATTTTGTCATTCTCTGTGCTGGAACTTTCTTAGGGAAGGGACTGTTTCTTTTATATAATCTTTTGTGTATCAGGCACTGTGGACATTATTAGTCACATATTAACACCACCACCACCACCATGAAGAGAAGAGCCCTGATTGGTCAGGAAGAGTTCTTAGTTACCTTAAACTCACTTGAGCTGTTACACGCGGCTGCGCTATTGGGAAAGGCCAGGATGGGAATCTGGGAACTGTGTGTTTGGGAGGGGGTTGGGGGAGGGGAGATGGACTGGAACTCTGAAGGGCAGTTCATCAGTTTACTCACACAAGCAGATTCCTAAGCCTTGCCAGCTTTCCTGCCTATTGTCATAGTATATCCCTGGGGAAATGGCTCCACTCGCTTTTCAGAAAAGGCCAAAGGACAAAGTGGATGCTAATAGTAACAACGATGCATACTAGGCCCCTTGGCTGCAATGGCAGAGAAATGCAAATGGGAGCATTTCACCTGTCGTCCTGGGCTATCATTGCCTGAGCAGCTGAAAGCAAAGAGAAGGCGTGCTGAAAGCCAGAATGCTCAGCCATGACTTAGAAGCTCAGAAGAAAGCAAAGCTAAAGTTGATTTCTCTGAAGAGCTCCTTGAGGGTTTTCAGAGGGTAGACATATGCAGAGAGGTAGTCAGGTGGGGAGGGTACAGTGGAAAGAGCTTTGGCTTGGGTGCAGGGCTTCTGATTCACTGCTTCCCCTGCTGGTGTGACCAGAGCCAAGGACACTTTCCTTCTGCACACCTCAGTTTTCTCATCTATAAAATGAGGAGTTGAACTTGATACCCCCTCAGGTCCCTTTCAATTCTAGGGTTTGCTCATATTTGGATTGAGAAGCAAAGAAATGCAAAAGAGCAATTTATGGAGAGCAATTGAGATGTTTCACAGAGAAATGTTACCTGCAACATAATGACTCCCCACTAGCTTCTTGGGCATGTCTGTAGCCCTGAATATATCCCTAATAAGTTAGCATCCAGGTTGGCACTCTTCTGTGGGCATCCTTAGAATGGCCTAAATGGGGTCATGTCAGTTGGAAGGGGTTGGTAAGGCTCTGAAATAGCTTGGTTACAAAGATGCACCTTTGGTGGGAATAGGGACACAGCTAAACCTGTCACAAACAAACTTGAAGTTTGACTGAGGTGTGCCTGATTGGGTCAGTGGGCCAACGTTCCCACTACCTTTTGCCATTCTGGCTTCTTGACAATCTTCCCCCTCCCCCTCCTTGTTAATCTAAGCTAGAGTCGTTCTTCAAGGTACAGGTCAAGTTCCAAGTCCCCTCCATCCCAGCCATCCTACATGAACTCACTCTCCCCTGAACACTCAGAACAATCTCTGTCTTTATCACTCATTTGGCACTTAGAGCACACAGACTTCTGTGTCTTCACATCCTTTTAATGGCCTGTTTGCCCAACTGGGTTGTAAACCCCTGGAGGGATGCTCGAGGTAGCTCAGCAAGCTGTTCTAAGACCAGGTTGTCCTATCCCTTTTTGTAGCCTCTGAATCTAGAGCACAGCACCATGTGTGCAGGAAGCACACGATAAATATTTGTGGATGAGAATGATAATCACAGGGCACCAGATAGTTCTTTTTATAGAACAAGCCCTGGCTTGGTACATTTTGATGTGCATGTGAAGCTTTTATCCAGGTTGTTCATTAACAAAAGAAGATCTTGAGTCACACATGCTAAGACAGATTATAGCAGATAGCAGACTGCCAGTCTGGGAGATGGGTGACCCAGTTCAAATCCCAGATCTGCCACTCACTGTGTGACCCTGGACAGATCCCTTGCTTTCTCTGGGACTCAGTTTCCACATCTGTAAAATGAAGGTTTTAGACTAAATGAGCCCCAAGCCACCTGCCAGTTCTAAATCTGTACTCCTGGGTTGCTACAACAGGGTGGATCCTTAGGGCAAAAAAAAAAATCCCAGGGCCCCAGAGAGGTGGCACTTCAGTTAACCCTAGTCCAGTAGCTGCCCATTCCTGAGTATAATCACAAGGACAGCAGTGACAGGAACCACAAGCCAAAATATGATGTCTACAGGAGTTCTTCCTCTGCCTTTAATTTCCAATCATTTGGTATTTTTTGGGTGTGTGTTGAGGTCACTCTCTGGCTACAATCTGTCCTTCTTAGCCAGACTATCTGCCTCCAGATATATGCTCCTAAATTTGTAAATAAAAAGTGTGCACATGTGCGCACGCACACACACATATTTATGTCCTTATAGTTTACATACTTCCTTTATAGCCACTTGAGAGGTAGGCAGGTAGGTAGTAAGTTATTATTTTTCTTTTTCTTTATAATGTGAATTTTTCTGACAAGAATTCAAGTCAATGAGTAGGTGAGATAGCCTGTGGTTCAACTGGAACCTCCAATTCTAGTTCTTCTCTTAGCTATGGTTTTGTCTGCTTTCCAATTTATGGAACCCATCTCAGTGCCTTCTGATCAAATCCTTTCTTCAGGGAGGGAATGCATAATGTAGTGAAAAGATTACTAGACTTAGAAATAAAACCCATCTTTGCCCTGTATACACATTTGTGGGGCCCAGGCAATCCCTTAGAGGTCTCTGAATCTCATTTTCTCTTCTACTAAAGGGAGGGAAGTGGGACTCTATCACCTCAAAAGTACCAGTAGTTCCAAATCTCATCTGGTGTAGGTTGCAGAGATAGTAGGAAAGTGAATGATCTACACCATCCCTATCTTACAGATGAGGAGACTGAGCTCAGACAGGGGAAGTGAATTACCCAGGGTCACATAGGGCATCAGTGGCAGCTGGACTGAGATGAGAACTTCAGTGATTTGGGTTCCAACCTGGAAGTTTTTTTCACTGCCCAGTGCTGGGAGGATGCAGATGGTAAGTGCAAAAAGAGCAAAATCTATCTTGAATTTGCTTTTCTGGTCTTGGGGTGAACTTGTTCATACATTGAAGAACTATTTATTGGGCACCTACCATGCACATAGTGGTAAAATAGTATCACTGGCAATCTTGAGGTAGAGCAAGTGTTCTTAAGCCAGGGTCCACAGACCCCTTAGGATAGATTTCAATGAGTCTATAAAATTGGATGGAAAAAAAAAACCAATTTAATCTTACTTTCAATATAACTGGTTTCCTTTGTAATTCTATGTATTTTATTTTATGCATTTGTCTGTCTTGTAATAGAATACCAACACAATAAGCTTGTGCTGTGAGATCTGAGTTCTAATCCCAGTTGTGCCATTCAATAACTGTGTGGCCTTGGTAAATTACTTACCCTCTTTGGGCTTTGCTTTCTTAATTTGTAAAACAAGGGCCAAGGTCTATCTAATCTCTTAGGCCCCATCTGGCTCTGATGATCTACCTTCATGTCACTGAGTCAGAGACTCCCTGATTACCCAGTCACTCCTTAGTTCAGCCAATGGTTCGCTGTGTTCCGGATGAGTTCAGACGCTTCTGTGAGGCCTGGGGGACCAGAGCACATCAGTTTCTTTAGTCTGCCTTTAGATCATTGGTTTCTCTGTATCTTCTTCACCTCAAGGACTAATCTAACTTCAGATAATGAGATGACTTTCAAGGAAACAGACTGGAATTCCGTATGGTGGGCTTTACAAAGTCCAGTCTGAAGAGTCACAGAATCGGAAACTTACTCCTCACAAAACATGGAAAATGTGTCTACTCATGAGCCCAGTAATTAGAACTGTTCTAACACGATGACTTAGAATTCTTCAAAGAGAGAGGCCCTTTGAAAATTTCCTTTTAAATTAACTACGCCAATTTAAACTTTAAACAAAGCTGACTTCGGGCAAGAAGATTAAAATGTGTTAAGAGAGATAGAAGAGTGAAGGAAAATCAAAAGCCAAATGTATCACAAACCAATCATCCTGCGCCCAAACCTAAGCCAGTTTATGAGACTGCCCGATGACGGGATCATTCATAGGTGACTGTTTCGGATAATCATATCAGCTCTTCACGAGGCCTGCTGCTTCTCTCACGCATGCTTCCCAATTCAGATTACAGAACTCTCATCTAAAGTGAATAGTCAAATAAACTCAGAGATGCTTGATGTCAACAGAACAAATGTAAAAAGAGCCTTGCCACAGATGCTTAAACAGCTTCTGGTGTAGCAAGTATGCATGTTAACGCCTGGTTGGTTGGAAATGTTAAAAAAGGGGATGGGGGGAAATGAACTTTGAAATGAGTTAGGTTCACATTAGCTGATATTTGAATTTAAGACAAAGAGGATATCTGGATGTCTGGAAGAAGGGCAGTTGCTTCTGATGGCAACTACCTAGAATAACGTAGAGCTTACTTGGTGAGGTTTTCCGGCATAGGGAAGAGTCTAGAGAGATTGATTTGCTTTAAAGCTCAGTAAATGCTCCGAGAAGATAGATTTTGTTTTTTAGATGAAGGGTAGAAGGAGGAGAAGGGAAGGTCCAAAGAAGCAAAGGTTGATTTTTAGCTGAATCTTCAAGCATCAGGAGGGTCAATTTCTATCTCACTTGAAATATTTCTGCCCTTTTGCGTGTTAAAAATATAACTAATGTCCAAGACGATGATGAAAAGAAAGAGGAAGCCCAGGCTGCATGACTCAGCCAGGCCCTACAATGGTTGGCCTCAATCCAAGATTAACAATCCTCTGGATTTCCCTCACCAAACTAGAAGCCTGAAGCAGTCTGGGGAGTGCAGAATACAGAAACCCTGTCGATGGAATGGCAAGATGCAAATAAATGTGATCTTACCAGGGGACAGGTTTCCTTTTTCTGGGAAGGACATTTAGATTGGGAAGGGGCTCATGGAATTGACCATTTGTCTAGTGGCATTAGCCATGATTGACAATAAGCCAATTCCCTAAACCTGGTGACCTTCTCAGTGCAGCAGCTGGACTCTTAGAAGCAGCCTGTCCTTATTCAAATGTCTGCTCTTACCTCCTTTCCATGTAAGTAGTATTTTCCTAGAAAAAGGGGGAAAGCTCAGGCAGCAGACTCTCTCCCTAACTGGAGAAGTGGCTGCCAGCTTTGCTGTTTCACTGTATAGTTCAGTGACCTACTTTATCAAACCTGAGCTGGTTGGTGAGCAGGACATTTAAGCCACTCTAGACAGAGGAACAGTATTTCTCAGATTTAAACAGCCCTTTATGTTGAAATGAAAACGAGTTTCTTCTTGTTTTCTTTTTAGTGAAGGTGGGAGATATCTGGTCACTGTCCTCTCTTTCCCTTCACATCCCTGATGACCTCTATTGTTTTCCTGCCTGTGCTTGTCTTTAAATAATCTTGGTTTCTTGAACTGCTCCTTCGCGGTTCCATTCTCTCATCCTTTAACCATTTTGGTGGGTCTCTTGAATCTCTCATAAGTTCTTTTTGTTGTTGCTAACATGCTGTGGAACTCAGAACCAGACAGAGGTCTAACCAACCCTGAATACATACTGAAAGATGTTTATTCCAAGTTTTTTTTAAGGAATTCAATCACTCGATTATTTCAGTCTTCTCTCCCTAGCTCTGTAAAATGTATTCTTTCAAACAAAAGCAATGATCCATCTACAAATAAACCATTACTATGCTTGGAGAATATTTTATCTTGAAACCCTGGGTTGATCTCTTGCAGGTTTTAAATAAAACATAGATGTTTTTCAAATGCTGTCAAGCTGATTGGTGCTCACTGGTTCAGTTGTTGCAGTCTAGAGGTGCTGGGAACCTCAAAATCCAAGAGCAAAAGGCACAGGTTCTACCTTGAAAGAATTTGACTCATCCTTCTTTCAGTCTGAGGCAAGGTTAAAACACCTGTTGAGGTGAGCAGTTTTAAGAATCGGAGCAATTTAATGGGGGGAAGCAAGATGGACCCTATATACAGAAAGACTGTGGGAAGGTCTGGAGGTGCTCAAGGAGTGGCCAATAGCTTGGGGTGACTCGGAGGTATTAGAGGGGCCTAGATGGAATCAAGGAGTGGTGAAATAGCCTGGGGTGGTCCAGAGGTAACTGGGGGCTGGGTTAGAGGTAGGGAATAACTGAAGGTTAAAGTCACAATGAAAGGATGATGTCTCAGGAGAACACCAGGGCCAAGTGGGAAAGTTCAGTGGCTTTTCCTTTTTGGGGTCCAGGTCCCAAAGACACAGTCTTTTTCTTTTAGGGGTTCAAATTCCATCCCCATCACAATGAGGTCTGGGAATCAACGTTCCAGAGTTCCACTTTTACCTGTTCTTGCTGGTGACACTTTGGACAAGCCCCACTAGTAGGGAATCACACAACCATGACATGTTAGAGCTAGAAGAGACTTTTAGCTAGTTCCAACCCATTTGTTTTACAAATTAGAAAACAAGGGGGGATGCTAAATAACTTGACTAAGATTACAGAGCTACTGAATGATAGAAGTGGGTCTAGAATCCAGGTCTTTCTCAGTACTTCAGGTACTTCAGCAATGAAGCCTCTGGAACAGAGGGACTGCTCAGCCAAAGAATTAACTTACAAAACAGTAGCCTTTTAGTTGCCTCTCAAGGTGTAGTGAAAGGTCATTAACATTCATAAATACAGTTTTTGGGTTTGCTTGTTTTTTAACTGCTGGAGTTCCAAACAAAGTTTTGCTCAAGGAAATATAGTGTATTATCCTGTTAGACACAATAAAGTGCCCCTAAGTATATGCTGATTGACTGATTAGAAGGAGAATGGGATAGTGTTTTCTCACCACTTTACTTTTTAACTGTATATTTGTTAACATACACAGTTAATAAATAAATAAAAATAAAGTGATAAGTAAGAAAATATTGTATGTTAACAAATGCCTCACAAAGAGATTCTGGAGACTTCATTATAGGGCATGGATTGGAAAATGGGGTCCTTTACTCAAGTGAAATTTACGATGAAATACAGTTTGCCCCTTCCAGCTAAAAGTTTTTAAAAGTTTTAATGATTTTAAATGAGAATCCTTCTAGATGGTATGACAATATCAGCATGAATCTGGGGACCTGGACTGGTAAGGAAAAGTAAGGTAAGGAAACTGACTCTATGAACAGAGGCAAGCTCCTTCTTTGCAACTGGGCTATCTAGTGGTAAAGACGGGCCTCCCAGCCACACAAGCTATCCCACTATTCCTACTGTCTCTCAAAAAGAACAGAACACATAGAATCTTTTCTTTAATGACTCAAGGTCATCTTTACTAAGATCTGAGGGCTGGTGAAGTAGAATGGGTACCTTTCTTTTGTACCAAATGGTCCTAGATTTTTGTGTTTCTTGAGTTCCAGTGGTTGCTTTTTATGACAGGTTTTTTTTAGACCTCCTCCCTGGCTATTAAGCTCTCATTCCTCTCCACTGTCAATGGGCCTGTCTCTCTCTAGAAATGCTTCCCCTCTTCCTTTGCTTTCTATAATTTGTTGGTTCTAATATACTGTGGCCTAGGAAACCAGATAACCAAACTTGCTAGAATTGTAAACAGTAAGTCAATTTAAAGAAACAGTAACAGGCTCTAAATGAGGGTTGAAGGGCTCTCTGATGAGTAAAGTATAGAAGCTTTGATGTATGACTGCTGAGTTATCTCTTTTGCCTGCTCAGGTAATTTTTTGCTTGTTTTCTGACTGTTGGCCGTGTTCATTATGGCTCAAGTTAAGAACCAAGTGATTTCTTGGTAAGTAAAGCATTACTGTAATTTCTTTCTTCCAGAGACATTTACCTTTTCTCTTCCAGAAACACAGTTTACCTGGATTTACTTCCCTTCAATTTAACTCCACAGAACATTGATAATCACTTATCATGTGCAGTGCATTGTGTTAGGGGGAAGACAGAAAATTTTAGGACAACAGTACCCTTAGCAGTCTACTAGATAAAACCCAGCAGGTTTATCTTGGGAATTGGTAAGTGACATCAAAAGTGATGTCAACAGTAAGAACTACTTACTAGTTTAGAATGCTCCCAGTGGACTTAGAACAGAATCAACACTGGCTTTCTCTTTTCTAAAAGAAACAGAACACCCAGTTTGGAAACTCTGATCGGCAACAACACCATGGGTGCCTTTTATACAGATCCAGGGGGAGAAATACTAAAAATCTGTACTCTGTTTTATTTATTTTTTTCTCTTTGTTCATTAGTTAAAGGGACTTGCATTTTTCAATATTTCCTGTGTTGTAATGTGACTCCCTTGCATAGGTATTACCCAATACAGGAAGAGGAAAACCTCAAATGGAGGAAACCAGCACGACACTCATTGACAGTGAACCACACAGAAGTGCTGTCTGTCCCTGGGAAGGGCCCAGACTGCAGGCATATCCCCTTAGCTCTTGCTGTTTAGGTTTTCATTAAAAAAATAAAAAGTTCAAGAAAGAAAGCAGTGTGCATGTTAGAACAGGCTGACAGGTGTTTTTAGTATATGGTTCCAGAATGTGTGCTGAGTTTTTGGAAAAGCAATTCATGTTATGAGGTTTAAAGAGCATTTGTTCTCCTTTAAGGATGAGTGTCACTGACATCCATGTAGAGCTTTCCGGTTTACCACAATCTTTACAGACATTCCTGATAACAGCTGTGACTTTAGGGTTGTAGACAGCACTCATGTAAGGAAAGACCTCTAACAAGGAAGCCTCCCAAACACTCCGCAGCTCATCTTAGCTGCTCGGAGGCTGGCCTTGAGAAGGGACTACCCTAGGATCACTTACACATAACCAGGCTATGTCTGTGTAAGGCTTGATTGAAGATCTTCCTGTCTTTGAGGCCTGTTCTCTCTCCACTAGCCATATTGCCTCTCTCACAATAAAGAGATTTCCTCTCTCTGCCTTCTGTCCTAGAGGCACATGTTAGAGTCAACAGCAGCACTCATGACTTCTGCCTTCAACGTAGAGAGGGAGGGATTAATATCCCCATTTTATAGATGAAAAAACTGAGTCTCAGAGAGACTGAATGACTTTGCTTGTCATCACGCAGGTGGTGTCAGGATCAGGATTAGAACCCAGATCTCTCCTGATTCCAAGCCCAGGATGCTTTCCACTAAACCTATCTACCTGAATAAGTATAAAGTTAACTATAGACAGAAGCTATTAAATCTAAATTATGTAATTAAAAAAGAAAATTAGCCACTGTTTCAAAATGCTAAAAGCTAGAAAGCAATTAAAAAATTTTCCTAATCCCAGCCATTAATTAACCATTTACACTGCCACTTAACAGGTAAAACTATTTAAAATACTTGAGTAACTAGTACAAAATACTAGTAACTTCTAACTAGAAGGATTCTACCAACCGAGGAATTCAATCAATCTGCTGCCAACATGGTGATGAACTGTTTCTGAACCAAGTTTGGATGCTCTTCAGAGAACAGGCAGTCTGTCACTGGGCCTGCCCTCAAGGCCCTCTCAGGATGGACAGGAGGGCTGGCTGGAGCTGGAGCTCCCTCAGCACTTGGGAACCAGCCTCACTGACACGTCACCATGAGACACTGGGTCAGGATTTTAAAATAGGCGATTCCAATAAGAACATTTGTATCACCTCATCACCAGGCTGGTTGCAGCGAGTGGAACCACCTTTCCAGGTTACTCTTGGGCAGTGCCAGTAAGTGCCAGTAAGCAACAGAAGATGAGTGAGCAGGTCCCAGTGAAACCACAGGGAGTTGAAAAACTGAAGGATTCAAGTGAGACAGTCTGCATCTTATACTACAAGCAACTCTTTTGTCCCCCAGTACATTACTTTGTCTTTTTTTTTCAGTAGGATTTCTACATTGTTGAAGAGAAGTTACCTGTGGTCAATAATTGTTACATTGGAGGGTGGAATCCCCAAAACATCACAGCTCTGCAACAGTTCTCTCTTACGAACCGCCCCTTGATTGTAGTAATTGCCTAGGGATAACAAATAAATCAAGGGCAGGTTTAAATCACACTAGACATAGGGGGAAGCTCTTAGGCCATCTTTGTGATCATGACAGAAGGCTGTGACAAAGTTCACAGCAAGGACAACAGTCACACAGCACACTGTCACTATGACATCTTGCTTGTGACTAGGCAAGCCCCTTGGCTTTCTGGAGCATGTTTCCTTGTATAGGGATGCTCCTTTTCATTTCCTGTGTCAGAGTTGTGACAATCAATCGGATGGGGAAATGCTTCTATGTAATAAAAGATACAAGTAAGCTGTCTCAAAGTGAGGTAGGTATTGCAGACTATTTCATACATGCTTTTGGTGACAATAACTTTAGTCAACTACATATATATGTGTATGCATTTGGTAAGAGGAATCTTCATCATCAGCCTGTAGTGGATAGAGCTGTTCTCAAAAACACAAAAACCTGGGTTTTAGCTCTGCCTCTGGTACAGGTTAGCTGTGTGACCCTAGACAAGTTATTTAATGTCTCCTCACTCTAGGCAACTTTCTAAAACTCCCTAAGTTTTGGAGGTGTTGTTGGCAAGTATTGGTAGAAATGGTTCCCTCAGCTGTTGAGTAAAAAGGCCAAGCCCAGTCTCTACCTCTATGTGTTTTTTATTGATTTATCTATGTACATGGCTCTACCCTAAAGAGCAAGGTAAGTTCTCTAAGGGCCGAGATGTTGTTTTGATCTTTGTATCTTCAAGGCAGGGGATGGAAGACACTTGGAGGCATTTACTATATGTTTATTGATTGAATGCACCAGTGAAGGTCTGGATTTAGGGAGATCATAGGTTCAGATTTAGGTCTGAATGGACCCTTCGAGATCAACCCTTATGGTCAGATATTACATTCTATAAGGAAACTGAACCTGAATACAGGCATTATCATCCTATGAGGGGTTTATATTTTTCAACTTTCAGAAAATGCAGCCTATTTTTTTTTGTTTATATCTTGTCATATCCATAAACTTCTTCCCATTACAAAGAATGTAAAACTACTTGCTGTTTGAGAGTATTTGATGTCAGAAAGCACAGTACATATTAGCCCTATGATGTCCTGTGAAAAGTTAGACAGCTGTTACTGAGGTTCAGGGCTGAAGTGCCCAAGACCCTGGGTTAACCACACTATGTCAGGACTGGGAGCTCAAGTTAGAAGAGCATGTAGGGAAGGTTATTTTCCCTTCCCCTCATCTTCTCTCAGCCAGGAAACACTGAACTCTTAAAATTTTACCTCAGTTTGGGGAACATGGAGAGTTCAAAAGAAAACACGGAATGAAGCAAACTGCGCTGAATTTTGGAGAGAAGTGAACGTTAGCAATTCTCAGACAATAGGCTTAGACGGGATAGGAATTGAGGTTGGCCCATATGATTCACTTTGCATAGTACCTAACAGTACCATGAACAATTAGGCAGGAAATAATGGCTTCTGATGAGTAAAACTGACTAGTCTCTTAAGACATGATCATTTGTGATTGCAAGGAGTCTGATACAAAGCTACTATTTAAACACTCAAATAGATACACTTAAGTAAGCATTGTGGAAGCAAGACCATTTGGGATTTCATTTCTAATGGTTTTTCCATTTTCTCCTGGGACAGACTTCATTTCTTCCAACTTGGTGTTACAAAACACGTGTTCGTAATAACACATAGCATATCTTGCTACTTGTCGTTGCTACATAATTGAACACCCAACTTCTATTTTTCATATATGAAAGAAAAATCCAGTTGTGTTTATGGAGGAAAAAAATGCAACTATATATTCAAATCAGTTAGCAATATTTTGCTTGCATTTTTAAGCAACATTAAAAAAAATCCATGTTGGTTACATTATAAATCTGTCTTTGCTTTGAAAGAGCTGGAAAAGGTCACCTAGTCCAACCCATTCACTTTGGTAGAGAAGCTAGCTTGTCCAAGGTCACAGTTCAAAGAGCATAAAATAGATAGAATCTGGCTTTCTGTGCCAAGACTGTTTTTCCTCATCAGATTAACACATTATGAACAGCCCCTCTGTGGGTTAAAAGTAGGAATCCTGATAGGGCATAGTGTAATTTAGCAATGGAAACACTATTTGGGTTATTTCTTAGCCCTAAAACATATGTAAAATTGCTTTTTTACTAAAAAAAAATGTTTGGGAATCCAGCACAAATTTTACTGTAATAGGTCATAAAGATACAAAACTTCTGAAACCAACAACCACAAGGGGACCAGAGAGAAGGGAATGATTTCTATTAATATAATACCAAATTATGCAATTGTTAATAAGATACACTCTTCAGCATTTACAATATAACAGGAAACACTCCAGAAATCCCGCGAGACTATAGTTAAATAGCTGGGGATGAGGAGAGGGAGAAATGCTTCTTCTTTTGATACTAAGTTGAAATATATAATATAGTTTGAGGATGTATTGCTAACTTGTGTGTGTGTGTGTGTGTGTGTGTACTCCAATTGCTATAGATTTCAATTCCAAGGAAAGTAGTGAAGATTTTTTTTAAGGGTCTTTATGAAAATTATATTGGATAAGTTGAATATATATGGAATCTGTAAGATGGTGAAGTTAGTTAAATATTTCAACAGATATCTACTATGGATCTGAGAAGGTCTGGATGTTGGTAGGTTCTAAGAATATTTGTCCCATATAGGCTAAAACTTTATTTCAGAAGAGGACACATATGTGAAAAAATTAACAATATGAGGCAGCCAAATGAATGGTAGACAAGGCACATGCTAGCCACTGAAAAGGCTAATTAACCTTAATGGCACTGTGCAACACGGTAATATTTGGATGTCAATGTTAGTATAAAGTCCAAAAAATCCATGCATTATCCATGTGCATTACATTTTTAATAATTCTCTTCTAATTAGGTATTGTGGGCTAAGAAGAAATACAAGCTAATTTAAAAATGTGTCAAAACTAAATACATGCAGGAAAATAATATTCTTTTCCTTGTCCCCTCCCTCACCATCATCATATTCTAAATCCCAGTAAGAAATCACTTTGGGGTAATCTTAACATCATTGTTTTAGTCTATTAACATGGATACTGGAGAGTTGACTCTGCTATGCAAATAATTAAAATCATAACTAAACTAGTCAGGTTATACCTTAAAAAGAGATGTCATAAAGTTTAGATATAAATTACTTGATAAGCTTTTCTAACTTTTGAGAGATTTGTGGTATTGTGGAATAAATGCCAGACTGGAAAACTGAGCTATTATACTTTCAGTCTAGGCCTAGCAGCTACTACTTTTATAGAGGAGGAGCCCATCAGCTGTCCTGTTTTCTTATGTGTCCAATGACTGATGATTTCCAAATACCCTTTTTTGAAAATGCTTTCTACAGATTCAGTCATAAATCCAGGGCTCAACTTTTCACATATATCACAGGTTTATCTATTTTCGATTAACTTTGTTCTATAGTGAACTTCTCAAATTGGTCAGCTATCAGTTTGGAATTTGAAAACATGTTTTAAATGATTCCATTCAAACAGTTTGGTTGAACTATTTATTAAACACCTTAATTTATTTTCAAAGACTTACTACTCTTGAGGATAAACATTTTCATAAGGAGTGCCATATTCTACCCTCTTTGACTAGGTCAAAGTGAGTAAATATGAACATAACATCACAACAAAATTCCTTTTGTACTATTTGAAATAAACTGAAATTTTTTATCATCATAATTACAACTATACAACCATAGAATGTCTGCTTCAGTTTAAGGATCCCTAAGGAGTATAACATTCAATTTGGCAAGGCAGGTATAGTGGTAAGAACAGTGGCTGTGGAGTCAGAGGTTATGGGTTTCCGTTATAATTTAAAACCTTACTACAGACCTTAGTGATTTCAACTGTATTGACTCAAAATGAGGAGGCTGGACTAGATCAGTTGGAGAATCAAGAAGCATTTATTAGGTGCCTACTATGTGCCAGCTGCTGGCACTGGGATTCTTACAAAAAAAGGGCAAAACCCAGTCCCTGTTCTGGAGGGGGTCAGGGGTATAGGTCCTGTGGAGTCTGAATCCATATGAAGAACTATATTTAACCTTTACACTTTCATTACTTATCCAGATTTTTAATTCATATCTGGGGCCTACTGAGACACTGGGTCTAGATCGAAAGTGTAACAGCTCAGGTTTCCAGTCAGGCACCTATTCCATTATAATATAAAACTCTCAAAAATTAAACAAAGAAGAACTAATCCAAGTAGTTTATAACTAATTATGATATCAATTAGTTATATTTATTGATATGTCAGGTGATCAATAAGCATTTATTGTTAAGTGGCTACCATGTGCCTCACAGTGGGCTAAGCCTTCCGGGTTAGATAGGAAAAACCCAGTCCCAGCTCTGAAGAGTTCTCGGGTGTATGCTCTGTGGAGTCCAAATGCTTAAGGCAAACCGTATTTAGCTTGAACTTCCATGCTTCATCAGATTTTGGATCGAGTCAGACAGAGGCCAAACAGAAGCTGCGATCTCTTTATACAAAAGGCCCTGTATCTTCTGCAGACTTAAGGACACAATGTAACACATCTTTCAAGGGGAGGCTGATACATTTTAAAATCTCGCAGGTTTCACTGTAGCTTGTTTTTCATACTTAGTATACGTGGTATAACTACAAGTGGGAGGGTATATACACATAGACTTGATGAGAGCCTCTGGCTGGACTTCTCTTTTTCCAGCTTCAGAGCGACCTACATTCCCTAAGGAAGCGGCCAGCGCCTCCTTGGTCCCCCGGGAGGAGTGGGGAGCGTGGGGGGACGGAGGCGACGAACGAGGCAGGCTCCAGTGCACGCACTTTGCCCCGGTTCTCCGCTCTGTACCCAGCCCCACGCGGAGAGGCTCCCCGCTTCCACCCCCCGCGCTTTGTGGCCGCCCTTGCCCGCCCGTGGCCTCCTACCTGCGGAGAAGCAGAGCAGGGAGACCCGGTACCTCAGCCGGGTCAGGCCCAGTAGCGTGGGGGCAAAGAACATGGCCTCGTCGTCCGGGTGCGCGGTCAACAGGAGGGCCCCGCTCCTGGACCCCACCCGCCCCGGCTCCCCGCCCACGCCCCGCGTCCGCCCCGAGCAGCTCCAGGCCCAGGCCCAGAGCAGCCACAGTCCGAGGCCGGCCGAGGTGGCCAGCAGCAGCGCTGCAGAGAGCGCCATGGCGACGCCAGCGGCCGGAAGGGACCCGTCGGAAACTGGGCTCCCCGGAAAGGGAGTTCCGCCCGTCCGCGGGGCCGCCCGTCAGCGCGCCTGCGCACAGCCTCCCTCCCTGCGCGGTCCCGGCAGGTGTCAGTTTCTCCGGCCCGGCCCCGCCCCGCCCCGCCCCACCCGGGAAGCAACCTCTGTCCGAGGCTCCCGGCTGCTCTGCTCTGTCGTTTGAAACCGCTCCGGCTCGCAGCCGCATGCTCTCTTCCCGGCCTTCCCACTTTGCTCTCCTGGGCGGCCTCTCTCCTCTAGCCCGCTCATTGAGCTCCCCCCGGGGTGCCTGGACGCCCGACCACGCCTTCCTTGTCCCCCCCCTTTCCCTCAGTTTCAGTGCAACGTGTTTCCCACTTGACGGGTCGAGAGTAGCCCACACGTCCCAAGCAGGACCGCCCGGGCCGCCGCTCCCTCCTCTTCGTTCCCTTCGAGATCTCCCGTCAGCGGGTCAGTCGGGCCCTCGGGGCCGCTCTTGGCCCTCTGGGCTCGGACCGATGCAGTCCAGGCCGACTTCCTTTGGGTCGCGTTCACAAGCCAGGCAGGGTTAGGGAAAGGAAAGCATGGTGTGGGCACGGCGTGGGCGCCGGTATTTGTATAGACGGCCACGCGCGCAGCGCTGCGCCCGGGGATCCAGCCTGGGCAGGACGAATGTCCTCGGCCCGGTTGCCGCGCGGTCCTGATCCCGTCCCGCAGCCTGACACTCGATCCCGGGGGACGAGAGCAGGCCCCTCGGGGACCCCGAAGGCGACCCACAGGGGCCGAGTGGAAGGAGGAACAGGGAACAGGTGGGTAAGCCCCGGGGCAGCCGGGCGCTCCCCACGTGTAGCGCCCCCATCCCCCCACCTCGGAGCCTGGATTGGGGGAGGGGAGCTGGCAGGTCAGCGCGAGGCCGGCGCCACGAGCTGGAGGGCGGGAGGGACGGCGGAGTAGGGGGGAGCGGCCCCTCCCGCCCCGGAAGGGGGGCGGGCCCTGAGTAGGGGCGGGGCCGGCGCGGCCGGCGCTGGGGGAGGGGCGCACTCAAGATGGCGGCCGCGCTGGCGGAGCAGCAGGGCCCGCGGCGGTGGCGGCGGCGGCGGCAGCGGCGGCAGCGACGACAGCAGCAAGAACAGCAGCAGCGGGGCCCGCAGCCGCGGCGGCGGCACGAGTGACAGGCGAGCGCGCGCGCCGGCCCCGCCGAGGGGCCGCGGGGAGCCTCCGCCCGCCGCCCTGCCCCGCCGTGCCCCGGCCCGCCCGCCCGCCGCCCCGTCCCTTCGCCTTGCCCTGGACCGGGGCGCGCTCCCGCCCGCCCCCCGCCGCAGGTGAGTAGGCCCCGAATCGTGGCGTCGTCGGGGGGCCGCGGGAGCCGCCGTGCGTGCGGCGGGGCCCCGGGGAGCGGGCCCGGCGGGGCCAGCGCGGGAGGGGGAACAGCACGTGAAGGGCCCCGGCGGGGGGCCTGCTGCTGCTGAGCCTGGGAGTGGGGGCCCGGGGCGGGGCGAGCCTCCCACCCAACGGACCCTGCCTGGGCGCTGCCCCGGTCCGCCTCTGGAGAGATACAAAGGCCGCCGCGCTGCCCGGGACCCCGCCGACCGGCCCCCCCGTTTCACGGCGGGAGGTAGTGGGGAGGGCAGAGGCCCCGAGGGGCATGGGGGATGACCTTCGAGATCAACCGGACCCGAGACCCTCCCATTACAGGGCGGGAAACTGAGGCCCGGAGAGGGGCGAAGGACTTGCCCAATATCCCAAAGGTCATAGAATCTTTCATTTTTAGTGAGAAGGGACCTTGGGAGTCGTATCTTTTGATCAGTCATTTTACAGATGAGCAAACTGAGTCTGAAAGAAGGACAGGGACTTGCCCAAGGTCACGCAGGTAACAAGTTTGAGCCACGTTTTAAATCTAGGTCCGCAGACTAACAACATCGTTTTTTGCTCCTCGGAGTTTTGAAGTCTTCAGGATCCAGAGAACGCAGTATGCTCTCTTTTCCCCTTTAAAATTTTGTCTCAGGTCAGTGAGTGCAGCTTCTTCTTTTTTGGACGAGAGAGGAGATTGAGAAACCCACAATTGAGAAACAATTTTGTCTGTATGAGAAAAGAATCCGATTAACTGGAAAGGAGTAGAAACAGTTTATAAATATAGATTTATTGGAGATGGGGAGTAGTGCGGTCCTGTATCCTGTTTATCAGTGATGTTTACCTAGACTCTATACCAAAGATACATACATTTCCTCCTCCGGCTGCTCTCTCAGCTGTGGGAGCTTGCCACAGTGAAGGTGGTGGAATCCATGAAATGGCAAGGGTTTGTTAGGCCCTTGTATGTGTGTGTAGGGTGCCTTGCATGCGATAACACTTTGCAAAGGTTCAGTCTAACTGAACTCTGACTTGACTAACCATTGTAGGTTCTAGTCAAGAATCCCATATTTCTTTAGAATTAATTATCAACAGAACTATCTTCTCATGATATTATCATTTGTTAATATTAGTTACATTGATTGACATTCTGCAGAGGTACACTGGTGATCATGGAAGGGACTGTGGCTTTACAGGGGAGAAAAAGGGATGTGCTAACTGCCTCGCATTAAGTTGCCTGCAGATATTCAGAAAGCATAGAGTTTTCCTCAGTCCAGTATGTTAACGGAACACACCCCTAGGTTGGTTGGAAGGACTTTATGTTCACTTTGACGCTTGTTTGTTGAGGCTTTGTGGAGTTGTAGAAGGAGAATGAACTTGGTTCTGATTGGCCAATTCCTAGCCAAATGCTCCTGAGCAATTACCCAGATCTCTGGGTCTTGGGTTCCTCATTTCTCAAATAATGAGTTGACCAAAATGAAGCTGTTTTCTAGTTCTACCACTCTGAATTGTCTGAGTAAGTGAGCAAAGTTATAGTTGCAAAATGCCTTCCTTTTTAGGCTGGCCTCAGCTTACCTTTCCAGGCTTCTTGCTCTTTGTCCTCCTTTACCTCTTACTGGTTCTGGATCGACTAGGCCATTTGCCTGTTCCTTGTAGACATTCCATCGTCTGCCTCCAGGCCTTTGCACTTTTGCCTAAATTGCCTAGCATCTTTTAGGATGCCCCTTAAAGTCGATCTTCTCCACAGGCCTGCTTCCTTGGATTGCCTGTGTACCTTTCCTGATTTCCCTGGATTGCCAATGTACCCCTCCCATTTCTTTGTATTTACTTTGTATATGTTTTCTTTGTAAACCTGTATCTATGTGTGTCTCTATATTTTGTATTTATATTTGTTTCTTTGTATACGAGTGCACATATCGCTTCCCTACTAGAATATGAAATCCTGAAGGGCAGGATGGTTCATTTTTGTCTCTGTCCTTAGCACCTGGCACCTGGAAGACCAGGAAATGCTTATTGAATATTGAATGAATAAAGCTGAATATAAATGTTAGGAACCTGTTTTTAGATGAATTATTAGACATCATAAAATAATCAGCGTAATTTACTGAAGAAATGGTTATCCCATTCAGTGTATGTGAAATTACATCCGTTGGGAGGATTTTGTTTCTTAATCTTTTCTCATCTTTGTGCTACGATAGTCCCCTTAGTTGCTGTATCACTCATTTAAGCAAATCCTTTTAAACATTTGAGTATACACAAAATAAATTTGGAAGTGATTTCTAAAAAGGGTTTTCCATTTTGGTTCTAGGGTATGAATGGATTAATTAAACAAACAGGTAGATTCAGATGAAATAGTGAAACCTTAATGCTTTGACCTTATTTTCTTTAATTACTATGGAAAGGAAGTACATAATATTTGGAAGAGAATGTGTATGCCATTGAAAAATAATTGGGTGAAAGATTGTTTCAATGCTAAGAAAGTATAGGACAGATGAGTTTTATGAGGGGGATGGTCTTCTATCTATCATCAGGATGGTTTCTTGTAAGCTGCTTTTAAATTTATTTCATGTTCTTGCCCCCACTAGAATGATCAGAGATTTTGGCAAGGTAAGATTGTAGATGTAATTAGTATTATTAATGTAGAGACATTTGCTGGTTATATATTGTTCATTTTTAATGAATGCATAACCTTACTTAATCTCAAATTATTTTGATTCAGACTGTGGTTGAGGCCTTGGAGGTGGAGTTTTGTGGAAAAGTAGAAGGAACACAATCAATATTTTGGTCTGTTTGGGTTTGATATGAATAGCAGTAGAATGGCTTTATATCATAGGATCATGAATTTGAGTTTGAAGGTCACTTGACCCAGTGCTCTTATTTGACAGATGAGGAAATTGGGGCTCACTGAAATTAAGGAACTTGTTCAAGATCAGACTTGGTCACTGAATTGTTCACATTTCTTTTTTCAGGGTGTGTTATTTATTCCTACGTAAATGTAGTCTGTTTTCTGACTTATACTCAGACCTTTTCCAACTTGATAGGATCTGCAAAAGCTTGCGTGCTCATGGACATAGAGACTTTGAAAACCCCAGTGGAATAGCTCTTTATTTGTGCTCCAGAGACCTGACTTTAAAAAATAGGTATTTTGGTAACTCTATTTTAATAGGCTTGATCTTTGTAAGCCTGTATGCATTTTATTTTACACATTTGTAAGTCTCCTATTCTGAGGAGTGTTTCACCAGACGCTGCCAGAGGGTTCTGAGGCACACGAGAGGTTAAGAACTCTGGCAGAAGGTCACCTGCAGACGGTGTTGGAGGTGCTGGAATAGGAATAACGTGGAAAACAAACATTTCTCTCAAAATTTTTGGCTTATTTCTGTCTTATTATGGTGAGTAGCAGTAGTGCTTTGATTTGTTTAATTTCCACCTGCCTTTGCTTATAAGGAAACATTAAATAAAAATGCTGAGGTCTCCTGGGCCTAGCAGAATTTTGTTGTGAGATGTCAGGAACGCTCCGTCAAGGCTTGTTTAGCCTAGTGTTTCCGGTATCCCTTCTCGGACCACAGAGACTGTCTGTTGATGTGCTTGTGCTCCTTGAGTTGTGGCACAGTGTAGTAAAGGAACGCTCTGCTCTGGGGTAGGTGGCTTGACTTTACGTTCTGCAACCTCAATTATTTTGTATTTAGATGAAGCTACTTTTCTCATCATGTGCAGCGATCTTGATTCTTGTTGTGCAGTCAATCTTCAGTCATGTCCAGTTCTTCAGGATCCCATTTGGGATATTCTTGGCAAAGACCCTGGAGCGGTTTGTCATTTCCTTCTCTTGTTTCAGTTCATTTTACAGATGAGGAAACTGAGGCAAATGGGATTTTGATAAATACCATAAACAGGATCATGAACTTTATTCTTATTTCCATATAGAAATGCCCATTTGCAGTGTGTAATGTCTACAGATTAACTTTTTATTGGTCTTCGTAGTATAAAAATATTTTTTTGATAACAGGCATCTGAATTGGGGAGTCTAAAAGATTTTCCTCTTTCTTTTCTTGTTTTCTTTCTACGTTAAAAAAATTCTGAACTTAAAACATGCATACCAAAAGAAGCCAGTCTCCATTTCACTCTGCTTGCTTTAAAATATATGTGTGTATGTGTATGTGTAATAAATTCTATATGTTCTTTTCTAAACTGTCTTGCTTCTGAATATCCTTCTGTTCTTGTCTGTGTGTTTTTGAAAAAATATAGTGACCATTTGGCTAGGGCATCACTATTGCTAACCACCTTTTCTCCCAAACCTCCACTGCCTCTATTAAAAACTAAAGGAAAGAAAAAGAAAACCCTCTTACCTAATAAATATAGTCAAGCAAAATAGATCTACCCAGTGGCCCTGACGGAAACTTCTGTCTGTCCCTTGTGTCTGTCATTTCTTGATCAAGAGAGAAGTTACAGGCTTCATCCTCAGATTGGGTTATAACTTTGAGGAGAGTCCTTAAGGCTTTCTGAGTTGTTTTTCTTTGCAGTGTTGCTCTCCTTGTGGACACTGTTCTCCTGGTTCATTTCATTCTCCTCAGTTCACACCAGCAAGGATTCCCCGAAGTAGTTTCTTTCCGCATTCCTTATGGCACAATATAATATTCCATTACATTCATATGCTGAAGTCTGTTCAGCCATTACCCAGTGGTCTGACAGGCAGTTTGAGATACCCCTTATGTTCTAGTTCTTCTCTAGCTCCATCCCCCTTTTAATCCCTCCTTCAGAATAAGGAAGTTTGTTTTATTTGGTGACTATTGCTTCTCTGGTATTATTTTCCATCTTAACTCCTTAGCCACATAACCTTCCCCTCCCCCCATCCCAGCTTGTTTTCCTTTTGAGTTTGATGTGTTTCTATAACAAATTGTGTATGTTCAATCCTCCTTTGTGCATTTCAGATAAGAATAGAGTTCATTTGATGCCTCCTCCCTAAAACATTTCAAAGAGTGAATTTGTTTCTTGTACATTGATATTTTCAAGTAAATACTAAGCGGAAGCATTTTTCTTTTTCCTTCTTTACCATTTATCCAGCTAAATAACAGATCCGGAAGAACCTTGCATTGAAGACACTGGTGTAATAGCCCTGGAAAATTCCTTAGTAGTGCAACAATGCTCAAACTCTTTAGGCTCGAGACCCAATTACACTCTTTAAAAAATTGGATATGACCCACTTGAAAACTAGATATAGCCACATGAATGAAACAGTTTTGTTTATGTGGGTTATTTCTTGATATTTTCCATATTAGAAGTTAAAACTGATAAAATTTTAAAAAATTATTAATTGAAAATAACAAGTTCATCACATATTAACATAAATGATCTATTTTTATGAAGAACGACTATTTTCCAAAACTAAAGTTTTAGTGAGAAGAATGGAATCATTTTACATAGTTTTATAAATCTCTTGAATGTCTGACTTGCAGTGGAGAACCTGTGGCCTCTAGATCACATGTGGCCCTGTAGGTCCTCAAGTGTGGCCCTTTGAATCCAAACTTCACAGAACAAAAATTTGAATTCAGTCAAAGGGCTGCACTTGAGGACATAGAGGGCCACGTGGCCTCAAGGCCACTGATTCCCCATCCCTGGGTCACTCTGGCTTAATAGAAGTCACATGGATTCTCTTATCTGTTTCTGCTTTCACTTGGTTGCAGTGTTGTGTTTTGGTTGTAGTACATGAAGGAAATCTGGCTTCATATGTAGTTGGAAAAGAGAGGAATATTTTAATAGGCAAAATACATCTTAGTTATTGTGAAAATAGTTTTGATCTTTCTCATGATGCCCTTAAAGGATCCCAGGAACCCCGCAGGAGTGGTGGAAAACTTCACTTGGAGAACTACTGTGCTAGTGCATGGTTATTGAAGGTGTACTGTGCAAGTGGCAGCTTAATGGTGAGTGTAGTAATTGGAAATCGCTGAATGGCAGTGTAAACAGAAAATTCATAGGGGTCTTGATGAAATAGAGTGATTATATACACTTTTATCATAGTGTTACAAAACAAAACAGAAGTTAAATGTGCACCAGAAATATTGCCTCATGCAGTCAGTGATGGGGAATGCCTTTTTAGAATTAAGAAAAAAAAAGTCATCCCCGGTGGCATTGATTATTAAATCCTAGAGGATATGAATTATGGTTAAAACATTTTTTTAAAACTAATTTGTTTGAGCATATTCTTTTCACAACCTTCCTTTATCCTATACAGAGGTGTTTAGGATGCTCATTTGTGTTACTTTGGTGGTTCTTTTTCTTTTGTTATATGATCATTACTGATAAACATCTAATGTATTAAGTGGTCTAGCAGCAAGTGATAAGATGTCTAGTCAGAGCATATCATTGAGTTAATGTTTCCTGGAAAAGTTGACCTTTAGATATGTATTTTATTTTTAGAGTTGCCTAGAGTGCCATGCCAAGCTTATGGTTCTTGGCTGCTGTGAATACCTTGGAGCCTATGGTTGGTTCCACAGAAAATAGATCTTATCTTTACTGGCAGACCCTTGTTGATTCCTCCTTTCTCATCCACCAGACTCAAAGATAATCCCCTTCAGGGATATCTTATTTTTCCTATAACAATATAATAATGGAACAGCTATCCCATATGTGTTTTAGGTGGTAACTAGCAGCAGTATTGAGCATGCTATCATTTGAACTTGACTTTTGATTATCTTTTTCTAGTCAAATTTTGAATGAGACTAAGTGTCAGGCATCTAGTTAGTTGCATGTGTAACAGTGGTGGGAGGTAGGTAATCTATTAAATACCTTCCTGTTCTGGCTATGCTTGGCTCTGGGAGACATAGAAAAACAAGTGAGAGGTCTTGAGTCTTCAAAAAGCATATAATCTAATGGGGATCCAATTTCTACCCAACTGTAATTCCACATGAGAAATGTGTGCTCAGCAAAGTACATGGAGAGTTCCAAGAATGAAAGAATCCCTTCTGGTTGAGGTGATGAGGAAAGCATTATTTAGGGAGGAGGAAACATTGGAACAAGATCTTCGGTCAGAAAGATTTCTAGAGTTGGAGAATGGACGATATTCTAAGATCTATGGAATAGTGTGGACAAAGGCAAAGAGAGAGGTGTTTGCCACTCTCATTGCTATCACTTTTAAGTTTCTCACACCAGCTCTCAGGTAGGGAGTAAGAAGGTATCCACCATTTTTTACAGAGAAGGAAACCAAGTCAAAGAGGTGGAGTGACTTGCTGGGGGGGTCACAAAACAAGTGCCAAAATTAGAATTTGGACCCAGGGCTTCTGAACTCCAAGGTTGATATTCTCTTCATTGTACCCCAATGCCTTTTTATAAGCTTATAGAACCTGGAGCTGTAAGAGACTTCAAATATAATCTAGGGCAACATTCTCTTTGTACAGATAGGGAAACAGGTCCAGAGGGAGTTGTTGACTTGGTCAAGGTCCAACTGGTAATAAAAGTAGTAGGACCAGGATTCTAACCCAAGTCTGCTGACTCTAAATCCAGTTATCTTTGTACTTTGAGAAATGGTGAGCAAGCCAGTTTGACTCATTTACTTCAACTAAGGGCAGCTAGGTGGCACAGTGAATAACGTGCTGAGCCTGAAGTCAGGAAGACTCTTCTTCCTAAGTTCAAATTTGGCCTCAGACACCTGCTAGCTGTGTGAACCAGGGTAAGTCACTTTACCCTGTTCCCCACAGTTTCCTCATCTCTCAAATGCACTGGAGAAGGAAATGGCAAACTACTACAGTATCTTTGCCAAGAAAACATCAAGTGAGGTCACAGAGAGTGGGACATGACTGAAACACCTCAGCAACTTCAGTTAACCAGTATTACTATAACCTATTCTACCCTCTAATTTAGAGTGCAGAAGAAATGTGGATAAGCCAGTGGTCAGAGGGTTTACACACACAAATTCACAGAAGTTTTAATCAATACAAAGACGAGAGGAACACATTTTGATGAGCCTGTTCTATTTCCATGCTAATGACTTTTGCTGCTGATGTGAGTATCTTCTTCTTTAAAGTTGTATTTAAACATGATTTTTAAAATTGTATTTTATATGTAACATTCACAATAAATGTAAACATGATCAAAACACATGTAAGCTGTATCAACTAAAATTCTCAGATTTAAGTCGTTTCCGTCTTTGTTAAATTGGCAGAAAGTACTTTTTTTAACAAAATAAAAACCGCAACCCATTAGGAGTGTACTATCTAAAAGATTTAGATTTTCAAAATATGAATTTAAAAACTTCTTTGAAAAGAATTATCTTTTGTTTTACATCACCTTCGTTTCTAAATATCCCTTTCCCACCTAGGGGTCCATTCTTGATTAAAAAAGTACAAACGAGAAAACAAATGGTTTAGCAAAATTAATCCACAAATTGACCATGTCTACCAGTATGTGCAGTGTTCTCCACCTGTAGTTCCCTCCTCTGCAAAGAAGAAACCAGGTGCATTTTCTCATTTATTCTGTCTGGCCAAATTTGGTCATTATCATCACCTAATGTTCAGTCTCCATTTTTTTATTCTTTGCATCAAGATCGCAAGGTGGCATCCTCAGTGGAATAAGCGTTTGTTAGGCACTTAATATATGCTGGGCATATAAGGAAGAGCAATGAACAGTCCCTGCTTTAAAAAATTCTCACAGTCTAATGGAGGAAATTATGCAAACAACTATTTACAAACAAGATAAACACAGGATAAATTGGAAATAATTCACAGAGGGAAGGCCCTGAGATTGGAGAAGGTTTGTGGCAGAAGGACTTTAGGTGAAGGAAACCAGGGAAGCTATAGAACGTGAGATGGAGGAGGGAGGATGAGTATTCCAGGCATGGGTAGTGGCCAGGAAGAATGGCTGGAGGTGAGAGTTGGAATGTTAGATGAAAGGAATGTGAGGAAAGAGATGATCGGAATGGGGACCAAACAGCCTTGGATAACACCTACTTTACCGGTCTAATAGAGGTCTCAGGTAGGCTGAATTCAAGGAGAAGGCAGTATCCTGGAGGATCAAGGATAGTCAAAGGATGAGACCTAACTAGGCCATTTGATGGATGTTAGGGAAAGAAATAGGAGACTGCTCTAAGAACTAGAAAGAATCATCCTGGTTTGGCTGCTACTTGGCTTTGCAATGTCAGGTTTTCCTCATTTATAAAATAAAGGGGTAGACTACTTGATTGTCCAGATGGCCTCTCCTCCCTAACAGTCCATGTTTCTGTATTTGTGTGTAGGTGGCAGTGTCGTGATCTTAGAGTGACCTTTCAGTGGAGCCCTGAGAATAAAAGCCAGATCACTAGAGATTGAGTCATGAGTGGATGGTAAGCAAATGAAGGGAGTGATTTTAGATTTCTTTTTCCTTTTTTTAGAAATTTGGTAGAAAAAGGAAGAAAGACAGTGGCATTTGAAATATCTGAGGTGGGGAGGAAGATGAGGGGGGGTGTGGGTATGAGTGAACTGAAGATAACCGGAGACATAGGTAGGTCTCCAGCTAGAGGATATGGAACCAATGGAGAAGCTGAATTAGGATAAAAAGGATGAATATAATGTGAAATTAAAGTTTTTTAAGAGGTAAAGGGATAGAATGGAGAAATAATTGGGGATGGAAGGAGGGACTTCCCCTTTCTTCTAAGATAGGAACAGGAGCATAGACAAAGGTAGAGGTTTGGAGATCCGGGGAGTTCACATTTGGTGGGCTGATTTCAGTAAAAGAGGAAGGGAAAGTTAATCTGCTAAGACTGAAGAAAGGTTCTAGATTGAACTTAGTTGAAATCTTGGTGGTAGTGTTTTTGTTTTATTTTGTTTGTAATTGGTGAATTATTGATTCATAGCAGTGATTTTGACTACTTTTTTTAGAAGTTTGGCAGTGAAAGGAAGAAGAGAGATGGGATGGAAGATTTTGGATTGAATATTAGAAAACTAACTCTTATAATTAGATTTTTCAGTTTTTATTTCTGACAATTGATTCTTCTAATGTACCATGATGTATCCTAGTGTAAAATGAATTAGTACTAGTGAATGAATGAAAAAAATTGTGTGATGTAGTTATTGGAGCTATCGTAAGAAAATAAATGATATCAGTGATAACTTTTTGTTCTTAGGCTTGTCAAAAGAATACCTGGGCCAGTTGAACATAGATCTTTTAATGAGATTGAGTCTTTGGCTGGTACTGTTGGGCCTTCTCCTTGTAATTCTGCATGGCGGGTTGTGGTTTAATCTTATTCTTTCTTTTTTGTGGCTTTTTGCTGCCACCATCACCACCCCTTTGTAAGCCTGTCAGTTTGATACTTAAGAGATAAAACCTATATTCATGATACTATACTAACTTCTTGACTTTTTCCCCAACGTTCTATACCTTTCTCCCTTAGTACACATCTTAATAATGCTAGCTTACATCTCTTGAATGCTTTATACTGTTCAAAGCACCCGGATGTATATTAAGTCATTTGATCAGCAGAACAGTGTAATGTGAGGTCAGGAAAGTTTGGGCTCATTAGTCCCATTGACAGAAGAGGTGATGGGACTATCCAGGTTCACTACTAAGTAGAGGTAGAGCTGAGATTTGAACCTAGGTCACTTATCTTAGTGCCACCTTTAGATATGGCATCTGACATATTAAATATATTCTCTTTGGCCTAATTACCTGAAATAGTCCTTGTCATGTAAGGTCTCATTTTAGGTTCACCAGTCACTGTTAATGTGGCTTCTGCCTTTGTATCTGATAGTTTAAATTTAAAAATTCTAAATGCATTATGGTCTATGAGTGCCAAAGGAGGGGAACAGAGGTATAGATTATACAGAAGGCATTTATTTAGCTTTGGAATATATTTTGTACTGATTTAATTGATCAAAAATTACTTAAATAACAAAACTACACTGTGTAGATTTATTCTAGAAGTTTAAAAGTGGTCTCACTTTCCTTGTCTGTATTTTCCCTACCTCTGATGTAGACATACAGTCACAGTGTTACCTTAGATCACAGAGTAGGGGTGGATTTCCCTAACTCTTTCAGGATCACTCGATCCAGATTGAGGAGATGGAGAAAAGGTGATACTATCAAACAAACTGAAAACTAGAGTTCCTGTATAAGTCTTTCCAAAAAAGGAGAACATTTCTGGATTTTACAGAAGAAAATTCACTCAGAATAATACTGCTTCACCTCAATTTCTGGAGCCCAAACCAGGGCAAGGTCAGGGGACCTGATCTGGTTTTACAACATAACCATGGTCCTTACCTTGGGAGACTGGATGTTTTGGGGATTTTAGCTTGGTATTCAGGAACTTTAAAAAAATTGGTAACTCTTTCCATATAATTGGTTGCCCTTATAATTCTATATATTCAGAAAACATTCTGAGGAGAGTCCACAAGCTTTGCCTGACTGCCCACGAGGGTCCATGACATAAAAAACATTCCAAACCCCTATAGAGTGTGGTTCATTCTGAGCCTGCCTTACTTAAGATGCTTACCTCTGAAATTCCCTCTCTTAGTAAGATCATCTGTAATGGTGGGGTTTAACTTCATTGCTGAATGGTCCTCTCCTTCCTTCAGTTCACTTCTAGGAAAACTTGACTCTGCTATGTAAGCATCGGGTTGTTATTTTAGCTAATCTCTTTGTGTAGTTTTGTCATTGCCGTGAGCCAGTCCCACTTTTAGAAGGTGTTTACAACCAGTTTAAAACAATGACATTTATCCAGTTGACTGTTTTAGGAATTAACTCAGATAATAATGATAAATTTAAAACACATTGTAAAAGTCATGATTGTTTTTGGTAATCGGGGACTCTGTAGTACTAGGAGTCCAATTTTTATTATTTCAAAATTTTTTAAAGCAGTAGTTTAAAACAAGTGGTATTGATGTTCCTTTAAAAAAAATTACTTTCATTTCCTATTAATTTGTCATGCTCCAATAGACCTTTTCCACGTAACAAGTGTAGTTAAGCAAAACAAATACATCGGCCATCTCTGAAAGCATCTGCCCCATCTTGGCCCTTTATCAGGCTTTCACCCTGAGTCTTGAAGTCTTCGTTGATCACCACATTGATTAGATTTTAAAGCCTTTCAGCGTTTTCCTTTATGGCCGTATAGTCATCTTGTGAATTGTTCTGTCTCTTCTTATTTTCCTTTGCTACCAGTTCATGTAAGTCTCCCACATTTCTTTGAATTCTTCGTATTTCTCATTTCCTTTTGTGCAATTGTATCTCAGTACATTCGGAGATTACGTTTTTGGTGACCATTCCCCACTTGAGAGGTCCATACCTTGTTTCCAATTCTCTGCTACCACCCCAAAAAATGCTACTGTAGATTTGTTTGTATGTGTGTTTGTATATACACTTTCCTCATCTCTGCCTTTGGCCTCCTTGGGGTTATATATTTACACCGTCGCTAGAAACCTTTCCTGCGCTTGCCTTCCCCAAACCCTCCCATGTTCACCGTGTTTGTCTTTTGTCGTCTTTGGCAACTTAATTAATGGCATGTGGTAAAACCTCAGAGTTGTTTTAATTCACATTTCAGTTACTAGTGATTTGTAATTTTTGTTCAGATGTTTGTTCATAGTTTAGACTTTGCCTGTTTGCATTTTTTGGTTGTTCGAAAATGGCACTTGTTATACGTTTATGTCAAGTCTTTATGTATCTTAGATAGCAGGCCTTTATGCAGATATTTTTCCCATTTAATTGCTTCTTTTCAGTTTGGACATGTTGATTTTGTTAATACAAAACCTTTTCAATTTTATGTAATTAAAATTTTCTTTTATCTCTTTTGATCATTTTTATTCCTAGTTTAGTTAAGTATTCTCTTCCTTGTCATAGTCATGTAAGATGTGTACTTCCGTTCTCATTTAGTTTTTAGTGATTATGACCTTTTCCATGTAGACCAGGTACCCATTTGAACCTTACTATGGTGTGTGTTGCTAAATGTGGTTGGTCAAAGTTCTGTCAGACTACTTACCAGTTTTTGTCTAATAGGGAGGCTATACCCCAGTTCTTGGTGGTCTTGAGTTTACCGATGGTTGCTGTGTTTGGTTGTTTCTGGGTCTTCCTTCTCTATTCTTTTATTTATCAACCCTTTTGTTTTTTCAATTTGTATTGGTTTTTATAATTTCTGCTTTGTAGATTATTTTGTAATCTGATAATGCTAGGCCCCTTTCATTCTTACTTTAAAAATATTTCTTTTGAGATTCTTTATTTTTTCTTTCCCTATTCAAATTATGTTATTTGCCTAATTCTATAAAGTGATCTCTTGGTTAAATCTTTAAGTACTGTTGTTATTTTGATTTTATTGACATGACTCAACTATGAACAATTAATGTCCCTCCAACTATTTGAGACTTCCTTTATTTCTGTAGAGTGTTTTTATGGAAAATTTTGAGTACATCTTAGTAGATTCACTCTCAGATATTTCATGCATGTTGAATTTTTCTGTTTCCTCATTCTGAGTTTTGTTTGTTGTTTACAGATAGGTGATTTTCCTGTTCTTCTTTTGAAGTTAGTAATTGTTTCACTTAATTTTCATTGAACTTCTTATTCTCTAAATCATCATATAATCTCTACAAAGAGATATGCAGTCAATCTTGAACTTTCACGGATATAACATTCCTGGAAAACTGCATGAAAGTAGAACGTGCAAATGTGGATATGTTGTACCTATGTGAAATAGGGGTTTGATTTCTGTGACCACCAAAAACTGCAGTCTTTCAGTAGAGATTGTTGAAAATACACTTTTCTGAATACAATTCTTTATGACAAAACATTAATTCTGATAATACACACTTTTCCTAACCATAAAATAACTCATAAAAGGAAGTACACAAAATAAAATTGGTAACAAGTAAAACATTTTTTATTGCTGGTAATTCACTAGAATTTTGTGACTTTTGATGCTGACATCTCATCAAAAAAATATTTATTTCAGATAGTATTCACTTTTCCTAATACAAGAAATCTACTGCCCCATAAGTACTATACAGCAAATAAAATTCTTAAAACTAAAACTTTTTTAACCTGAATCTTACCTACTACTGTGTCAGATGACAGTATGAGGGTGTTATACTATATACTCTACTGCTATAACATAAACTTCTCTACCATAGTCGTCCTCTGAAAACCAAGGGAGAGGGCACTGGGATCTTAATTGCTGCTGCTGAAACACTCCAGGTCAGCGTCAGCATTACTTCTGACAGTCTATCCTTCATGGGCTGGTGGATGGCATTGGAGATTGTAAAGGATACACCGGTTTTGAAATAATCTATCAGCCTATTTGAGATTCTTGGAGTTTGAGAGCATAGCATAGGTGAGTTGTCATTTGACCTTGAGGCTGCTGATGCCTTGATGTCTCTTGCCAGCTGGTCATTAGGCCAACAGCTACTGTAAACATTCCAGCATGAATAATACCTTTATTTTCTCATTCAGCCACATTATTGACTTTGCACACTTGGGCTTAGAGCCCAAAGGACTTGCACCATACTTTGGGGGCATAATTGTAGCAGAAAACTTGATTTTTAAAGGCATACGGTGAAAATATGTAATGAATAACTTGGGAGCTCTTTACAGTGGTAGGTGAAAAAGACCAGTGAAGCACCCAATGAGATATCAGACGCTCCACAAATTTGTGGGCATCATGCCTTTCAGTTTTTTCCCTACTATACGTAGCTACAAATGTGTGAGGTTGCCAGTATGGAAATGAATAAAATCATGTAAATCCTTGAAGTTGATGAAAGTTAAATGCACAAATGTGGAGGATTGACTAATTTTTCCTCCTTTGCTTGTCCTTATTTCCTCAATTTGTTTTTCTCCTGTCACTGCTAGAGTGAGCATTTCTAAAACTTTGTTAAAGGATAAGAATGAATCCTTGCTTTAGCGCTGGAAATGCTTCCAGTTTTTGTTTTTATACATCAGTATTTGTTTATGACCACTGATTTTGTTAAGTTCATGAATAAAAACGTTCCTTTTTAAAAAAAAAGACTTGTAGTATTTTTTCATGCAGATAATGCTGGCTCTTGGTTTAGATAGATAACATTTACCATATTAAGGAATGGTCAACTGATTCCTGTTCTCCTTAGTATTTTTAATATAAATGAGTACTATAATTTGTTAAAGGTGTTTTCTATATCTTTGATATAATTTCGTGATTTTTAAAAAAATTGTTTTATTTATATGGTCTATTATGTTTATAGTTTTCATAATACCAAATCACATGTACATTCCTGACTGATATAATTCCAATCCAGCCATAGAGAATAATCTTTTTGCTGTAACCTCAAGGAGATAGCAGAATACAGTGAAAAAAAGCTTTGTCTCTTGAGTCAGAGGAACTCACTTCAAATGCCACCTCTGACACTACCTTTGTAACTGTGGACAAGTCACTAGCTGTGTGACTGTGGGCAAATCACTTAATCCCTGCCTCAGTTTGTACAACTGTAAAATGGGGTTAATGATATCATCTATTTCAGAGGGTTGTGAAGGATCAAATTGGATGTTTTTAAGTTGTTGGCATAGTGCCTTCTCGAAAATGAAGGGGTTGGACTAGCTGACCTTTAGGGTGCCTCCCAGTTCTGGAGTCCAGAGCCTGTGCATAAATATACTCAGGAGTGACACTGATGTAGAACTATCTTTCTCTTTTTTTCTCTCTTCCTAGTTTGGATGGTATTAGTTATTTGCCTATAGAAACAATTTCCATATTCTTTTTGAGAATCATTTATGTAATATTGGAGCTGATTGTTTTTGAGTCATTTATTCATGTCTAAGTTCATACTTAGTTCTGATTTTTTTTCCTTTGGGAGTTAATTTCTATTTTGTTTAATTTCTTTTTCTGAAATTGAATTATTTAAATGATCTATTTTTTGTTCTTTTAAAGTGTTAGGGGTTTTTGGTAAACCTTCTCCCATCATCTAAGTTTTCAGTTTTGTTGGCAGAATAATTGCATAATAATTTCTAAAATTTCTTCATTTTTTGTGAATTTCCCTTATCTTCTTTTAATTTTATTTTAGAAATCCAGTTGTCCTCAATTTTTCATCTTAAAAATCAGTAACTAATGGTTTCTCTATTAATCTTTTCAAAGGGATAGTTTTTGTTTTTATTAATTTAGTGAAGTATTTTGTTTTTCATGTTATTTATATTCCATCATTTACTGAAGTTGTTGTCTAGCAAAACTGTCCATTATGAAATGAGTATGAGCAGTGGAGAGGTTAAAATTTAGTCCTCTATAGGGCTCAGATTCAAAAAACTGAGATTATCCTCCACACCCTCCCCTCAACTGTTCCCAAATGCAGAGCTGACTATAAATGGGAACAACTCGATGAAAGATAATGTTGCCACTTCTTATTGATGATGTTAGCTAAGCTTGTACTCAAGATTTGTGTTCTCCAGCTTGATGATAGTATTCCATTCTTTTAGGTGACATCTGCATGGATGATGATTAAAATCCACTTTTGCAACTCTGTAATTCAGATAAATGATCATCATAGATGGTAAAAGGCACAATGTATACACATCTTCCTACAGTGTTTACGGGTTTGAGTGATGATTAGAAGAGCCTTTATTGGAATCAGAAATTTGCAACTTGATTCTGAGGTTGGGTAATATTGATAGTTAATTTCTGATTTTATTTTCTGGGTTATGTAAATATAGTCAGAATAAAGTATTTCTATATTTATTTTTGAAGGAAATGAGAATGTCATTTACTTTAATGTAAAGCGATAAAATATCATTTCTATTTAAGAAATGTATAATCACTTTTTGAGTCATGTTCCAAAGCAATATTTGTTATATGTTTTTTCATTTGCTATAATTAGCTTTTTTCACACGGTCATTGTGTATACATTCCTTAAAGGAGATGTTAATGGTTGTGGTACGTTCTGACAGGGCAGAAAAATGGGAAAAATTTCGTTGTCGTATTGAGCAGATTGAGAGGTGTAGGTAAACCCTGGGAACATAACATGTCTTTGATTTGAAGGTGTTCTGCCAGAGAGGAAGGGGTGTCTGTCTTTCATCATTTCTGAGCTTTGCTCAGGATACTAGAAAGTGGCAGCAGGAATTTGTACTTTTCTACTTTGTAATAAAGGAAAAACGATTCTAATAATGACATGTAGTATTTAAGATTTCCTAAGCTCTTTCATGACAGTTATTCTGGGAGTAGAAATTAATCTCAGTTTATAGCTGAAGAAATGGAGACTCTGAAAGGTGGTGGACTTGCCCATGATAACACAGAGGAAGTAGGATTTGAGTTGGGCACCTTACTCCACGTCTGGACATTTCACCAACTATAAAACTGTGTTAGCTCTGTTAGGGAGAACAATTCTTTGTGGCAGGAGTCTTCCTCACCCATGATTATTTTGAAAGCATCATGAAAGTTTGACTGGAGTCAATGATAACCTTTCTGTTGGCTAAGTTGGAATGTGATGTTAGTGTTCTCTGTAGTGTCAGTCTGGTTAAATCCTGTTCTCTAATTAGGAAAAATAAATGATCAGTTTTTGGTTTCTGATCATTGGTTTTTATTATTTGAGGCACAAGGACCTGTCTTCTTTGGGCTCTGCTGACCCTCTCTCACCTAATAATGGCTTTTATAAGATTAGTGACTTTCATGGATACTTCTGATAGCTCTTTATAATAGTCTACTGCTTATATTGTTGTAGAATAACTTTTCCCCCTTTTGAAAAACTCGACAATTGGCTGTCTATCAGATCAGTGTTTAGCTTGGCTTTGTTTAGAGGATACTTTGTAATTTTTGGAGAAACATTGGAATTCTTCCTCTACCTTGAGCGTTTGTAGGTGTTATTCTGAAGAGACCCAACTGTTTGTAAAAGGCATCATTCTTTTCTTAGGTGAGGGGATTTTTACCTTTTCTCTCAAGATAACATAGATACTTAGTAAATGTATGCTGAATGAGTAAAAAGAGCTCTGTCACCTTGAAAACGTGCATTTAAATAGATTTTTGGCTTTATGTAAGAACAGTAAGCTAAAAGCCAGGTATTCCTGGTGAGACAGAGCTGGAGGGAAGGTGTCATTACTCTGTAACAGGTAAATTTCCTATGATGTATAACCTAGAAAGGATAAAGATCTTAATATCCTTATGTTGGAGATTTAAGGAGGAAGTAAAACATTAAATTCATATTGTTATGCTACATCATTTGCACATAATTGCAAGAGGCTGATTTTGTATTTGAGAGGATAAAATATGAAGCTGGTCCTTATTATCCCTCATACCAATAACATATGAGTCTAGTTTTGGTATAATGTTGAGGTATTTTTTTTCTTCCAGAAAACTTTGGCCAGCTTTGTGTGTGTCAAAGATTTTATTTAAAGTAAATTATCTTATTAATATCTTTTGTTAGTACCTTCATTTCTGAATCTCTGTCTCTCACCACCTCTTTGGGAGCCATCCTTTGTAACAAGGAATAAAGAGGGCAAAAGTGGTTCAGCAAAGCTAAGCAGCCGCCAGCTAAGCTGTCTATAATAGTCTGCTAAGTGTTGTGTCTCCATGCTCTTCCCCCTCTTCCAAGAAAGGAGGGAGGTGCTTGTCTTCACCTTGTCTTCTGGACCAGGCTTGGTCATTGTAATTGCACAGTGTTTATTTGGTTTGGGTTTTCTTCTTCCGTTTATATTACAGTAGCCCTTGCATTTTCCAGGTTCTATGGTCATCACTCTCCACCACTCCTGTGTTCCTAGGCTCTTCTGAATGCTTCCTGTTTTTTTTTTATTATGACTTGGTAATATTCCATCACATTCAGGTACCATGATTTGCCTAGCATTTCTATAATTGATGAATACCTCCTTTGTTTCCAGTTCTTTGCTGTCACAAAAAGTACAAACATTAATATCTTGGTGGTTAATCAAACTTTCTGTCCTCCTTTCCCTGGGGTGTGACCTAGCAGTCAAATGGCTTAAAGACTATGGACATTTTTAGCATTTTCAAAGTTTCAAAGTAAATTGTTGGAACAATTTACAGTTCTACTAACAGTGTATTAGTATATCATATATTTTCAAATAAAATGTTTCATGAGATCTTCATAAACACCCTGGGCTAATGAGTTGTTGGCATTACAGTCAGCTCTGGCAGCGGGAAGGACTTTGACAGGACTTTACAGCTCAGCTGCTCTAACTTCTTCATCTTAAAGATGAAAAGATTGAGATCCCTCTGTCATTGTGGGGCAGGAGAAAAAGAAGAATGCTGTATTTGAAATCAGAGGCCTTTGGCTCAGTCTGGCCGCTTCCTTTGGGATATTCCTTATTCCATAATCGCACCTTCTTCACAGCTATGAGGGTCAGATGAGGTCATATTTGTAAAAAGCATTTAGTGCAGTACGTGCTGCATGGTTGGTACTTGGTAAATGCTGAAATCTACAGGAGGGTGAGGATGGGCTGGGGTTGGGGTTAGGGTTAAGGTTAACCTTTCCCACCTTGCTGTTGTTTCTTTCTTATTTATCCTGTATATAGCCTATCTATATATATTTATCTGCATGATGCCTCTCCCCTTAGATTGTCAGCTTCTTTAGGAGAGGGACTGTCTTTTGCCACTCTTTGTGTTCCCAGTGCTTAGCACCTGCCTGGCTTACAGAAGGCATTTAATACATTCTGATTGTCTGCTTACCTGTTACCTGTCTGATGTGGCCAAGTCACTTTCCCTCTCTGGGCCTCAGTTTCCTTATCTGCAGATTGAACATTTAAGACTCCTTAAAGTTCTATAGGTCTGATCCTACTGGGTTCAAGTGTCTTGCCTGGGATCACATGGCTTGTAATGACAGGTGAGTTCAGGTTCTGAGTTCAATATTCTTTCCCTCTATCACACTCATTGTTGCTCCTGTCACAGCAAAGCTTCTTGATCTTTCACCGATAAGTGATAAGGAATAGTTGGTTGTATAGATGGTGTGGTGGTGGCTGATGGAGCACCTGTATTTTCTTGGTGTTAATTATTAGGCCAAAATTAGGACAGGCGGCAGAGAATTGATCCATACTTTGCTGCATCTCAGCTTAAGAGGCCGCATTGAGTGCACGATCATCTGCAAACAGAAAGAAAATCATGCACCAACACTCCCTCCACTTTGGTCTTGGCTTGTAGCCTTTTCAAATTGAAGAACTTACCATCAGTACAGTAGTTGACCTTTGATGCCGTGTTCCTCCTCATTGAAAGCGTTTGACAACATGACTGAAAACATCATGTGAAAAAGCATGGGAGCAAGCACACAGACCTGTTTCACTCCATTGGTGACTGGGAAGGCATGTGAGCGTTATCCACTGTCCTTGGTTCTCCTTGGTAAATAGGCGATTGGCTGGGGGCTGAGAGGCCCCTTGGACATTGATGATTTCTTGACAACAGGATTTTATATGTGCTTTTGGTCTCAAGGGAGAGGGCTGGGTAGGAGAAGATAACCTGTCAGAGAAGGCACCTAGCTGCCATTCTTTTGTTTTTACAACTTCTCCCAGGTGCTAATTTGCTTTTGCTAAAAGAATGTGAAAGCATTAATAGGGACATATACAGTTTAGATTTACATTTATCATGTGAACTAAATTAATAGTTCTTAGGCATTTTATTTTCCTAACTTTTTTGAAGATTTTATTAATTTACTAGCAACTAATTTGAGTGTTTACTGTCTATATCATTGTAATGGGTTTTATATTAGGGAGGAGGAAAAGTATTGAAAAATATAAGACATGATCTCTGCTCTTAAACTTAAGAGGTCGTTGAGAAAAATCACATCAGAAAATTTAAACAACAATGAAAGACTGCATAAGTGCTAAGTGAATTTTAAGATAGCTCATGCATTTGGGAGTCCAGAGAAATGAGAAATCACTGTGGGCTCTTGTGGTGAGGGAAGGCTTCATGTGGAGTGTTGGCTTTGAGCTGCACCTTGAAGGGTTTGTTGGATTTGACCTGGACATTCCTGGTAAGGGGACTAAGTAGGCTGACCGGCAAAGCGGGTGAAGCAGGCTGGCAGTTCCCCAGAGCTCCACATGCAGGCTGAAGTAAACACACACCAAGACAATTCTTCAAGGCTCTGAGTTCTTGCAGACCTACATGGGGAGAGGGAATGTTCATCTTGAGGAGCTCCTGAGAGAAAGGAAAGGCCTTCTCCAGACCTGTTCATCCAGAGGCAGGATGAAACCCTGGGAGAGAGAACAAGGAAGGTACTATTGTTCCATGAAGGAAGTTACAGACCCAACTAATACTGGGTACAAAGTAAAACAGGACATAGGAGAGGCAGAAACAGAATGTTTGCTCAGCAGGACCACAGAAGGAAAAGCTCCTCAGTGACTTTGGGGAGCAGGGAAAATTTGGCATAGGGGTGGGGCTCTTTACCTGGGCTTTATGGAAAGTTGATGGGAAGGATCTGTTGCGTGGGGCTAGAGGAGCACACAGTGCACAAGCTGTACCAGTGGGTCCTCTCTGTGGCAGGGCCGAGCAGGAAACCCTGGGCCATCTGAGGTAGCAGCCGCACTGCGGAATCTCAGGCATATCAACCCAGGATGGGAGTCCAGTGGAATCAAGCAAGTAAGAGCCCAGAATTCCAGGTGTCTGTAGCGACTGTTCCTGAGACTATCAGCCTGCAGATTAAATGTCTATTAGTCATCTACTTGAACTTCCCAGAGCCACGATGGTGAAGTGATCGATAAATGCTCTACCCCTCCCCTTGTTGACCTTGAAAGACCCGTAAAATATTTCCCCAGGAAAAGTCCTGGAACAATGGGATCAGCAGAAGGGGCAAAGAGTCTCTGAGCCTATGAGGCTAGAAAAATCGCAAAGGGGGGTCCCTCTTGCTGTAGCTGAAGGGGACCAACGGAGGACCAGAGCTGTCCCAGACAGCCCCACCTCAGACTAAACAGTATCTTCCAAGAAATCACCAAGGAAAACTGCCCAGAAGTCCTACATGCAGGGGGCAAAATAGTCATCAAAACAATCCACCGTTCACCTCTCGAAAGGGATCCCAAACTAAAAACACCAAGGAATATCGTTGCCAAATTCCAGAACTGTCAGGTGAAGGAGAAAATACTACAGGCAGCCAGAAAGAAATCATTCAAATATCGAGGAGGTATAATCAGGATCACACAGGACCTTGCAGCTTCTACATTAAAAGATCAAAGGAACTGGAATATGATATTCCATAAGGCAAAGGAGCTGGGACTACAACTAAGAATAAATTACCCTGCAAAGTTGAGCATAACGTTTCAGGCAAGGAGATGGACATTCACTGAAATAAGGGATTGCCAGACCTTCCTGATGAAAAGACCAGGACTCTAGAAAATTCGATCTTCAAACTCGTCTCAAGAGAGGCATAAAAAGGTAAATGGGGGGATGAGAGGAATAAACTTGTTATTCAATGTGAGCAAACTGTTTACATCCCTATAAGGGAAGATGATATTTGTTAATCTTGAGAATTGTATATTTATCATGATACATAAAAAGGGATATACATAGAGGGAGCAGACATAAAGTAAATAATGTGATGATAAAAATGTGATTTAAAGGTGCTAAGGAATTGTAACAGAAGATGTGAAAAAGAGGAGGCAGAACATGGTAAATTACATCACAGGACAAGGCACAAAAATATATTACAATAGTTGGAAAGAGGGGACAGAGATGACCATTGTTTGAGAGTTACTCTCATTTGATTTGGTTCAAGGAAGGAACAACAAACTCAGTTTAGTATAGAAATCTAACTAGCTCTATAAGCAGTAGGAGGGGAAGGGAGAAAGAAAAGGGAGGGGAGGCTAAAAGGGAGGGAAGAAGTAGTAAGGCAAAAGGGGCATAAAAGGGAGGGGGGCTGAAAGAAGTAAGGGAAGACTGAGGGAGGCGGTGGTCAAAAATTAAAACTATTGTGGAGGGGAAGGGAGAACTGTAAGTATAAATGGGGGAAAGAAGATGGAGGGAAAGACATAGATAGTAATCATAATTGTGAATGTGAATGGGATCAACTCTCCCTTAAAATGGAGATGGATAGCAGAATGGATTAAAAACCATAATCCAACAATATGTTGTTTACAAGAAACACATTTGAAACAGGGGGAGGGGGCAGATACACATAGGATAAAGGTAAAAGGTTGGAGCAGAATATATTGTGCTTCATCTGATGTAAAAAAAGCAAGGGTAGCAATCCTAATCTCAGACAAAACAAAAGCAGAAATAGATCTAATCAAAAGAGAAAAGGAAGGAAACTATATCCTGCTAAAAGGCACCATAGACAATGAAGCAATAGCATTACCAAATATATATGCTCCAAGTGGTATAGCATCCACATTCTTAGAGGAGAAGTTAAGCGACTTCCAGGAAGAAATAGACAGCAAAACCGTATGAATGGGGGACCTCAACCTCTCCCTCTCTGAACTTCATAAATCTGACCTCAAAATAAGCAAGAAAGAAATTAAGGAGGTGAGTAAAACTCTGGATAAGGTAGATATGATAGATGTCTGGAGGAAATTGAATGGGGATAGAAAGGAGTATACCTTTTTCTCAGTGGTATGTGGTACGTATACAAAAATTGACCATGTATTAGGGCATAAAACCCTCACAATCCAGTGCAGAAAGGCAGAGACAGTCAATGCATCCTTCTCGGATCATAATGCAATAAAAATTATATGTAATCAAAGGCCATGGAAAGAGAGACCAAAAATTAATTGGAAACTAAGTAATCTAATCCTAAAGAAGTAATGGGTTAAACAACAAATCATAGAAACAATCAGCAGCTTCATTCAAGAGAATGACAATAATGAGACAACCTACTAAATCTTAAGGGATACTGCAAAAGCAGTTCTTAGGGGAAGTTTTATATCTTTGAATGCCTACATGAATAAAATAGAGAAAGAGGAGATCACTGAATTGGGCATGCAGCTTTTAAGCTTGGAAAAGAATGAATTGAAAATCCCCGAATAAATACCATATTAGAAATACTGAAAACCAAAGGAGAGATTAATAAAATTGAAATTAAGAAAACTATTGAACTAATAAATAAAGCTAAGAGTTGGTTTTATGAAAAAAACAATAAAATTGATAAACCTTTGGTCAATTTGATTAAAAAAAAGGAAGAAGAAAACCAGATTCCCAATATCAAAATTGAAAAGGGTGAACTACCCTCCAAATGAGGAAGAAATTAAAATAATAATTAGAAATTACTTTGCCCAATGGTATGCCCATAAATGAGATGGATGATTATTTAAAAAAATATAAATTGCCCAGATTAACAGAAGAGGAAGTTGAATACTTAAGTAACAACTCAGAAAAAGAAATTGAACAAGCCATCAGTGAACTCCCTAGGAAAAAATCTCCAGGGCCAGATGGATTTACAAGTGAATCTATCAAACATTTAATTCCAGTATTCCAAACAGTTAATTACAATACTATATAGACTACTTGGGAAAATTGGGGAAGGAGTCCTACCAAATTATTTTTATAATACAAATATGGTTCTGATACCTAAACCAGGAAGAGCCAAAACAGAGAAAGAAAATTAAAGACCAGTTTCTCTAATGAATATAGATGCAAAAGTTTTAAATAAAATATTAGCAAAAAGAGTACAAGAAATTATCATGAGAATAATACATTATGATCAGGATTTATTACCAGGAATTCAGAGCTAGTTCAATATTAGGAAAACTATTAGCATTATTGATCATATCAGCAACAAAACTAACAGAAATCTCATGAGTATCTCAATAGACAATAGAAAAAACTTCTGTCAAAATACAACACCCATTCCCATTGAAAACACTGGAGAACATAGGAATAAATGAAACTTTCCGTAAAATAACGATCAGTATCTACCTAAAACCTTCAGCAAACATTATATGCAATGGGCATAAGCTAGATGCATTGCCAGTAAGACCAGGGGTGAAACAAGAATGCCCATTATCACCACTGTTATTCAGTATGGTACTAGAAATGTTAGCTGTAGCAATTAGAGATGATAAAGAAATTGAAGGAATTAGAATATGCAAAGAAGAAACTAAGTTATCACTCTTTGCAGATGACATGATGATATACTTGGAGACTTCCAGAGAATCAAGTAAAAAACTACTTGAAATAATAAACAACTTTGGCAAAGTTGCAGGTTATGAAATAAACCCACATAAATCATCTGTATTTCTATATATTTCTAATAAAGCCCAACAGCAAGAAATAGAGAAATCCCATTTAAAGCTACTACAAAATATCTGGGAGTCTGCCTGCCAAAACAAAGCCAGGGACTATACGAACACAATTACAAAACACTTTTTGCACAAATAAAGTCAGATCCAAGTAAGTGGAAAAACATCAGTTGCTCTTGGGTAGACTGAACTAATATAATAAAAATTACAATTTTGCCTAAATTTATTTACTTATTCAGTGCCATACCAATCAAATTACCAGATAATTATTTTCTAGAGCTAGAAAAAATATCAGAATTCATCTGGAAGAACAAAAGGTCCAGAATATCAAGGGAACTATTGAAAAGAAGTGCTAGGGAAGATGGCTTAACCCTACTAGATCTCAAATTGCATTATAAAGCAGTAATTATCAAAACCACTTGATACTGGCTAAGAAACAGAGGGGTAAACCAGTGGAATAGGTTAGGGACTCAAAACACAGTAGTCAATGAATATAGCAATGAACTGTTTGATAAACCCAAGGACCCCAGCTTCTGGGATAAGAACTCACTGTTTGACAGAAACTACTGGGAAAACTGGAAAATAGTGTGGTGGAAACTGGGCATAGACCAATGCCTGAAACCGTGCCCAAGAGTAAAAATCCAAATGGGTACATGATCTAGATATAAAGATTGATACTATAAACAAATCAGTGGAGCAAGGAATAGTGTATTTGTCATATTTATGGAGAATGGAGAAATTTTTGACCAAACGAGATAGAGAACATTATGAAGTGCAAAATGGATAATTTTGATTACATTAAATTGAAAAGTTTTTGCACAAACAAACCCAACACAACCAAGATTAGGAGGGAAGCAGAAAACTGGGAAAGAATTTTTGGCAAGTAGTGTTTGTGATAAAGGCCACATTTCTAAAATGTATAGAGAATTGAGTCAAATGTATAAGAATACAAGTCATTCCCCAATTGGTCAATGGTCAAGGGACATGAACAGGCAGTTTTCAGAGGAAGAAATTAAAGCTGTCTATAGTCATATGAAAAGATGCTCTAAATCACTGTTGATTAGAGGGATACAAATCAAAAGAACTCTCAGGTACCACATGACACCTATCAGATTGGCTAACATGACAAAACAGGAAGATGATAACTGTTGGAGAAGATGTGGGAGAGTTGGAACACTAATTCATTGGTGGTGGAGCTGTGAGTTGATGCAACCATTCTAGATAGCAATTTGGAACTATGCCCAAAGGGATACAAAAATGTGCGTACCTTTGACCCAGCAATATCCCCTCTAGGACTGTATCCCAAAGAGATCACAAAAATGGGAAAGGTCCCCATATGTACAAAACTATTTATAGCAGTTCTCTTTGTGGTGGCCAAGAACTGGAAATCAAGGGGATGCCCATCAATTGAATAATGGCTGAATAAATTGTGATATATGAATTAATGGAATACTATTGTGCTATAAGAAATGATGAACAGGAAGACTTCAGAGAGGCCTGGAAGGATTTATATGAACTGATTCCCAGTGAAAAGAGCAGAACCAGGAGAACTTGGTAAACAGCAACAACCACAGTGTGCGAGGAATTTTTCTGGTAGATTTGGAACTTCATTGCAATGCAAGGACTTAAAAAATTCCCAGTGGACTTTTGAGGCAAAACACCTTGCACATCCAGAGAAATAACTATGGAGCTGGATCACAGAATGAAGCAAAACATTTTTCTTTTGTGTTATGTTTTGTTTCATGAGTTCTCCTGTTCATTTTAATTCTTCTATTCAACATGACTGTGGTGAGTGCTGTCTGATTGCCAGTGATGTTATTCCCCAAAACCTTTTTGGGAGACTGGGGCCCCCTTTATGGATTTCTTTTTGGAAAAAGTTCTTGCACATCCTCAGTGGCAATAGTTCTTTGGTTTTTTTGGGTGGATTTGAATTTTGTAAATAGACAAAAGTTACTTTAAGGTCAGTAAAAGAAACTGAGTGTAATATTTAATATTGACTGTTGTTTTTTAAAGCTGTGACTGACATAATAAGCTGTCATGAGCAAAGGCCCCAACCTGTCATACACCCAAGTGTCGGTTTTATCTCTGGGACAAGTGGGAGCTTGGGCGCTTTTGTCTAATGAGGCTGTCCTTGCTAAACTTTTGGAATGGAGCTCAGAAGGCTCCCTACCCTGACTTGAGAATGTTCCCTTAGATTTCCATGAGTGTAGCTTAAGGTTCTGCACAGATTGCTTGTTGAAGCCACAGGTGGCCTTGGGTCAGTTCAGTGAGGCCTGCATGGCCTCTGCAGCCAGTCCTGTCCAGTCCTGTACTTGTGCAGAATTCTTTTTAGCTAAGTGCAGAACTTTGTTCATCCTGTTGGCTTAGTCCAGCCTGGCTTGTGGGTCATATAGCAGTTTAATTTCACCACTTGTGATGTTATTTCCAGATTTGTGTTGTTTGCATATTAAATCAACATGACTTTTACGTTTGCAATGCCAAATTTTCGATGAAAATATTGCCCAGTAAGGGCTAAGAAAAGGGGTAGCAAGGACAGGCATGTGAGTGTTGATGGAGCTGTGAACTGCTCTAACTTTTCTGGATGCAGTCTGGAAGTATGCTTTAAATATGACTGTAAGGGCCATACCCTTTGACCCAAAGACCCTGCTGCTCAGTCAGGTATTCTGAGGCGTCCACACAGAAAGAAAGGTCTCATGTATGTGAAAATATCAATAGCAGCAATTTTTATTGTAGCAAAGCATTGTTAAGAAAGTAGCTGCCCAGAGATGGGGAAATGGCTGTGGTCTGTGAACATAATGGAATGTTACTGTGCCCCCTCAAATGAATATGAGGAATTCTGAGACGCTTGAGAAGACTTCTGAATTAATGCAGAGTAAAGTCAACAGAACCAGGAAAGCAATATACATGATGACTAGTGCAGTGTAAACGGAAGGAACAAACCCCTCCAAACTGAACACTATGAATTATCATAACCAAGCTTGGTCCCCCCAAAAGAGATGAGCAAATGCACCTCACTTCCTTCCCTGAAAAGGGAGGTGACTTTGAGTATGGAACATTCCATTGACTGTTAGATTTAATTGACCTATTTGTTGTTTTGCTGAACTATTTTCTTTTTCTTTGTTACAAGGCATGGATTACTGGGCAGAGGTAGAGGTAGAGATATATTTGGAAATGAAGATTATATAAAAACATAAAATGTGAAAAGGGGTGCTTACGAACCCTGAAGCCTGACACATACTAAGTAAAAAATACTTGCTGACGACTCTCCATGGAGGCTAGGTGAAAAGCCCTGACTTCATGTCTAGTCCCAGGCCTATTACTGTAGCAAACTTTCTCCCATCCCCAAAGCTGCTAAGGAATTTTCCTTTCAGTGCTCACACTGAGCATTTTGTTTCTACCTCTCCTGGGTCTTGTTTCACTTTGCCTCACAGTATTGGTTGGTGCCTGTAACTCCTTTCCAGGCAGATTGTGTATATAGGGAGCACGCACTTGTGACCTCCGTGCCTTTGAGGGGGGAGTGGGGAGAGAGAGAGAGACAGACAGGGAGAGAGGGAGAGAGTATGTGTGTGTATCTATCTATCTATATATATGTATATGTATAGGAATGTGTGTATCTATCTCTGGTTTTTCTATTAAGTCTCAGATCACATGTTTTTATTTTTTTTTAATGCCCAGTAATACAGATAGGCTAGGTGCTTATTGAAATGAAGTGATATGTTGTAAATTGATCCATGAGCTTAAGTTTCTTTTGGAAACTAGAACTATATGTTCTTATCTATTTATTGATAGATTCCACAGTGTGTGTGTACCTTGATTTACATCTTTTTAAGTTGATTATTTTTTTTTCCTCTAGAGAACATTTTAAAAAACATTTGAAAACAATAGGCAGATCCTTAAGTAATGCTGAGTGGCTTTCCTCTATAGCTGAAGTTATTATTAAATCATCTTGAGGGGCTTGGAATTCTTGCCCTGAGCTTGGTTGCTTTCTTTTGATCACGTTCTGGTGATCTTCTGGCATAACTGTTTTGCTTGGATGTTTAGGCCACAAGAATCTGTTGCATGAATGGATCATATTAAGGACACTGTTCTTTTGCAGTAAACTGATAGACTCTTAAATGCAAGTACATGAAGTCATAATAATAATCTCAGGTCCTCCTGAGGTCATGCCTTGTCAATGTCCTGGTTACTTTTGTGGCTGTTGTATATTATGAAAGATTAGAATTTAGGGTTAAAGTTTGTGGTTTAAGTGAAAAGACAACTTGGAGTAAGAGTGACGTGCTTGTGTGACTCTGGGTAAGTCACTTAAGTCTCAGTTTCCTCATCTGTAAAATATGGATCCAATACCTGAAGTATCTACTTTATAGGATAGTTGTGGGGAGTCCAAGGAGATGAGATTTGTGAAAGTCTTTGGTTAACTCTTGGGAGATATGTGGGTTTCACTTGTCTTTGTTAGTATGGTAGCCTTCTTCTCTAGAGTAGACACTCAGCTCTTCGTGACTGAAATGGAGCAGAACTTGATCTGCTGGAAGTTCTCAGTGCTTGACAAATCTAAATCCAGAGCCGAGTCACTTTAATTCTACTTTCTGCTCTCTACCTTTTCACCGCATCAGACCAGGAGAATCATACAGTCAGCATTTATTAAGTTCTGCTGTGTACCAGGCACTGGTACCTTCAAGGAGCTTACATTTTATTGGTGGAAAATAACATGTACCTAGAATGTTGAATGAAAAGTGTATATGAAGTCATTCCTCCAAGACTGTACCCTGCTCCATACTGCCTCAACTTGGACCATCACCTCCACGCACTTTGTTTCTGTGTCCCTTGGCTCTGATAGGTCAGTTTTTGCCTTAGGCTTCCAGGCCAACACTGACCCGAAATTGTGCTGCTCCCTCATGTGTGTCCTTTTCTCCCTTTTCTGCTCTCCTATGGTATTTTCTTCCTTCGTTAGAATGTAATCTTTTTGAGGGCAAGGACTGTCTTGTTTGCTTGTGTTTGCATGTTTGCCTCTCCTAGGACAGTGCTCAGCATATAATAAGTATTTAATAAATGTACCCATCAGAGAGTGCTCGGACCTCCCCCCCCCCCCATCTATCTTTCTGTTTCTCTTCACTCCCTCCCCCCCCAACCTGGAGAGATCAGCCAAAACCTCATGTAGGAAACCAGGGAATTCATGACACAGAAGTGGTGGGAACTGAGAAAAGAATACTGATGTTAGCCCACATTTAGAAATTGCTTTCCAGTAGAAGGCATATTCCTTACCTAAGCCTTTTGAGGTAAACTGTACAAGTATAAAAATCTTGCCCTTGCAGATGGGGAAATGGATCTAACCTGGCTTCTTAAGAAAGTAACTTTATTTATGGGGACCCTTCTTTCCCAAGAGGAGGGCTCCATAGGAATTTTTAGATCCTGTTTAGTCATTCTTTAAACAGGGAGATGGAGCAACTTTTCCTTTCAAGGGCTACTTACACTCCCTCCACTAGACTCCTACTTCATATGGTCTGAGTTTCTTCTGGCTGCCCTGTCACAGGGGACTTGCTGCCAGCCTCCCTTGAAGCTCAGTGCTTTTGAGCTAATAGCTGATGACCGACTGACTCAGCATTCCCATGGGAAACAAGCTTCCCTTTACACCCACACCAGCCTTTGGGTAGAAACTAGTACTTACCCTATTCCCCTCTTGTCTTGGAAGAAGGAAGGAACACATGATTTCACTAGAGTGTGGAGTTCCTAAGAGGAAACTTGCTACCTAAGCAGCTGTTCTCATTTAAGGAATGCCTGGGACAAAAAAAGAAGGTTAAGTGACTCGTCTAGGTTCACCTAGCTAGTGTGTGTCAGATGAAGGGGGTTTCAACTCTTTACTCTCTGGTCCTTTGCCACCTGGGGCAGTCACTCCCAGTCTCCTGAGAATCTCACCCTATTTACCAAAGTACAGATAATCTGACTCATCCAAAGTAACAGAGAAATTTGTGGTCAGTTTTTTATGATCAAGATCTCACACTTCTCCTTTTACCTGTCTCACTTTTGTAGAGTGAAAGATGTCTCTTGAGTGAATCTTCCTTGGGGATATTGATTTTTTTTTCTTTTTTAAAAAGGTGGTTTGCAGTTGGAAGGTGGTACTTGCAGTTCAGATTTCCTTTCCTTCCCTTCAGGTTAGAGGCCTTAGCAGTAGCTGTTCTTTTTTACCTGGGGTTCTTCCCAGGAATGGACGATTTGGGAAGCCCTTTGACTGGTCCTGAATTCCCAGGCCTGGGGCAGAAGGAGGAAAAGGGCTATGAGAGAGAGCCAGATTTGAGCGTTTTGGCCTTGTTGCAGATGAAGTCATGTGACCAAGCACTGTGGCTGCCATTGTGGCAGGGGTGGGAATGGGGATTGGATTTGTGAATTCGCTTGTGTAGGGAACTCCTGAATCCAGGTAAAAACTTTGTCTTCAACTTAGAATTTGAAACACTAAGGACTGCAGTAAGTGCTTGCCCAGGTACACAGCCAATTCCATGTGTTGAGAGTATACTTGAACCCAGGTCTTTCTGGTTAAAGGGCTGTCTCTCTATCCACTGTGCTCTTGTTACTGCCTGTCTTGCCATTTTATGTGAGAAAAAAATAGTGTGCCTGGAATATTATGGGAAAGAAGTTGTTTTCCTTATTTTTTTACTTCTCAACATTTATGTGTTGGGAAAAAGATACTGGAAAGGAGAAATGCATGAGTAAATGTGGTGTGCCCACAGATAAACAGAACTAACTGTAGTATCCGTGCTAGTAGGGAAGTGGCTAATGCCAAATTAATTTCTTTTAGCTGTGGATTTCGTTTTAAAGTTTATGTTTATATGTTTGTTTTTCTTGAACATTTTCCTTGTCTTCAAACATGACATCTGGGAAGCTGAGGGAGGCATTTGGGTTTAAAAACTGACTGTAGATAATCTTCAGGTGCATAATTAAATTCAAGCGTACAGTCAAACCCATCTCAGTCTCATTTGGTGTTTTCGTTTGTGTAAAGTTATTGCTCCTGTTACAGGTATCTGTGAGAGGTGGTATGTTGTAGTAGATAGAGGAAGGACCACAAAACCAGGAAGACCTGGGGCCAAGTCACTTTGCTTCTTGGGTCCCTGGGCCAAAAGTGGCCTGTAAAACTCCCAAGAGAGACAAGCTTGAAATGTCATTGGGAAATGTTTAACAAAATCAATACACAATATAACTTTGTTAATTGGAGGTTTTTTAGTTAATAGGAGGCCTGCAGGGATCTGGTTCTTTTTGAATCTGACACTACTGCTTCAGTCAGCCTTCTTAGGTGCAGACCTACATCAGTAAGGGTTTTCCTTACCTGGAAGTGCCATCTGAAATCACAGGTCTGGTCCCTTTCTCCCTTAGGAGATAAACAGGTGTGTTTGTAGATCAGCCAAAAACTCAGTGTCTGTATTTGGCCAGCAGCCCTTTTTGTTTTCCCACCTTATCTTAGAACTTCTACCCTAGTTTTTTCATTTTCCTAGGATCTCTCAGTTTTTCCAAAAACTCTCTTATTAGGCACGAATCCTGCCCTTAAAATTACCTTGTATCTGTGTATGTCAGTGTGTTCTCTCTTGCTGCTAGACCATCAGCTCCTAAAGGTCAGGGACAGGTTCAGGTTTTCTTTGAATTCTCAGAGCTTATCATGGTGCTTGGCACATACTAGGCATTTAATAATTCTTGCAAATCAATTGTTGGTTGATGCATACTTGCTTTATTGCTTTATGGCAGTCCGTTGGTGGTTATATATATAGCAGCCAGTGGTTATCTCCCCATTTTATAAAAACTTCAAGGTCAGGGACCATGGATTCCCTGATGTAGTTCTTTGTACAGAGAGGAAACTCCTGAGCTCCATCACATGTTAGACATTTGGAAAGACTGTCCTTTAGTTTATAATGAGGCAGTGAATAGAGAGCTGACTTAGAAGCCAAGAATACCAGGGGTTTTAAGTCCCACTTCTTTCTGTCTCTTTGTCTCTTCATCTCCCTGCCTCTCTGTCTCTGTCTGTCTGTCACACACACACACACACACACACACACACACACACACACACACACACACGCGCACACCCGCACACACGCGCACGCGCGCTGCACTGTGTGACCTTCAGTGATTCACTTAACCTCTTAGTGCTCCAGGCTCTTTTCTAAGTCTCTTCAATAACACAGAAAGTGGTCCTGCGTTGGTGGAGGGAAGTTCCTCATACTAATGAAACCACATCTCCTCACCTAGGAATAGCTATTTATAACACTTAGAAAGATTTGGTTGATAAGGTTGAAATAATTCATTAAAATGAAATTTGCAGATTAGTTTTGGATTTGTTGTAGCCATGCTTTTGTGTTGACTCCATTACCAGGCATGCTCCATACTGACCGTGAAAATGTTGAGCCAGAAAGATGAATAATAGTGATAGATGAAGAGGACTCTTTATTCTGTGCCTTGTGCTGTGTCTCCTGCTGGGTGAGATAGAAAGATAAGTGAGCTCTACAAGGAGTTGATGATGTAGGAAATTAGTATGGAATTTAAAAAAAAAATCATGTAATTTAGCAAATATCCTAGTGATTGAGAGCTATTCAAAACGTTTGAGGTTTATGTCAGTTTTTTAGGACTCTCAGTTTTGTCACTGTATGAAAGATGGAATAGAGAGGAGAGAGACCAAAAGAATTTAAAATAGGGGTGATATGAACCTCCTGGAAGCATTTTATAAAGATTTGTATATTTTATCATAAAAATCTTTCTTTGAAAAATGAATCTAACCTTTATTTAGCGAGGCTATTATTCAGAGAAGTATATATACATAAAAATTTTTTTTTTTTTATCAGCCAAGATCCACCTTTTCACAATCCTACCAACTCTCTCTCTTTCACCAATTGAGAACACAAGAAAAAAACCACATTACAAAGGTGTAGTCAATTAAAACAAATTTCCACATTGACCATGTCCTAAAAGAAATCAGTGTCATTCTGCATTGAGTCCTTCAGCTCTCTTTCAGGAGGTGGGTAGCATGTTTCTTCCTTAGTCCTCTGGAATCCTGGTTAATCATTATCCTGATAAAAGTTCAGCACACCAGTAGTCTGCCACATTTACATACCATAATTCATTCTTTCGTTCCCAATTATGGATATCCTCTCAGATTCCCATCCTTTGCCACCTCAAAAAGAGCTATAAATATTTTTTGTACAGCTTTAATTTACTTAGGACTCATTCCTCCCTTAACCTGCTCTCCCCTGATTCCCTTACCCCCTTCTCCCCTTTCTTTATTTTCCTGTTGAGTGAAATATCTCAACTGTTGCTGTGTATTCTTTTATCTTTTGACTGTTTGAATGAGAGTGAGGTTCAAATGTCAGTCACTCACTTCATCTACCTCCTTGTTTATTTAGTTGTCTGTTTGTGTGCACTGATGAAGAGATAATTTTCCTAGCCTTTTTTCCCCCAGTGTATTCTTCTTCTCCTTCCATTTTTTTAAGGTTAAGACATAACGTAAACTCTCCCATGCCTTCTCTAAGAGGCCAGATGATGATATTTCTCCCTGTATTTGAATGTAAGCAGTTTATCCTGGTTTAGTCCTTCATCACTGATCATTCATATTTACCTTTTTATCATTCTCTTCACTTCTGTGTTTAAACTTTAAAAGTTCCTTGCAATTCTGTCCTTGTCATCGGGAATGCTTGGAAGTTCTGTTTCATTAAAGTTTCATTTCAGCAGTGTGCTCAGTTCTGCTAGGAAGATTATTCTTGCCTTCTGCAGTGTCATAATCCAAGTTCTCTGTTCCTTTATAGTGGTGGCTACTAAGTCACGTGTGATCCTGACTGGCCCCTGAGGACTTGAATTCTTTCTTTATGTCTGTTTTGAAGTATTTTTTCTTTCACATAGAAGCTTGGTTGTTCCTTGGGAGTTTTCATTTTGGGGTTTCTTTCAGGAGGTGATCTTTATATTTCTTTATACTTTGACTTTTGTCTTCTGATTCTAAGACATCTGGACAATTTTAAGATTTCTTCAGATATGAAGAGGTTTGTTTTTCAGTTAGGGCATTGAGATAAGATAGTCCAGTGAGGCTTCATTTTTTCTTTTGATCTTTTCCTAGGTCAATTATTTTTGCAATGAAATCCTTTAATTTCCTCTGCTTTTTCACTATTTTACTTTAAAAAAAATATTTCTTCTGCCTCATGAAGTTATTGGCTTCTCTTTGGCCCATTCAGATTTTCAGGGAGATTGTTGACTGGGCAAGGTTTTATACCTCTTGTGCCAAGCTGTTAATTCCCTTTCCAATTCTTTCTTCCTTAGCTCCCATTTCCTTTCCAATTTTTTTCCTCTAGTGCTCTGACTCCATTTATAAAAATATTTTAAACCTTTTTAAAGCTCTTGCTTCATCTCTTCCAGGAATTCTACTTGAGTTTGTGCCCACGCTGTGATTTTTCTCTGAGACATTGCTTGTAGATGTTTGGGAGTCATTCTCTTTTGTATTTGTGCTTGAACATCTCTGTCACCATCATAGCTCATTATGGTGGGGTGGTTTTTTTTGTTTTGTTTGTTTGTTAGCCCGTTTTTCCATGCTACTTTCTGATGCTGGACTTGGTAGTTACAGCTGGGCTCCACCACACTTCTGGAGGTGAGATCTAGGCTGATTCTTGTTGTTTTCTTGGGTTCTGCTGTGTTTTTCCAGAATCTTAGGGACAATCTTGGACCAGCAAATGTTCAGTGCTCTGAAAGTGGTTAGAGTTGACTGCTGCTCCCTCATCTGGGGTCTTCTGGTTCCTCACCTGAGTTTAGACTACAGTGCAAGAGTAGGCTGCTTCTGGACACCATACATTTCAGGAAACTGGGAAATGTTATCCGTTTGCAGTGGTTTAATTGTTTGCTGCCCTTTGGTCTGAGATTCCTGCATTACTGCACTCTTGAAGTGAGACCCTCCAGGGCTCTGAGCCACATGTTGCTGCTGCTTCTGGCAACTTCTGGGCTTCCTCCTTTGTTGGTCCCCTACTCAGGGCCTCCCTACTTAGGTATGCCATCTCTGCTGCTCGGATCTCCTCAGTTGGCCATGTATCTGTAATCGAGAATTGGGTAGTAGGTGACAAAGCATGCAATAAGCTCTTGCTCCTGTGCAAAAGCCAAATATCTGTTGTACTGCAGGTAGAGGAGTCTCTTCTTAGATTGATTCACAGTCTTCCCTGAATGCTGGATGAATGTGATTTTTTTAGTCCTTACTTGGAGCTCAGGATGTGTTTTCTCATAGAAACAAAGGTGTAAAATGCTGTTTAGGTATAGTTGAAATTTAGCAGTATACTTAAGGGACATTATGGTTTAAATAGCTGTTTTTAGACCGATTTGTAAAACTAATTTTAACATTTCTTTGGAAAAATGCATTCAGATTTGGAAGTAATTTAGAAGTTTTCCTCTTCTAATTTGAGAACTCCTTACATAGGAATTTGAAGCCCCTGCTTTCTTTCATTTCAGCTATTTTGGTGAGAATGAAATTTTTCCTGTTAAATAAGCTCCTCAAAACTTAAATTAATGGAAAAAATTTCTTTAATATCATTACATTCAAAGTAGCAGTGTAAGCTATTGTGTTAGGGTTTGTAGAGTGTTTTGAGCATGGAAGCAGCATATAGGGGTGGGCCTTTCATGAAAAAGATGAGGTGAGGAAAAGAGATGGAATCAGAATGGCAACTCCTTGAGGACAGGAATTTTTGCTCCATTTTGATTTGGCATCCCCAGTACCTAGCTTAGTGCTCTGAATAAAGCTATGTAAATAAAGTTTAATAAATGCTTTTTAAATTGACTGTCAATATTAAATAAAACAGCTATTTTTTGTTTAAGGGCAGGTCAAATTAAATGTGAGTTATCTAAAACAGGTACTTAAATCCAAACATTATAGAAATAATTTCATCCTTAGTAATTTTCCTTATAGACAATTTCTAATTTTACTGACCCAAGAGTGTTTGGCTTAACTAGCCCTAAATGTATTTTATCTTCCAAATTTTTATCATTCTCTGTATTTTGGTTCATAAAGTTTAATGATCTACATTTTAATGTATTGTAGGACCTCATCCTAGGAAGTATCTTGTCAAGACATGAACTAATGACCTGGCTTCATTGGTGGATAAGCTGGCATCCAGCCTTCCTTTGTTGAAGGCTCCCCTTCTGTCAGTGGTGCCACCACCCTGTTGGCCCTTTAGATTCTGACTCAGAGAGTCAGCATGGACTCTGTTTCATAGTTTACACCAATCCTTCCACATCAAATTAGTTTCAAAGTCTCACTGACTCTTTTTCTGAAATACAGTGGTGGCCCTTTTCATTCCACTGCTGTCATTGTTAAGGCAGGCTCTCACCATATTAGTTTTAGAGTACTGCAGTAATCTTTACACTGTTGTTGTATTGACCTTTGTAAACCCTATTTTTCTAAACCCTATTATTGCCTAGGTCGATGTAGGTCAGTGTGGGTCACTTTACCCAGAATTTGTATAGATATTTGCCCAGAAGCCATTTGGTGTCCATTTTGAATTGGCATCATCTTTCTTCCACACCTTGAACTGCTCTTAATTTAATGTCTTATGCCTTCTATGATTCCATTGTTCTTCTTCTTGATTTCTTCTTCTATGATTTCATTGTTTCTTTGACCTGAAGATGAGTTATATCCCCTTTCACCAAACTCTAATTTGTTCCTTTGAATTCCTTCTCAACTGTTTTTCTCCAAGTAATGAATTCCAGCAATAATTTCCTCAGATTCATTTGTAATTTCTCCCTTTTTATTGGGGACTTCCCTTTAAATGGAGGAGCTCCCTCAAAAACCTGTTTCTTGATCCTGACGTTCCCTTAGCCGTTGTCTTATATTCTTCCCTGCACTGCTGAACTTTTAGAATGGGGTGTTTATCCTGGCTCTGTTTGCTTCAAGCCTTATCACGCCACAGTCTGTAAGATGGTTCCTTGTGAGAGCTGCCCCCTCACTGGCTCTTCTGCTTTCTCCTGGCCTTGAATCAGCATTTGACACTGTTGAACAGCTCCACTTTCTTGACTACTCTCTCTTTCCCGATCTTCAGGGGAATTGTTTTCTTTCAGCTCTCTTCCTAGAGGATGAGGGAAGGGTGACTGGGAGCGAGTGGAAAGATACTAGCAACCCTATGTCTTGTGACTGGCGACATGGCTGAACTGATGGTGACTGTTTATTTTGATGGAATCACCGCATCATAAGAAGTGACTTACAAAAAAAGATGCAGAACTTGCATAAGATGATTCAGAGGGAAGAAAGCAGAAGCCAAACCCCCCATATCATAGGACAAAAGCCAAAAAGGGCCCCTGAGGGAAAATGGTTGTGACGAGGTCAGAGAAACACGGACCATCTTAATGCCTTGCTAAAGCTAATATACATTTTTTTAAAACTGCAAATAACAGAATTTTGTTTCATGAATGATTTTTTATTTGTATATTTGAATTTTGAGGGGTGGCTATTTATAAGAAAACATCTTTTTTTACATAAGCACAGATGTTGATTTATAGAATTTGTGTGTAATTCCCAGTTTTTTGAAAGGTTAATGGTTCCTTTAAAGCAGTGTCCCCAAACTAATTGGTTCAGGGAATAAAATACTTTTGAACTTGAACTGTATTGCCTAATTCCATAAATGCTATGTAATAATATAAATTCTATAAATCAATCCCTGTGGATGAAGGTAAGGGGGATATTTTGGAAGTTGAGTGATTAAAATAGAGGCAATATTGCCTATTTTAATACAGAAAACATATGCAGTAATTATTTTTTGGCAGAAGCCATAGATTAGGGCTGGTTGCCAGTGACTCAGGAATTGTACATAGAGAGTCTTGTGTCATCTGGGTCTTACAGGCTTGAAAGTAACAACTTGACTCAGACCAGAGGAGTCCCAAAAGTCTCTCTTGAATTAAAAGAAAGTATTAATGGTGCACCATCCTTTATTTCTCTTTACTGATGAATTTTCTTTTGTTGCAGCCTACCTCTGAAAGACTCTTAAGTTTGGACCACTCCAGTCTTTTATAAAACTATGCTAAGATCCTTGTTTTATTTATGAAACTTTTGCAAGCCCTTTTACCTTAATGACATACTTAAGGGAGGCCTTTAAGCAGATACTCTTATGTGATACTCTTCTCTTTTTGTCCTACTCATCTGTACACTGAGAAAAAATATTTGCTTTCTTTGGAACATTTCTGCTCCTCATTTTCGAGGAAAAAATTAGCAGAAGTTTTGGGACTTTCTTCCTGAACCCCTGTTTACATTGCAAAGAACACCAAGGCAACGTAGAACACTGAAAATAGCTCAGGAAATACTGTCTTAAGAGATTATTTAGGCGGTTAGTTATTTATCTTGTAGATATTTACATGCTCTTTTGCACCTGTCCTAGCAGGGAGAAAAGTATGTGGATATATCTGTCAAGTTTTACTTCTTAGTAGCAACTTTAATGGGAAAGGTTCATGGGGCAGTAAAAGGAATATTAGTTTCTCGTTTGACAAATACTAGTTTCCTCACTTGTCATATATGTAGGTTGAACTACATTAGAAATCTCTTCCCATAGCAGAGCCATCAGCCTTGTTTCAGTACCTGAAAGTCTGGTCTTTGCTGGTGTGAATCAGAGCTGCTGCTCCTCTGTACATGTGAGGCCAACTTGGCCAAAGCATTGATCTCCCTCGGACCAGCCTGATGATGAGCATCTCCAAACAGGTTGCCCCTCAGATGACAGACATCCATGTACCCAGGCATATTCCATCTTGACTGGGCCTGCCAGAGATTGGGCTTACTGGCCTGCTCTTCGGAGATGCTGGTTATTATGCATGCCATGATGAGGCCATGATTTCAAATAATCATTTTAGGGTTCCAAATGAAAACTGTGCTATTGTTGATAGAGCTTTGGGAGTTAGAATCATGAAGCCTGGGTTTGAGTCCTGCCTCTGATATGGACTAGTTATGTAATCAAGTTGTTGATTCCATGACAGGGGCAGTATTTGCACCCTTTACTTCGCAGAATTGTTGTAAGGAAAGAGTTTTAACTTTAAAGGGAAGTACAAATGTGGGTTGTTCCCTCTTTCACCCATACTATCTCTGTCCTCTATTGGTATGAACAATTGAGAGTTGACTGTTTTGTGCATTGGGTTTCAGCCAGCTGAGGCCAATCGCCACCAGAAGCTAACAATTAGATGTAAGTACAAAGGTAGGAAGCTAGGGACCTAATCTCTGTCTCTTCATTGAAGAGCACATTGAACTCTTTACCCTATTTAATGATCTCTTACAAGAAAGTAAGGTAGATTCTCTCTCTCTCTCTCTCTCTCTCTCTCTCTCTCTCTCTCTCTCTCTCTCTCTCTCTCTCTTTCTCTCTCTCTCTCTCTCAGGGGGCTGGATTTACTGACTATGTGACTTTGGGCAAGTTTCTTAACCTCTCATTGTCATAGGCTACAAGTCTCTTAAGCTGCAGAGAAGGTGGAGGTACTTTACATATTGGGACTGCCCTGGGACCTAGGAAATCCCTCTGTCTTCATTTGTGGAACTGTAGACATCCCTGAAATAATATATCTTCTTGTAGCCTTTTTAAAAATTCAGTGCAACTTAAAGCTAAAAACATTTCAGAGAACTGTGGTCATTTTGTTTATTAATACGATTGCCAGCCTTCATAATTAATCTTATGCTACCCTTCAGACACTTATGTAACTACTTATATTATTCATGATTATCTTAGGGCAACTTTTAAAAAAATGTAAGACCTGTTAACATTTTCCAAATTACTGTGTCTTCTATTATGTTAAATAAATACATTAGGAAAAGCTTTTACTGGTAATTGTTGTTTTGTTTAAGTAACTACAGTTATAATGTATTACTGGTTCCCTTGGTGCATTCGCTCTTATAAGTATTCTTTTTTCTCTTTGATTTAGGCGGTTTCCCAGAACCATGATTGCTTGATCTCATAACCCAGTGAAGACTTCTCTCCTGATAATGTCAAGTTCAGGCTACCCTCCGAACCAGGGAGCCTTCAGCACTGACCAGAGTCGCTATCCTGCCCACTCTGCCCAGTATACCTTTCCCACCACTCGCCACCAGCAGGTGAGGAGGAGTGTTGCTTAGCTCTACATACTACAAATGTATTCCTTTTCCCTGTTTACTTATGTATATTGGTAAAAGATCAAATCCCACTGTCATATAAGAGGGAAAAAATAAAATGATGTCCCCCGTTGTGTGACAAGGGCAGTCATCAGGAATACATGCCTGGGCCTTTTCCCTCACTTGACTTTGGTGCTATGTTCAGCACAGGCCCACCATTGCCTTGACTTCTGGAGCTTGGAGGTAGATGGGGACTATTTGTGGATAGAGTACTTTTGGCTCTCTGAGAATGTGTAAAGTTGGAACTGTGCAAAGATTAGCCTGAGTCTCTTGTGGGTGGACTCAAAGAGGCCATCTTTCCTACACATTCTTTGTGATGCTGGGATGGAGGTGGCTCAGCTGACCTGGAACAGCCACTGTGATTGACTCTGAAAAAATTTTTCTGCAACCCTTAGAATGGGGACACTGGAACCATTTGTGGTAAAGGGTCAGTGATTACCAGTATAGAGGAATTTTGAAGCCTCCTCCACATCTCTGCCCTATGCTGTGGAACAAATGAGAATAGGTTTCATTTTGCTGGTCAGCCCTCACCCCTTGGGCTTCCTTGTTACATGCAACTGGCCTAGAAGTTTGTTAAGAATTAAATTGAAGTTTACTTATTGACCATTGGAAACAATGAACACCTCAACTTTCCTTCAACTTAATTTGATTTATATCTAAGATAAAATTGGACATTTTCACTGAACATTTCACCGCGTACATTAAAACAATGCCGCCATCTAGATTTGAAGATAGAACTTACTTGCTACCATGACCACCCATATGCCTTTCTCCTCCCCTCTGTCAGATGATGTTGCTCAGATCTCAGGTCTGCTTAGTCTCAAAGCGCTCTTGATTTCCCCTCCTGAAGTGGTGATGTATAGTTAAGCTCTTAGGTCTGTGTATGAGTGAACATTCACTGGGTATCCTCAGTGAGACTTCAGCTGCCAATCTCTTTCCAACTCTGGATATCGTGAAAGAAAAATGTCATTTACTTTCATCACGTAATTTTGTGTGCACGCGCACATGGCACATACTAAAGGAGGAATGCCTTTTCAATATTAATTTGGCATAGATGTGATAGAATGTTATCCAGCTCTCAGTTGGGTAATGTTGATAGGAAGTAAGTGTTAAAGTGATGAGTCAAATTGCGTGAATAGTTTATGCTGTGGATATTTTGTGTTTTACTGAAATACGGGGTCTTAACAGTTTTGAGGTTGTGGCAGTGAGGATTCTCATCTGTAAACATGGCTCATGACTCTGGGTACCACTGCGCAGATTCCATGGCCCTTTATAGTTTTTCTTAATGTACTGACGGTTTATTGTTTGAATACCAGGAGTTTGCTGTGCCTGATCATCGACCTTCTCATCTTGAAGTCAGTCAGGCGTCGCAGCTTCTCCAGCAGCAGCAGCAGCAGCAGCAGCAGCAGCAGCAGCAGCTGCGGAGGCGACCTTCCTTGCTTTCAGAATTTCACCCAGGCTCTGACAGGTAGTTTTTTCTTAACTTTTCATCAAGGGCAGATGGTGAAATGTGTGTATATGTATACGTGTGTATGTAATATATACATATATATGAGCACATCTACAAAATGGTTAATTTAACACTGTAGCTGCCTTTGTTGGTATTGTTTGTATTTTCTCTTACAATATTCAGGCTTCTCTTAGTCTGCTGAAGTAATGACCGAAAGGTTTAAAACTTGTCATTCATTTTATGTGCTTTATTATCCTTTATTCTCTGGTCTCAGTCTGTCTCAAGCATTTTAAATTTACCTCAAGCAGTGGCACCACTCCTCTGGCTTCCTAACCCTCTGACTTTCCAGAACCTCATTAAGCCTCCTGTTGCCTCTATCAGTTTAAGAAATTAGGATTTAGCTCAGAAAACTTGGTACTATTTGAGATTATACAGCTGCATGAAAGAATCCTTACAGGATGATTACTGTCCACATATTTCCTAGATTTCACCTGTATAAAATTAATATATTTGAATATTCACCAGGGGGTATTTCTCTAGATGAGAATGAAGCAGCAGAGCTAATTGAGTAGTTTAAATGTCATGAACATGAAAATACTTCATTAACTGCAAAAGTTTAATGAGCTAGGTTTATGCTTAAATAACAAAGGAAACAAATCAAAATCTGTTTTTCATAGTCTTTCAGAAACCTCTTTATTGGTTATTTAAAGTTAAAGCTCTTTTACCATTTTTAAAGAAACTGCTTTCTCATTTGAAGATAAAATTGAAGATGGTTCTCTTAGACTAATGTGGATCACCCTTTAGATAGCTTTGTCATTTCAGTTGTGTCTGACTCTGTGACTCCTTGGACCTCTCTTTCTTTGGGAGTGGTTTGCCATTTTCTTCTCTAGTGGCAAAGAGAGGTTACATTTTTTGTCCAAGGTCACACAGATAGGAAGTTTTCTGAGGCTGGGGATTTGAACTCTTGTCTTCCTGACACCATCCACTGCACCACCTATTTGCCTATATAATGGTTTAAAATAGTATATCTAGACACATTTTAAGGAAGAACTACTCATAATTTTAATCTATTATATTGGTTAAGAGAATTTTTGAGTGAGCAAAAAAATCAATAAAATTCTAGGTTTTTTTGTGAAAAATTTACATACCAATTGCTTAAATATAAGCATAAGTGTTTTATCATGAATATGATAGAGCAGTCCTTTGCATCACAGATTTCATTTTTTTAGCTCACGCTGGCATCCAAAAGCAAAGTGTCAGTTTGTTTTTTCCAAAATGATCCTAGGATTTTAAAGCCCACTCCCACTGCCCTGCCTTTATAAATTATAGTGCTAATACATAAGGTTTTTTATTTTCAAGATATTTTAAAAAATACAATTTTACATGTCAAAATCACTTTACATATGGATTATAACTGCCAGGAGATTTGGCATGTTAATCACATGCTCTGACTTGTAATTGTGTGTGTCATCTTAAGTATTATGTCTAAAATCTGTCATTTTTCCTTTGATTTCTGCTGGTCTTTGGTAATAATGACACAAGGTAGTCTCTCTCCCTCTGTGTGTGTGTGTGTGTGTGTGTGTGTGTGTGTGTGTGTGTGGTTTTTAAAGAGCAGTTGAGGTTCTGTGCTTTGACAGAATGTCATGAGGAGTATAGAAGATTTGTTACTGAAGTGACAGTCTGTAACTTAGATACTGTTTCATCTTCTGACCTGGAAAGATAGAAGATTTGCTCATGTCTTGAGTGAAATATTGATGTTGTGGGAGACGTGAGTCTAAAATATATAAGTACTCAAGCAAAATAGTGACTGAATTATAACAAGAAAATTAAGTCAAGTATTGATTGCTTATTTATGTGCAAAGAACTCTTTCAGATGGAATGGGAAATATAGTCTAAGCCTGTCTTGATTCAAGGGGCTTATAATATTAACTGGAGAGAAAACACATAAGCATATAAAACTTAAATTGTCAAAGGTATAAGTGATAGTTCAAAGGCTTGATTACTAAATGTTCAGGTGATTGGTAGGAGAGTGCAAAAGAAAGTGGCCTGACTTGCTTGGGGTCTTTGACAGGGTTTGGACTCTGGTGGAGGCAGACAAGAACAAAGCTGCTCCCCTCCTGGCACCTTGGCAGGCAGGGCTGCTGGATTAGAGAAGCTAAAGTTTATGTGGCTTTAAGAAAACTAACAATTCCTCAACATTCTCTTTTTACACATACTTTAAAAAATCTGCTGTCAAACCCTTTAGAAATTATGGAAGTCCTTATAGAACAGGGAGATAAAAGTATAAATTCCAGCAAGCTTGAAAATAATAGCTTCTTGCCTATGTCAACTTTGCTCTTGTCCTTTTTTATATCCTTAGACTGATCCAGCTGTCTTTGGTAAGCATCTGCTGTCTGGCTCTGTTGGTCCTCTGTTGGGTATCAGATTTTCTCTTACTTCAGGGTGAAAATGGTCCCTCTAGTGGTCTAAGACTCAGACACATGCAGATGTATGCAAACACACTCACACATATATTCTGACGGACACTGACGGACACAGGCAAACGCAAGTGTCCAAACACACACACACACACACACACACACACACACACACACACACACACCCACTAGATTCCTTTTGTGTATTTAGTGTAGTCTATGAATCATCACCTGTCGTCACTACCTGTTGGACTGTTTGATTTCCTTTATTTCTCTTGCAGGCTGTTTTTTAAACCAGCCTCGGTTGAGGATCTTGGGGAATGCAAGGGGATGTGAATGTTATTTTCATCTGTTCTTATTGAATCATAGGCTACATTTGAAAGTCAAATGTCAGTGATTCTTAGAGTTACCCACTGCTTCAGACTTTCTATCCTAGTGTGCTGAGCTGTGCATAGCGCTGATAGGCAGGAGGGTGACGGAGGTGGGATCAGCCTTGGCAGCCAAGGGATCTTGCTTTCAGTCTTAGCTATGCTTCTTACTTCTTTTTGACCCCTGGCAAGTCACATAACCTCAGTGCCTCAGACTGGGACTTTGAAAGGAGTTGCCATACTTGTATGGTAGAGGGACTTTCCCCAACAGAAATCCCCTGTACCAATGAATATGGAACAATGGTCCATATTATTGTCACCCCATTCCCCCCAAATATAACTTCAAAAATTAAAAAAGAAATTCACCAATGGAGTAGGATTCAGCTTTACTGAACATACCATTTAAAGGTTTCTTTTCCTTTCATTTAGAGAAATTGTAACTTCTCCGTTGAATCTCCATTTGAAAGTGAGAGCAGCATTTATTTCAAGGCTAGGTGGAGTTGTTATCGAAGCAAATTGTACACTTTCAAAATGTTAAATGTTTGGTTTTGTTTTGTGTATTTTAGGCCTCAGGAAAGGAGAACTGGGTATGAACAATTTCATCCAGGTCCTTCTCAGGTGGACCATGATTCCCTGGAAGCTAAGCGACCTCGGCTGGACCAGGTTTCTGACACACATTTTCAGCGGGTCAGTGCTGCTGTCTTGCCTTTAGTACACACACTGCCAGAGGGGCTGCGGGCATCTACAGAGGTTAAGAAGGTAAATAAATGTTTGGTCTCTTAATTTGAGGAGCTGGAGGTTTGTTTGTTTAACTGCTGAAACTCAGTGTCTACAGGAGGAAAAGTAGAGTTAGGACAGGCTTTCAGATTTTAGTTAGCCCATGAGCAGATAAACATTTTATGAAAAATAGAAAGTCTAACCAAAAGGTTATCAGACTTTTAAAGTGAAGTATGTCATCTCAAGAGATCCTCATTTTAATGACTAAGTGGGAATTGTTAACAAAAATTTGGAGATTAATTCTAAGAAATATTTCCCTTGAGTTGTCTTTTCAGCTTTTAAAAAATTCCATAGCAGCCAGAATTTAAGGAGAAAACATCTTTTGACAGTTTTTGGACACTGAAGACAGTCTAGACAGAGTTTATTTCTTTCTATGCAACAACAGCCCAATGTTAAAAGAAAATACATTATTGGAAAAGATTCTGATGGAAGAACTTATTGTAAGATTGTGAACAAAAGAATGTAGTTTTTCCTGCTAACATGGAAAATCTAGATGAATATACTTGCTGTTTTATCTGGCCGTGTACTGTTGTAATTAGTAATGATGCCATAATGGCTATTTCTGTTTCCTATCTTATTCTGAATTGCTGCAAAAGAATGTCAGAGGAGGCTCACCATGTTTATTCCCTGCATGTTTGTATTCATAGAACTGTGACTGATATGGAGCAGTGTGCATGTGGGCCTTCTCTAGGAGCTTCCATTTTTGTTAGAGAGAGGAGATGTATACATAGACACTCTCTTTACTGAAGTCAAGTCCATACGTGTTTAGTAAGTGCTTACTTTGGTCTAGGCTGTGTGCTAAGTGCTAGGAATATAAATACAGTCAGATGAAATAACAGTCCCTGACTGTTTATGTTCTTTTGGGGAAGGAAGCTGAAAAGGGAGGAGGAAGAAGCTGTGCTGTGATCCTATTGTAAAAAAAGTTGGGAGACAAGTCAGGAATGCAGCTTGGAGGCGAATGAAATCATAGGTGACCCAGGTGTCATCCTTCTGATAGAGGTTGTAGGGTAAATCAGCCAATCAGAAGCAGGAGGTACCAAGGCAGTGGGTTCTTTCAATGTGGATGAGTCCTCTTTGTGTTGATGTTTATGTGCATTGTAGAAAAAGACAGGGAGGAGAATCAGAAGTGTAGCCCTCAGAGGAATGTAGACATAGGTGGTTTTAGTTCTTTGAAAATTTCATGGTACTTATCTCTTAATACATTATTTAATATTGTGTCCATATCTTTCCAGCTAGATTGTAAGATCCATTTTGGTACAACCAAATATTTATTGAATTTCAGACTTAGTCATGCCAAATCAGTGATATAGAAGGTAAAGTTATATTTCAGCAAAAAGATTGGGGTTGTTTGAGAGGTTTCAAAGGACATGGCGTTGGAGCTGGACTCAGAAGGCTAGGTGGGCTTTTGATTGGTGGGAAGACAAGGGATGTGCTTTCTAGGAAAGTCTGATGTGATTAGTGGTGCAGAGTGTCTTCCAGGGTATAGTGATTCTTCATCTTCATTTTTGTTTGTCAAGAACTCTTTGGGATATTCTCGAACCTAAGGGATAGCAGGGAAGCCTTATAGCATGGCCCTTGCAGTGGACTTCAAGTAACAGTATTTTTAGAGGTGAAGTGTTTGAGAAGTGTTAGCTTTAAAAAAAATCTTTCTGTTCTGCGACTGGTCTAGCTCTAAAGCTTATAGAAATATTCACAAGACTTTTTTCTCAAACTAAAGGTACCGTTCAGGACTATGTAAGACTTTTGATCTTTTAATTATTGGAGCATTTTAAATGCATATGTGGAAATTTTCTTGATTGATATTTTCAGAAGGTGACTAACTTCCTCATCGTTTCAATGCTGATTTGTGACTGTGATAAACTGGTCTGCAGGCACTAGCTAGCTAGCCACTGGTCAAGCTGAGTTTGGAACTGTAGCTCATTTTCTGGTTCCTCAGATCCATTCGAGGGAATCTCGGGGAGGACAACCAGCCCAGCGAGGGGCCAGTAGTAGTTGACTTGGTAGTAGTTAGGTATTTGTAGTATTTATACTTTTAGCTTTAGATCGCTGGGCCCAAGGGTTTCATTCGTTTAGGGACAGAATGGCCTGGTGGAGAGAATCTTGGCTTGGCTTCCTGTAAAGTGGAGAGTTTGAATGAGATCACTGCCGCTCTCATCATTATGGCTTCTTTGTCCGAAGCTTGAGGCTCAGGTCTTCCTTGCCCAGACTCCTTCTAACTTAAGTCCCTTCATTTGTACAAGACTGTTGTGAGGAAAGTGCTCTGGAAACTGCAAAGTGCTATGTAGACATGAGCATCTCTTATTTTTGCTAGAACATGAACTCTCTCTCCAAATTCTTTTCCTCCTGGTGTTTTGTTTTAGTTTGTAATCTTATGCTTTCATCTAGAATTGGTACCACATTTTGGTAAAGGAACTGAATAAAATAAGTACAACAAAATCATTTGCACTTTAAAATACATTTTTTATCATGTAAAAGAGATTTATTAATTTGACTCCATAGAGGGAAATTTTGACTAAATCTCAAGAAATTTACTCAACTGATAAAATGTAGAATTCTCTTGTGTTACTGAAAGAATAAATAGTATTTGGTTCTGCTTTGTTATCTTTATTTTATTCTTCTGTTACTACCTGAGTGAGATTAGTACCAGTTAATTTTGTTAACAATGAAAGAGTAGCTATAACAGATATTTCTAAGTGCCTCACCCAGGGTCCTCTTGAAGTAACAAAATTCCATTGAAGTGAAATAATTTGGGCATCCTTTTGAAACTGACCCATAATGTGATCTAATGTGCAGTACATTTTCTATTAAAGAAACATCAGAGAGATGTCTTAGGTGTGCAAGAACATATTACAGATTTTTTGTATGCTTCAGTTTGAGCACGAGATTTCACTGAAAATACCTCCCTTTCCTCCCATATTAGAAATAGGATAATTATAAACAAGCCATTTATAAATTCCATATAACCAACATAGATCTTTGTTCCTTTTCCTTTAAAAATTCAAGTCCAGCAGTTTATTAAATAATCTGTGCTGATGAAATCATTTTGCCTCAATACTTCAGCATATTCCAAGTTCATATTGGTGTGGAGAGTCCTTTCAAAGTTGGAGATGACAACTCTTCCTGTATTCTTGGCATGGCCAAAGATTCTCCTAGAGACAGCTTGGTGATGAGCTGCTATACCTAAAACCTCTCCAGGCAGATCTTGCTTAGAAACATAACCTTTAATTGAAATTAAATTTCATTTCATTTATTTATTTATTAAATTAAATACATTTTTATTTTATTATTATATATTTATATAATATATGTTATATGTAAATATATATACATTATAAATAATATAAATTAAATTAAAAAATTAAAAAAATTAAAATTAAAATAACTTTTATAGTGGTTTACGTTAATGATATCTAGTCAGATCCTTGATCTCCCTCAAGTGTCACCTATTTCTCTTCTGGAAGGTCTTGTCCTGCCTTGTGACTCTTGCCCTGAAGGGCCAAAGGCCTTCCTCTGGCCCTTCTAATTCCTTTATAGTGCTGTTGTCTCTCACTTTTGGCCTGTGACTTGACTGCCCTCTTTTTTCGTTCTGTATTTCACCATCATTGTAATTTGTTTCATATCTTGGGCACAAGATATTGTCAGCCATATGCTGCAGCCTCCTTATGCCTACCACATATATGTCTTTCTTTGCCTCTTAAGTTATTTATAATTGTTATTCTTCTGAGACTAGAGTGTTTTACTGCTTTATAGCATCTCTGGGAGGAGATTAGTATATCGCACTTTTGGAGCAAAGATCAGTTTTTGATCATAGTTTTTATATATACAACATGTCACAGTTTCCCAAAGATAATCTAACCCCAAAGTATTCTCCTCCATTCTAAACCTAGCTCACTGTTTGTCTGTGGCTCCTCTTAGTATGTATGTGGCGTAGTTGGTGGTCTGCTTCTCATTATGTAGGCTTTTGTATCATTTTAATATATGTAGTGTAAATACCTCATTTAAGGAAATTCAATGAATGAAATGAATTTTCTCCTGTTGAATAAAACGCATTTAAAAAATCAATAGGGTAGATAAACATAGGTGAATTGTGTCTTTTTCATACCTCTTTTAGTTTTATGGCTATAGAAGATAACATCTTTTGTAAATGTTTACTTATTCCTTTTTCGTGATTTATTTTGCTTTTTATTTTTAATCAAGTAACTCCAGTACTTGGTTTGGCTCCTATCAGAAGTGTTTACTGACAGTGACCAAGTTGGTATAGGGCTGGTGGAGTATTGGTCTGCCTTGAGTGCTGCTCATCACTTCCATGGCTGTTGGGAAGGCTACAGATAAGTGTTGGCCGGTTTGCCCCCATATTTTAGTAGAAGTATCATTGCTGTGATATTTTCCATTCATTTTAGAATCTTTCCTTTCTTTGAAAAAGCTGGAAAATTGTGCCACCTCCACAGCGCATTTCTTCAGTGTTTTATTTCATGTGGTTCAAGAAGTCTTCCTTTATCCTTTTTGTTTTATCTATGTTTTTTTTTAATATTATAATTATGACAAATGTCAACAAATGAGCATTTCTGCATGCAGAGAAAAGCACAAAAAGAGGGTTTGTATATTAAACTGAGAGTCTCTATTATGGATTTTCTCTAAAAGTATTTATTTCAACACTGTAACATACTACCCAGCTTGTCCTTTAGAGTGGCTTTCTTGTATGTCTCATTGCCACTCTTCTTTTTTCCCTATTTATTCTTAACTTCCTTTGCACTCAGAGTTTATCAGGCATGAAAGGTGGTAGAATTTAACCAAGGTAGTTCCACTTTCGTCATGAAGGACATCCCATCACTTCACAGATGTCTGCAGATTTGTTCTCTTTCACATCCATTCTTGCTTTCCTTCAGGTTTCCTCTTCTGCAGAAGCTTTGACAGTGACCTGATTTAATTCCCGAAGCCCCTGCACAGGATCTTCTCCCTCCCCGCAACACTTTTTCCAAGATGGTTTTTGCTTACCTTGACATAACTTAGATTAGTGAACTTTGTCAAATTTTCCGTAAAATTCCTCTCCCATTTCTCTCTGCTTCACAGCCATTGGAGCATAAACTGTAGTTATCTTGTGATAGTTGTCTTTTTGTGAAATTGCAAGACAAAATGACCAAGAAGTCCATGAAAGGGTGTTTTCTTGTTTCTTCACATCTCCTAGTTTCATTTATAGTGAGAGAATTTGTGTGGATGTGGTTCATTTCTTAAAGTAATGGTTAACAGAGCCTTTAAGAACTGGAGACAAGTGTCCTAGCAAGGTCTTGAATAATCAGGTCTTCAGGAAACAAAGAAGGCCTTGGAGTTAAAGAAAAATATCGCATGTTTTCTGAGTTCTACAAGACATGGTTGTACTTTTCTTTTTAGCCTAAAAAAGTGAGGTAACCTGAAAGTACCAAGAACTTTATCCCACTGTTTGCAGTCACAGTCAAATTTAACAATGCAGCTGAGCACCACAGCTACTAGTTACTTATCGCAGAGTTGTACTGGAAACGTAGCTTGTTTTCCATAACAGTTCACATTTTATTTTCTTCAAAGTTTGAAAAGTGTTTCCCCTGCAACAGTCTTACAAGCTTGGTTGTGTGTTTTTTATCATTGCAGCAGTTTGATAGCTGACTGCTCAGTCAGGCTGGATTCAAACTCGTGTCACTTGACCCCACGTTTGTTGTGAGTTCTAACCATATGTGGCAGCCTTTGACAAAAATTCATTCTTTATCATTGTTGGATGTCAGCATTAGAAGGGACAGATGAATGAGTGGAAAATAACGTCATCTACACCACCTCCACAAGTGCGTCATCGTGAGCAGAACTCCTGACCTTAAGGGGTTCAACTAGAAAGGAGACAGAGAAAGGTAGTCAAGACAGATTGGAAAAGCTCTAAAAGAAAGCAGTTACCATCTCAAGTTCAGGAGGTGGTAGTATCCTGAAGCAGGTCCTACTTGGAAAGGTTACCAAGCAGTGCTGAAAACGAAGTCATTGACTTTGGTCATTACAAGGAACCTTGGAAGGAAGTTTGAACTTTTGCAAATGGGGACAACTAGCTGGTGCCATCGTGCATAGAGTGGTGGGCCTAGAGTCAGGAAGACTTTTTCCTGAGTTCAAATCTAGCCTCAGACATTTTCTAGCAGTGTGACTGTGGGTAAGTCATTTAACCCTGTTTGCCTCAGATTCCTCAGCAGTAAAAATGGGCTGGAGATGGAAACAGCAAACCACTCCAGTATCTTTGCCAAGAAAACCCCAAATGGGATCATGAAGTATTGGACGTGACTGAAACGACTCAACAACAGATGATGGGAGAAATGATAATTGAATCAATTCTGTGATGCCGTCTGATTATTCTTACTATTATTATTAATTGCAATTAAATTAGGGAAGGAAGAGTTTAAGAAGGTTAAAGTTGAATGCTGGTGAGGCTGTGAAACTGGCAGACATACATGGCTAGTGAAGCTATGAAATGATGTAGCATTTTTAGAGAGCAATGAGGCAATTTCAAAAAGAGCTGTAAGACCAATGATTCTGAAACCAGGACTTTAAGGATGTTATTGAAAGGGGTGAGGGAAAGACTTATATGTGTAAAAATATTCATAGCTGCTTTATTTGTAGTGACAAAAAATGGCAGTGACCATGTGACTGATGGTGGGAGTTTTAGTGAACAATGGTGATGCTGCGTGAACATATTGGGATATCTTACTGTTCCATAAGAAGTGGCAAATATGAAGAATACAAAGACATGTAGGAGAAATTAAAGGAAATGGAGTAGAAGGAAGAAAGCTAGAGCAAAGAGGCAATGCAACCACTGGCTGCTACTCTGTTACAAAGCTAAGAGAATATAAAAATACCCAGAAAATGTAAGGGAACCTAGCAAGCAGAATTATTCTTACTCTTTTGTTAAAAGAAATATATACATTTGAAAAAAAATTTTCGATAACTAGGAGTATATGGTTTTATGTATGGTCATTTAAAAGTTTTGTTTGAATTTTTCTGGATTACTGTATTTAGAATAATATGAATTTTAAAAAGAGAATGCAGTTTCAGTAGAATGTTGAGGACAGAAGCCATATTGCAAGGAGTTGAGAGATACTGTGAATGATGAGGAAAGAGGGTCCTTAGCTAAAGAGAACTCTCTAAAAGTAGGAGGCTAAGTCATCCTTTTGAAGTGTGAGAGATTCAGGTTCAGTTGGAGATATAAGGAGAAATGAAGAGGAATGAATGAATGAGGCATTTATTAAGCATTTCCTGTGTGTATAAGCATTGTTCTAAGAGGGAGGAAGGGAAGGGAATAAGGATTTATTAAACTCCTGCTACATGCTGGATATGGTGCTAAGTATTTTACAAATATTATCTCATTTGAACTTCACAACAACTCTGAGATATAAGTACTATTCTTATCCTCATTTTGAAGTTGAGAAAACTGAGGCAAACACAAGTCAAGTTATTTGCCCATGGAAATATAGCCCACAAGTGTCTGAGGCTTAATTTGAATTCAGGTCTTCCTGCCTCCAGGTCCGGTTCTCTAGCACTGAGAGAACAGATAGAAAAGTCAGAGGGTCCCTGCTCTCAAGCAACTCGTTCTCTAAGGGGGTAGATGACAAATGTGGAAAGTCTCAGCTGTAGATTATGTAGAAAAGGCCCCAGTGTCCTTAGAGTGCTGCAGCAAAGCAGAGAGCAGGGCCTCTTCTTTAACATCATGGCCACTGAGAACATCATATCAGTTTCTGATTTTGAACCATTTGACAATGCTTAATTCTTGGTGACAAGAATTTTCTTTCCTGGGTCTTCAGTCGATGTAGGTGCAGCACCTGCAGGGGCAGGTGTCAGACCTCAAAGGGGTTGGAACCAGTGCTGTGCCCAAGGCTCAGGGTCCAAGCAGGGGAGACAGTGGTCAGGGGAGTGGTGGTGGTGATGACTGGATCTGCCTGGTACATGCTGCTTTTCATCTCTCCCCCAGGAATTCCCTGTTGCATCAGCTAGTCTGGTTTGCCTGTCTTGTGAATGGTAGTTGGTTGACAGTTGGTGGGAAGGCCAGACCCTTCTCCACAGCATTTGATTCTTGGGTTAATGGATGTGAGCGCTGGGCTAGAAGTTGGAATGGTAGTCTAAGATGTGCTGCCACCTCAGCGCTCTTATACTGATACCCTCATGAATGGCAGTTGGCCAACAGCCATTGCTGATGGTAAGAAAGGTGGACTCCTCCACAGTGATTCCTCCCCTCAGTGATGGCTGCAGGGCTTAGGCTGGAAGCAAGTCTAATGGCCTGAGGGACACTGCATTCCTAAGTCTCTTGTATTCAGTGTCCAGGGTCATCTCTCTCAGGGGGTAAGGGGAGAAATGGTGGTCAAGGTGGTGGCGGCTGTGGTCTGACTTGCCTGATAGTTGCTGTATTCTGTCTTGCCCTTGTTGTGTGAGATGCAGTTAATAGTAGAGCAGCACAGTTACCGAATGATAGCCATTCTCTCTTCGGACTACAGCTGGTCATCAGGCCTGTGCTGCAGCCTTCAAGGATTGGTCAGAGTTTGTGTTCTGCCCATATCTTTCAGAACTCCCAGGGCCACCTCCTAGCCACCTCAAGGCTTCTAAGTAAGACTAGAGTCCTCCTTCAGGAGAGAGGGGGCCCTTCTGGAGTTTTTCAAGTGAAGGCCAGGTGATCACTTAGAGGAGATTCCTGTGGAAACATAAATGGAACAAGAGAACCTCTGAGCGCCTTTGTAAATCTGGAAATTCTGAAAAATTTCCTGAGCATTTCAAACAGTGATAATCAAGGCAGCTAGGTAATATGGTACAAAGAATTAGATCATCCCTCTGACAGTTTCCTCCTATGTGACCCCAGGCATGTCATTGAACTCTTTTAGTCTCAGTTTTCTTACTTGTAAAATGGAGTTAATAATAGCATCTATAAATGAGATAATATATGTAAAGTGCTTTTCATGTCTTAAAGCACTATCTGATTATTATCCATCCAATGGGAAAATATTTGATTTACCACAGTGTAGATGTATAAAACTTTCAGTATAGCCTTTGATGAATAAAGTGAAATGCCATGTGCATCCTCTTAGAAGTTAATGTTTAGTCTAGGTGTTGTGCTGTCCTAATAGTAGAAATCTCTTCTCATAATATGCCTTATTGCATTGCTTAATATTTCTGCACTATGATCAAGGACAAGTTAAAATGTCAGCTGCACTCATGGCCAGATCTCCATCATTTTCTCTTAATTGGTAGAAGTGGGCTGGTATCTTGGGCAAAATTACACAGTCTTTAAGCTCAAGGATCAGTTGTCCTCTCTGAGAATAATAGCAAGTATTTATTGAGTGCTATTTCAGGTGTTGTACCAATGCTGGTAACGCAAATACTTGCGACAAAGATGGTCCCTGCTTATGTTCTAATGGAAGAAGACAGTCTCTGGAAAAAGAAGGTGGAAAGAGGGTGGGGAGGAGTAGTAGTTGCTGTGGGGCATAAGAAAGTCCTGTGGAGGGGAGTCCATAATGCAGCTTGAAGGGACATCTTTGGCCTGGAGAGCTTCTGTGAGGAACCAGACAATTAGAAGGTCAAGCCTGCTTCCATTGTGAGAAATAGTCCATAGGTGGAGGGACTTTCCACCGTGAGGCAGGATCTATGGTGTGATCTGCAGTCTGCAGGGGAGCTGGAGAAGAGAGAAGAGCCATTAGGGTGCTCGATAGAAGCCCCAGAAAGAAGAGGAGTCCAGATATTGTCATCTGCATTCTCTATGCAGCTTTCTGCACCAGATACCGCATCCCACACTGGGCACCCCAACACAGAGAACAGCAGCACCTTTCATTAACCGCACCTGCTGTTGGATTTTGGGAAATTGAAAGAAGCGGCCAAGCAGATACTTGCTTCCTTTAGTCTTCAAGTTCAGGGCTGCTCTTAGGACACTTGACTTGCTCCTCCTCCTTATCTACTAACTGATATGTAGCTTTGGGATTCTCAAAGTGATTTTTATTTTTAAAAAGATATAAGTCATAATTCTCTACTTGATACGATGCTATGAAAACCAAACAGGAGTTGGACAGAGCTTAGGTTTTAGATGAACATTTTATACCACCTGCCACAGTTAAGTTCAAAATGGATATGACTTGAATACTTTTTAAAAATCACCACCTGAAAAAATATGAAAAACTTTATAACTAAAGAGTTAGATCAAATACATTTCACAGCTTTGGCTTAGAGGAAAATTCCTGACCAAATAAGGGACAAAAGTGATTGTGAAAGATAAAATAGATAGTTTAGATAACATAAAATTAAACTCTGACATAAACAAAATCCATGCAACTAGGTTAAGGGAAATCTTTACATAAGAACAGAGCCTATCATCCAAGATGTATAGGGTACTAACACAAAAATAAAAGAAGGTCATTCTCCAGTTGATAAGTGGACAAAGAATATGAACAGATAGTTCTCAAAAGAATTATGAAAGATTGCTTTAAATCACTAATATCAGGACAAATGCAAATCACAACAGTTTTGACATTTTCCCTCACATTTCACAAGTTGGAAAAGGTGGCACAAGATGAGAATAATCAGTGTTGCGTAGGTGACAGAGAATGCAGGTGCTCTAACACCTTGTTGAGGGAACTTGAATTAATGAAGCCATTCTCAGTTTCAAAAGTGATTTCAAATTATGCTGAGAAAGGAAGGGCCTTTATACACCAAAACATTTATAGCCACACTTTTTGTAGTAACACAGTTCTAGAAGTGGAGCCTATTGATTAAAGAAATGGCTAAACACATTTTGGTACATGGGTGTAAAGTGTTGTAAGCCAGGATGACTATGAAGAATATAGAGCAATGTGGCAAGACTTACATGAACTGAAGGAAGCAGAAGCAGGAAAAAAACGTACATGCTGACGACAGTAGTGTAATTAGAAAACAACAGCAGAAACGGAAGCAAGCTGTTGATCCCAAATAGAGATCGGCTGTAGAAGTAGAAGACTATAGGTACAAAACACACCTTAGTTGGTATGCTTGTTAACTCTCCTGAACTGCTTTTCCTCTTTTTATTCATTCTTAAAAGGGTTGATTCTGGGAAGGGTGAGAGGAAGGAATATGCTGAAAAATGAATGTGATGTAAAGACAAAATATATCAGTGCAAAAGTTTTGAAAAGGATTATCTTAGAGGACATTAATATTTTAAGCAAAGTTGCTCTAGTCAGATTTACTTGACATTAAAATTGTTACTTGAGGAATGAGTAGGTTGGACTAGATCATCTCTACGATCTTTTATCTCTTGAAACAGTACACATTACGTCAGCAGGGCTTTATTGCTTCGAATAGCATGATGTCCATAAGATGTAAGTTTGTGGGCTCTTCTCTTTTTGCTTTTTCAACTTTTGACTGATTCATTTGAGAGAAACCTGTTTTCATCATTGGCCCCATTGATTTTCTTCTCAAGGAGCCAGCTTTTGGAAGCAAACATGAAGCCCCATCTTCTCCTATTTCCGGCCAGCCCTGTGGAGATGACCAGAATGCTTCTCCTTCCAAACTTTCCAAGGAAGAACTAATACAGAGCATGGACCGAGTGGATCGAGAAATAGCAAAGGTAGAGCAGCAGATTCTCAAGCTGAAAAAGAAGCAGGTAAGTGAATTTTTTCAAATAGTTTTCATGCTGTTTGTATTGCCACTGCTGCCACTCGGCTTTATTCCTGCATTTCCCTCTCTGAAATGTGGGCTGCTGCTAAGTTAATTCCAGAGCACAGCCTGGTTACACTGGGATCATCAGACAGAATCCTTTGATGGCTCTCACTGTCCCATCTTCTCCACCCCCCCACCCCCCACCCCCAATTGCTTGTAGAATAAAATGCAGACTAAACTTTGGAAGATTTCTAGCTCTGCCCATCCTCTAGGCAGAGGGAAATCTTTAGCGGGATGGAATAACTGAGCCTTCCCTAACAGAATGAATGCGCTCTTTTTCTATGTTGTTTCCTCTGTCCATCTCTCTGCCCTCTGAAATTCTACGTTGCTCCAAAACCCAGTTCAGATTCCTCCCACAGCTACGTTTGACTTTCTACCTGCATGCTATGCCTGTGCCCCGAGGAGACTGGAGCCTCTTTGAGCCCAGGAGAACCCTCCTTTGTCTTACTAACTCATGGGCCTTCATTAATGAAGAGCTAGATTTGAATGGAGGTGGGGTTGTCCTGGACCCGTGTCTTCATTGGTGTGGGAAGATCTGACGAAAAACATGTTTACACCTCCACTCCTCCCTACAGTTTTAAAGAGCTGGTAGGGGACGCTGAGAAATGAGGTCATTGCCCTAGGGCCAGGATGTTTCAGAGACAAGACTTAGACCGAGTTCTTCCTAACTTCAGATCCACCCCTCTCTTGATTGCCTTATGTTATCTCTGTGTTGAATCGAATGAGACCGATAGTTACATTGTATTAATTATATGACTAGTAACGCATGTGCAAGATTACAGGTAATCTGGCCCACTTTACAAGTAAGCTGGTTTAAATCAATGACAAATTATTTTGAAAATTAGGTTCTTCTAAATGAATGTGTTGATAAACCAGTTTCCAATGCTATTGCCAATTTCTGTTGCTTTATTACAATGTAAACTTCTGTTGATTTTCCTTATGATGAAACATTGTAGATATATTGAGAGTAATCTGGGATTGAAAAGTGGTTAGACTATATTACGGGATCATCTGTGTAGAAAACCATTCTGGAACTAGTGGTACTGCATAAGTTTTTTTAAAGCAATTTTATATATAATTGATTCTTACCAGCTCTATTAATAGAAATATAGAGTAGTTTTATTAGTGCATTGATAGAAAAACCTCTTTATTTTATCTATTACGACTCCATAATATCTCATCTAACTTTGAAAAGTTGGTAAACTTTTAAGTAAAAGTAACTTCTTCCTAATCCTTTTAGAGCTAGTTACTAGTGCCAGCTATAAGAGGTGTCAAGGAAATAACAGATAAGAAGGAATGGGAAGCTTTGGAAGCCTTATCAAAAAGGAAAAGATAGTGAAGTAGAATGCAGCCCTTTTTCTTACTGGGACCCAAAGGCCCCAGGCCTGGGTGTTTTGGGTGGCAAACTTTGCTGTTGGCCTTTTCTCGGTCTTCAGGTTTTTGCGGAATGTTGCGAAGCGTAGAGCCAGCTTCTTTCTGGAACGCAAAAGGCATTCGGGGCATAAGCGCCACTGGCTGGCTAAAGGAACTGTTGAAACAAATTCACTCTGCCAAGAGGGCTTAGAGTGAAACCTGGCTGTCAGCGTAGCTGTGGCATGAGGCTACTGGAGCCATGGCGCCCACCTGGAGGCTCAGGAGAGTGCAGCACAAGCTGCAGGATTAGGTCGTGGTCCTCAAGCTGGTAGTAGGACTGCGGCTTCGGGGCTACCCACTTGGTCCGGCTTCCTTGGGTTGCAGCTGAGGCTTGCATTGCTCTTGCCCGGCCTGCGTCTTCGGTAGAACCAGAGTCCTGTGGCCCTGATCCGGTGTGCCGTGCCGTCACGGCAGGGGACACAGGGAAAAGCTACAGAATTGTCAGTTGCTTTTATCTAAAATTGCGTTTAGACACAGTGTTTAATGAGAACGCTTTGGGGGCTCAGACCTTTGATTTTATTGCTATAGGAGCTTGCAGTGAGGACCCTCCCCGCTCAGTGTAGACCACTACCTCCTCCCTCGCTTAGAGTTTTAGGGAGCTGCCTGGGGCACTGCAGTGGGGCGGTGATTCACCAAAGGCCACACAGTCAGGGTTTGTTAGTGGCTGGCTCCGAGCCCCAGTGTCCTTAGCCCTGAGGTCAGTTCTCTGTTTGCCCCTCCATGCTGCTCTCTACCAAGGAGAAAGAAGTTCAGAGAAATCTATTTTTTATAAAAAGTTAGCTTCTGGCTCTTCTGGGAAGTCTCATTGATCAGAATACAGCCAGTATGCTCCCATTGCCTTGTGGCCTGCAGTGCAGTAATCTATTGAACTTGCCAAATGTTTTGTTAAAGTGATTTTGTAGAGGGGTGATATACTTCATAAATTTTTGTCATTTGCAAGTTTGATGAGCATTCTGTCGATGCCTTTATGTATGTCATTGATCAGAATGTTAAAAGAGTAAGCATTTTTGCTATGACTCACAAATCCCTGGAATGCTCTGCTAGAAACCTTCTGCCACATTGACATTGAATCATTAGTGATGACTTTTAAAAGTCCAATCATTCTTCCAGTTCCAAATCTCTCTAATTGTCTAGTTGACAGCTCTCCATTTTCTCCACAAGCTTTATGTCAGTGATTCTTTTTATTTTGTCCTTTACTAAATATTCCATGGATCCGTTCAGCATACTGAAGACCTTCCTCTAGGTTGCTTGATGTTTGCAGAGACCTTGGGTTGTCCCTCGGTTATAACCAGCCCACCCCCTTTTCTAATTCTGTGTTTTCTTAGTGACGGTCCTCGTTCTGCTGTCTCCACTGACCTCATGTCACATCCCTTCCAACCACTTCCTCAGGCCAACTTGGCAGTTGCCTGCCACTGTAGTGCGACTTCTCCCCTCTTGGACTGGCACCTTGTTCACGGAATCACCAGAGTCTATGCCCCAAGTTCCTGTCAAGCTGTTTCACTCATTTTGAGCATCTTTGGCACTCTCACTTCTTACCACAATTTTAGTCCCCCTTTTTCTTCTCAGTTCTAATTAGCAAGAACACTTTATTACTTTTCCTCATGAAGTTTCACCCTGGTTAGGCTTTGCTATGTAGACTGGTCATTCTGACCCTTTTTACTGCTCCCCATTTCTGTGTGATGTGGCCTTTTTCGATGACAGGCACCGAATCAGTTTTGTTGTTTTCCTTTGAAACTTTTCCAACTTTTCCTTGCCAGTCATCTGCATTTATTGAGCTTCTCCTCTTTGCCTAGCATTCTGTCAATCCCTGGGGGAGATGGAGTAAAGAGACTTAAAGACTTTTCAGAAAGAAAGACTAAAGCCTGCATATGACGTATAGAAACACAGGCAATGCACAGTGTTTACATAGGTATACATACAAATGTTATGTTGTAAAGGGAGAGATGAGAAATAAAGTATTTATTGATGTTTAGATTCTCTCCAGTTCTGAATAATTAGTGGAGCACGTCTCCTCTGTGGAATCTTAGCAGGGGCACCAGGTAAGTATGTGTGTGAGAGTGTGGGAGGGTTTTGCACAGCCTGTGACTGGAGGGGATGTCAGACGTCCAGAGAGGCTGACTCCATGGTGGCTCAAGCTTGGGCATGGAGGGAGTGGGAAAGGAGGGAGGAAATGTGCAGGTTCCAGAGTCTGAGGATTTCAGACCCCCATGTAGATCCATGCCAGCAGAGGCTTCTGCTGCAGAATGTTCATTTGGCAGCCTCCTTTAGTCTAAAATCAAATGATAAAACACATGCAGTTAAGGGTAGCATGTGTAACAACCTCAGAGTACTACAGAAGTGTCAGCTAGTCGTATTCTTGCCTATCATCTCGCAGTTCTTGTTTTGTATCTGTGCTGTTGGTCCTGCCTACTTAATGGTTGTCATTTTCATGATAGTTTGAGGGTGATTAGAATATGTGATTAAAACACAATGGTTCTTTTCAAGTTTATCCATTATTATATTTATAAGTTGTATCACTTTAAAAATGTTTTGGCTTTATTACAGAATCATGCTTTTGATTTGCTTTTTTGTTCCTTTAAAATTTATTTAAAACCATTTTGGGGAGTATTTATGACCTAGTTTTATAAAGAAATAACCAACCACTGTGCTTTCTTTTTTTTGTATGCTAAAAAAAACTCTAGGGTGATTTTTACTTGAATAAAAACATAACTTTCTGTGCTCATCGATTCCCATCTTAACTGTCTTTTGCATTTTTTTTGTTACTAGCACAGAAAATAATGGTTCCTATTGCAATCATGTTCATTTCCTTTTTAAAAAATGGTTATACAACAGAAGTAGCCACCTGTTATTCAGTAGCCCATTTTATCTCTAGTGACTAATTATTAGTTGGGGTAGCATGCTGCAGATGTTCGATTTCTTTTTCTTTCGGTTTCTTAGCAACAACTTGAAGAAGAAGCTGCTAAACCTCCAGAGCCAGAAAAGCCTGTGTCCCCTCCTCCTGTGGAGCAGAAACATCGCAGTATTGTCCAGATTATTTATGATGAAAATCGGGTAAGCCTGCATTTGCTGGGAGATAACTCTTGAATGTAATCTTCAGCATTTTTGTATTAAAACCCATTCCATTCTTGGTTTTGAGTATAGGTTTCAGTAAGCTTTTAAAATGTGCAGTTTGTAAACCTTTTAGGATCCATGAACTTTCACGACTTGAACATGAATTTTTTCTTTTTACCTTCCTTGGTTGAAAGCTTTTGATAACCATCTTTTGTAAGGAAACAGGCCTGATTCTTAAGTGCAGTTCATATTTCATGAAATAGAAATTGATCTGGTTGGTTTAGGGACAATCATCTAATTACAGATTCTTGGTTGCAGTGTGCATTCTCTGCTGACCCAAGTCAAAGAGAAATCTCCTTCTCTGGTTTAAATTCTTAGGGAACACTTATTCATCACTAATGAGCTGCAGTGTCCCAGGTGGAAGTTGTCTCTAAACTTTATTGTAAACTTTAAAACTTATACTTGGGACTCCCCAAAGACTGTGGACCTTTCAAAACAATTTCAGCTTTCATTACTTTGTTGGAATAACTTCCTTATCTCTTGTTTTCTTTGAACCAAAAATTCCCACTGGTTTGAAATAGCCTGTAGTAACAATAATATTAGTAGGATGTTGGTTTCACCTTTTTTATGTGTGTTCAAACTACCATACAAAATATATGTGATAAAAATGAGTAGAGATAATGGTAGTCATTTGTATATGCACAACAGTGAAATGTGTGAATTTATAAAGCTTTGGCCTTTTCTCCATGTTAGTCAGCTTCTAACATTTACAAAATTTATGTAACAAGATTGTGGCTTTGTTTAGAATTCCTATGTATAAAATTTTGCAATTTTAATCAGATGCATGCCTAAAATTAACTGTATTTCCTTATATGCTAAATCTTACTTAGCTTATAATGTTTTAAATGATAAAAGAAAGGGAATTGTTCACTGTAAGCTACCATAAGGTATTCTATAAAATCTGTGGTATTATTCAGTTGACTTGCTGTTAGGAAAAGTGTAGCCATCAAAATATGTGTTCATTCTACAAACAACCAAATTAAGGGTCGTGTCTGATTAACCAGCTTAGGCCAAAAGGCATTAGGCTTAGCTTGAAACAGGTGGAATAATGGAGGCAATCACAACGGGTTCTAGATGAGAGCTTTGTGATTCTTCCCTTTGACAACGTTTTTAATAAGTCACTTCTGTAAATGAGTATGATTTTGGCACAGGAAGAACTGATGGGATTGTTTATAGGTAGCAGGCTTCTTCATCGGTTTGTTCACGAGCTAGCTTTATAGTTGTTTTCATTTTTTTCAGACTAACTTTTTTTTGAAATATCTTGCCTAGGAGATAAACATAAAATTTTAAGTACTTTGTGGATACCAGAGAGTTAGTGTCCTGAAAGGCTACTATTTTCCTTTTTAAGTATTTTGTGCCAAATATTATTGACTCATTATCTTAACAGGTGGGAATGAAACATGAATATAAATGTAAATTCATTTAATGTGTAATTGGTTGTTTGATTTTACAGGTCAAATGTTAGTGAAATTCTTTCAGAAAAAAAGATTTGGTGGAAAGTTTTACTTACATTTAATTTTGATCATAGCTGGTAGAGAAACGTCTCTTGTCCTTCTGAATGTTGTCCCCAAAGGAAAATATTTTCCCTGACTGTTCATTCTCTGGGCTGTAACAGTAGTGTGTGTACAGCTATTCTTAAAATTCTAGAAAATGGAAGATGGACATCATGTGAAATCTGTAATTAATATTAGGTCCTCTGGTGGTAAAGATGTTAACTTCCTTAAGTAATTACTGCAAAATTATATACTTTCTAGCCTAATTATTGCTTGGTATTTGCCATGGTAACACCCTCAATATGCTTAAAAACTCAATCCTAAATAAGCTGGGCACCGCAAAAAAGGAGAAGAACTTTAGGGGTGAGGTCTAGAAATACAAGAACGCTTTCTTCCTTATTCTTTCTTACTTACCTTTGCCAGTTTGACAGCAGATTGGGTCTGTTGCACTTAAGTTATTTATTTATGTGTTAATGATTATGATGCTGACTTTTCCTAGCAGTTTATTGTTTATTTACTCAAAAAAACCTTTATTAAGTATATGCTGAGTCATTGTGCTGAGTCCTGGCAGTACGTAGATGCACAGGGGCTCTGCTTTCTTAGAATTCATTCTAAAACAGGGAAGTCTGTGTTAAACACATTTGATTGAATTCAAGAAATGTTCATTAGGCCCTTAACTCTGTGTAAGGCTTTGGGTTTACAAAGACAAAATGAAAACCAAGATACAAGGAAGAATGAGTTAAGTCCAGAGGGAGAGGCAGGAATCTAAGGTTTATAAACCACTTTATATCATTTCATTTTATCTTTACCCCAACTTTGGGTGAGACAGGTCCGATAAATATTCTTGATTCTCTCCACCCCTCGCCCCATTTTATGGAATTTAAATGTATGCAGCTTGAGTTCCTGATATGATGATGTGTACATAAGGAGTTGTGTGAGAGACTCACCTACCATACAGTATGATAGTTGGAAGACCATGGCCGAACATTTTAGAATTAAGCTATTCTGAAAGAAAATTCTGCCTGAATAAGATTTAAAGTTCAGACTAGGATTCATTTGGTCTCCAATTATACCATTTTACCAGGGTAATACTAAAAACAGTCTCATGATGTACAATTATTTCACACAGCTGTGGACTCCAGAAGTACTCATTGGTTCTCAAGTTTCAGAATAATACATTTTGGAAAGTAGTTATTGAAGTTTAGCAGAGCCATTTCTCCAAATACCCTATTTGTTTATTATTATTATTTTTTTGTGTAGGGAGTACTTTGCAAATGAATGACATTGTCACACAAGAAGGAACTGTAAATATGGATTATAATCTTGCCTCATGATTTAAAGCACTATGGGAAAATGTGACTTTAATTTTGCCTACATTTGTTAGGAACTTGGTGTATTTACTAGCAATTAAGCCAACATTTTTGAACTTGAGTCACAAAATATCAGAGTTGGAGGGGACCTTAGAGATCATCAATTTCAACTGGTGCCCGATGAAAAAATATCTACTCTCATGGACCTGAAAAGTGGTCATCCAGCCTCTGCCTCTGGTAATGGCTCACTACTTCATGCAACAGAAATCACCTATATTGGTTTAACTCTTAATTCTTTCTCTCCCTGCAAGTTTCACTTGCTTGTCCTTGTTCTACTCTTTGGAGCCACACAGTGAAAGTGTAAATCTTTTGTATGTAGCAACTGGTCAGATATTTCAGCAGAATTATCACATTGCCCCTCCTTCATCCCCCCATCCTCTCAAAGTGGGAGGGAGGGAGAAACCTAGGTCTTCTTACTCCCAGCTCCCAGTTCCTATAGCCAGTTATCCTTGAATGTGATCTTGAGGCAATTAACCATTCTGTTGCCTTCCTTTTTTTTTTTAAATAATATTTTTATTTTATTTTCCCCAACTACTAGTAAAAACATTTTTTAACATACTTTTTTTTGAGTTTTAATTTCTTAATTCTATCCTTCCTTTCTCTCTCCTCCCTGAAACAGTAAGCAGTCTGATATAGATTATACATGTGCAGTCATGTAAAATATTTCCATATTAGTGATTTTGTGCAAGAAGACTTGAACCAAAAAAAAAAAAAAAAAGGATGAGGGAAAAAAGTGAAAAATAGATCTGTATTCAGATGCGATCAGTTCTTTCTCTGGAGGTAGATAGCAAATTTCGTCAGGAGTCCTTTGGGCTCCCTCCTTTGAGTACTCATCAATGGGATTCTTTTCTTGGCCATCAGGGATTTGATTGGATTGAAATTTGGGTGCAATTTTTAAGGGGATTTCTTAAAGAAGTAGTATAAAATAGTATATTTCTTTTTTTGTATTTTTGTAGTGATTTTTCTTTCCAAGTGCTTATATTTTGTTTTTCCAAATTAAATTGTATACTCCTTAAAGACAAGACTTATATTAATTGTATCAGGCAGCACCTTATCCCTGTCTTATTAATAGGTTTTCAAATACTGATTTTTGTTGTATACTAAATTAAGATTATATTACCATTTAAAGGAATTATTTTGTTTCCATGTGCCTTGAGGCATGAATGAATATACTAACAGTGTTTACAGCAGCTAGATTTGTTTAGATTCCTCATTTGTTGTGTTCACTGTATAAATTTTATTTAGTCAGTATCTCTAGCATGCAGTCCTTTTTATTCCAGTTATATGTTAAAATTATAATACTTGTTACAAACAAGTCTGATTTTGTTTGATCAATATTGAATATTTAGTGTATGCTTGTCACTCTTTATCAATTCAGTATGACCTGAATTAGTAAACTTCATTATACACTGGCAGATGAAACCAATATTTAGGCCAGAAATGTGTTTTGAGTTACTTTTTAAAATAAAATGAGTTTATAGTCAACTAATTTTAGAGAAAATTCTAAAATATTTAGCACTCTTTTAAAAAGTCAAGTTTTGATGTTTAGCTGCTTAATTTCTATTTACCTTTAACAATTCTCAAAGATTTAGTTATTCCCAATAAACATAGAGGGCAAAATAAGAATCACCCTATTCCTCACCAATGGTTGATGTAACTTTAGGATGTTATCAGTACACAAGATGAAGAGGAAATTAATGGCATGAACTTTAGGAAAGAGGGGAGAAGTTATCCCTATTTGTAGAATATATGATGGCTTATCTAGAACACTCCAGAAAAATCAGCAAAGAGACTAATTGAGACCATTAGCTTTGTGAAAATAACAGTGCTCAAAATAAACTAGCAAAAATGAACAGTATTTTCATGTAGCAGATTTTTTTATATTATTTTTCTTTTAATGTTCTACAGTCACTTCCTTAAAATAAAGATTTTATCCCCCCCCACACCTTCCACCCCCACCCCCCTCCCTCCCCATGACAGCATACAATTCTGTATAGGTTCTACATATACTTTCCTATTGAGCACATTTTCACTATAGTTATGCTATGTAGTCGCACTAAAATAAATGGAAGAAATTATATAACAAATCAAAACATAATACCATGTAGCAGATTTTTAAAAGAGAAAATACTAGAAAGTGAAATTATTCAAAATAATAATGAAATAGGACTTACTTGATTACAAAGTATCCTAAAGAATTTGTGAAGAAGTAAAAAAAATTGGAAGGGTATTATTCATTGCCCAAGTTTGGGCTATGCCATTATACTAAAATTATCGATTCTGCCTAAGTCATAGATATAATGCTATGCCAATAGAAGCAAACAAAGTAACAAATTTGTTTGGAGAAACAAAAGAATCTAGAATTTGTAGGGGTATGTGAAAAAATAGAGTAAATAAGGAAATAGTATTTTCAGACCTCAAATTATATCTTAAAGCAGGAATAACTAAAACTATGAAGCTGAGCAAAGACTTGAAAGTAAATCAGAGGAATAGACTAGGTAAGTATGAATCAGAAACAGTTCCACTTTGGCTTCAAGAAATCTGAGAACATCAACTTCTTGAGGAAAGATTATCTGTTTGACAAGAAAAACTGGGAAAAATGGAAAGCAGTTTGGCAGAATGTTGGGTTTAAACCAGCATGTTTCACACCATGGACACAGTCAAGTTCCTAATGGCTATTTGAATTAAATATGAAAGATGTTGTCATTTAAAATAATCGGAGTAAAATGGATAGAAGTACTTTCCATAACCTTAGGGTGAAGATTCTTAAGTAAACAAGAGGTATAAGAGATTCCTAAAGATAAAGTAAGTCATTTCAGTCTCATAAAATTGAGAGACTTTTCTGAGGACAAACTCAACACAGCTACAATAAAAAGGAAGACTATGGACTTTAAAAACTTTGTATTCAATGCCTCTAGTAATCTGAGAACTAAGATGTGAGGAGAAGCAACATAAATGTTTAAGGTTGAACCATTTTCCAGTGGATAAATGATTAACCACATGAAAGACTATCCCGAATTCCTAATAAAAAAGTAAAAATGCAAGTCAACACAGATCAGATATTATATCCAGCAAACTGGTAAATTTGACAAGACACAGGCACATACACTGTTGGTGGAATTGCAAATTGGTAATCATTCTGGAAAACAATTTCGAATCATTCTAAGAAAGTGGCTAAAACGTCCGCCCCCTTTGACTCAGAGATACCACTGCTGGGCATGTATATGCCCATATACCTATGTATCTGTATATACCTATATATCATTATGTATACATGGACATAGATACGCACATATATCATAAGGTCAAAGACAGAAAGGTCCCATATATGCCAAAGATATTCGTTACAACTCTTTCTGTGGTAGCAAAGAACTGGAAATAAAGGTATCTCATTCAGTTGGAAAATGACTAAACAAATTGTTGTACATGAATATATCAGAATGCTACTGTGCTATAAGACATGACAGGAAGATTTCAGAGAAATGGGAAGAATTCTGGGTATAGAGAGTATTGTAAGTAGTATGGTATAGTAAACCAAACCAGAAAGGCATTCTGCTTAGTGCTTTCAGTAATATACAGCCACCAAAAACACTTGAAACTGATCATTGTGAAATTAAAATGACTGAGCTTGACACCAGAGGAGAAAACTACACCTCTCTTTATTTTAGAGGATAGGGCCTTTGGTTACAGATTATATATGAAATGTGTGTGCTATCCAAAATAAGCAGTGTGTTTGCTTTAGCTGGACTATTTTTTCTCTCTTTTAGTCTGTTACAAGGGAAGGCTCTTTGGAGATAGCAAAGAGAGAAGGACTGTATTTGAAAATGAAAAAGCAAAATGAGTTAAAATTATCTATAGATATCATTTTAGATAATGATGCTAGTGACAGACTAATCCAATTTATTTGGTGAGAAGATATGTAATACAAATCAAGGAGACATTAAATCTCCTCTACCTGTAACACAAGGGAAGTATATTTGGAAATAAGAATCTTCTAGGATGGATGTTTCAGTTGTGCTTTTCAATATGTGATTATTTTGTTCATTTATTTATTCACTACAACAATATCTTTATCACTTATAGAAAAAAGCAGAAGAAGCTCATAAAATTTTTGAAGGTCTTGGCCCAAAAGTTGAACTGGTAAGTGAGCTTTTGCCTTTCTCTTGTATTGTGGTGTGTTCCTTATTCTGTTTGCACCTTTTAGGACTTGTTCATTTTTTCTTTTTAAAAAATTGATGTCTTTTGTTTTTATATCATACATTTTTGAACATAACTATCCCCTATCTCCTTTACCCAGAAGATCTTTACTTATAACAAAATTAAAAGGAAAAACAAGACAATGTGGAGCTTATTCTCAGTATGAGTTAGTTGGGCCTATGGTGAGTAATTCAGTGAACTGTTCCACACCTTAATAGACAATTGTTATGAGTTGATAGGGCCACAAAACATTCTTCCCCTGATTCCAGCCTTCAGACAGTTAGGCACTCCAAACTTTTACTGAGATTGATGGTCTTGGATAAAAAACCCTACTGCCATTGCAAATACCAGCACCTTTGCACCATTGTGAGGCCTAAACTTGTGCTATTTCAGCTTACCCTTTGGTAAACAAGGGTCCCCTTCGTATCTTCTGTGCATTCTAACCATATCTGGGTGGATTCTTCATTTATCAGTCCAGACTGATTATCTAATCAGTGCTAGGAGCTCCTGATATGTAAACTTCTTCTACCAGCATAGTTTGGCACCTTTCTTTAATTAATGGTCTTACTATGTTTCCTAGGGTACCAGAAAGTTAAGTGCTTTGGCCAGGTAACACAGCGAAGAGGTGTGTCAGTGCTAGGGCGTGAACCTATGTCTTGCTGTCGTCAGGGCTGAGCCACAGTCCATAAAGCCATACTTCTCTTTGCTCATAGTGAATAAGAAAATTGAGGTAGGGCCTGTGTATATCTTTTTTGTGAGTAACCCACTGCCTCTCATCTGTCCTGTTTGGCAAGACAGAGTAAGAGTATTCCCAGTGTATTTTGGATTACGATACTGGGGAGAGAAAGCATTAATGATGATGCTAATGGCCACCTTTAACTTTCTTTGAAATTTAAACTATCCATGAAAAAAAGATTTTTTATCATCAGACGTAAGCTCAGTTTCTGGATTTTTAAAACGCATTATCACTAAAAAGAGGAAAAATGCAACTAAAGACTTTCTTTGAGCTGTGGGTGTAAGTTCCAAATTTCTGAGTAGAGTACACTAATGTCATGGAATACACTCTGTTCCACTCCCCACAGACATCATGGTAGTCTGTGAGTGATTCCTTTTCTTTTTCATTTTACAGCCACTTTATAACCAGCCGTCCGACACCAAGGTGTACCATGAGAACATCAAGACGTAAGTATTTCTTGATCCTGGAATCCCATCCTTTAGAGGCCACCCATAAACGCACGGCTCTGTCAGCGAGGCTGTCCTCTGTTGGTCACTGCTTGCTGTAAGATCAGATCCTAGAGGCCTCTGAGACTCAGGCCTTTACTCTCATCTTGTGTTAGCTCCCTTTGATTTCTTGGGGGTTGGGCGAGCAGCTTTGAGTTCCCCAAGACCAAAAGTGACATAGACTGTGACGTAACCTGGCTGGTTTTGTAATCGCTAGTAGAGAGTGGATACTGAACCTTGAAATGGCTTACCTTGAGGCTTGAATTTTTTGCCTCCTGTTTTGTCTTTTTTTCAGTGGAGCACCTGCAAGGCGCATGATGAAGTAAGATAATGAAGCTTTTTCATTTAAGACTAGTGATGACACCGTCCCCCACCAAGCCACATCTGCCATTGCAAAGTAGAAGCGCCACGGATCATTTTATCATTATTCACAATCCTATTCTAGGGAAATCCCTTCCATGCCTCTTGCCAGCTACGGTATTTGTAGACCCTTCTGCCATTTAATGTCCTGGCGCCTCGTGCCTTGGAAGCGCGAGGAGACTGCTCGCTCCCACAAAGTCCTTATCCTTGTGCATTGTAGGATGAGGCCTGGATGGATACCAGTTTGGGGGCTCAGAGCTTAAGTGAAATGGAAACAACTTGTGTAACATAATTATAGTGAGGTGTAGATCGTTAGGGATCTTGCCTTTTTTTTGTTTGTTTTGTTTTTTAATTTGTAATTTTAAGATACTTTCTGGTGAATTATTTGCTAGTGAGTTACCAAAAAATGAGATGAGTTCCAATATAATGTTTTCATATGTTATTGAATGTTTTGCTAACCATAATGAGAAGATAAGTTATTGTTTACTGATATTGGTGCCAATGGCATATTGCTGGGAATTTTTTTCATTTCTTGCTGAGAGTACAAGTGAAACAGAAAACCCACTGCACCCATGAACTTGTGGCAAAGATGATTTATCAAAGAATGCCTAAGAATATGTATGAATAACAACTGACCTGAATTCGGGTCTAGGATGCAGCTCATTAAGTATGAGATTCACAATAAAATGATGGCACATTCTTTATTGACTTCTCTTGTGGGATACTATTATAGTATTAGACTGCAGAAGGAGGTTAACTAGACTTGTTATAAAATATAAAGTATCTTAAATACTTTATATGAAGGGCAGGGTAGCACAGTGGGTAGAACACTGGGCTTGGACTCATGAAGACTTATCTTTGTGAGTTCAAATCTGACCTCAGACACGTCCTAGCTGTGTAACCCTGGGCAAGTCACTTATCCCTGTTGGCCTCGGTTTCCCCATCTGTAAAATGAACTGGGGAAGGAGATGGCAAACCACTCTTTCCCTAGAAAATCCCATACGGATTCGCACAGAGTCAGACACAACCAAAACGACTGAATGGCAGCAACGTAAAGTTTTAACATAGAATAGATCTGTGATACATACAAGAGTAGAATCAGACAAAAATCTAGACAACTTCAACTACCTCATTTTAACTACTTTGTGTGTGCATTAATGCCTCCCGCTTACTGTCTTCTATTTCATTTGTATTCTCTGGTAAATTCAGTACTCATCTGTTTGACTGAGTTTTATGATATATTTGAGTTCTTAGTAAATTACCTTTTCAAATAAAATCTAAAAATTGTGATGGATTTGCATTTACTTCTGATTTCTCAAGAGACTAAAATTAGATAAAATTGAATGTATGTGAATTATTTGACCTGCATACAGTTAAATGTATGTTATCCATATGGTAATTGAACTTATGCATAGTATAATATACATAATTTATTGTTTTTCTGTGGCAGTTACTTAGTTTATATAAAACTGATGCAATGTACTACAATGATTCTCTTTAGTTCTTGGCTGCTTTTCCTATAGTTCACTCTCAATTATTCCTGTTATTGCAATGGAACAGTGACATGGTTAATCCAAAAATCATTTATGTTTTGCTTTGGGATGTACTTTTTGCACAGATTTAATTGTGGGAAATTCACAAAACTTCAAAATGCTGAAAGCACACTTCTTCCTCGAGGCCTCCTGCTCAGTTCTTTCCCTTGTTTCTAATTAGTTGCTGGAAATGGACTGTGCAGCTTCTCACACTGTTAAAAACTATCTACAATGGACCACATGCTTCCTGTGTAAGGAAGACACTTCCTTACTCACCTCAGCTTTTCCTGGGTGATGGGATCAAGAAGGGACCCCACCCCAACCCCACCCTTGCTTCTGCTGTCTCTCCTGCTTTGGAGCACAGCCTGCTCATGGAAAGACAAAGGAGAATAGGTGTGATATCATGTTTAATTTGAAAGCTTGATTTTTCCATATTTAGTTAAGCAGGAATAATTGAGAATTGACTTTATTTCTATGAGTTCCTTCAGTCTAGAAGAGGAAGCCTTCTAGGCAGTTATAATTATTAAACATACCAGGGCAGAAAAATAATTTTGAGATAACTTTATTATATGAAAATAATTCTCAGTCATCTTGACTTGATTTCTCATGTCATTACACTATTTGGTGAAGACAGTAAATCATTATTGACTTGTATTATTTTCTCACTTTCATAAATGATATTTTCTCTTCTAGAAACCAGGTGATGAGGAAAAAACTCATCTTATTTTTTAAAAGAAGAAATCATGCAAGAAAGCAAAGGGTGAGGGCTTCTCCTTATTGACTTAAATGTCTATGAGATTTGTACAAATCTTTTTGTTTGTTTGCGTAGGCAGACACTATTCTCCGCACCTTGGCCAGGAGGAGCAACTGTGTACAGAGTTGTGCTGATGAGGATGTTGACTTATATGTAATAAACACTTCCACCAGCATTGTGGGGTCATAGTTTACATAGTTGTGTGTGTCATTCTTAGGTTGGTGTGAGATTTTATGTTCTTTTTATCCAGCAATAAGACTATTGGTAAGTGGTTTTAAAAATATTTGTGGAGATTGAGTGGGATGTGCTATACTTTTAAATTAATGGAATGATTTTGCTTAGATTTCCCTTTCTTTATTAGAAACCTGATTATGTGGTAGAAATGTGTTTCATTTTAAAAGCGGCAAAAACTTTAGTTTTACAACATGATTATGCCTTAATTTTAAACCCATCTTGAAAACAAGTTATACCAAATTTTGTCTCTATTTCTCAGCTTATAGTATTCTTCATATGACATCTCTTAGGCAAACAGTAATTTTTCTCTTTATATTTACAGTATCAAAATAAAATATTAGACATTCTTTAAGTTTAAAACAAAATGACTTTATAGCTTTATTTCTAAAGTTCTGAATGTGATATTTTAAGAAAAGCATAGCCCAGGAACTGATGCTTAGTAGAAGACTTCAGAAAACTGCATCTGCATTTGTTGCTGTTCAGTCTCAAGCCTAACACGTTTTTTTTAAAAGAAATACCTTCAACAATTTTCTTTTACTAATATATAAAATCATTATTATCATTAGATAAATATTAATACAATTATAACAAAATTTATAGAAAGAATATTATATAAAGAGCTTTGGACAAGGAAGTCAGAATCCGTGGAGTCCTAGTTTTATCATAACTTTCACTGGTTGATCACTTGGGACAAGTCACCAAACGACCTGCTGCCTTCATTGCCCTCGTTTTTAAAATAATCTTTTTTTTAATATCTCTTTATTTCTAATGTTCAGATTCTGACAAATTGTTTTTCCCTACTTGTAACTTGCTTGTGTGGTTTACGTCTTTGAAATTTAAGCATGGATTTTGTGTTTTACTTTTGGAAAGCATTTAAATCATTTACTTTTGGAGGACTATTTAATAATGAGCACTTCTGATTTTTTTTTTTATTACAGTGTTGTCAGCTGAGTATGAATTTAAAGTAGTCACCCTCTGTTATTAGCTATTGACATACATGCAGGCCAAGTTACAGAGAAGGGGAAATGTGGTATGGTCCAACCAGCTCTAGCTTGTGGTGGTGAGACTTCTGTGCTTTTAAAGCTTCCTCCCTGGTATCAGCCTGCTCTTAGGAATTTTCTACTGCTTTATCAGCCAGTGCAACCCACAGTGTAGAGAAGCTAAGTAAAACACATGCACACACACAAACAATAATATTCTGTGACAACTTTTATCTAATTGTGTTGGGTAATGGAATCACCATTTACTTTGACCCTTGAAAACAAAAGATTTTACCACTGAGTGACCTGTGTGTTCAAATCCTTTTTGAAATGTAATCCCCTTGACAAAGTAACATTTGGGTGACAAACTAGGGTAATGTTATTTAAAGACTTTCAGCTATATTTTGTCCATAATTAATTTCTGTTTTCCATATTTAATAGGAACAAAAAATCTGCCAACGTTATGATCAGCTCATGGAGGCATGGGAGAAAAAAGTGGACAGAATAGAGAACAATCCCCGGAGGAAAGCTAAAGAGAGTAAAACCCGAGAATACTATGAAAAACAATTTCCAGAAATTCGAAAGCAAAGGGAACAACAAGAAAGATTTCAGAGGTAGTAATGAGTGGCTAGAATATTGTTTTTCAATTAAAAATTTGATTATGTCACTATACAATATAGACTTTCTTTATCGAATTAAAGAAATTAATGACAGCTTTACTACATTTAGAATCAAATAATTGATAGTCATCCATTGTTGTGATTTTTGTAAATTTTTCTCTTTGTTTATTTGACTTTGGGGGAAAATCTGAGTAGAGAAGAATATTTAAAAATTGTTTTCTAGTTCTTAACACATGTAACCCTCTTTGGGAATGGTAGTGAATATGGAAGAGAATTCCATGCAAAACATGTGAGTTTCCACATTATTTTCACTCTAATAGTACTTCTAAAAGGGTTTATAGTCATGTTTGATCACAAGCTATCCAGTTTAAGAAATTCTTTGTTTTTGTTAGGATAATCTTTTGGTTTAAGATGGTACTTGGTAAAGATTTTTGAAATCTTTTTTTCTCTTGTAAACCAGAAATATGAAAATCTTTTCATCCCACTTTAGTTTCTATATTGGAGGGTATTTTTTTTTTAAACATTTGGCATATTTCTCAGCCTGCAATGCTACTCTTGGCTGAAAGGCAGACCAGAGACTCCTGTCTGAAGTTTAGATGGAATCAGCAGCTGTAAAAAAAGACAACAACCGGCTCTAAGAATACTTTTCCAGAAGGTTCTCCCATATGTGCACTTGTTGAGCATGTGGCCTTTAAATGTTTGGATCAGCTTTTAAATAGTTACTCATTTACATAGTGATAGCCTCATGTTACCTAGCCTGCTTCTTCAGTCAAATTTTAAAGTTTTTTGTGTTCTTTTTGTGTCTTAACAGGTTATTTAAAAAAACAACACTCCTCCAGAAATTAGTATAGTAAATTTAAAGACTATATACTTTAAAATGTAAAGATTTTCTAATCTGCTTCAACTTTCTTCTCTTGTCTAGGGTTGGGCAGAGAGGCGCTGGCCTTTCTGCCACCATCGCTCGAAGTGAGCATGAGATTTCTGAAATCATCGATGGCCTCTCTGAGCAGGAGGTGAGCCTCGCAGTTAGTTGTTACCGGGGTGTGCCAGGTCTGTCCTGGAGGTGTCGTGGTGCTACTTTCAGCCTTGGCCCCTAGAGAGTTAGTAAGCCTTTGTGCATTATTTGCTCAGTGAGTGATTGGTTCCCTCTTCACTGTACATTTCCCCATAGATCTTGATATCCACTGAGTGGACCTAGATTTTCTTTATGGATATAGCAACAAAGCTAGTTCTTTGTGGTTTACTTAAATCAAGAATAGTTAGGTGAGGATAATCAGAAAAGGCAGCTAATTTATTAAACCCTTTCTTAATGAACTCCATGGGATATTTGGTTGAATTTCTTTTGATGCAATTTCATTAAAACAAGCACTCTCTGAGTTATGGGACTTGGGGGTTGAATAGCCCATATCCAGCGACCCTGTAATTAATTGGTAAGTGAAAAAATATAATACTAATGAATGTGATGTAATTTGATGTAATCTCTGTAGAGGAATTATAATGGTTATGAACGAACCTTTCCTCATCTTTCACTCCCTTTCTCTTTTAACCTTTTTCATTTTATTGTCTTTAGATTGGTGACATTTGGGGCAGGGAGTAATTTACGTGGTTGGATTGTTTGATAAGTAAAGCAGGACAGTGAGTCAAGGAGAAGTGTATTATGATTGGACAGAGGGTTGAAGGTTGAAGAACTCGGCTTTCTTTTCTGAAGGAGTTATGGGATCTGACTTCTTCAAGTCACGCGGCTGATGTGATTGGCAAGTCGCTAGCTGTTCTCAACCTCGGTTTCCCCATCTGCCAATGACAAGACCTTTGTCTTGATTGTCCCTTCTAGCCTAATTGTAGAATCACAGTTTAGAGCTGGAAGGAGCCTGAGTTGGCCTCATCTAGCCTTCTAGATGAGGGGTAAGGACATGGGGCCTCGAGGATGTGACCTTACACAGAGCTTCCACTGGAAATCTACACTTTTCCCACTGTGTGGCTGCCATTTGCATTTTTCATTACAGATACTTGATGGATACTTGGAGAAGAAACAAGAGCATGTGGTTATATGAAATTTGTTTCATGTACTTAAAGTGATAAAGTATTATTTATCCATGGACCATTCCCTGGCAATGGGAAGTTTTTTCAAATAGAGAATCTCTTTATTGTGTTTGTCCTGTTAGAACTTCATCTGTATTTGTATGTGATATACTGTGTTTGACTTAAGTTTGCATTATCAACAAGTCTGCTTGTTAAGGAATTCACAGAGCTTTAAAGTGATGAAGTCGCGTTGTGAAGACCCTCCCCAGGAGGACTTGAAAAGTTATGTTGTGCTTTCCAGACCGTCCACATTCTTCCATCTACCTATCCCTAACCCTGCTAAAGGAGGTCATACCATTTACTGTGCAGGCATAAACAGTATTCCTCTGGAATTGATCTCTTGTTTTGAACTAATTCATGGAGGGTATGCCTGTAGTTTTGATAAAGGTAAAAATAAAGGCACTGCATTTTACGATGTGCATTTGAATCCTGACTAGTAACCTTTAGTGATCTCTGTTTCCCAATCTATAAAATGGGCTTAATAATCATATTCTCTGCCTACCTCTCTGTGGAGATCAAATGAAAACCTGTAAAAATTGTCTTAGTAAACTACTAAATTAAATCAGCTTTTATTATTTATTATGCAATCTTCCAACTGTGGTTACTCAACAATGTGACAAATGTGACAGATGATAGATATGACAAATTTTTTCTTGAAACTAGCTTAGCTTCAGGTATAATAAATAACCAAACTTTGGCAGGAGACATAGATTTGGATCCATCCTTACCCCTGACATTTGCCAGCTGTGGAGTCATCGAAACATTCAAAAGTCACAATTTACATTCTGCAAAAGGGCCGTAATACCTTCATGATACACTCTCCAGGGTGTTTAGGAAAGCATTTGAAAATATGAAAGAGCATGACATTGTGTGTGTAATTTTTTGTGTGGTCTTACATTTGAGTTGAAAGAATCTAAGTTAATAAAGAGTTGTTTAAGAAACATAGTAGTTTAAAATGTACTATCCTAAAGCAGTCCGTTTGTGTGTGTTTAGATTATTATCTAAAGATGGACCCTGTGTCCTTCCCTTCCCTGCCATCCCCATCCTTCCCCCCCCAGCCTCTCTCTGAAGAGTTTTCTTTGTGTGATCTTGGTGAAGTTACTTAACCCTCAGGGGCCTCCCTTTATTTTCAGAATGAGGGAATTAAACTTGGTGGTCAGCAAGGTTTCTTCCTGCTCTCCATGCTACAGATTTTACACCTGATTACACAGAGAGAGGCGTGACCTTAGGAATGAGATCCCATCCTGAAACAGAATCTCATCTCCAGCCTTTCCAGTCAATCGTCACCTAGATTTTTGCTTGGAAAGACTGAATGAGGGGGAACCTACTGACTATGAAAGTAGCCCATTTTCATCATGCTTTCATTTCTATTTGGAATTGTAACTCCCCCACATTACTTGTAGTTGTGCCAAACAAAGCTAGTTTAGTCATTCTTTCAAATACTTATGCAACTATTATGTACTCACCAAGCCTTTTTTCTAGGACGAAATGTCCATAGTTCTTTCGGCCTGAGAACCTTCATCATACCATTGTGCTTCCTTGAATGCTTTCACCTAGCAGTGTCCTCCCTAGGATGTACCCCTTAGAATTGGATGCTCCATTTCAAGTATGGCCAGAATTGATCCTTGAGGCGTTATCATGGAGCGTCTCTTAATACCATTTTCAGTCGTACTTGTTTTCGTGTCTTTCACATCATTCTGTTGACATATCTGGAGACTTTAAGTAAATCTCGTACTTTTTTCAGGTTCACTCCTGTCTCCACCTGATCCCCCCCATATTGTACTTGGATGACTTTCAGTCACAAATAAGGCTTCACATTCCTTCCTAATCAGTTTTAACCTATTTGATGCTGCCCAGTGCTTTGGCCTGTCAGCTTGATTGTTATCCAGGATGATGCAATTTTTCTGTCACCAGCAGACTTAATAAGCACACCACCAGTGCCATCAGCCATCATTGATACACATGTTTTCACTAGAGAGCAGGACCTAACAGAGATCCCCATGGTCCTCCCCAGGACAATTCCTGTCCAGTTGACGTTGGGTCATTAAGTCAGTTCCAAACAGATCTAATCATAGTGTTGTCTATCCAAACGTCATTGCATGTTTTCTCAAAAAAACCAAAAAAGAAGAAAAAAAGCACCAGGGACTGTTACCACATGCTTTGCTGAAATCTAGGTGAGCTGGATGTTCTGCAGTTTCCCCAGGACTTGAGGTCAGACTCATTGTATTGTAACTTCTTTATTTTCTGCCTGGTAGGAAATTATGATATTTGCCCTTTTTCCATTGCTGCACTAAAACTCTCCTAAGCTCCATCTTCTAAGATTACTGTGGGTCTCAGCAATCACACCTTTCAGTTCTTTGAAGACCGTGATGCGATGCAATGCGATGCAATGTGGTGCAGTGCGGTGCGATGCGATGCGGTGCGATGCGGTGCGATACGGTGCGATGTGGTGCGATGTGGTGTGATGTGGTGCTCACCTGCACTGTGTTGCTTAACTTACAGACTATGTATAAAATACTTGGCAGTTTGCCTGCTGAGACATGCACAGGAACCATATGAATACAATTACAAAATACTTTTCACAAATAAAGACAGATATAAATTATTGGAGAAATATTCATTGCTCCATGGACAGGCCAAAACTACTATAATCAAACTGGCAAAACCACAATTTTCTTGGTTAGCAGCTCCCCTTTTGCTTCCTCCTCAGAACTTTTTCTCTTTGTCTTCTGAATTAAATTCTTAGGAGATTTGTGGCCCTCCTGTTCTGATATTTTCTGTAGAAATTAATTCTAAGAGGTCTACTTATCTATCCTCAGAACTGTCTGCAATCTGTTTGCATCAAATTCAGAGTGCGTATCAGAGCAATTCGGATATCATGAGTTCTAAGGCCTCATATGTCCCTTCATTTTATCCCTAGAAATTCATTCCTGTTGGTGAGAATGAGATCCAGTTTAGAGTTTGTCCTACTGTGTTCCAGGCACTATGTTAAGTGCTTAACAGATTATCTTATTTGATTCTTTTTTTTAAATTATTTCATTCGTTTTCAGTTTTCTACAATCACTGCCATATATCTTAGATTTTTTCCCCCTCCCTCCCCTCTCTGTCCCCTAGATGGCTTGCAGTCTTATATAGGTTCTACACATACATTCCTATTAAATACATTTTCACCTTAGTCATGTCGCATAGAAGAATTAAAATGAATGCAAGAAAGCAAAACAAAACATAACACAGGAGAAAATGGTCTGCTTCATTCTGCAATCCAATTCCATAGTTCTTTCTCTGGATGTGGAAGGCGTTTTGCCTGAAGAGTCCATTGGGAATTTTTTAAGTCCATGCATTTCAATGAAGTACTAAGTCTACCAGAAAAATTCCTGGCACACTGTGGTTGCTGCTGTGTACAAAGTTCTCCTGATTTTGCTCCTTTCACTCAGCATCAGTTCATATAAGTCTTTCTGGGTCTCTCTAAAGTCTTCCTCTTCATCATTGCTTACAGCACAAAAGTATTCCATTACATTCATATACCACAACTTGTTCAGCCATTCCCCAATTGATGGGCATCCCCTTGATTTCCAGTTCTTGGCCATCACAGAGAGCTGCTATAAATATTTCTGAACATGTAGGGGTTTTTCCCCTTTTTTATGATCTTTTCCCATTTTTATGATCTCTGGGATATAGCCCTACAAGCAGTATTGCTGGGTCAAAGGGTATGCACATTTTTGTAGGCCTTTGGGCATAGTTCCAGATTGCTCTCCAGAATGGTTGGATCAGCTCACAGCTCCACTACCAATGAATTAGTGTTCCAACTCTCCCACATCTTCTCCAGCATTTATCATCTTCCTATTTTGTCATGTTAGCCAATCTGATAGGTAATATGGTACCTCAGAGTTGTTTTAATTGGCATCTCTCTAATCAGTAGTGATTTAGAACATCTTTTATGTGACTATCGATGGCTTTAATTTCTTCCTCTGAAAACTGCCTGTGCATATCCTTTGACCATTTATCAGTTGGGGAATAACTTGTATTCTTGTAAATTTGACTCAGCTCTCTATATGTTTTAGAAATTAGGCCTTTATCACAGACACTAGTTGCAAAAATTCTTTCCAGGTTTTCTGCTTCCCTCCTAATCTTGGTTGCATTGGGTTTGTTTGTGCAAAAACTTTTCAATTTAATGTAAACAAAATTATCCATTTTATACTTCCTAATGTTCTCTATCGCTTGGTTGGCCAAAATTTTTTCCATTCTCCATAAATATGACAAATACACTATTCCTTACTCTACTGATTTGTTTATAGTATCAATCTTTATACCTAGATCATGTACTCATTTGGACTTTATTCTTGGGCATGGTGTCAGGCATTGGTCTGTGCCCAGTTTCCACCACACTATTTTCCAGTTTCCTAGCACTTTTTGTCAGACAGTGAGTTCTTATCAAAGAAGCTGGAGTTACTGGGTTTATCAAACAGTACATTGCTATATTGATTGACTGCTGTGTCTTGAATACCTAACCTATTCTACTGGTTTACCTTTATATTTCTTAGTCAGTATCAAGTGGTTTTGAAAATTGCTGCTTTATAATACAATTTGAAATCTGGTAGGGTTAGGCCACCTTCCCTAGCATTTCTTTTCAGTAGTTCCCTTGATATTCTGTACCTTTTGTTCTTCCAGATGAATTTTAATATTATTTTTTCTAGCTCCAGAAAATAATTATCTGGTAGTTTGATTGGTATGGCACTGAATAAGTAAATTAATTTAAGTAGAATTGTCATTTTCATTTTATTGGCTCGCCCTACCACGAGCAACTGATGTTTTTCAACTTACTTAGATCTGACTTTATTTGTGCAAAAAGTGTTTTGTAATTGTGTTCATATAGTCCCTGGCTTTGTTTTGGCTGGTAGAATCTTAAAACAATCCTGGGAGGTTGGTGCTGTTATTATCTCCATTTTAGAGATATGGAAACAGGTAAACAGATTCAGTTAGTTTCCCAGGGTGACATAGCTAGCGTGCCTGAGGATGAATTTGGATTCAGGTCGTCCTAACTCTCGGCCTGGTGCTCCATCTACTTGTTTTCTTGCCCCCTTGCTGCCCAGTCAGTATTGCGTTCTTCTGAGACAGGATTATGATCTAGTTCCTCTTTCAAAGTACATGATCTCTGTAGTATTTATTCTCTAATGATAATATCAATAGTTTTTTCTCTCTCTAGAGTGTCACTGAAATGCTTTTTGCCATGCGCCCCTACTCTGGTTCCTGATTTCTTCCCATATGTATACCTTCTTAATGTACCATCATTACCCTTTCTTTCTTTTCTCTTTTCTTGTTTATTTGCTGTACCTTGTGCATTTTTGTATAGACATCTGAAGTCATGGATTTTTTTTACAGGCTGTTTTCTTGAAATTTTTCCCAGTGAATTAACATTATTCTTTTAGCACATTTGAGTATCATTTTAAAAAAGTGAGCTGTATATTTAGTGTATTTAAATTACATTCTTTGAGTACCTATTAGCATGGATAAGCTTTTATATGGTACTCTTAAATTAAAAAGTGCTTTATGAGCATCTTTCTTTGAACTCTTCCAACAGAAAATAACTAGAATGAGCATTCTTTCCATTTTGCAGAGAAGGAAGTTGAGGCTGTGAGAGCTAAGTGACTTTTTCAAGTTTAGGAAACCCAGAGTCTTCTGTCCTAATTCTGCCCCAGCACATTACTTCCCCATAGCATTCTCTTGGCTGTTCTCCTGCCATTAAAATGTATGTCCTCTCTATGGTACAATTTAAGTTTCTGCTTTAAACATTATCCCAAATAAACTACTTTTCTTTTTGTAGAACAATGAAAAACAAATGCGTCAGCTTTCTGTCATTCCACCCATGATGTTTGATGCTGAACAAAGAAGGGTGAAGTTTATCAACATGAACGGTCTCATGGAGGACCCCATGAAGGTTTATAAAGACAGACAGTTCATGAATGTTTGGACCGACCATGAAAAGGAGATCTTTAAGGAAAAGTAACTAGAATTTTAATAATTCTTTGCAAAGGACTATTGTATCGTGCATGAAACTATGCTGATGTCCCTTTATTTTGAGCAAGCATTTAATAAGTACCTCCTGGAGATTAAAACACACAAATGAGGTAGTCTCTGCTCTCAAGTAGCTTACATTCTATTGAAGGAATCACATGTAGGCATATCAGCAGGTAGAGTATCTACAGACTGAACAGAGCATAAAGGGGGGAGGGGGGCTAGGAGAAGAGAAAGACCACCAGATGGAGAAGATCACATGAGCCAGCCCTGGAAGGGAGTTTGTATTAGAGGCACTGTGGATAGACTGGCCAAAGATCTGGAGATGGGAAGCGGAACATTGTGTACAAGTAACAGCAGTGAGTTAATTTGACTAGAATTTGAACTATATAAAGGAGACTCAATAGGACTGCAAAGATAAGTTGGCACCAGGTTGTGAAGGGCTTTAAGTGACAGATAGAGAAACTTACATTTAATCCTTGAGGTAACTGGGAGACAAAAGAGCTTTTTGAGCAACAGAATGTCATGGCCAGAGCTGTGTCTAGGAGGATCCTTCTGACACCTGTGTGGAAGATGAATAGGAAGGGGAGAATTTGAAGGCAGATTTTCCTGCTCCCAAATTCAGAGACTATTATATTAGTTTAGGGAAAAGGCTAGTATGAGATGAGAAAATGATGAGAAAAGATGTAGGAGGTGTTATGGAAGTATAGTCAATGAAACTTGTTAGCAGATTGATTGGGGAATGAAGAGAGTGAAGTGGGGAGTTGAGGATTTCTCCAAGATTGCAGACTTAGATCCTTGGAAAAATGGTATTACCCTTCACAGAGCTAGGGAAACCAATACGTTTGGCCAGGACTAAAGATGAGTTCTTTTCATAGACATGTTGACTTTGGGATGTCTAGTGGATATTCACCTGGAGGTGTCTACTAGACAATTGGGGATGTGCCTACTAGACAATTGGGGAAGTTGATTTTAGAGACCATGACTGTGCATATCACTTTGTCAGTTGATTGCATAGATAGGATAAACCAATAAAAGCTGATGAAGTCACTAGGAGAGTATAAAGAGAACGTACTGGAGAGTGGAAGGCAGACCCCTACGGTACCTCCTAGGCGTGGCCTTTGGCATATAGATGTTGGTGCATCAAGGGAAATGGGGTATCCATTCATGTGGGAAAAAGAGAAAGGACAAAATTATTAAAACCATAGAGGAGAAAATATACAAGAGTGAAGTTTTGGGCCCCAGGTGTCCTATGCTACCAATGGATTAATAAAGATGGCCAAGAATAGACCTTTGGATTTGACAGGGACCATTAGTAACTTGGGAAAAGGCGATTTCAGTTTTGCTGTGACTGGAAGCAAGATTTCAAGGTATTGAGAAATGAGTAGCAGGTGAGAAAGTCAGGGCACTAAGTGTAGACAGCTTTTTTAGGGATTTGGCAGTGTAGGCAAAGAGAGGTAAAGCATAGCTTCTCGGTGTGGTGCAGATGTGGCTAAGCTTTCTCTATGTACTTAATGTTGCAGTCACTTTTCATGGCACCTTTAGGCTGAAAGAATATCTAGAAGTCCCATTTATTAAGTAAGTTAACTTAATGTGTATTTCTATCCTAATAACTTTGTAGCCTTTTGAAAAAAGAATTCACATAAATTGAAAAAAATTTTATTTCACTCTTAAACTCTTGCTGCTGGGCTGCGTGTGACTTTTGGCCCCTATGCCACTTCTCACATCTTGGAATCAGATTGCATGCCACCAGCCTCGTTCCACCTGGTTCATTGATTTTGGCGCAGCAGTTTTTGTCAGAGCAACCACCAAAATCCCAGCTTGACAAAGATAAGACACTGCAGAGCAGAAAGTTCCAGATGTTATTGATGTAACCAAAAGCACAAATGAAAAAAACGTATCTCAGACATTTGTGAACATCATGGAAGGAAAGGAGCACAGCCTGAGGTTGAAAACGGGAACTACTTTGAGCTAGGAGTTTGTGTAGCGTTCAATTGATGGGTGCTGCTGTTTTTCCCTTATTATCCCATGGCACCCCTGTAAATTCCATGTGGCAACAAGGTGCATGGTTTGGGAACTCCAAGGATAATATGATAAAGTGAAGGTGCTTTTTAAAGGTTGGACTGGAGCAAAGTGTGTTATAAACAGTAAAGGAGCTACTAGATGTTTTTAAGGACTGTTTTATTTGCATTGAGTGCTGGCAATTGCATTCATTGCCACAGTTTATCCCAACTGTAGTGTAGCTAGTGATCTCCTACTAGTTATAATCAGTGGGTGTTTGGCCTAGTAGTTGATCTGAAAGGCAGTTTCCATTTCTCAACCCCATGATCCTATTATAAACATTGCTGTGTGAATTTTCAAAGTGGTCAGTTTAGTTGCTTAGTTTTCTTGCGTTGTCGATGTGTGAATTTTTTTTGATCTTGTGTTTTAGAATTACAGGGCTTTTCATGGTTTACATTAAAAAAAAATCATTTCAAGGTTAGTTGACTAGATAGTCTTATTCAAAAAGACTGTTGTTAATATCTTTTCCTCAATTACAGGTTTGTCCAGCATCCAAAGAACTTTGGCCTTATTGCTTCCTACTTGGAGCGAAAGGTAATAAAAATTTTCTCATTGAGATTTTATTATAAAGAGGTGGTAGCAAAATTTTAACTGTTGCACATAATATTTATTAGGAAAAGTTTAACTAGAAATGTTTATTTACCAGTTTATTTTACAAACCCCTCAAACACTATATAAAGGCCGCTTCGTTATTAACCTCCAGTCTGGTGATGACTTCATTCCCATACTCCTGCTGCACTCAAGCAACATTTATAGAGAAATAGAAGAGTGTGCTGATGAATGTTTAACCACCAGGTTCTCTTCTCTCAAGAAATGCATACGCACTTTTAAGATTCATCTGCATTATTTTCACTTTAAATTTTTGTGTTGTCAATACACTGAAAATTAGTAATAGAAATGCCTCCATTAGGAGCTTGTTGGCCGATTCTGAGAGAAGAGTCTTTGCTGTACTCGTCCAGTATGACTTGTTTTTTTGTTGTTTTTTTTTAACATATCTGTTGAAACTGGAATGCTGAAATACATTTTCCTAGGCATGAACTATTTACACTTATAATCAGTAAAAGAGTACATCAAAAGATGTTTTTAATATGAAAGACCTAAAAATGCACAAAGTTGGTGTGTTGTTTTTTTTTCCTTTAATGAGAATAAGATCTTTCAAGCTATGACATGGACTTCCACACTTTTCATAATGAAAATGAGATCGAATTTCCCTTGAGATAGAAATGAAGACTTGATAAGATGTTTTGAATACCAGTGCATGTAAGGTAGCATTTTCAGTATCTTGTTGAGTGAATTCTGACAGCGTTCATGGATTTCAGCATTGTAAAGTCAAAAATTTGAATGATGGTCCTTAGAAGACAGTCTTCATTTCTACAAAGCAACAACAAAACTCCAGTTTCTAAACCTTAGTTTGAATCAGGGATGGGCTGATTACATGAATACCTTGAGGAGATCTTATTTTGACTTCATGTCCCCTTTATATTATTTTATAGAAATTATACTGTGTCTGTGCTTCACTAGAGGGGAAATCCTAGTATATGATACATGTGTTCGTGTTTTTTTGGTCCTCTGCCAAGGCAGTTGCTATGGTAGAAAAAAATTTAAGAAAGCATGGTGCTGCTTCCGTATTCATTCTTTCTCATAATTGTAAAATAATCAGAAACATTCGTACTGGATGAAGAAGGACTTTTTGAACTAAACAGCTTATTTTTAAATAAAGCATATGCAAACTTAACTACTAGATTGAATTAGTCTTGTATTCCTGTAGAAAGATTAAAGCTCAAATATATTAAGAATTTCCAGTTGAAATATCCTAGTTCCCTGGTGTGGTGCCCACTGTGCTCAGTTACCAAGATTGGTGTACCGACAATCCTTACGAAGGGATTGTGAATGTGTATGTAACTAAGAGAATGTCAGCAAACAGGAGATACTAGATTTGGGCTTCCTGACTTCCTTGTTTTGGGCATTGTTTAAATGATCTGAAGTTTTAGAACCTACATTTTTTTTTTACATTTGAGAAACAGAGTGTTTTGTGACAATTGTCTTCTATGTCTTCCATGATTTACTTGTAAATGGAATCATTCAGAAAATTCTTTTGAAAGCATAATCAGTTATTTTTGCTACAGTCTTATCCTTTTGAACTCTGAAAAACTGACTTAATTTTGTTTTAGAGTGTGCCGGACTGTGTTTTATATTATTATTTGACCAAGAAAAATGAGAATTATAAAGCCCTAGTAAGGAGGAATTACGGGAAACGCAGAGGAAGAAACCAGGTATGTGTCATTGCTGTGCTCATGAAGATGGGTTTTGCTTTGTGGAAATGTGAAAAATAAATTCTGTAGGAATCCACATTGAACCTTAAGTTTATATGCTTAATACATGGAATATTTTTATTAAATTAGGTTAGTAGCTTTAATATTTGAAAGATCATATCACTTGAGCTTTTTTTCCATTTACAATGCATTCTTGATTAATAAATTTATGGTGAAAATCAGTTAATTTGCAAAGTGATTTTGGCGGGGGCAGGGAGGCCAGATATGTTGCTAGTAACATACATAATTTGTCTGCTAAGACATTATTGCTTGTACTCTTCTTACCTGGTGAGTGATTGGGGTTGAATGAGGAAGAGGAGAAAGAACCACAGGCTGGAGATAAGCTTCCGCTCTGGTCTTAGCCAGTGAAAGAGCCTGTGCAGCTTTGTGCTTGTGCCTGTTTTTATTGCCTTCCTTTTAATGTTTAGGGTTATAGGCACTTTTCCTCTGCTGATTCTTGGCCAAGTCTCTTTGGATTACTTAGTTCCAGGTCATTTTTTGTAATATTGCTTTATAAATCCAGGTATAAACTTTTCACCCATGTCTGTGATCTTTGTCTTCCCTCTAACTTCCGTGTAATACAAATTCTTAAGGAAACTTGGGTTTTATTTCATCCTTACTTAAAGAAAGATGTTTTAATGGAAGTGCTTGATATTATGTTGAAAGTGACACTTAGAAAGCTGGTCTTTTTGACATTCTGAATGTGTTTTTCTAGTGTCTGAATAATTCAGGAATTGTTTATCACTGTTCTTGATACTGAAGAAGAAAGAAAATAAGTCAACATTCCCTACTTTTAAAACAGCTCAGTCTAATAGGGGAGGCATGGCATGCACACAAATAACATAGTAGGGGATATGTGGGAGAGATGTCTGAGAGCTCTAAGAAGAAGGAAATTCCTTCTGATGGCGAGGGCAGGGGCAGGAGGTAGCGAGTGGGAAGGGAAATTAGGATATATTTCTTAGAGAGAAAGCTCCTTTGGAGGAAGGGTGCTCCAGTGCATGATTGTTTGATGGGCAGTACAATTGGATCCTTTGCAAAAGGAAAACGATTTCATCTTTAGGGTTCCTCTTCCTTAAATATGAAAATCAGTTTGTCATCCAGTTGGTGTAGCAGGTAAGCTAAGTATATAACAAAACATTAGAGTGAGGGGTATTTTTTTTTTCTGAGTAGTGAATATTTATGTAACTGTCACCATATTATAAAATGTATTGGGGTTAATAATATAATCAATCTTTTTGTAGTTTTAGGGAACTTGGAACTTAGTTAACTTTTCTTTGGAAATGGATGGCTACGAGTAATACATTTTGCCTGAGTATTTAGTGATTTATGGCAAGGTACATTAGAAGGCCATGTAGGTATTGATACATGCCAGTAGATATTGAGATAAACATGTTCTATGGAAAATCCATATTTTTCTCCCAATTATGTTTTAGAGAGCAGAAAGTATTAGTCATCTGCTGGTTGGGATCTAAGTCAATCTGAAATTTACTTTTGAGGAATAAAATTGTCTCCTCTCTGTTTAACATACTGGTTCAGTAAGAATGAATTTGGAAGCACCAAGGGTCTGCCAGAAGGAAGAGCCTGCTCTTTGGGACCCATCAAAGATGGCAAACTGTGGTGTAGGAATCAGGGAGAGCTTGAAGGACAGTGGCAAACTCCAGGGGAAAGAAAAGTTTGAGGGTAGCAGGGAAACTTGTATTCTCCAGACGGTGAATGATGACCTGGTTGGCTGCTGTCAGTGATCAAGTGGTGAGATCAGAGTCTGCTGGGAAGGAAGCCACTTTATTTGCTTGGGCTATGAGGCAGAGGTGAAGGCAGAGCTCTCGGAATCCTTTGAGATCAATGACCATATACTGGAAGGAGGGAACCATCTAAAATTTTGAACCTTTTTGAACGTTGGGAAATTATAGAATTATTATGCTGTTATGTGAAATACTATTTTTAGTAGAAAACAATTATACATCAAAAATTGAAAAAAACCTACCAATGTTCTTTGCTGTCAGCAGTAGATATTCCCTTTTTCTGAATTGTTTGGGAATCAAATATTTTTATATCTAGTCATATAAGGCAAATAAGGGGTAGGTTGTACCCCACCCACCCCCATCTTAAGGAATCTGGTGGCAGCCTTCCCCTTTATTTTTTAACCAAGCAAAATTCTCTTCATATCAAACCTGGATATATGTTTTGTGATTTTGAGTTTGCCAACTGATTTTCCTTTTTGTGGTACCTCCCTATGATGGCACTGATGATTTTGCTTTCTTTTCTAACCTGCAAAATCAGAATGTAGAACCAGATGATCTTTTAGCACTAACATTTTATAAACTTAGGAAGATGCCGCTAACCCTGATATGCTATTCAATGAGGCATATGTTTTAAGGTTGTCTTTCATAAACAGTCATGTTACTTTGAATTTTTTCTGTGTTCTCTCAGCTCTTTTCTTTCTGACCCGTGGTATATGTTTTTATTGTTACTGGTCAGTGCTAAGGAATTAATGAGATGATTGTAGAATATGGTATAGTTTTTGTCTGATCTTATTTGTCCAAACTGCCCTCTATTTAGGCCTTGAGTACAATAAACACCTAGAACCTGAAGCCTCTCCAACCTGTTGCTCAGCTCTCTCAGTGGTGATCTGACCCTATGTCTCTAACCACTTGTTTCCTGGAGTGAGGACCTTGACCTCCCAGAGGAGTGCTAGTGTGATGTGTTGAGTGGATGGACAGTTCAGAAATGGTTTAGTCCTTGAAACAGCTTACAGGGGAATGGGGAGGAAGAACAAAATGAAGTTTGGAATGGTTACCCTGATCTGTTTCTTACTGGTGTATGTTGGGTTTGACAAAGACAAACATCCTGCAAAGCAGAACAAAGATTTATATAACAAACAAACACAAAAATTAGGTAGGATAACAAAAAAAAAAGTGGAAAAGGAATCCTTTGAGCCACTTCTTACTTGCATTTCTGCAACTGAAGTGGAGGGACATACTGAGACACGCCTTTTGTTTGTCTATTGTGTTTCCGATTTTCATGGCGTCCATGCTGTGTCTGTAATGAGGAAGGAAGCACTTCTCCTTTCTCTCTAACTCTGATCTCCTCCTTAGCAGAGTGAGATCACGGATTACATCGTGTTGGCCATTTATTACTCCTCATATTGTGGTAATTCAGACCTTTCACCGATGCCTTTTTGAGAGGTACCACCGTCTTTGAGAAGGAGCTAGAGGCATATGCATGATGTTGTTCTCCCATTGTAGTGGGCCAAAGAAGAGTACTTGAGGAGATCTCTGTGAAATGGATTGAGAAGCCTCAAAATTATTACATCTAATACAAGTAGTTTAGCCACCAGATATATTCAGTAACAGATGTGATATAAATGTTATAATGGGATAATTTCACTACAGTCTATCCATAGCCAACTGTCTGTGTTATTGTCAACCTTGAAACTGGCAAACACTCTGTTGCTTATTTCTGTATTATGACCTTTATTCCTACTTTGCAGATTGCACCCTAGGAGAAAATGGTGTTTGAAACTCCAGGACTTAAGCTTAACTCTAGGGGTGACTTGAGAAAGTCGTGACTGTCTATCTCTGCATCAGTGAGAGGAATGAGCTGGCAGGCTCTTGGGTTTGGGTGGCAGGCATAAGCTTGTAGAGAATAGATTAGGAAAATGAAACAGCTTTTGTGTTTTTCTTGGATTGGACTCTAGGACACTTTTGAATTCACTTACAGAGAAACTTTTAAATTTTCTGGTTCTTAAGAGTAGAGTTTTTGATTGTCTGGGCCTTTAAATTGTTTTTGCTGTTTTTTCCTTCAGTCTATTAGTAAAGATAATTTTGACTCATCTGTAAAGCTACAGAATGTGACAGTTACCAAAGTTGACTTTTAAGTTTGATCTAAGTCATGAGTTGATATAATTCCATATAAACAATCCATGAAGAACCAGCACATGCCCTTTTACTTATATTTGGCCACTTACATTCTCATTTTGGCTCCCAGAAAGACTCTTGTTTGTCTCTCTGCTGATGTGGTGGGTTTCTCTCTCCCCTCTGACCCCCCAACTCTTGGGAGCTCTCAGCCTCCTCTCTCCATATTATTACTTCTCGAGGTGACTGAAATCTTCACTTTTCCATTCCCTTTTCTGATGCCATTAGAAAGAGCCTCAGGAAATCCATTCTGAGCAGATGCAAGGAGTCCTCACTATGTATGCTGAGACTGAATCTAGAGGACACAAGACAATACATTTTTCTTTAGAAACCGTTTTACTAATGATAGTACCAATAGCGGGCTTCAGTTGAGCTTATGAGCTTTGCTGGCAACTCTAACAAATTCATACCATCTTTTAATTTTGTATCTGTTGGGAAATAAAGGCTGAACTCCAAACAATCTTTTGGAGCTCAACCCTTTGGAGAGTTGGAGGCCTGCCAGCATGGAATTTTTCCTTTGTATCCGTGGAGAATTCTTCCATTACCATCATTTATCCAGAAATGCAGTTTTTAATCACTGGTATGTTACTGCAAAAGAAGCTATTTTAAATCACTTGCAAAGCCAGTTGGTGAGAATCCCTGCTTCTCTCTGATTCTGCAGTTATGTCTCATTTAATCAGATGACAATTGGATAAGAACTCTAATAGTCATTTTACAAATAGTCATTTTACAAATAGAGAAATCAAGGTACAACCAGCTGACAAACATTCATTAAACTCTTACTATTAACAAGTATTGTGGTAGGTACTAGGCATACAAAGACAAAAATGAAACCATTCCTGCTTCCCCACAGAGCATACGTTCTAATGAGAGATCCAGCCTATACATAATTTGGTATACATGATACAGACAAAGCAAATATAGTGAAACTTGCAAGGCACTACCAGCTGAGGGCAGGGAAAGATATGTTTCACTTGTACTTTACAGGTACCCAGAGGGGAGCTATTTTATTGTCCACATAAAAGACAATAGGAAGAAGTTGTGTGTGTGTGTGTGTTTATATTAACAATTCAGTGAGTATAAAGAAAAGAAGGAAAAAAAGTTCAATTAATAAAATGTTGCCTTCATTTCTTGGCTTGAAAGGTATGTTCTTGTTGGGTTAGTTTTTCTGTCATATCTGACTCTTCATGACCCTATGAGGGGTTTTCTTGGCAAAGGTACTAGAGTGGTTTGGCATTTTTACAACTCATTTTACAGATGAAGAAACTGAGGTAAACAGTTAAGTGACTTGCCCAGGGTCACACAGCTAATAAGTGTCTGAGGCCACATTTGAAGTCATGAGGACAAGTGTTCCTGATGCTAAGCCCAGTCAACTGCACCACCGAGATGCCTCCCAGTAAAGTACAAAAGAATGAAAAACTTTCAAAATTAAGTTTCTGAAAGGTTAAGGACCAGATTAGGAGTTGTAGCAATTTTCACTTTAAAAAAGCATCAAAAAGGGAAATTTGCCTTTCAAAGTCTGATTGCAATGCAAAATAAAATTGCCCACCTATCTAGTTGTCAGTCTTCTTGATTTCACAGCAGAAGTCTATAGTTCAGGGATCTGCCAAGGCTGAAGTATGCTCTGCTGCCATACCAGCCCATTAAGAAGAATACAGTGGAGATTATTACCCTGAGTAACCCTGGAGGTTAGAAGCTTGCATACGAGATTGGCAGCTCTCCCTTAGGCAGTTTTAAGTAGAAAGATGACACAGTTTTTCTGGAATCACTATGTTGCTGGGTCAGATTGACTTCTTAGAGCTATATAGTGTTAATGCAGTGGTTTGGTTTTAGTCCTTTTGAAACATTTTACCTTAAATGGGACCCTGCCTTCTGCACCTTGGTGTATATTAGGAATTTTGAGTCAACACATGAAAGTGCAGGTGTGTTGCTTTTTGAAGCTCTCACTGTTGGAGCTTTCACTTTGAACCTGCTGGTGCCCTGCTCATTGCATGGTATTCACTCTATAGGTGAGGCTTCATCCTTTTTGCTGTGGAGTCTCATGGAACTCAATGAAAAGGAGAAATTGCTGGTGTTTTGTTGTTTTGTCACTTGTTTGAGGGATAAGCTGTATAAACGTGTGAGCAACAGTAGCAGGACTTGGACTCTAAGCCATGACTTAGGGATTTGTCCCAGCCTCAAGGTACAGCGTAACTCATTGGTAGAGTAGGGAATGACTGCCAGGGTAAGAGAGCCACAACCATGATTAAGCTCTCAGTACTTGGAAAACAGAATCATAAGCAGCATGGGCATGTGGAAGTTCTATTTTATTCACAAATGAAAATAGCCTCCCTTTCTTTCTAGGGCAACCTCCTACCTGAAATCTGTCAGTGTGTAGATGGCATCTGGCCTCTGACCATGACTGTTGTGCATCCACTCTTGGGTCAAGATACTTTTTCCAGATTAAGCCCTCCCCTCAGTGGTTTTCCTTTGACTTTATTTTCTTTATTAGAGTTTGTGCTTTGCTATAAAGTATTCCTTTTGAATGTATCATCAATTTTGTTTTCTGCAGTTTTCTCAAAACATTTCCTTACCTTCATTTGGGGTTGAAGAGAGGCAATAATTCTCTTTGTGTATGTTTCCAGCACAGCTGACCATTTCTACTCCAAAAATGACTGGTTTGGGAAGTGATTTCCGGCAGTGACTGGGATCTGCTGCACTTTCCCATTTCCTTTTCTGCTGCTATAAGAACCTCAGTGTCTCTTAACTGAGATACCAGTCTTTCCTCATTCTCTGTGTTGAGACTGAATCTGGAGGACACGGACAGAATGTACTTTTTAATAGAAACAGTTTTATCAGTGGTGATCCCAATGGTTGTCTGGAATTGAGTTTACGTAAACTTTGCTGGGCTACCTTCAGTATGTTCCAGTGTTGTATCTGTTGGAAAAGGAGTGGTGAACTCCAATTAGACTTTTGGAATTCAACCCTTTGCTGGGTTGGAAGACTGCCATTTTTTCTTTTTTGTTTTTCTTCTTTGTGTCCCTGAAGAGGTTTTTTTTGTTTTTTTTTTTTATCATCATTTATGCAGAAAAGACATTTGGTCAACTGAGGAATGAGGGCAACTGAGAGAAATTAAAGTACTAGGATAATGTTGTAGATACAGTGTTTCCCCATTTACCATAAAGATTTTGTAGAAAGTATCATTTAGTGGCTAAAGCAGGGCGTGATGGAAGCCAAGGTCTTGGATTTCTTTTCTTTATAATTTTTGCCAGATGCAGGTAATATCTGCTAAGTGAGAATGCTACTGTTAGATTTTTTTCAGGGTTTGAGGAAGATTGTAGATTTACTTCAAATGCTCTAGGAGGTATTTGCTTGGTTAATAGAACCAACACTTTTCGTTGAGATTTCTTCCTTCCTCTTTGAGAAAAGTCAGATGGCAAGGACTGTGCTTCTTTTGTCTTTTTACTCTCTGCACCAGGTGTTGAGGGGGTTGTTAATAATGCTCCTAGGTCTGGGCTCTACAGAACCGATGAAGTTTTGCCCTCATAGTAAGCAGACATCTGTTTTTTCTCTTTTGGTTAGAGTTATACATTTCACTTCATCTCTGTTGGAGTGTGAGACAGTTCAGAGCTCCCCAATGTGAATGAAACCTTTTTAACTCGCCCCAAAGTAGAAAACTTGTATAGATATATGTTTTCATATTCTCACTGTTTGGCTCCTTTGTGGTTGTTGTTTAAACCAAAAGTTATCAACTGAGGTCAATTTGCCTCACTCTTGAATCTTAACTTTGGGTCCTTATGAAAATTATCCATGTTGAGGTTTTTTTTTTTTCCAAGGTGTTATTTTCTTCAGCATTTTTTTGGGTTTCCTTTACCAAGGTATTGACCCATTTTTCATGCTTTTCTTGCATCTCTCTCATTTCTCTTCCCAGTTTTTCCTCCACCTGTCTAATTTGATTTTCAAAATCCTTTTTGAGCTCTTCCATGGCCTGAGCCCACCGGACATCCACCTTGGATGTCTGGGATACAGAGGCCCTGACCTCCATATCTTTCCCTGATGGCAAGCATTGTACTTCCTCATCAGAAATGAAAGGAGGAAGTAACATCTGTTCCCCAAGAAAGTAGCTTTCTATGGTCTTATTTCTCTTCCCTTTTCTGGGCATTTTCCCAGCCAGCTACTTGACTTCTGAGATTCCTCTCCACCCCCGCCTAGATCTGCCCAGCTAGTGCTTGGGGTCTGAGATTCAAATACTGCTACCCAGCCTCAGGGCTTTCAGTGGCGGGTGCGCCTGCTATTCAATGTGAGCTTAAGTTCTAGTGCTTGGGTGGGGGCAGGGCTGCCTCCCAGGCTCAGTTCCCTCAGGGGGTTTATGCAGAGACCTTTGTTAATGGCCCTGAGGTCCTGCCTGCTTGGGGAGTTCCGGGCTGCCTGCTGCCTCTGCTGCCGCCTCTGCCACCGCCTCCCGAGGGGGCCCGTGTCATGGAGACACCCCGCTCCCCTCTCGGCCAGCCCAGAAGTCTCTCTCACTGACCTGTAGTGCCTGTGGGCGGAGGGACCTTCGTGGCTGCCGGAGATTCCATCCCTGAAGCCTGCTTGGATCTTCTCCTCTCCCGGCTGCGTGGCCATGGAAACGTTAGATGATGCAGAATCCTCCAGTTCTTGAAGCTTTTCGAGAAAGATTGGATGGTTTAGTGCAGGTGTGGGGAACCTGTGGCCTCGAGATCCTCAAGTGTGGCCCTTTGACTGAATCCAAACTTCATAGAAAAAATCCCTTCATAAAAGGACTTGTTCTGTAAAACTTGGACTCAGTCAAAAAGCCACACCCAGGAACTTAGAAGGCTACATGTGATCCCCACCCCTGGTTTAGTGGGAACTTGTCCTGGATACATTGAAAGCTCACCTAACGTTGTTAAGCTCGGTGTGAATGCCCTCGCAGACCTTGAGGTGTGTGAGGTGACTTCAGGTAGAAGCAGAGTTTTATGAGGAAGTTCATGTTCTTAAAAGAAGGTGTGCTCTTCTTTACCAGATGCTTTTTGGTAAGAGAAATGAAATCAGTGCAGTTTATGAACTTCTGGAGGAAGAGTGAATAGAAAACAGATGATGAAGAGGTTTCAGAGGAAGGGAAAGAGAAGACTAAGCTTGAAGATGAGAAAGAAGATGAAGAAAACGAAGATGCCAAAAGAATTCTTGGTCTTTGGATGTCTTTTTTTTTTTTTTAAGTTGACTTGCTCTGATATGGTTCAGGAACATGATGAATCTGTCCTGAAGCACTTAAGATATTAAAGTGAAGCTCTCAGATGCTGACCAACCTATGAGTTTTACATTAGCATTTCACTTTGAACCCAATGAATATTTCAAAAATGAGGTATGAATACATAGCATGTGTTCGTCTTTCGTTGCCAAAGAAGACCATGCCAAAGAAATAATGACATCATTTGCACTTGACTTTGTTTTGAGGGAGGGAGGGCTGCGCAGGTCATCAGCCTCACTTCTCCTCCGGAGCTATCTGAATTCAGTGACCAGATATTCATCAGGATGACTGGAGATGACCCAGGATGAGGCAGTTGGGGTTAAGTGACTTGCCCAAGGTCACACAGCTAGTGAGTGTCAAGTGTCTGAGGTGAGATTTGAACTCAAGTCCTCCTGACTCCTGCACTCACTCCACTGCGTCACCTAGCTGCCCCTATGAATACATCATGGATGCAATTAGAGCCACATGATTCTGATCCCTTCTCCTTTGATGGACCAGAAATTTTGAGTTGCACAGGGTATCAAATAGACTGAGAAAAAGGGGGGAAAATGTTGCCAATGATTCTTTCTTCAGTTTCTTTTCTCCTGAAGTTCCTGAGAATGAAGACCTGGATGATGATGCAGAAGCTGTCCTTGCTGCAGACTTCAAAAATTGGTTACTTTTTACATGAGCATATAATCCCAAGATTAGTATTATACTTCACAGGAGAAGCTATTGAAGATAAGGAGGAGGAGGAGGAGAAAAAAGAAGGCAAAGAAGATTCTGATGAGGAAAATTATCCAAAATATGACCTGAAGAAAGAACTAAACCAGCCAAGTACAAAACTGCAGTGAGTCCCGTGGTTTACTGCATTGTCCCAGCCTAAACACAACTAGTAGCTCCTTGCTGCCTTGTGTGTTTTGTACTTTTTTGGTAGAATCAAGTAAGATTTTTGTTAAAAAAAAAAGAAAAGATGAGAAATTATCGTTTAAAAACCAGTTCAAACTATAAGTTCATTCTGCCTAGCATTTTAATAGTATAATTTCTGCTGGAAATGTAGAAAAGAGTGAGTCTTCTAACACGTGTCCTTGGCTACATACATAATTTGATTCTTTTGATGTCTTTTGTCATGTATTAGACTATAACTGTGAATATTATCCAAACTATTATTATTTGAGACCAATATTAGCTTAGAAAAAAGAAATCTTCTTGAAGAATCAACCAAAGTATTATTTTCAGCCCAGTGATTGAGTGGATTTAAGTCTGTTTGCCCCACCTGTGACTTTATTCCTGTGTTAGAAAAATGCACTTATACTAACTGGGAGACCAAAAGCATTTTGAAATTTGATTTGAGAAGAAACTAGTACTTGATTAAGAATTTTCACTCAGACCACCTAATGTTCATAACAGTCCACTTGTTTTTGCACTTTAACGTGACATAATGATCTACATAGCAACTTGGTCATCTTATTAAGTTTATTTTTACTGCTAGGATATGAATAAAACCTAGCATTTTCAAGAAAAGAAAACCTTTTATTTTTAGCATAATTTATTTTCTTTTGTATACTTTGTGTAATACACTTTTTTTTTCTTTTCAGTACCATTTTTATGTCTTCAGTAAAGCACATCTGAGACAGTGGTGTTAGACTCAAAGTGTGGCAGTTCTGTTGTCTTTATTGGTGGAAAAAAATTTGCTACAGAAACCTCCACAGAACCTTTCAGTCTTCTGTGTGTTCTTCCATTTTCACCCTTAAGAGTATTTGGGATGATGTTGCTTCATTGATGTCTGGCCAAGGTTTTTGTTTTTGTTTTTTTAACCTAGTTTTCCCATATACTCCTTTTCTTTAGAAGTGATACTGTTCATGACCTTCCATTGTAGTTATCCATAAGATTTAACAATAAATTTCTGTTTTAGACTTGTGTTGTTTTTGGCTGCTGTCTCCTGTAGAAAATAAGTCAAGTGGTTGCTGGCTAAAATATTTTTAAGGTTCTTGTTGTCTCTGTTAAAGGCAGCTGATTTATATAAGTTAAGCTTCTGTGTGAGGAGATCATAGCCTCTGTTTATGACCTTTATCATCATCATCATCATCACTCACTTTAACACCAGTTCACTTTCTGTTTTTCATTGTCAGTAACTTGTTGAATAGTTCGGGATTGAACAGTTTCAGGTGCTTTCCATTTCTTTTTTTTTTAAACAATTTTATCCTTATTTTGTAGTGACTTTATTCTTTGCATTAATTAATGTTCCGGCTGTACATAAATTGCTAAGTTACTATTGACTCCCGCATCAGTAACAGGTTTTGTTCATTTATGTTAGAGAGTTTTTGTGCTGTTACTTACGTGGTTCTTATTATGCCCAGCTTGTGCTGATTCTTTTCCAGAGGTATATATTTAGAAAACTTTCTCCTTGTCCTCTTCAAGTGCTTTTCCTATTTCATTCCTCACTCTTCATTTTCCCCCAATACTATGTAATTCTTGACATACTCACATATTTCTAGCTTTGTTTTGAAGTCATTGCATCTAAAACCATAAGTTGATTTAATACAGAGAGTATTACCATGCTTTCAAAGAATTTCTCTACCTCTCCTTCCTGTGCATTAGATGTTATTGCAAAAGCTGCTGTTTTCTTCAAGGATTTCTTTGCAAATATCATGAAGTACCAGATGACCAAATCCCCCATGAAATGATGGTTCTTACTGCCTTTGGGTACGGAATAAAAACCAGCCATGTTAACTCCTCTATTTGCCTTTCCGGGATGAACCTATAATGCACCCCTTCCTTCTCCTACAACTTTTTTTCTTGTTTCCTCTATAATGATTGTCATCATTGATATAGGTGATCTGTGTGTTGATACAATTCATCCAATCCGTGAATTTTGGAGAAGGATCTAAGATGCAAAGTAACTACCAGCTTGGTAAAGTTGATAGGATATCTAAAAAAAAGAAAAGAATTTTTTGTACTGGTTTTGCCTTGCTCTCTGTAGAAGCCAAAAAGACTGAACAAAACTTAGAATGATTTTGTAATTTTCCTTTGTTTTGTGCGTTGCCATGACCAGTAGATTTATTACCCAGTGTCTAGATAGGTGGTGATGAGCCTCCACATATTTCAGTAGGCTCGTCCTCTGAAAAGAGACTCTTTCATGGTATGGTACCTGTCAGATATGGAGAACCTTAACTGGAAAGAAAATAGATTGTTTTTCACACTATAGGCTATGGGGAGCCAATTTTTGGACAGAATTATGACATGGTTATACCATTACATTTAAAAGTTTAGCTTGAGAAAATGTGTTATAAAAGGAAAGGGTCTCTAAGGAGACCAGTTAGGAGGCTAGCATAGAAGCGTATTTGAGAGTTACTGAGGACCTGACGTAGGATTGTGGCAGTCAGTGACATGAATGTATGTCATTGGTTACTAGGGAAGAGAATGTGGGTGATGGAACATAGACTACTAGAAAAACAACAGAAAGCATGTGCCTTACAAATGTTAATTCAGAAGTATCATTTTTTTCATATAGATAGGCTACCATGTTATTAAGATCTCAGCAAAGTAAAGATAATTCTTATATAAAAAAGCAATTGGAAGGGAAATATCACAATGTGCAGCTCAGATTATTGTTTCTAAAGCACATGAGTATAACTCTAATAGTATGGTGCCTTTACATACTTAGAAAAAGAATCTGTGGAATAGGATATTCCAGAAGTCAAAGGAACTAGGGCTCAAACCAAGAATCACCTACCCAGCTAAACTGAGTATAATACTTCAGGGGAAAATATGGTCTTTCAATGAAACAGAGGACTTTCAAGCATTCTTGATGAAAAGACCAGAGCTGAAAAGAAAATTTGACTTTCAAACACAAGAATGAGAAAAAGCATGAAAAAGTAAACAGCAAAGAGAAGTCATAAGGGACTTACCAAAGGTGAACTGTTTACATTCCCACATGGAAAGACAATATTTGTAACTTTAAAACTTTTCAGTATCTGGGTAGTTGGTGGGACCACACACAGACGTACACACACACACAGACGTACACACACACACACACACACACACACACACACACGTACACACGTGCGTGCACACACATACAGAGACAGAGAGCATGGAGTGAATTGAATAGGATGGGACCATGAAGAAATTAAGGTAAATAGTGAGAGAGAAATGTAGTGGGAGGAGAGAGGGTGAAATGGAATGGGGTAAATTATCTCTCATTCAGGAGGCAAGCAGGAGACTTTTTAGTGGAGGGAAAAAGAGGAGAGCTGAGAAAAAAACAAGAAGTTTACCCTCATCACATTCGACTAAAGGAAGGAATAAAATGCACACTATTTTGGTATGAAAACTTATCTTACAATACAGGAAGTGGGGGAGAAGGTGATAAGCAGGGTGGGGGGGATGATGAAGGGAGAGCAATGGGAGGAGGGAGCAATTTGAAGTCAACACTCTTGGGGAGGGACAGGATCAAAAGACAGAATAGAAGCAATGGGGGGCAGGATAGGATGGAGGGAAATATAGTTAGTCTTACACAACACGACTATTATTGAAGTCATTTGCAAAACTACACAGATATGGCCTATATTGAATTGCCTGCCTTCCCAAAGGGAATGGGTGGGGAGGGAGGGATGGGGAGAATTTGGAACTTAAAGTTTCAGGAACATCTGTTGAGTATTGTTGTTGCTACTAGGAAATAAGAAATACAGTTAATGGGGAATAGAAAGTCATCTAGTCCTACAGGACAAAAGAGAAGATGGGGACAAGAGAAGGGAGGGATGATAGAAGAGAGGGCAGATTGGTGATAGGGGAAATTATAATGCTTGGTGTATTGGGGTGGGGGGAGGGTATATGTGGGGAGAAAATTTGGAACCCAAAATTTTGTGAAAATGAATGTAAAAAGTTAAATAAATAAATTTAATATAAAAAATTAAAATTAAAATTAAAAAAAAATAAAAAAGAAAAAGAATCTGCCGGCAAACATAGGAAAACCTAAAACCAATTGCCCTGATTTGCTTCAGTTTTTCTTTTTAAAGAATTCCTTCTGCCAGTGTTTTGTTTTGATTTTTTACTGGAAACTTTCAACCCAAATTGTCTTTACTTAGAACATACTTCTCTAACAAATGTTGAGTCATCCTGATTAAATTAGTCTCTTCTTAGGCTTTTATATATACTCAAGTGTGCCTCAGTATAAAACCCCAAATTCCTGATGTTGTTTTATAACGTCTTGAGTCCTTGGTTTACTTCTGTTTTTCTTTCTTTTACAATTTTAGTATTTCCTTTATATTTCTTTGAATTTTGATTTAAGAGGAAAAAACATTTAGCTCCATATAAAAACAGAGGCAAATGTTCTAAAGGAAAGATTAATGGGCTTGTAACCAAGAAGGCCTTAATTCACATTCCACCTCTGGTGCTGGCTTTGTGGCCGTGAGCTAATCACTTAGGTCCTCAATTTTCTTGTATACAAAATGGATTTAATACTAGCAATAGTATCCACCTCTCAGGATGAATATGGCATGCAGTAAAACAAGTAGAAAGCTTTGATAAAGATGCCCCTCCTCAGGCTCATTACAGAGTGGTGATCAAGTCACCCCCAATCCTGAAGGTCAGGTAAGCCATAGAAAGCAGCGCCTGATCCCCTTTACACAAAGGAAGCCAGCCACAGATAAAGGGGCGTTTTCTGAAATTCCATGTGTCCAAAGGACTATCAGATTTTACCTACCCTTTGACTCAACAATACCACTGTTAGATACGTATCATAAAGACGTCAAAGAAAACGACTTATTTGTACAACAACATTCATAGTAGTTCTTTTTGCGGTAGCAAAGAATTGGAAATTGAGGGGATGCCCATCAATTAATGAATGGCTGAATGAGTTGTGGAATGTGATTGTGATGGAATATTAATTATTGTGCTGTAAGAAAGGACAAAGGAGATAGTCTCAGAAAAACCTGTGAAGACTTGTCTGAGCTGAGTGAAGTGAATGGAACTAGAAGTACACTGGACAACAATAATAGCAATATTTTTAAAATATTTTATTTTTTCCAGTTAACTTGTAAAAGCAATTTTTAATATTCATTTTTAAAAATTATGATTTCTAAATTCTCTCTCCCTGCCCTTCCCCCTCATTGAGAAGGGAAGCAGTTTGATGTAGGTAATACGTGTTGAGTCATGCAAAACATTTCCAGATTAGTCACAGCCCTCCCCCTCAAAGAAACCTCAAGAAAAATAAAGGGCATTTTAAAAAGTACGCTTTGCTCTGCACCCAGATTGCATCAGTTCTTTCTCCGGAGGTGGACTGAATTTTTCATCTTAAGTTCCTTGGAATTGTCTTACATTGGACAGTAGGTATGTCATTCACAGCTGATCATCTAACGTGTACAGTGGTCTTCTGCTTCTGCCGACTTCACTTTGCATTGGTTCATGGAAGATCTCTCAGGTTTTTCTGAAGTTATTCTGCTCATCGTTCTTATAATACAATAGCATTCTATCACAGTCAGGTACTACGGCTTATTTAGCCATTTTGCAGTGGATGGGCACCCCATCAGTTTCCAATTCTTGGCCACCACAAAAAATTTTTGTTCATATAAGAGATTTTTCTTTTTCTTTGATCTCTTTGGGCTATAGACATAGTACTAGCATTGCTGGGTCAGAGAGTGTGCACAGTTTTATGGGTCTTCAGGCACATTTCCAAATTGCTCTTCAGAGTGGTTGGATCTATTCACAGCTCTAATAGTGCAAGTAACAGCAATGTTGAAATGATAATCAGCTGTGAAAGACTTTGCTTCTCTGATCAATACAGTTCCAAAGGACTCATATTGAAAAATGTTATCCACCTCCATAGAGAGAACTGATGAGCTCTGCGTGCAGATTTAAGCATGTTTTCTTTCACTTTGTTTTTCTTGCTTTTTTTTCACAACATGGCTAGTGTGAAAATGTTTCACGTAATTTTATATCTATAATGTGTATCTTTTTTTTTTTTTTTTTTTGCTTTTTAAATGGGCAGGGGAGGTTAAAAAGAGGGAGAGAATGGGAAACTGAAAATAACAATTTTAAATTAATAAAAAATAAAATCATTTCCCAATGTGTTAAAAAAAACCCAAACCACAAAAATTCCAGATGTTTCTCATCTAAGGAATTGCTTACTGTCTTAGAGATTTTGTGTGGGTAAATTTATGCTCAGATGAATTTCAATATCTTTATAACTTATTAATAGTTTTGTAAAATAAATTGTGTTAGCCACAGAGTGGCAGATTGAAGAGAGGGGTCAACCCTGGAGTCAAAAAGACTTATCTCACCTTTGACCAAGGCCCTACTTGTTCTTATTGTCCTTCATCTTCCTCTTTCTCTCCTTAGTTTAATGGTTTGCCTTATTTGGGCAGGTCACCTAACTCCACAGGGCTCCAGAGAACTGTCTGAAGCTGAGAGGTGGAGCGGAGGCCCCATCACCACTAAAAAATATTGTTCTTCTCATTTGGGTCCAAACAGTACCTGCTGTTCCAAAATGAACAGTAATTGGATTCTTTAGATTTTGGTTTTTGTTCCTCCACATCCTTTGCAAGTATTTCTAGAAACAGTTTTTGCACAGGTTTCCTTCCTTCCATGGCAATCTACTATCTTAATTTTAATCTCTGAAACCTTTTTTTTTTCTTAAAGACCAGACTTAATTCCAAATCACTTGGGCTCTCTCTGATCAATGGTAGGTGCCAAGCCCAGACCTATGTGATCATTGCTTGGGCCCTGATTGGCTCAGAATGAATGTAAAAAGCAGTTGTTTCTGTTTTGCCCCAAGACCCTGATTGAGGTCTTTCCCTCCCATATTTTCTTTTCTAGTTTGACTAAAGAGGTAAAGAAGTCATTTTCTGCCTTGTTTGCCTTAGTCATTGAATGGGCGTTGCCTCAGTCAAACCCAGACCTGTTAAAAAACCTTAGATTGAACAGGTCAGTGTTCCCCACCGAGTCCTGGGCCATCTCCAGTTGTCTTGATCTATTACCACTAGACCCAGATGACTCCAAGGGAGAAAGTGAGGCTGTGGACTTTGCACAGCCCTCCATTGCTCCAGTTCATTTATGTGTCACGGTGTCACCTTCCTGATGTCATGGACATCTTAGTGAAGGAAGGATAGACAATAGGAGCGACTATCTTACGAGTCGATAGACCAGGAAACCAATTAGACATGCTTGGCATGAACATTTGAACCTCACAGTTTAAAATATTCTTTGAAAATAAAAATCTGTCTTTGAACATTTACCCCATCTCTCCTTCCTGGGAGAAGAAAGAGTATGAAAAAAGACTGCCACAGTAATTAGGTTATTTTATTGTCCTATTCTCTCTCCATTAAACTCTCAGTCTGTAAGCTAGGATAAAGTCATTTATCTTACGAAAGTGAATTAAAATCTGATATTGTAATTTATAGTACTAGATGTTTGGTAAACTCGCGCTTCACTGGGGAAGAATTTGTATGTTTATTTTACCCCACTTTTCTTTTGGAAGCTCTAAACACAGAAAATGTTTGGCATCCTTTTGTTTCATTCTTTGACCGTTGGCTAAGAACTAACGAGACTAAAAAAAAAACCTGCATTTTTATTTATCTCAACAAAATTTGTGTTTTATACATTGTTGTTTTTTCTGAGTTATCCTTCCTGGTGTATATGCTGTGGAGCAGAGCTGAAATCTCAGCAGTCGGGAGTTAGTGGTTGAGCGTTGCATCTGGAGGCAGAAGCCCGTGCTAGTCCCTCCCACTGACTTGCATTCCTAGCAGAGAGATCTGAGCCAGACATTGTCTGTTAAGTTTCCTCATCCCTGCAAAGGAGAGGGCAGTCCTTCTAATATCTGCCATCTTGGGGAGTGTTGTGAGGAAAGGACTTTATAAACTTTCAAGCAGTAAGGAGGAATGAGTTCATTTTATTGGCGCCTGCCAAAGTTCCAGATGTTTCAGGGGATAGACTGGGGTTGAAATATTAACGTTATCATTGGCAAGAAAGTCTATGATGCCATCATTTGGTACTTCCTGCCGACCTCCTTGAGGCCCTTCTTTCCTCTCAGTCACCACCATTTGTCCCTGCCTGTTGGTCTCCACATGTATGCTCTCAGTAACATGTATATATGATCACTGCTGCGTTTTTCTGTATGGATTAGGGTGCAGATTTGAGGAGAGAGGTTGCTCTCTTTGTGCTCACAATGTTATTGATTTAAGATCTGCTTTGGAACTTGGAAACTGTTACCAGCAGAAAGGGAGAAGGCAGGACTGCCGAAAATGACCATGTTGTAGTTTTAAAATAAAGGTGGTATGCTTTTATGTATTACGTGAATTTGTACATCTGAGAACTCTTGAGTAGTACAAGTGGTAATATGTACCTTTTACTGATGAGAGAACTGAGGTTCAGAGAGCTTAAGGGATTTATTCAGTGATAGGAAGTGTCAAAGCTCTACAGGTCTTCCGACTCACCAGACCAGTGTCCTTCCTACTATAATATTGGAATCACTACAGAAGCATAATATCTAATAATAGCTGGTCTATTTCTGTCTGACTTATAATGTTGGGAAGATTTTGTGCCACAGAGCTCATTTCAAATGTAGGGCCTCATTTCATTTTATTCCACTGCAGTTGGGTTAGCAAGTAATTAAAAGCTTAAGTATCTCCTTCCTGATATTAAAAAAAAATATGTAAACACTGCCTTATTCTATACTGAATCTTTAGTGATCCATCAGCTGACTTGAAGGACTGAATGTATCTGATACTGACTAAAGGCAAGTGGTAACTTCCCCCACCCTCCACACCCCCCCCTTGGATGTCCTCAAAATGCAGAGTGATGAAATTACTTCCTCCCACTTAGCTTATTACAAAATACTTATTTCAGGATCTCCCATGCTCCCCAATATCTGATTTCTGCAGCCCAAAATATAAAGTAGATCTTATTACTACTACCTTATTACTAGCTTTGCTAATATTTTTAAATATTCTGCCTTTCAGTCCCATTCTGCCTTTTCTCCTTCCTCTAAAGTTTGTTGGACTTCCAAAATCTCAGAACTGCACTTTTGGTTTACTTAAAAGACTTTTGACCAGAAAGAACTTAAAATAGAAATTGATTTATGGATAACTAAATTTAAAATTATCACTTGGCATTTTGTGTTCATTTTATTCGTTCTGTAGCTATTGAAGGAGGTTGGCCAAGTTTGATAGGCTTCTAACTTAACTTTTAAATTTTGTTTTGAAAGTTCATATGTAAATTGCTTTCAGCCGTGGTGAGAAGGAAACTGTGCAACTGTGGCTATTTTCCCAGAGTGGGGTAAAGGGTAAAGATAGAAGAACAAGAATGATTCACACTCCTGCTGGAGCCTGTTCTCCCATGACCTTTGTCATTAAAGGGCATAAAAAGTTAGGCACTGCCTGTATTATCAGCTCAGTTTGCAGATCCATAGTCACTGGCACCGCCACTGATCATCATGGATTAGAGGAATAGGGTTGGTAGGGACCTCAGAGGCCATCTGTCCAGTCCAGCCCTCCCACTGAGGTCATATGGGTCCTGAGCATCAGAGGTGGAATTTGAGCCAGGTTCTCTGACCTTAGCCAGTGTTATGCCTCAGACTTTCTTATTCACCTGGAAACCATTGCTGAAGGGCTGGATCAGATCAGGTGTTGTTTCTGAAGCTCAAGCTACGGGGGTCCATCTAGTGATCCTTAAGCCATTAGATACAATGGAAATCCTATAACCCCATCATTCTGATTTGACAGCACCCTTCCTTTCCTAAGGCCTTGTCAAATGAATGAGACTGGGAACAAACCTTCTTCCTACTGCCTTTATCTAAGCTCTTAGTCCTTCCTTTCTTAATTCCCATCCTCTGCCCACCCTTTCCTCTATGCACTGTGGAATTCTTTTTTTATTGTCATCAGCTTCCTTGAATTCTCAGTCTTGGTTTTTCACCTCTGTTTTGTGGTATAAGCTGAAACTTGGTTTTCTCCCCACAACAGCATGTCTTTTGCCACCCAGCGCTACCCTTCCTCCTTAGGACCAGGAAGAAGGGAGGGCTGGCATATTCTCTGCTTCATAACACCACTTCTGCTACTATTCTCCAGTAATTAATTGTTCCTTCTTTTCAGTTCCCACACTTGGATCATTTCAGCTTCTCCTGTTCCTTTTTGCTGTTATCCACCAGCTTCTAGAAGACATTTTCCAAGGACTTCGTCATTTAGCTTATGTTCCTTCCTTCTCCTAGGCTTTTGGCCGCTATTTTTAGTGATGAGTCTCCTAGCATTCTGGACTCTGACCTCTTGTAATTTGGCTTCTTTAACTTATGTGACTAGCATCATCATAATACTTGAGCTGCTTAGTGTGGTCATTGTAGCTTGGTTCTTAAATTCTGAAACCCAGCGCCCCTCTCATCCATATCGTTTGTTGTTCTGGTCTCCATGCTCATTGTTCTTCAAATCATTCTTTTCTTATATCATGATCTTTGGCCTCTGTACCTCTCCTTCAGTCCTTTTCTGGTTTTGTATCCTTTTCATTTTATTGATGCCCGCTCAGTCATCTCAGTGTTATTTTTTCTTCCACCTTTGAATCCCTTTTCCTTTTGGTAGGCTTTACAAAGATTTGCTGACATGAATTGGATCAGTACTCCATATTGAAACAAAATAGTGGCAAGCAAAATTTCCAGGCCTCTTTGTGCTGAGTGTAGGTCACAGAATCATTAACACCTATAATATGTGATTTAATTATTTCAGAACTGCTAGAGAAAGTGAGAGCTATACACAGTTGAGAAGCACTGGAAGCATTCTCATTAAAAATAGCTGCTAAACGTGGATACATATTGTTGCCACTCATTTGCCATGTTTAAATCTCTTTAAGAAGGTTTTTTTTTTCCAGGACTGTAAATGTTGGCAGATAGGCATGAAAAAGAAATTTATCATTGCTTAAAAAATGAAATTTAGAGAAAGTAACAATTTGATTGGAGGTACAAAAATCCTCAAATCTCAAGGGAAATAATTGGGGAGGGGGAAGGGGAACATAAGAATTTTGTTGTTATTATTGAGTTGTTTCAGTCATGTCTGACTCTTCGTGACCCCATTTGGGTTTTTCTTGGCAAGGATGCTAGAATGGTTTCATATTTCCTTCTCTAAACATAAGAATTGCTAGATCTTAAAGCAATAATCATCAAAACTCTTTTGTACTGTTTAAAAAGAGAGTGGGAAATATCACTGTAACAGCCTAGTTAACAAGATCTGGATGTGATTGAAAATACTACCTAAAGATTTAATAAGCCTAGGAATGTAAGTGGGGAAGGACCTTTATTGGATAGCAGCTATTGGAGAACTTTAAGCACTTTGGAAGAATGTATCTGTCTAGACCAGCAGGCATCTTATAACATATGTGACGATAAACTCCAAATGCATAAATGACCTAAACATAGAAGATCTTCTTTTTACAAAAGTTTTTGGAACAGATAAATTGCAGTGACCTGTCTTGAATCTAGTAACAAGATAAAAGATGATATTCTCTGCTTTTCTCAAGGCATATTTGTTTGTTTGGGGAACCACAAGAGCACATGTGACATGTGTTGTCAGGAGTGTTGTTGAAGTTCTTTTCTTTAACAGTTTTACTTCTTTGTCATAAAAGAGGTTTCAATGTCAGGGATAATGTTTTAGAGAGCAAAAGTTTCAAAACTTAAAAAATAAAAAAAAGAATAGTGTAATAGAGAAATAAATAGATCTATTTTGTAGATGACATGATTGCCTATCTTAAACACGAGACTGACAAAAATATGAAGGTAATGCGTTATTTTAATGGAACAATTGAATAAACTCACAGAAATAATTTCCATTTCTATATACTTCCACTAACAAGAGAAATTGTTTAAGAAATCTGTGTAAAGAATTAGTAAATGTTTCAATTTTTAGGTCATATACTTAGCAAGAATGAGACTTATAGAAAAACAATCTCAAAATTATTATTTATAGAAATCAAGGAAAAACTGAAAAGAGAAGTCAATCTGCTAATATTTGGGTTGAATAAACATAGTAAACAGTTGGCTAACTTACAAATGTCATGTAGTACTTATCAAAGTGATATGTTTTATCAAAGAATTAGTGAGAGTAATGGTAATCATACTGAAAATTGTCAAGAATACCACTAACTCTAAAGAAGAACTCTAGTGTAGAGGCCCTGGTACTGTCAGATGCCCAAAGGTGTTACAGAACAATGGTGGTCAAATCTGTCTAATACTTGGAAAGTAATAGAAGAATAGGTGGGCTATGAGAGATGTAACAGTGAAGATAAAATGTCAGTATTAATTGAGGCTCTATTTTAAAAACAAAAAACACTAGGGAATGGAATTGCCATTGAGTAAAAGTCCTGGGAAATTGTATAATTATGGTAAAGATTGATTTTAGAGCCCTTAGTTACACCATATACCACAAGGAGATCATTTTGGATCACTGGCTTAAGCATTTTTGTAAAGCTTCCAAAAAACTGGAGAAATTGTTAAATATCTTCACCATGGAGAAACTTCTTTACCAATCAAACAAATAGAAGCATCATTGGAATTGATGCTTAACAGTATAAAGATGTAGTTTGTGCACAAAAAATTCTAAAATTAATAGAAAAGAAACTAATCTTGGAGGAAAAGATTGATTCAGGTCTATCAAATAAAGAAAGGTATGGCATCCAGAACCTTCAAGGAATGGATATGTAGGTAAAAGACCAGCAATACATACTTCGTAGTGTCAAGACCTTATCAGGCAATTTATGAAGGAGGAGAGGCAAATGATTAATAACGGAAAGATGCTCAAATTCCTTAACAAAGGAATCGAAATAAAACTTTTAGCACCTTATGTCTGTAGAATGGCAAAAATGGCTTTGAAATCATAGACGTCCATGTTGGGGGCGATCAGAAGAGCATCAGGTGCATATATTATTGTTAAGTCTCCAGATATTTTGGGGAAAACATGACAATATCTAATGAAAATTTATAAAGGTGATTCTGCCATTTGACTGTGTGGTTCCCTTGCTTGTCACTCTTTCCCCTGCCCCCAGACTATTTAATGAGTGATAAAGGACCCATCTGAACATAATTATTTTTAATTGCTTAATTAAAAAATTATTGAGAACATGACAGATCAGCAAGTATGATTATATTTCCATTTTCAGAGCAGAACAGAAATAATAATATTTGTACACACAAATGTTAAGTACAGCTTTTTTAAAAAAAAATACAACAAATTCAGCATGGTCGTTGCTAAACTGTCCTCAATCCCTGAACATCTTTCTTCTCTGAACTTGCAAAATATTTCTTTGATTCTGTTTTTTTTTTTTTTTTGACATCACTTTCACCTCTCTCTTCCGTGCCCTGCCCAATTCATCCCTCGTTAAAATCAATTAAATAAGCATAGACAGGCAAAATCCACATATTGACTGTGTCTGAAAATCAGTTAATCATTTTGCACTTTTGGTCTGTCACTTTGTAAGGTAGTGTGTTTCATCATTGATTTTTCTGGCATTATGACTGATTACTGCATTAAGGAGCATGGTTAAGTCTTTCCAATCACTACCTGGAAATAACAATAAATAGAAAACCACCTGGAAACCACTGATTTGCCTGACAGTTGGAGACTGAATAAGTTACATTAATATGATAGTTTTTGGTCCAGACTTATGATTTCCCAATGTGGGAACTTCTACCAATGGAGTTTGGCAACTCAGCTGTTACTTTATAATCTGGAAAGAGTTGCCTAGAGCACTGGAGGTTTACTCTACTACACTCACAGATGGCAGAGTCTGGGCTTGACCCCTGCCGTCTTTGACTGCACGGCTGTCTGTCTGTCCACTATGCAACCCTACTTTTCATGGAGTATAGTGGTGCTATAAAAACATAAACACGGAGCATACAAGGAAATGTAGAAAGACTAAGATCATGTGCAGTTAAATCAGAACTGAAGAGAGCAAGCTGCGTTCTAAAATAGAGAGAAAGGGAAGAGAAACATAACGAGTGATGAATAAACTTCCATTAGACCTAGAAAGGGGGACACAGAACAAAAATGTTTTTTATTTGCTTGTTTGTTAAATAAGGCTAAAGTTTTTGGATAAATTAAACCTTTTGGATAGGATAAACACTTGTTATATTGATTTATCTACTTGGTTATGAAATTCACAGTTTTTGAAAAAACATATTTTGAGAAATATATCCTTAAAATATATGTTGTAGGCATTTTGTTTAGGTGGTTTGTATTTATAAATTCTAGAATACGTAATATCGATTTAACTTTTTTAATGCTTAGCTCAGAATTAAGTATCTGTTAGTTATTGCAGGTGGCCTTTCAGCATACCATACTGGATCACCTGATTTCCTTGTTTATTGACTAATTATAAATAATGTTTCATTTCAGCAACAAATTGCCCGGCCTTCACAAGAGGAAAAGGTAGAAGAAAAAGTTGAGGAAGACAAAACTGAAAAGACAGAAAAGAAAGAAGAAGAGAAGAAAGATGAGGATGAAAAGGATGAGAAAGAGGAGCCCAGGTGCGTTCAGTAGAGACGTGCACGTCTTCATTACTGGCGGAGCAGTGCGGGTCCTTGGGGGCGCTGGGCCCCACGGGGCGAGCCACGCTGACGCCGTCACCTGTGGCGATCAGGGGATAGGGAGGTCTGCTTAGCTTTTGGTTTAGTATCCTCCCTAGATAACCGCCTAAGAACTAGAGTACAATCAATATACTTGATGTTAATGTTACTTGCTCTCCTTGATGTGTCCGAGGGCAGTGCTGGACTTTTTATGTGCTCCGGTCACTATTTTGATGTTCGGTACAGAACCAGCGCACGCCTTAGAAGCCTTCTTTCCTTGTAGGGAAGCAGATATGCTAAGAGACCCTGATGTGTGCTTGATTTATCTCATTGTTGTACCACTGCAGATTTGAAGTCATTGATGCCTTTTCTTGTCCACGTGTTGATGTGCAGCCTCCGTAGAGGGCCTGTCCAAGTTGCTTGAACTTTTCCTCAGGAGCTTTTTATGCTGTATAGAAGCAGTGCATGTCTTTCTTTACTTTTGCCAGATGACCAGCCCACCTTCATATCCAGTCTCGCACATCACATTTTATGTGAAGCAATGAATGACTTGTTGATGCTACAGGTTACTTTCTCCATTCCCCTTTCGGTCATTTGAAGTTTGTGTTGTTCACAGCATATGATCATTTTTGGAGAACGTTAGTGTCAAAAAGGGAAGGCCAACTGTCAAAGGAGAATTAGGAGTATGCAGTTTTCCAAAAGCTATACGGTCCCTTCCTTTACTTCCTATTTAATTCTGGACCCACCTCATTATCCGTAGTGCCTCTCCAGGACAGGCTGTATTAAAGGGCTGCCTGAAAGCTTGCACTCTCCGTCTCACTGTATGTGCTGTCAGGCGGGCTGCATGTACTTGTCTGATGTCTTTTGGGTGGCCATGGGTCTCTTTGAGAAGGCCCCAAAGGGTTCCGTTCGTTTTTCACTGCTGTCAGTAAAATGCCGTCTGCAAACAGAAGCATTTAGTAAACTTTGCACCTCAGGGAATCCCTCCTTTTCACTCGGACTTCATGTGTGACGTCTTACGGTTGTAGGGTTATGGATTGAAAGGAAGTTTCTGTCTAGCCTGATCTTTCACTGCAGATAGCGAGAGGACAGGCCTAGGTTACCCAGGTAGCAGTAATAGAGCTGGAATCTTCTGTGACAGCGAGGAGCTCCTTTGGTCCGCCACCCCTTGTGCTCTGCGTTTTATGCTTTGATATAATCAGGGCGTAATTGAACAGAATTATTTATGTGCTTGCATCTGTCAAGAACTTCTCCATGACCTTAATATATGCATGGGAAACACGTTGGAGGAGAGCCTTTTAGCTTACAGTGATTACAGTGCTATTTGCTGTGATTTTATTATCATCCCGTAAAATTTCCTTTGAAATATTTGTGGTATTGGTTTCAAATATATACACGACCACAGAATATTTTTTTATTACACTGACAATGTTTGTTCTTTTTAAAGTTCATGATTATTGTTTACTGTTATTGGAGACCATCCTTCTTGAGTGGTATTTTTAGAGTTGTCAAGCAGATCTTTGCAGCTAAAACGAAGGCCATTTTGTTACCTTCTTTAGTGTAGTAAACCATTTTTAAAAACCTTCACTTTGAAGTAACATAATTTCTATATCAAACAGTGTTCTTAAGTTTTAGGTCAGTGCATTTGTCTCATTTGGTTTTTGAGAGTGCGATGCTAACATTCTCCCTTTCCCAGATCCCCTCCACCTGCTTGCATCCGTCACTGGAGCAGCTCGGCACTCCCACAGGGCAGGGTAGAGAGAACTTGGATTTACTGTCAGCTCTGTAAAAAGTGCTTCTTATCTGTCAGAAGAGGAGGTTTCCGTAGATTGATCTCAGAAATGCCTTCACTCCCTTTTGACAGAAGAAGTCTGAATCCCCAGAGCTGAGCTGATCGCCTAAGATCCCCTGCTGAGTGTGTTGTCAAGTCTTGCCACCCATTGGGCCTGATGCCCTTTTTACTGATAAAGGTGTATTCCCCATTGGGAATAGGCTATCTCATCATGGCTTCATTTCATAACTGAGCCGGGAAAGCCTGCTTTGATTGAAATGGCCAGTTTGTAAAATACTTGAGTCTGATTCTCATTGTTGATCGTAGGTCTTGGACATAATTGAGTTATTCTTTTTTCTTCATTCAGTTTTTTTACAACTTATAGTCAGAATTTAGAGTTTTAAAACTGTTTTTTTTTAATATCTGCTAATCTTTGACATTATGTACTTCATTCTTTCTCCTTTAGAGAAAACACCAAAGAGAAGGACAAGACAGAAGGTACATCAGAAGAAACAGAAGAAAGAGAGCAAGCCACGCCTCGGGGTCGAAAAACAGCCAATAGTCAAGGTCGCCGTAAGGGCCGCATCACCAGGTCCATGACAAATGAAGCTGCGCAGGCCAGTGCAGCCGCTGCTGCCGCTACCGAAGAGCCACCCACTCCACTGCCGCCACCCCCTGAACCTGGTGAGTGGCAGCCGAGGCAAAGCAGAGTCTTACATGGTGGTACTGATCCTCCTTTACCAGTTTGTCCATTGCCAGAATTTAACAATATTTATTAAATGCTTGCTATTAGACCCAGTAAAGCATAGAAAGATGAATAATATTCAATCCCTGCCCTATAGGAACAGGTCTTTTAAATGGGGCAATTAGATTGGTACATGAATAGCTTTAGTACACAGCAAAATGTGAAAAGTTAAGCAAAATACTATGAAATTTCACCAGAAGTGGGCTTCATGAAAGTGCTGATATTTATGTGGGCTTTGAAACATAGATAGGAATTAATTAGAGATAATGGAAGCAAAGGCATAGTCTCCTGTGGTTCTCACTTTTTTTCCCTTGCCAAAATCACAAAAGAACATTCCATCTTTGGGGAATGGAGAGAAGAGGTAGAGGAATCCCATCTTCTGCAGTCACTTTGTTATTCTAGAAACAGCGTTTGTGGTGTTGATAGTCTTTTGGTAGAATCACAAGACACGTTTCTTATGCCGAAGCAGGTACCCTGAAAAACTGAGTTTTGACTTATTACCCCACATTTAATTTAGTTTTAAAATTAATTCCTTGTACCTTAAGTTCCTTTTTAATTTATACACACACATATTCTTAATACATAGTAAAATCTCTTTTTATAAGCAAAGACAATTTTCCATTAACTTTCAGGTATTAAGACTTTTAATACCTTACTTTAGGTTTCGTGTTAGGTTTAACCATAATAACACCTGATCCTTTGGAATATTTTTTCAGCTCAAGGCTACTGATTCCTTTTCATCTTTCTGTATTAGACTCCCTTGGTGTACAAAGTTTTTTGGTTATATATTAAGATATTTCAAGGGCAAATGGTACCTGTGTGTACGTATGTTTGTTACTTTGTATTTGTCTCCACTCTTAGAGGTAGGTAGGATCTGGGGCAGTTCACATTGTGTGAGTTCACATGGGATCTTTTCTGTCCCCTTCAGCTGTCTCTGTGTTTTGATATAGGTGATTTGCATATGGTTTGGAAAATGAGCCTCCTTTTTTCCCCTGTAGAGCAGACTAGAGAAAAAAGACCCTTTGGTTTCTTAGGCTGCTAGGGACCTTGTAGCAGAAAGGGGTTTACCGAAGCCTGCATGTTGATTCCACTTAAAGCCCATTTGCATCCTTTATCTTTTTCCTACTATAACAGATTCTGGGTCTCCTGGTTACCTCTCTGACTCCCTTTAAATCCCAGCTAAAATCCATCTTTTTCAGAAAGCCTTTCCCAACCCTTTTTAATTCTGCTGCTTCTCTTAATTATTTCCTATTTATCCCGCTTTGTATATATTTGTTTGTATGTTGTCTTCCATAATATATGTAAGTTCTCTGAGTTAGGGCCTGTCTTTTGCCTCTTTTTGTGTGTCTAGAGTTTGGCACAATTCCTAGCACAGAGTAGGTGCTTAATAAATGTTTGATTGAACGACTGACTGATCTGTTCTAAGCTGACAAGTCCTGCTTGTGTCAGCTTACAGCTTCTTACCACTACCCAAGCGCCTTCCTTGGTAAAGTAGTATGAGGACTTGGCATTTCAATAAGCTAACCCCCAATACAGCTTTTTTCTTGCCGCAAGATCGCCTGTTACTCGGGTCAGCTTCAAGACCAAAGCTCCGTTACAGTCGTTGACCTGAATACAAAGAGGAGCAAGCATCTCTAACCATCCTCTTCTTATCTCCTAATTAGGAGTGTCATAATACTGAGTGGAAAATCCTGGATTTGAAGTCTGAAGACCTGGGGTTCAGATTTACCTCCCTCACCCATTAGTCACTTCCTTCTCTGGGCCTCATTATCCTCATCTGTAAATGAGTAAATAATCATCAAAGCCTTTGATGTCCAGATCCATGATGTCACGCTCCATTTAAATATATTTACATACTTATGACAGTGTTTCAGTTGATGTGTGAGTCTCCTCAGTATGGGCACGCCTTCCAGCTGTGCAGAAAACAAGCTACTCCCACCTCTTTATCCTGCGTGATTCTCATCCAAGCTCTCAGTCCATGAAGTGCTCCCTCATTAGGGGAGGGATCCCACGGATTCTTCAGCGTCTGTTCCCGCCCTTGTTCTGGAGGTCTTTAACCAAGATATGTGATAAAGAAAAGTGTAGTGACATATCTTTTTTGTTGTTGTTCAGTGGCGTCAAAGGAGGAAGCTGAGGCAAATGAGGTACCTTGAGGCCAGATGGGAACTAAGGAAGAGTAGTCTTCTTGACTCTGGGCCCAGCGCTCTCCACAGCACCTCCTAGCTATATATCTGTCTGTGTGCGTGCGTGCGCGCATGCGCGTATATCTGTATATATAATTTGTCTCACACCAAATCCACATTATTTGAAAGCTTTCAGACATTTCACATTTCACAAGAATTCACTGGATTTCACTATTCCAAAAAGCCAGTATATTTGTTAAATATATCGATTACTGAGCAAATGGGGACTTAGGAGCAAATTCATTATAAAACGTTTGTCTTTGAATATAAGTTAGTATAGCTACCTCAATAAAGTAATGTTAGTAAGAGGGTTTGCGAGGCTCCTCTACACATGACCTCTTCATGATAAGGTGAATGTTGTTATGGATACAGTTGATCCACCCAGTCTCCACTTTCCATTCCAACACTAGTAGCTGATGTATTGACATAACAGAGATCAAGCTGTGCACATTGCTTTACCCAGCTTTTTGTCCATTAGAAGGCAGTCAGTAGAAAATTTTGTTAAATAAGTGAATAGTGCCTCTTCTTAGAATGGGATTTTTGCCTTATATTTTTTTTGCCTTAGAAAATGATGAACCTTGAAAGTGTGTCAGAATTTTTCTCTTGAGGCTTAAAACTCTTCTATAACTCATATTTAAATTCAAATTGTAAGCCATGGCAGAGATTTGCATGTGCTTTGCTTCTCCTTATATGCCACACAGGCTTTGTTGAAGTTTAAAAAAGTGAAAGAAGGACACTGCCCTTCGGACTGGTCTTGAAGTGGTGGTGTGCAGGCCATCTTTTTTCTTGTAATAGGAGAAAGGATGGGAGCAGATCAGTGCAGTCAGTTTAATCATTCAGCCGTCTCCTCAGGTATGACTGCTTTTATTCTCCTTTGTGGGTGAATCTGGTGCTGAGAGTGGTATCTTTGGTTAATTTGTAGAATGTTCGATTCATGTGTTAGTCCATTAGCTCTGACAAATTTCTCAAAAACACATGCACAAAAAATGCTTGTCTACTGAAATACCAAGGATTAATCTAGCACATTCACCTGGCAGAATTTGATCCATTTTGTTACTTGAATTCTCCAAACATGATTCTTTTTCATCCATGGTAAATATCATTCTTCGTCCTTTTGAACCTGAGGAAATTGATTTATCCATAGAATATGTTTCTCAGCAGTCCATGTTACAATTGCTTATAGTTTGTGATCATTTAGTAAGCATTTATTAAGCTCCCCCTAGGGAGGCACACAAGCATACAGGTATAAAATGAGATGATTCCTCCTATCATGGAGCTTATTACATGATGCTAAGGGGTGTGCTCATAGATTTCAAAAGATGCAAGATAGAGATTTGTGTGTATATATATGTATATGCACACATATATAGGTATATATATTTCTCTATAGATTGGTAGATACATACATGTAGATAGAAAGAAAGAAAAGGAAAAAAGAAACCTTTGATGACAGGTGGGGAGAAGGGAAGTGACATTAACAAGTAGGGACATCAGGTCGTACTTCAGATAAGCTTGAAGGACACAGAGATTTCCAAGATGCAGAGGGAGAACACTCCGGCTGTGAAGGCCAGGCTCTGCTGGTCTGGGCGTGTGCTTGGGGCCTGGCCTACAGGCCCATTGGGCTGGAGTGTGGAGGATGCATTTGATGGGGGAGGTGGAGTTAGCCTGAACAGAACTGCGAGTGACTTTAAATGGAAGGGCTTGTATTGGAAAGGGCATCAGGGAGTTACTAAAGTTAATTGCGCAGAACAGTATCAGTTCTGTACTCTGGTGATACCACTTGGATAGCTACATTGATTGGAGAGACGAAAAGGCTGGATACCAATTAGAAAGCAACTGCCAACGACCTACACTGAGCTGTGGTTTGAATAGAGAGAATGGCACAGATGAGGAAGATATTGAAGAGATTGCATGGACATATTGAGGTGGGGAGGGACGGGGGAATAAGAGTGAAAGATGACTTTTAGGTTGGAATCCTAAGTAGATTGGAAGAATCACAGTTTCTTTGACAAAAACAAGGAAATAAGAAAGGGTGGGTTTATAGGGAAAGATCCGTAAGTTCTGTTTTGGATGTGTTGAGTTTGAGATGCTGATGGGATATCCAGGTGTGGGTGTCCACCAGACAATTGTGGGTATAGGACTCAAGCCCAGGATTGCCCTAAGGCCCAGGTATAATTTCCTGAGTGTTACCAACCCTCCTTGCCCTTCACAGAGCAATCATTGAAAAGGATGGTAGATCTTCCTTCCTCTCCTGTTTCTCTGACTTTTAGTTTGTACTTAGGAGAGTATGCCAAGGAAATTTCTAGTATCTTTTGTGAAACATTACCTAGCAAAATGATCCATTTTCTTGGAAGAGTTTGGTGAAATCTTACTTATAAGCAGAAATCTCAATTAACTCATTACCAAGCACTTAATGCTGTGGAACATATTAACACTCTTTTAGGTGGAGTTGTTGCTTCTGTGTGTTAGAGTTCTGAATCAGTCCTTACTCATTTGTTTTCCAAGAATTTAAAAATTGGTCCTTTAGATTCTGTCCCTTGGTGTGTGACCAGGTCACTTTTGTGTAAGCCTCTTAACCTGCAGCACTGCCTTCCACACAGACATCCTACCACTTACATCTGGTCCAAGGTCTTCTGCGTACAAATTGTGCTTTGCTAAGTTAGTGTCCAAATTTTAGAACACTGCTTGAATGCAGGACAAAGTGGATGTCTATACTCGAATGGTTTTTGTGTGTTCCTTCTTTGTGAAGGGAGATTTTATGAAAGATGATTTGGTCTACAGATAGACTCTCTACCAGATGCCTTAGGAAAACTTTCCCCTCTTAAAACCTTATGCAAAAACATTATGCTTACAAAATATCCTGAGTGTTCCTATGATTCATTTGACTTGTTGACATCAGTACTTTGTAAGTTTATTTGAAGTTTTAACTTAAAGTGATTTGAATCACTTTAGCCAGTAGTACTTATATAATTTATCATTTATTGTTGGAATTTTGCTACTGTAATTTCAGTTAGCAAACATTCATTAAGTAGCTGAAAGAAGTTTTTTGTCTTTTTTACATTTAATTTTTAAAAATTTTTTCTTAATTATATGTAGACAAAAAAGGTTAACACTCATTTAAAAATTTTTTTGAGTTTTGTATCCTCCCCTCCTCCATCCTTTAGAAGTCAAGCAATTTTATATGGATTATAACACATTTCATTACTATTTCAGTATTAGCCATGCTGCAAAAGAAAGAATAATAAAGAGAGCAAAAATCTGCATTCAGACCCAATTTATTCTTTCTATGAAGGTTGATAGCATTTTTCATCCTAAGTACTTAAGAATTTTTTTGGATCATTGTATTGCTGAGAATAGTTGTCATTTACAATTGGCTATCTTGCTATTATTATGTCCAGTGTTCTCCTGGTTCTACTCATTTCACTTTGCACCAGTTCATGTAAGCTTTCCTCGGTTTGTCTGAAAGCACCCTTCTCTCATTTCTTAGAGCACAAGAGCATTCCGGCACAGTCATAGGCCACCACTTGTTCAGCCATTCCCCTCTACTTCCAGTTGTTTGCCACCACAGAAAAAGAGCTGCTCTGGATATTTTTGTACATAAAGGTCTTTTTTATTCTTTGATCTCTTTGGTAGTATTGCTGGGTCAAGGAGTATGCACAGTTTTATAGTTCCAAATGGTTCTCCAGAATGGTTGGCGTTTATTACTCCACCAGCAGTGTATTCATGTTTCAGTTTTTCCACGTTCCCTCCAACATTTGTCATTTTTCTTTTCTGTCATATTAACCAATTTGATAGATGTAGCACCTCAGTGTTGTTTTAATTTGCATTTCTCTATTTGAGAGTGATTAGAGCATTTTTTTTCATATGACTATAGATAGTTTTAATTTCTTCATCTGAAAACTGCCTGTTCTGTGCTTTGACCATTTATCAATTGGGGAATGGCTCATATTCTTATAAATTTGACTCATTTCTCCATATATTTAAGAGGCCCTTATCAGAGACACTTGCCATAAATTTTCCCCCATTGTCCTGTTTTCCTTCTAATCTTGGCTGTATTGGTTTTGTTTGTGTAAAAAAACTTTTCTATATAATGTAATCAAAATTATGCATTTTATATCCTGTAATGCTTTCTAGCCTGTTTGGCCATAAAATTTTCCCTTAGTCATAAATCTGATAGGTACAGTCTTCCATGCTTCCTTATTTGCTTATAATTTCATCTTCTGTGTCCAAATTATGCATCCATTTTGGCCATGTTGGTTTGTAACTGGTTTCTGCCAAACTGCTTTCCAGTTTTTCCAGCAGTTTTTGCCAAATGATGATTTCTTGTGTCCTTGGATTTTGGGATTTGTCAGACACTAGATGGCAGTTGTCTTTTACCACTGTGTATTGTGTATATAATCTATTCCACTGATCCACCTTTCTGTTTCAGTACCAGATTATTTTTATGATTACCACTTTGTAATACAGTTTGAGATCTGGTACTGCTAGGTAAACTTTCTTAACTTCTTTTTTTCACTGATTCCCTTGATATATTCCTGACCTTTTTTTCCTGGTTAGTTGTTTTTATAATTTTTTCTACCTCTATAAAATAATTTTTTGATAATTTGGTATGGTGTGGGATAAGTAAATTAACTTAGGTAGAATTATCATTTTTATTATATCGATTTGGCCTAACCATGAGCAATTAATGTTTCTCCAGTTATTTTGATGTGACTTTATTTGTGTGAAAAGCATTTTATAATTGTATTTATACAATTCCTGAATTTGTCTTGGCAGGTAGACCCCACCAAGTACTTTATATTTTTCTTGTTATTTAATTTTTTCCCAAATATTTATTTATTTATTTAACTTTTTATATTCGTTTTCACAAATTTTTGGGTTCCAAATTTTCTCCCCTTTTATCCCCTCCCCCCACCCCAATACACCAAGCAATCTAATTTTCCCTATCCAATCTGCCCTCTCTTCTGTCATCCCTCCCTTCTCTTGTCCCCATCTTCTCTTTTCTCCTGTAGGGCCAGATGACTTTCTATTCCTCATTAACTGTATGTCTTCTTTCCTAGTAGCAACAACAATACTAAACAGTTGTTCCTGCAACTTTGAGTTCCAAATTCTCCCCATCCCTCCCTCCCCACCCATTCCCTTTGGGAAGGCAGGCAATTCAATATAGGCCATATCTGTGTAGTTTTGCAAATGACTTCCATGATAGTCATGTTGTGTAAGACTAACTGAATTACCCTCCAACCTATCCTGCCCCTCATTGTTTCTCTTCTGTCTTTTGATCCTGTCCCTCCCCAAGAGTGTTGACTTCAAATTGCTCCCTCCTCCCATTGCCCTCCCTTCCATCATCCCTCCCTCCCTGCTTATCTTCTTCTCCCCCACTTTCCTGTATTGTAAGATAGGTTTTCATACCAAAATGAGTGTGCATTTTACTCCTTCCTTTAGTCGAATGTGATGAGGGTAAACTTCATGTTTTTTTCTCATCTCTCCTCTTTTTCCCTCCACTAAAAAGTCTCCTGCTTGCCTCTTGAATGAGATATAATTTACCCCATTCCATTTCACCCTCTTTCCTCCCACTACATTTCTCTCTCACTGTTTACCTTAATTTCTTTTAAGATATGGTCCCATCCTATTCAATTCACTCTGTGCTCTCTGTCTCTGTGTGTGTGCATGTGTGTATGTGTGTGTGCGTGCATGCGTGTACATGTGTGTGTGTGGTCCCACCAACTACCCAGATACTGAAAAGTTTTAAGAGTTACAAATATTGTCTTCCCATGTAGGAATGTAAACAGTTCACTTATGGTAAGTCCCTTAAGACTTCTCTTTGCTGTTTACTTTTTCATGCTTCTTCTCATTCTTGTGTTTGAAAGTCAAGTTTTCTTTTCAGCTCTGGTCTTTTCATCAAGAATGTTTGAAAGTCCTCTGTTTCATTGAAAGACCATATTTTCCCCTGAAGTATTATACTCAGTTTAGCTGGGTAGGTGATTCTTGGTTTGAGTCCTAGTTCCTTTGACTTCTGGAATATCCTCTTCCACGCCCTTCGATCCCTTAATATAGAAGCTGCTAGATCTTGAGTTATCCTGATTGTATTTCCACAGTACTGGAATTGTTTCTTTCTAGCTGCTTGTAAGATTTTCTTCTTGACCTGGGAGTTCTGGAATTTGTCCACAATGTTCCTAGGAGTTTCTCTTTTTGGATCTCTTTCAGGTGGTGATCGATGGATTCTTTCAATACTTATTTTGCCCTCTGGTTCTAGAATGTCAGGGCAGTTTTCCTCGATAATTTCATGGAAGATGATATCTAGGCTCTTTTTTTGATCATGACTTTCAGGTAGTCCCCTAATTTTTAAATTGTCTCTCCTGGATCTATTTTCCAGGTCAGTTGTTTTTCCCATGAGATATTTCACATTCTCTTCCATTTTTTCATTCTTTTGGTTTTGTTTTATGATTTCTTGGTTTCTCAGAAAGTCATTAGACTCCATCTGTTCCATTCTAATTTTGAGAGAACTATTCTCTTCAGTGAGCTTTTGAATCTCTTTTTCCATTTGGCTAATTCTGCTTTTGAAAGCATTGTTCTCCTCATTGGCTTTTTGAACCTCTTTTGCCAATTGAGTGAACCTAGTCTTCAAGGTGTTATTTTCTTCAGCATTTTTTTGGGTCTTCTTTACCAAGGTATTGAACTGTTTTTCATACTTTTCTTGCATCTCTCTCATTTCTCTTCCCAGTTTTTCCTCCACCTGTCTAACTTGCTTTTCAAAATCCTTTTTGCGCTCTTCCAAGGCCTGAGCCCACCAGACATCCACCTGGGATATCTGGGGTACCGAGGCCCCGCCCTCCACGTCTTTCTCTGATGGCAAGAATATTTCCTCGTCATCAGATCTGAAAGTCGGGATCATTTGCATCTGTTCAAAAGAACTCTATAATTTTTCTTCCCTTTTCTAGGCATTTTCCCAGCCAGTTACTTGACTTCTGAGATTCCTGTCCACCCCCGCCTAGATCCGCCCAGCTAATGCTTAGGGTCTGAGATTCAAATCGGCTTTCCGTGGCAGGGCTGCTATTCAATGTGAGCTTTAGTTCTGGTGCTGGGGTGGGGGCAGGGCCACCTCCCAGGCTCAGTTCCCTCAGGGGCTTTATGCAGAGACCCTCAGTAATGGAGCGGTACGGGCAGGGCCGCCTCCCAGGCTCAGTTCCCTCAGGGGCTTTATGCAGAGACCTTCAGAAATGAAGATCCTGCCTGCTGCTGGGGGAGTCCCGGGCCGCGGCTGCTGCCTCTGCCGACACCCCCGCCTCTGCCTCTGCCGCTTCCTCCCGAGGGGGCCCGAGCCACGGAGACACCCCGCTCCCCTCTCGGTGAGCCCAGGCGTGTCTATCACTGACCTGTAGAGTCTGTGGGCGGAGGGAACTTCCAGGCCCCCAGAGGTTCTGTCCCTGAAGCCTGCTCGGATCAGTTCCTCCGGGGCCGCGGCCAGGGCAGCGCTGGGGTGGGGTCCACTTTCTGGGGCGCGATGGACCCTGGGGACGGCTCTCTGGAACGGAAATCTCTTGCACTATGTTTCTGCACCCCCTGCAGTGATCCAGAACTTATGGGGAGCTCTTCTTACATTAAATCTATGGTCTGTGGGTTCGGAGCTTGTATATACATGCGTCTTTCTACTCCGCCATCTTGACTCCACCCCTTTTCTTGTTATTTTGAATGGAATTTTTCTTTCTTGCTTCTGGACTTCGTTGGTAATATATATAAATGATGATGATTTATGTGGGTTTATTTTATATCCTGCAACTTTGCTGAAGTTACCATTTCAACTAGATTTTTAGTTGATTCTCTAAGTATATCGTTGTATCATCTGCAAAGAGTGATAATTTTGTTCCTCATTGCCAGTCTAATTCCTTCAATTTCTTTTTCTTATTGCTATAGCTAGCATTATTAGAACAATATTGAACAGTAGTGGTAATAATGGACATTTTGGTTTCACTTCAGATCTTTTTGGGAGGTTTCTAGCTTAATCCTGTTACAGATAATACTCACTGGTGGTTTTTAGGTAGATACTACTTATTTTAAGGAACATTCCATTTTTTCCTGTACTTTCTTGAGTTTTTAATAGCAATGATTGTGGTATTTTGCCAAAGTTTTTTTCTTCATCTGTTGAGATAATTATATGATTTTTTTTTTTGTTGGATATAGTCAATTAGGCTGATAATTTTCCTAACATTGAACCAGCCCTGCATTCCTGGTATAAATATTACCTGGTCAAAGTGTATGATCTTTGTGATATATTTCCATAATCTCACTAGTATTTAGAATTTTTGCCTCAGTATTCCTTAGGGAAATTGGTCTGTACTTTTCTTTTTCTGTTTTTCTCTTCCTGGTATAGGTATCAGCATCGTATTAAATTAAAAATGTAATACAGGTCATTAAGGGAATTCTCTTAGCATTCTGCATTCAGTTCGATCTCTGTTAAATTTCACATTTGAAATTTGACACATCTTGCCTTACATTGACATAAGCAATATTATTTAGCAGTGATGTCATCAATATATTATGATCAAATGTCCCTCCATTAGTATTAGTATAATACTCCAGGAGTATTAAGTAGTTTTGGTATAGCTTTAATTCTGATTTTATTTTCTGAGATACTGACTCTTGGAAATGTTATTCTTGTATAGTATAATAGAAATATTTTCTTAGTCATAAATTTGGATGAAATGGAAAAGTTTAATAGTTTCCAACTATACCAACAACACTGGGTTTGCCTGATAACTCTGTACTAGATTTTCACAAAACTAGTAATTTACAGAACACTAAACATGTGGGAAAATTGGTTGTATATAAATGTATTTGTTAGTAGATGTTGGGAAAGGCCTTGTACTCATGACAGTTTAAGGAAGAGCTGGGTTTCATTCATTTAACTTGAAGAACTCATACTAATTCATCCTATAAAAGCACAAGTCTTTTCTCCTAGACTTCTGTTAAAGAAAATGGTACCTTCACATTTTTTTCCAAGTATTCTGAACATATCATTCCACAGGTGAATTGATTGTGAGAAATGATTAGTAATTTTAAAAAATGGATTTTCCTGATCATATCCTTGCTTTGATTTTAGCTTCTGCTGAACCTGTGGAGACTTCACGTTGGACAGAAGAGGAGATGGAAGTGGCTAAAAAAGGTAAAGTTTGTCATACTTGGCACCATTTCTTGTAGTTGTGGCCATGGGATTGGGCAGAAGTGCCACAGAATTACTCTCTTATTTCTCTCAGAGCAAATAATCTTGAAACTCATAAGTCAGAGGAAACATGTTGAAAATTAAATTGAATTTTAGAATGACTATGAAAAGTTTGTTGGAGGAAACCATAAGAGAATTTTTCTGTGATGGAAAAAAAACCTTTTTTGAGTGATGTATGTCAGTTTCTATTTCAGTGTATCCTTGCAGCATCCATTATCAGGGTGCAATGGGGACAATTGTATAGCATTCCTATGGACAGTTTTTCAAAGAACCTTACAGTTTGGCAGGAGAGTCAGTGACAGGAAAGAGATGCTCCGTTCTCTGCTCCACGTGGATGAGTGTTATAATTCTGACCTTCACCAACCATTCTGTTTGTGGAAAGTAAATATGTCCCTATGCATATGTGAAGAAAAAAACATCACTTTACTCACTTGTGATTTTTTTTTTCCATCTTAAAAAATGGGAATTGTATGAAACCTTCCACAACCCCACACTACTCCTGTCGTAAGATGCTCATTCAGTATTCTGTTGATATCACTCTAATTACATTTTCCTGGCCTATATTTTGAATATTGCAGAATTTGAGTCATTAGCAATACAGCTCATGTTGTTTGAGAGGTGTTAATAAGAAATTTTTCGTGTATTGTGTTGATTTTTCTTTTGCAGTTATATATAGAGAGAAATTAGAGATAATGTGAACTTTTAATTCCTTTACCTTTGAGCATATATCTGTTGCCTTTAAAAATTATAGAAAAACCAGCCACACCAAAAATAAAGCATTTAAAAGCATTTTTGGCTCAAAGACTTTTTATTTGAATGGATATATGTGTGGGTATGTATGTATACACCCAACCATATACACCTCTTATGTTTCTCATGGCAGTTAGATGCTGATACTACACTGTTATGGGGTTCAAGTGGCCTTGGGTTCTCTAAGATAATACCAACAGGTCTTCCAACACTGGCAGAGCTTTTGAGCCCCAGGCCTTTTAACATGCCCTAACTTTGCCATTCGGAGAGTGACTGTCTGACTATATTCAGAAAAGCTCCTTGCTAGAGGGTTAATTGCCAGAGAGGTGTTTTTATCAACCAAAGCAATTCACAGAGGCCATCTCCAAAGTTATCGAGGTTTTATGCACTCTGTAGACAAAATCAGAGGAATGAGTAATTTCTTTTTTGTAGTTATTTCCATCTTATAGATGAAGGAATGAAGACAGGTTCCTAAGTTCCTTCATCAGTGGTACCCAGTCTGCTCTTGTCTCTGATGTAGGAAACCATCTTATGCCTACCCATCTCTTTTTACCTTAGCTTTCTATGTATCAGTCTCTTTAATTTGGGAGAGGAACCTTTTCACTACGCAATGACTTCTGACAGTCTGTTTAAGCATCTGCTGTGTACAAGGCACTGAGAATGGAAAGATGCCCTGCGGGGGCAGGGAGGAAACCTGCCCACCCATGGACATTGGTCCATGGGAGAGCGTGGTGAGAGCAAAGACAAGTGCACATGAAGTGTTTGAGGAGGCTGGAAAGGGTTCTTTTTGGCTGGTCCACGGTCAGGGAAGGCCTATACACCTGCATTGATTTTTGAAGTCCTGAGTGCATTTCACCAGACAGATTATCATTTGTTATGAATCATCAGTTCCAGGTACAGAAAACAATGAGAGCAAGTGCCCAAAGATAGGAGAGGGTAGAAACAGAAACCAAGGATGAGCTCCAGCTTGACTAGAATGTGAAGTACACATAGGACATGATAGTGTGAATGAGGCTGGAAAGGTAAAGCTGGAGCCAGAGTGTAGAGGCCTCTGAACACAAGGTGAGGGAGTTTATACTTTCTCCAGGAGGCATTGAGGCACCACAGATGATGCTTGATGTTCATAACAGAACATTAGGAAGATTATTCAAGCAACAATTACAAGGATAGACTACTAGTGAGGATGTTAATACAGTGTCTAGGTTTGAGTTGATAAGAGCTAGAACAAAGATCCAGTGTAGTGAGTGGTGGAAAGGCAAGAAAGTGCAAAGGCTGGCAGAGGTTTTAGAAACATTTCTGACAAGGGTGGTCAGCTGATTCAATGTGGAAAGTGAGAATTGAAAATAAGAAGAGCAAATGTGTTAAAGTGAAGGATAAATGAGAGCTGTGCAGAGAATTCAGCCTCTACCCCAAAATCATTCCCTTTACACTGTACACAAATAATTGTCCAACCTTTGCTTGAAGCTCTATGCTTGAGACCATCCAGGGCTTTCTGAGGCAGCCCAGGCAGTGTCATTTGGCTCCATGGCACCTTTCATACACCGGAAGCAGAAGGAGTCTTCTCCAGGCTGCACCTTCCTATAAGATTGATTTGCAAAAGAGCTAGAGGGAAGGCATTTGAAGAGAGGACATTATGGTGTCTTTTTGAGGCAATTCAGTATAGAGAAGACCAAAGTAGAATACCTGGAGGGGAGGGGCAGGGGTGGAACAGGAATGCCTTTAGCATGCCCAAAGCTCCTTTCATTGAATAAATAAAAGAAAGAACTTAGAAGCAACTTCTTTTTCCCAGGCACTGGGCTAAGTACTGGGAATGTTAATGAAAGCAAAAAAACAAAACGAAACAAAACCATTCGCCATTCTCAAGGAGCTCACTGTTTAATGGGGAGGGGAAACATGCAAATAAATCTGGGTATGCAAGACTTACATGGGATGAATCATAGGTCATCAGTGGAGGGAAGGAGACAGGAATGGCTGGGCTAGAAAGCTGTATCAGTTCCTATAGTCATGAGTGGGGGCCCAGGCTTGGAACAGCTTGGTTCCTGGGCTGCGGATAGGAATGAAAGCTTTCTAACTTCCTGAAGGATTTGCTTTCTAGACTTAGTGTTTCAGTAAGCTAGTAGACTTGGGGGATGTGTTTAGGAAGTTTGTATTTGCTGCATATATCTGCTAGATATTTCAATATTATGCTGTTGTACTGTGTGTTAGTTATATAAGCCCCTTTTATCAAGCTGTGAGACAGGGTAGATTTTAAGACCCTTCATCTTATGTTTTACCATAAGCTTGAGTTTCACAGTATTTATGTTTGAAAACTTCATTAGTCATTCCAGGCCAAGGGGAGCAGTGGTGTAAAGAGGTAATTTGTTCTTACCTTTGAAATGTAAGGTTCGATCTGTTTTGGAAAGAGTCTCCACTGCTCGAAATAATAACAACATCTTATGAAGACCCCTTTCTCTCAGCATCTCTAGCTATCTTCCCTTGCCCGTTCCTGACTTTGTGTATTGTACACACAGCCAGCATAACCACTCAAACTTAGGCAAAACCCAGCCCAATTCTCCCGGTAGAGATGGTAAGGAAAGCAAGCGTTCAGTGTCATCAACAAGCCTTTCTTCCCCTTGACCCCTCATCTTGTGGCAGTGCAGTCATGATGGTCTTGTCAGCAGATGGTGCTGAAAACAAACTCACCCTGTACTTGCTTTTCGTTACTTGTTGACAAGTCATGGGTTCTGTAAGTGTTTCTCTTCTCTCTCTTTTACACAGGCTTAGTTGAACATGGTCGGAACTGGGCAGCAATCGCCAAAATGGTGGGGACTAAAAGTGAAGCCCAGTGTAAAAACTTTTACTTCAACTACAAGAGGCGCCATAATCTGGACAACCTCCTGCAGCAGCACAAGCAGAAGGTTAGCGTGGCCTGGGGGAGGATGAAGGCAGCGGCTGTGCTGAAAGGGCTGCTTTGATTGTGTTTACTGAATGCACTTAGTGGGTCTTCCTGAGAGTAAGGAGAGCGCAGCAGCATGGACTTCCCTCTTAGTAGGGCCTTGCTGCCGGAGCTCTTTGACTGGAAGATGGATATTGGGGCAGGGCGTTGGCTTGTTCAGTTCTCTATGGTGGGGAAAGCCTCAGAGAAAGGAGAAGTGACTCGTATGGTCATGAGCCCAGTGCTGGCACTTGGGAGAGTTGGATGAAGTCTAGCATTGTTATCCCACTACACGTACATGTACACATAGACATATGTGTGTGTGTGTGTGTATGTGAATATGTGCACACACCCATGTGTCTTCAACAAATGCATCTCTCCTGTTTTTGCCTTCACGGCCCAGTAGAGAGCTGAAGAAAACAGAAAGCATTTAGCAAAGAGGAGCTAAACTGAACTGAAACTAAAAGTGATTGTGCCACTGTGGGTGGGAATGTCTCCGTGAGTGTATGGGTACTGGGGCATAATTGTTAGTACACATAGGAGGCAGCATGGTGAAGCACAGGGGAATTAGAGTCAAAAGTCTGGAGTTCAGATCCTGGCACTGCCACCTGGTACCTCTGAATCTGAGCCTACTGTTTTCTCATCTGTAAAATGAAGGAGTTGTATTGTGTGGTCTGTGTACCCCCTCAAATTCATACTCTCTGATCGTGTGTGTGTGTGTGTGTGTGTGTGTGTGTGTGTGGCACACCTCTGTGGTGGTAGGAATGGGTTATATATTAGAGGAACATGAGTGAGTAAAGTACTATTGTTGCATGTTGTTTAATCTGTATATGTACATCAGTCAAGAAACCAGCATTTACTAAAAACCTATTATGTATCACATCTTTACATATACATATATATGTACACATGCATACATACATACATGTTATGTCTAGGTGCACATGGGTGATAGTATGCCCCTCAGTGTTAGGGGGTAAACGCCTGTCAGAGTGGGCCCTGCTCCAGTCTTGGGGGAGGAGGGGTAGCAGGTAGTGTGTGTGTGTGTGTGTTCAGGAGGAGGGGTGCCTGTGGGTATCTGTGCTTAAAGACTTAGGTGTATTGGAAGGAACTATAGAGCCACAGTTAGCAAGGTCTTTGCCTTAATGGAAGGTGATGAAGTTTAAAAGTTTAAATCATTTCCTAAATGGAAATGATGAAGTTTAGGGTGCTAGGGACCCCAAAATACCGCCATACCAGGTCCTGTTCGAATGAATTCTACTCAAGTCTTCTTAAAGTCAAAGAAAGACAAAGCTTATTAAAGATTCGCCAAATTGAGTTGACTCTTAAGGAGCCCAAGCATTTGTAATGCTTGTATTGCAAAGCAGGCCAAATAGAATCTTAGCTAGACGGTCTGTTCCGGATCCCACCTGAGTGCCTTCATGCAGGTGAGATGGAACTTAAATATGAAAAAAGACTGTAGGAGGGATCTCGGGGTGATCTGGTAGTAGTCTAGGGTGATGGGAGGAGGAGTTTAGGGAGGGTCTTGAGGAGAAGTCCTAGGAGAGGGTGATTGGTCAGTGTTGGAAACAGCGGGAGGCAATCAGGAGATATCAGATAATGGAGGGCTTGGGTCTGAAGCACATGTCTCCAGGTAATCTGAGGTCCCAGGGATGGTCTCCATAGATCAGTCAGCTCCTGGGAGAATCTTGATGGGAGTGACTGATAGTCCAGACAGTGCACAAACCAGGCTGAGGAACTTGGACTTCAAGAGAATGCTAAGTAGTGGGGAATGTGAAAAGGATGCTAGGGTCAGAGGAAGAGAATACCAAATGTTGATCAGATAGGGAGTATCCGGGCTGAGAGAGATGGAGGGGAACCCAAGGAGCCCCCCCAGCCAAGGCCACGCTTTCTGGGGCCTTGCAGACAAATGTGACAAAAGTCCTCCTGATCCAAAGGGAAAAGGTCTTGGCTTGGGCTTGTGCCCCATTAGAAATGAGAAGAGTTGCTTGCTGCTCTAGTGTCTTCTCACATATTAGAGCTGAAGAACTTCTCATTAACATTCCATGGGCGAGGAAATACCAGTGACAGAGACGCTGGATGCTCTGAGTCTTCCCAGCAACATGTGAATATTGACTTAGAAGAGAAATACCCATTGGCCCATGCCAAGGGGAACTACTGGTGTTCAGATGTGTGCGTTTGTACACAGTAGTGTTGAAAAATGCCCCCAAGTGAACCTGTGATTTGTTGTTCAAGACAAGCACATGTCCCATGATGCTGTGGCAGAGCTGACACGGAGATTGGAAGCAGAGGGTAAATAAAGAAGTGGGTTAGGGCTTAGTAGAAGGAAATATTTTATAATGTATAATTTCATCATTGAGTGTTGCGTTCCCCTTGGGCAGCAGACACACAGTCCGTTTTTAAAACATTTCCAGCTTGGTGTAATGCCTGGAAAATCTGTATTCTATTGGCATTTCACTGGTGATAAGCTGTTTTTCTGTCCCATAGTGCATTGAAGTAGGAAGAATGTCAGGAAAGCCAAAAATCAGATGCCATATATAAAACTGTTGGGGGAAAAAAGTTTATATTCACTTTGTTTTTACCCCATGCAAGAAAAGAGGAAGGACATTGGCCTGTCTATAAGAAAGTTTTGGATTACATTTTGATTTGGGCAGAATGCTGATATATCCAAGAAGAGAGGGTAGTGAGTTTTGGTTATGTTTCTGAGTTCTGGAACATCAGTTATAAGAATTCTGCCTGCTTTGTATTTTTAAATCTAGCATTAGGTAGCAATTTAAGTTTTGCAAATACTTTAATTATTAATTCATTTAGTCTTAACCCTGGGAAAGGAGGTGCTGATATTAGCCCCATTTTACATATGAGGAAACTGAGGCAAACAGAAGCCCAAGGTAACATAAAAGTGAATGTCCGAGGCTAGATTTGAGTAATGTTAGGGCTTTCGGACTCCAAGCCCTGTGCTCTGTCTTCTGCATCCCTAGCTACCAGTTGTAATTTTTCATCAGAGTGGTGTGTGAATGACCATAGCTTTTACAGAGTGCATTCATTGCACCCTTACAACAGCTCCATGAGGTAGAGACTAAAAGCATTTGAGGGACAACAACATTGAAGCTCAGGAGAGCTCGGTGACTTGGCTCTGGGATACTCGAGGCCAGATTGGAGTCCAGGTCTCTTCTGTCTCCAGTTCCTCCTTCCACTGCAGCAGAGAGACCTGCTGTTAATACTTTCAAATGCGTTTGCCTGAATATAGACCCTGGCCTGGTGCATATTCTTTATGCCTGTTAGTACCGTTTCACAAGAGCAGCTCTATCTCCTTCTTTTGCAGTGCTGCAGGTGCCTAACTCACTTGTTTTTATTCAGTCTTCCCGAAGGCCCCGGGAGGAGCGAGACGTGTCCCAGTGTGAAAGCATTGCTTCCACCGTCTCTGCTCAGGAGGATGAAGACATTGAAGCTTCCAATGAAGAAGAAAATCCAGAAGACAGTGAAGGTAGTAGCTGGAGAGCGAGAGCTGAGTTTTGGGAGTGGGTTTTTGTTGTTTCCAGATGTCCAGTTTCATTTAATTGGCTAAGTCATTTGGGAATATCCTCATAAAAGAAATGATTGCGGTTGCATTTCCAAGCAGATCTTTCATTGCTCCCATTGTGAATGTTGTGTGATTAACATGGCAGGGGCCATGGAGGGTGGTTCTCTTTGTAAAAATGTCTTGTCACGATATTATCAAGAGGGAGAAAAGTTGACCTCTGTGATAGCATCAGTCTTTCTCTTTGCTAGATGATTTTTATCCCTCAGCAGCTGATAACTTCAGCAAGCTGTCAGTGCAGTCATAGTTCAGAGAAGGTTGAGCTCTCTTAAATTGTAAGCTCCTTAAGGGCAGGACTATGCTTTATTCAAACCTTCTATGTCCTGCAGCTGCTTAATGATGAATTGAATGAATTGTTATGGCCTAGAATACCCAGAGAAGGCTTCATGGAAGGATGTAGGGATTGACCTGGCCAGGAAGAAGACAAAGAAATAGAAATGGAGGAAACAGTACATTTGTCTTTGAGCATTTGAAAGGCTGGCACATGGAAGATGCAGTTCTTGGTGCAGGCGTGTCTCTAGCTGGATTGGGATCATTGGCTATGTTTTCAAGGAGGCTTTATTTCAGCTATATTTAGTGGGAATTTCTAACTTGGGTGAACTGTCAGTCTGAAGAACCTTGAAGGTTCCTTCTGGACCCCTGTGCCAGTCACTGCCTCTTCTTCATGTTGGTGCTCAGCACGTAGTGAGTGTCTTGTAGGGTTGATGTTTCCTGGGGGATGAAATTTTCTTTTTCCTAAGCACTTGGCACACTGCCTTAAGTTACAGTGACAGTTCAGTAGCGATTTGATGATGGATTGAGTTTGAGGCAACGTTAAACTAAAGGTATTGCATAGGCAGTTCAGCATTCGAGACTAAAAGTTTGAGGGTTGGCTATCAGGGCCTGTGATGTATATTTGAGAAGTTCCTTGGCATAAGGGCAATGAGAATGGGTGGAGTCTTTGATGAAGTGAATTTAGGGAAAGAAAAGTAAGCAGCAAAAGACTCGGCATAACGTGTGGGAGGACATTCCCTCTCCCGTTTGCTTCTTCTGGTCTCTCCCTCACCCCTTTCTCTGTCTTGGAGGCTTCTTTTCTTCCTAACATTCTCCCAACTTCACCTCTCTTTGATGAGTGATGTACCATTATCATAACCCTAGGAGTAGAACTATTTATTAACTACCTACTGTGTGTAAAGTCCTGTTAGATGCTGGCCAGGGTACAGAGATCACTCAGACTTGGTTCTTAGCCTTGAGGAGCTTATGTTCTAGTTAGATGAATGATGCATACTGAATAGTGTACAATAAGTCACAAATCAGTAGAGTGTGGACTAGATGGTAATAGAAGAAGATGCAACAAAGAGACTGTGTTTTCTCGTAATAACTAGAATATAGAGTGGAGCACGTTAGCCGGCCCATGAGACATACAGAATCCTGTGCAAGTTCCCAGAGAAGGAGCTCCTTTCATCTTTGGGAGAAGAGGATGAGCAGGTGCTTGTTATATTTCTTCTCTTACCCTGCTCAGAGTGTAATCTTTCTGTAGACTTATTAGGTCATCAGAAAGTCATTTCCCTGCTCAGAAATTTGCAGTGGTGTCCTGTCCCTACAGGAGAAATTCCACGCTCCACCCCCACCCATTTTCCTGCAGCCCAGACTATTCTACCCTCCATGCCCTCCCTCTGTTGTATCTTCCTAGAGTCTTCCAGACTCACATTCCATCTTCTCTAGAAAGCTTTCTGACACTCTCCCTTCCATTTTTTTCTCTGTTCCAATAGCATTGTTCCAATGCTTTTCCTATAGTATTTACCATGTTTTGGCACTCAACACAGTGCTGGCACATAGTAGGTGCTTAATAAATGTTTATTTAATGAATAAATGAATGTTTTCCTTTGTATTATGGTTATTTCTGTATGAATCTTTTCTCCCATAATAGCCTGTCTTGTTCCACTTTGTAGTCTTACCAGTGGCACAGACCTTTACACATAGCTCCTTCTAGGCTTTCCGTCTACCAATAAAGCATCATGAGACTTGAATGTCAAGTCAGGCCCTATCCTTTTCTTTGGAAGAGAGATTTTCCTTTTTTGGACATTGTGGTCCTCTCTCAGGCTAATGCTCAGTAATGTAGAAAAATGTCATTTGGATTGGTCTGTCATAGAGCTGGACAGGCAGCATGGAGCAAAAAGGACCTTGATAGTGGCTGTGCCTCTGGTGCTATGACCAAGGGCAATTCTCTTCTTGCCTTTGTGCTCCTTGACTCTTCTCAGAGCCTCAATATCAGGAGGGGAAGGTTCCACCTTGTGGAATTCTCTGCATTAATGAGATCAAGGTTTAGGTGAAAAAAAAGCTGAAATTGTTACAGTAAATAAGAGACTAGAACTCATTCCTTGAAATCCAGGTTTTAATATTTTTTTCACTTTATGAAGTTTGATTTTCTTATATATTTCTCTCATATGTATCAGTATTTGGAAAGGAGATTCTAGTTTGAGGTGGAGGAAAACCTTTGTAATCCTTTTAAATGTTCAATTACAGGTTTTCAAAAAGATTTCAAAAGGCAGATTCCTGTAGGGTAGAAGGGTTATTTAATTATAAACTGCTAACTTAGATTTTCATCCCTCACTTTCCACCTAGTAAAATGTCCCCCTTTCCAAATCCCTACCAGTTAGATTGGACACTGAACCCTTGTTGGTTCCTGAATGTGTGTACTCTGTTCTTATCTTTTAGGTGCTGAAAATAGCTCTGATACAGAGAGTGCGCCTTCTCCCTCCCCAGATGAAGGAGCCAAGCCAGGTGAGGACCCTGCTGAAAATGCCACATCTGGGTTAACCAGCGAGGCTCCAGTAGAACTGGAATCCACTACAGGTGGGCCCAGCGCATCCCCCACATCTGTCATTCCAAGCGTAAAGCCAGGAGCAGGACAGGAAGCCTCGGAAGCTCAGGTAAAGGAGGAAGTCACTGAAAACCCTGAGGAACCCATGGAAATTGACGGTGAAAGCACCTCTGCTGAAGCTCAGCCGCTTGTTGGTCTCTCCAGTCAAACCAAAGCAGAACCTGGTGACACAGAGATGAGGCTGCCAGAAAGTGTTCAGGTGAAAGCAGAGAGTGATGCCAAAGAAAGGGACTTGGAAAGACCCAAGGAAAAGCCTGAGCCAGAGGACATGAGCTTTGCCTTAGCCCAGACTTCCAGTGCCCTGAGGCCCGAGTCTCGCTCTGACAATGACTCCAGTGCTACCTGTAGTGCAGATGAAGATGTGGATGGAGAACCTCCTGAGAGGCAGAGGTGAGAGAGGGCCCATATTCCCCTGGGACTGGCTGCCAGCTATCTGCTAAGGGGATGTTTGGGCTAGGCAGCTACTCTGCTTGGCATATGGAGAAGGCACAGGGTAGATGGCGGTCTGCAGGGTGACTGACCTTAGTTCTTTTTCAGAAAGCATTTATTAAGTGCCTACAAGGTGTGTGTGAGGCTTTGTGCCTAATGGTACAAAATAAAAGGAGTCCTGGCTATCATAGAGCTGGGAGTATCATGAGGGGTGGGGAGAGATGGGTTATGCTATCTCAGAGTCAAGTATCAGCACAATAGCTCAAGGAAAGAGGAAGTACCAACAACTAGGGGGATGGGGGCAGGCAGGCAGAGATGTCACAGAAGCTGAGCTTTGAATGAACTTGTGCAAATAAGGAGGCCAAAGAGAGAAAGGGAAGAGTTCTAGGCAGGGCAGCAGGAAATCCAATGCCAAGTTCTAGAAAACAGCAGAATCACCATTTTGGCTGCCACTTTGAGGAGGGCATAAAAGTAAAGGAACATGCAGTGAGCCTGACAAAGTTGGGGTGAGGCAGATCAGAGAGAGCTTTTAAGGACTATTTATCCTGGAAGCAGTAGGGAACCACTGAGGACAAGAATGATATGTGGCCAGACTAGTGCTTCTGCGGTGTTCTTTGGCTGGGTGTGCGGCAGACACATTAGCATGGAGTTGGCAGAGAGCAGAGGCTGGGGTGGTCCCCATGCTAGGAAGGAGAGGAATGTGCAAAGAAGAAAGAGGTGTGGGAAGGAGCATGTACAGGGGAAGACTAGATTCTGACCTCACGGTCACTGGATGGATGGTAGCGCCCTCAACTGATGTGGAAGGACACTTGGGAACAGCTGGGGTGGGAGGGCAAGGCTAAGGAGGATAGAGTTTGTCCATGCCGAGCTTGAGGTCAGGTTGGAGATGTTTAGGGGGCCACTGGAGCCCAGGAGTGTGGTGAGGTAGGAGATACAGGAGAGTCATCACAGTAGTGATGATGGCTGAGCTCGTGTAGACAGGTAAGAGAGAAGGTCTGGGACTGAGCCTTCTAAGCGTGCTCGTTTGTAGGGCAGGACTCAGACGCACATCCGGTAAAGGAAGTGCGATCCGGGGGGTTCTTTCACAAGGCATCACCCCTGCACTGGTAACCCCTCCTCCTTTCTCCACCCTGTCCCCTTGTTGATCCGTCCAGCTCTGCATTGTCCACTGCACCCGAATCTCTTGATGCCTGCATCTTATCCTCTCACAAGTCAAGCCCCAAAGTCATTACTCTCACCACGTACATCACTTATTCATTCATCTGTGTGGCTCAAGCGAGCTGGCGAAAGCCCCCAAGCCATGTTTTTTGATTCCGTTGCTAATGTAGGTAGCAGAATCTTAACTGGGGCCTTCCTTCGGAAACACACTTGTTTTATATCTCTGATTAATCTCACTTTGGTGGCTATTCCAGACCTTTTCCTCCGAGCTGACTCCTTCCAGAGCAACTCACCCTGCCTACCCTCAACTGAGGGCTCCCTCTCCTCTTCATCTCACGTCCCTCAGACATCTCTTCTTCCTGTTTTCTTCTATCATGTACATTGTGAAAAGGTAGCCCTCCTTCTTGCCATGGCAAATCCTTTGATCTCATTCTTTCTTCTCTGGAAGATTGCCTCTTCTACATTTCCTCCGCTCTCTTTCATTTTTACTCTCTCTCTATCTCCCGCCATCCCAGTGTTTGTTTCTTCCATCTGAAAGGTCTTCCCTTGATCCTACCACACTAGCCCTTGCTCAGTCTCTCTCTGCCCCTTCCTTTCTTCTTAAATGCTCTGGCTTCCCCATTCAGCCAGAATTGCTGTCTCTGCAGTTACCAGTCTCTTGGTTGCCGCACTCTGTCGTTTCTCTTACCCTTCTTGAGCTCTCCTGCAGCCTTCACTATGCCATGTCGTTCCTGAGCTGCTGCTAACTTTCTGATTGCACCTAGTTTCTTCTGACTTGGCTCCATCCCTTCCTCAAGCACAAGTCTGACCATGTCACTCAGTAAACTTGGGTAGCTTTTCGGTACTTCCAGGATCAGACAGGAAAAGCGCTCTTTGGAGTTTATAGCCCCTCAGAACCTAGCCCCGCCCTGCCTTTCCAGTCCCCCAATCGTCAGTCCCCTTTCTGACACACTTTCTTCTTTCTTGCTGGTTTGCTCTCCTTCCTCACCTCTGCTCCCTGACTTCTTTATGATCGAGCTCAGATCCTGACCTCCACAACAGACTTTCCCAACCTCTCTTCCTTCCTCTCACCACTTTTAGCAGCTTTGTTCTGAGATAACGTTTCATCTACCCAGAATTTATCTTATATGCTCATGGTTGTTTGCATGTTATTTCTCTCATTGTAATGTGAGCTCCTTAAAGCAGGAACCATGTTTCTGTCCTTGTTCTGGAGAGCATTTAGCCCACCATATGGTATGGAGTAAGGGCTTACTGACTGATGGAGGAGGGGTAGGGACTTAGAAAAATCCTTCAAATTTTACAGTTAAGAGACTGGTTTAGCTAAGTGATAAAGGGTCAGGAGCTAAACTGCAAAGGATTAAGAAATCAGTAAGGGAGAAAACGTGGCGGCCACAGATTTTCCCTTTTTTTTTTTTTTAATGGAAGTTAGGAGAGATAGAGGATAATAGGTCAGATGAAGGTCTTTTAAGGCTACTAAAACCAGAAATGGTTGTAAGCTTCAGGGGAAAGCTTATTGATTAAGGAGACATTACATTTGAGAGAGAGAGGAGAGGATGAAGGAGCAAGGCCTTGGAGGAGATTGGAGAGATCCAAGGACTAAGTAGAGATGTGACAGCAGCTCTTCTTTAGAGGATAGACCAGGGAAGGGAAGATCACCCTAAGGGGTTGTCAAGTGTGGGAATGGAATCCCTTTGAGAAGAGAAGGTGTGGTCTGCCAAATATGGCAGAACTAAAAGACCTTACTGAGAGAAGATGGTCAACTTACAGGGTGTTTGGCAACAAGGAAGTAATAATCAAAAAGGCAAGATGGTGGGAACTTGAAAGGCCCAAGTGCTACTAGGATAAGGCGCAAGAGACTGCACACTAGAGGACAGAGTTGAAATGGTTAGCTGTAGGGCCAGGATTGCCAAGGGTGGGAATGGGGCTGGAGTGGGAGAATGAGAAGAAATTGGGATGGAAAATAGCTTTAACTATTTAAAATGGTCTTTGTGTTTGTGTACTGTTCTACATGATTATTGTTACCTTTTTTGGTCGTTCCTAGTTTCTCTAACGTTCTACAAATGAAAATCGTCTTGGTTATTTTTCTCCCTAAAATTCCCAGTGACTCTGGCAGCTAAACTCAATCCTTGGTTCTGGTCACAGGCATGATCCAGGTCCCTAATATCCCTTTAGTGACAGAGCTATGCTGCAGACCCCATGCCTAAATTTCCAGGCTATCTTGTCATTACACCAGGCAGTGGTGTTTCTCAACCCCTTTTGCATAAATTCAGGATATGTCTAAATAACTTTCCATGTGTGAGTTAACATCAATATATTGCAGTCTTTCTTTAGTACTGTCATAAGAACCATCTTTTAATTAACTCACAAGTAAATTGCGTAGATTAATATGAATATAAGAGAAATAACTGTAAGTTTTTCTTTAATGAGAATAAACCTTTCCAAACTTTCCTTGTTCTTTATTTCTGATTCCAGAATGTTTCCTTTGGATTCAAAGCCTTCACTGTTAAACTCTACTGGATCTGTCTTAGTCTCTTCTCCCATAAAGCCAGTTACAATGGATCTACAACAGCTTCATCATCGAGCTGCTGTCATCCCACCCATGGTAAGTCTGCTATCTGAAGTAGGTTATGTTAAATTTCTTTTATTTGAAGGACTTTAATTGTAATACCTGTGAGAAAGGAAAACTCAGTTCAGAATGTCCTCTTTCATTCCCATATGTTTTGTGTTTTCTTATTGTTTGGTTATGGGGGTGGCTGGAGGTTTCAGAGTGGCAGGAACTCTTTAACAGGAATGGGAGAAAAAATTACAGAATTTTATCCTCTTTATAGCATACCTATAAGTGGTAATATAACCTCTCCTTAAAAGCCTCTACTGAGGGAGAACCTACCATCTTCCAAGGTTTCCTCTTCTGCTTTGGGACAATTTAAACTGTTAGGAAATTTTTCCTGATGCTAAGTGGAAACTTGCCTTGTTAGGACTCTCAGTTGCTCCACATTTCTTCCCTCTTGGGCTGCACAGAACAAATGTAATGCTTCTTCTTGCAAGATAGCCCTTCAGACATTTGCAAATAGCTGTCATATGACTCCAAAGGGTGAAACCTGCAGGTCAGCATCCCCTGCCTCCTCTCTCCTCCCCTTCCCAGCCCTCCCCTCCTGCAGACTCTCAGAAGAAAAGAATCCTGCACTTCATGCTTTCTCTCTATTGAACTCTGGGTTTAACTTTGTGGGCAATTCTTGACATGATCATTTTTCAATCTGTTGCTTCTTCATGGGGGTGGCCTTTCATATTGATTATATCATTTTAACCAGGTTCAGCCTTTGTCCAAATATCAGATAGCAAAAGGAATAGACTTATTAGAGCAAAAATTTTAGTAGTTCTGTGTTCTTCAGTTTCACTTGGTGTGGACACAGTGATTCCCAATCTTTAGTGTTTATTTTATTTATTTAGCATTAAATTTTTTTATTCCTGTCAAAATTCAAATTTTGCTTTTTTTAAAAAAAGCAGTAATTTGGGGACATTGCTGTAATTAGGGATTCACAAAATTTTACCACATACTTAGCATGGGGTGGAGATTGGGCCCCCTTTGTACAACATTGGTTACTTAGCACATTTTCTCCATTCCCATTGCAGGTCTCCTGCACCCCCTGTAGCGTGCCCATTGGTGCCCCTGTGAGTGGCTACGCTCTTTTTCAGAGGCATATTAAAGCCATGCATGAATCAGCCCTTCTGGAGGAACGACAGAGACAAGAACAGCTTGATCCAGAGTGTCGACATTCTGCGAGTCCAAATGTTGAATGGGAAGGTAGGTTTGATGCACCAGAGACATATACTGCACTCCCCGCCAGAAAGTTAAACCATAGAAGGAGTCAAAATGAGCTTTGTGGGTGGTGCACTCTCGGTGTTTTGTAAACCATCATTAAAAACCAACAGGTTATTGTTCCATCTTAATGGACAAATAAAATTCCTAGAATCAAATCTAAAAACTTGCACCTTGGAAAAAATGATTAGTATTTTTTATTCCTTAATTTGAAATGTAAAAGAAATTGTTAAGCATTATTAAGGAATAGCTATATCTACTAAAAAATGTGGTAATATTTTCATAAATCATGTTTCATTCTTAATTTGAATCTTCCGAGTATTTTACCGTAACTGCTTATAGCCTCTAATTCTTCCAAATTATGAGAGCAGATGAGGACTCAGCATCTCACATCCCAAATAAAAATAGTTTGCCATCTAAAATGTTTACATCTGACTTAAGTGATTGGAGTTTGTGCACAGCTCCAGAATCAGGTTTCCTTTTATGCTTTTGAAAGAAGTCTTGTCTCCTCCATTTACTCTTCATGGCAAAACTAAAGCCGTCTTAGGATTCTGCACTGAATCAGGAATGAATCATTAGATCTCTTAAGGAGATTTGGTTCTTGGTCTTTGTATATGCCCTTTGAGCATCCCATAATTTGGTAGAATAGGATTTAGAAAATCTGTGTTGAGCAGTTTCCTTTTTATCTGGATGATTCACAAGCCCTTTGGGAAGTTATTGCGTATGTAAATAAGAGCTGTCAGCTTTGGAATGACAAACTTGTGAAAAACTGTGTCATGCAAAACAGCATTTCTAGTACTTGGCCAGCTTGCTTATTCCTTCCTGTAAATAATAAGAGTGGATATCTTGCCAGAATTTGTTGTAGTAAAGTGCCAAAAAGTAATTATATTTTGGGTTGTATGCATAGACCTTCTCAAGCCTATCTCTTCATCATTTTAAAATGAGGGAGAAACAAGCCAGGGGGAGTGGAGCAGTGGCATCTTTTGGATCCAAGATCTGCTTGCCAAATGCAAATGTCCCCATCTTGTGGTATTTGAGGACATTGCCATTTGAGATCATTTTGACCATGTTGCATTTTTCTCGATTGTAGACACATATATTGTCCTTGTTAATAGAGCATCCCAACTGGAAAAATACCTGTTAATAAAAATTTTATTGAACTAGAATCTGTGATTTGATGGTCGTTGTTTCCTACATAATAGACATGGTGAAGGAGCAAACAGGGAATGGAGTACGTAAACTTACCACTTTTGAGTGATGTAGGATGAATTGTGGAAACCTTTTAGTAAACTTATTATCCAAAACAGTTACACATGTTGGACTTGTAACATTCTGCTTTAGAATGAATGAATTAAAAAGTTTTGTGTGTGATTGGAATTTACTCATAACAAATAAGGACTGCCTTTGCATGAGGGAAAAGGTCTCAGATGCCCAAGAGAAATTCGGACCTCCACCTTCTTGTCTTGTCTTCTTTTCCCCCAGATAAATACACTTAGTTGTACCTTGGAGCTGGATCAGAACCAAAAGTTAGGAGTTTAGGAAATGTGAATTCTAGACAAACTGCTCAGTAATCCCCACGCATGTGGGGCTGTTGTGGCTGATAGTGGAATTTTCATGATTCTGTCATTGGTGTTAACCCCTTGACAGTAATGGATCAGTGTGGATTGAGCAGCTAGCCAGAAAATTATATCACAGTTTATTCATCCATCCAGTACCTGCAAGTCTTCTAATTCCAACTTCTTTTCATTATATTCAGTTTATCAAAGGCGGGCTAAAAATTCATTTTAAAAATTACAATGAAAACAGGCCATTTACATGAAATGGCAAAGGTAAATGACAAGTAATGATGTAACTTTATAATTAGGGAAGTCAAGAAAATTTTGACAAAATGACTCATTGATTTATAGGAATCAGTATCAGCCAGCATTTCTCTCTCTTTTTAAAGTTTACAAAGCGTTTTGCACAGATTCTCATTTGATCCTTAACACTCACCCTTGTGAGGAGAGCCACATAAATGTTACTACCCTCATTTACAGATGGTTATCTACCAGAGGCCTCCTAGCTAGAAATGGCTGAGCCAGCATTAGAGAGAAGGCTTTTTAAGACCCAGTCCACCACTCACTTTCTACTGCAACATGATGTTCCTGTGCAATTAATTTTATTTATTTTAAAAGGTACAGTTCTTTAGGTTTGGGGGATTTATTTTTCTCTTTCCTTTTGAAGTAGCTTGCATACATGTATGTGTGCATGCACATGCATGTGTGCCTGCGCCCACACACACACATACACAGACAGAGTCACACACTGTGAAGTTGTAGGAAACATCAGGTTGTCAGGGCTAAGCTAAAGTGTAATCATAATTTCTTAAGTGTCCTATCTATGTATTTTATGGTCTGGGTTTTCATAAAGATCTAAAGCTCTTTTGACCCAGTAGGATAGGAGTGCAATCTCACTTAGAGGTTCTTTAAAAAACTGCTTTCTTGTAAAGTTTTAACTAGTTCACCTACACATGGCTACTCTAGCCATATGCTTTTCCTTGTCCTTTTTTTTTCCTACTGTCATTCAGTTCAAACATCTGAAGCTAAGCATAGTCCGGGTCAGCTCCTCATTCACCTGTATCTAAAACCAGGATATGTTAGGAGTAAAAGAGACCAGCATTCTGATTGTTTTTTAGCATTGGACACTTGCTGATTTTTACAGCTATGTAAGAATATTCTTTGTTTCCATCTTTAGAACAAAAAGGAAACCATATAATTTTCATCTCTTGACCTTTTTCATAATACAATTAACTCTTTTAAACTTAATTTGTCCCATCCTAAAATTGGAGAGGATAAATAGTAAAAAAAGTAAATTTTAAGGAAAAGTCTCCGTAGTTGAGATGCAGGTTTCCATTAAAATCTATTTTTGTTAGAAGTGTCTTAAAAATAAACAGTAAATTCTATGAAAAGTGTAAGTGATGATAGGTGCTTGTGTAGGCTGACATGCTAAAATTGCTGTAGCTGAATTTTGCATTTAAACCAAATGAATACGCAAGTATTGGAAGGAAATCTCAGTTGGCACAAAATCTCTGCCAGCCTTCTGAACGTGAATCTGTAGCCTGTTAATGCCCTTTAAAACTTTTACATTTGGTAACATTTAAATACCCTGGTCTCAGTTAGTTTCAGCTTCTATTTTTAAAAGCCAGATGTTGGTTTTGTTGGCTTAGCTCAGTTTATATCCAAGAGTTTATCTCTTTCTAAAATTATCTAAAGATATATTTAATTTAAATAATATAAACGGCCTGTGTTAACAGGTTGCCTTTGAGACATTTGGAGCCTCCTGAGCCCTTCAGACCCACCAGCTGAGGTTCTTGGTGTGGTGCTGGCAATGGTACTGTAGTCTCGGGTTCCCAATATAATTGCTGCATTTGCAAATCTTGTTGGTATGCTAAAGTTTCCTTTACCTTATGAAGAAAAGAAAGCATTTTTGGTTGGTTGTGAGGACTTTGTTTTTTAGATAATTTGGAGAGTTTTAGTTTGGCTTTCCTTTTCTTGGTTTCTGTCTTAGTGTGAATTTTTGTTGGGGGTGGGTTGTTTGGAGGCTTTTAGACTCTTGCTGCTGTGGTTCACATGTTAGAATAGTTGGACTGCCCCCACCCTGGATAATGTGGGCTAGGTCCTTAAAATTTAATTTGAGGTCCTTCCCTCATTTTGGTAACTTTAACTTTCTTAGGAAAATCAGTCGCCTTTCTGCCTCATGCTGAGGTCAAACGTGCAATAGAACAGGAAGCACAGATGCAAACCCCCGCAGCAAGGTCAGCCTCACCGCATAGGCTCTCTCCAAGAGAAGGCAATAAAGCGTCTCCACAGCCCGATAGGAGTGCCGCCCGCTCTAGTGTCCCACCAGGTAAATATTGCTCATGTGCATAGTGGTTGCCAGCAACCTACCTTCAGCTGGGAGACATTCGTTTTTTAGTAGAGTTTAACGCACCTCTACTCCTTCCTTCTGCACTTCCGAGATGCCGCCTTTCCTGTCTCAGTGTCTTGTCATGAGTTGACCTGCCATCAGGTTTGGTTTTCCTGGCTGTCTTTATGATGGCCACACAGCTTTGTCTTGAAGCTTTTGTGAACTTTATTAAACCCTGAGTTATTTCAGGAGGTTTTGCAGCGTCTCAGTTGGAGCCAGAGTCCTTGCCTGTTTTCCATATCAAGTAGCATATAAAGAGGGAGTGGAAACAGTTGTGCCAGAGAGTAACTGGGGCTATTCCCAAGAAGCGTCCCTTTGCCACGACCTTAGTTGTGAAGTCCAGAGTAGTGATGGAGGCCTCTTGGAGAAAAACTAAACAGAATTTGCTTCTGCTGCTCAAGGTCTGGAAAGAATAGGAATGTTTAAACAACAAGAACAGTCTAGATTCTGTGTTTGGCCTATGAGGCTGAACATTGAGTTGGAGACAAGGTAGTTGTACTTTACAGAATCACGAATCCCACCTGTGACCTAAATTCTGAGGGGAAAACAAGAATTCATCAGAAAGAGATGCACTTAGGAAGTAGGGAGCGCCAGCCTGCACTCCACTCGCCAGTCATATTTCACTTTGGGACCAAGTCTTCTTGTTGTTAATATGTTTTAGCAGACTAATAAACTGACCTTGTTTTTAAGCTTTTCTTTTTCTTTAAAAGTCCTCCAGCCTGCTCCCCATCAAGTGATAACAAGTCTCCCTGATGCGAGGCTACCAACAACCCGACCTACCAGGCCGCCTCCTCCACTCATTCCTTCTTCAAAAACCACTGTGGCCACTGAAAAACCATCATTCATTATGGGTGGATCAATCTCACAGGTAAACATTTTTCTTGTTAGCCTACCTAACTTTCCTACTGAACACTTGTGTTCTTTTTGTGTTTTTTTTAAAGGCTTTTCTGTTTTTACCATCCTATTTAATTATACCTAGAAAGTTAGTCATTTCCCTGCAAACCCTTGACTAGAGCCAGTTTAGAAAGTGGTATGTATTACATGCCCCAAAGAGAACCAAAGTGTGAGAATGTGGCTTATTTATTCATTTAATGGACTTTTACTAAGCACCTCCTGTTTTCATAGCACAATGCCAAAGGACTGGGAAGATGTAACATTTAAATGTAATATGGTCTCTTTCCTTAGAGAGTTTATAATAACCTAGTGGAGGATTAAGATATAAATACAGACAAGTTATACAATATACAGTATTATAGGCTGAAGCCATTTGAGTTAGAAAATGTGACATGTGGGGAGCGGGGGAGGGCTGTAAATAATCGACATCAGGAAAGGGTGGGAGTTGAGAAAACTCTACTTCCTAGAGGTCATGTGACCTCCCCAGGGCCACACACTCAGGAAGTGTTTGAATAGAATCTAAACTGAGGCCTGAGTCCAGATCCTGTGTGTTATCCCAACACAGCCTGAATGTGAAGCAGAGACATTGGCATTTTATTAATAGCCAACAATGATTTTTGATAATAAGAGTGACATGACCAATCTGTATTTGATGTTCTTCTAGTACATCTACGTGGATCTGTGGGAGAGCCAGATGGGGGCAAGACCTGTTAGCTGATAATGATAATGGCAAATATTTACATAGCTCTTAACTTTATGTCAGGCTCTGTGGCAAGCACTTTACAATGATCTTCTCTGGTCCCTGAAACAACTGAAGGTGGTCCGTGCTATTATTATCCCCATTTTACAGATGAGGAAACCGAGGCAAGCAGGTTAAGTGGTTTGCCCAAGGTCACGCAACTATTAAGTGTCTGACATCGGACCCAGTGCTCTTTCCACTGCAACACCTTGCTGCTCTCTTTAGGACACCGATGCAATGACCCAAGCCTTGTACTTAGAGTTACAAACAGTGGGAATAGACAAGGGTGGACTTGGGGTAGGAGACATTGCAGATACAGAATCAGAGGACGATATGAGATGGGATGCAGGAGCTGAGGAGAAGGAAAGAGTCAAAGATGGAACCCAAAAGATACAACACAAGATAGTAAATGGCGGTGCCACTGGCCCGGACATCAGCAACAAACAGACTTTGGTTTGGTGTCTGTGAGAAAACCAGGGGGAGAGGTTCTGCTTCAGTTTCTATAAGCAGTAGATAGATACAGTAGTATCTGTAGTACAGATGTTCTCAAATGTTTTTAGGGATTGGAATGGACATCAGCGGCTGCTGACTGAAGGCTGCTAGCAAGTCTTCTAAAGTCACTGCTTTGGACTAGAGCTTGCCGGTCACTTCCAGCTCTGTGTCTACGATGATAATCCCACAACATCAATGATGTATTGTTTATAGAATTGGTAAAAGAGTTCTCTTACAACATGGCTGTCAAGTGTGTGTAATTACACTAATTTTGACGGAGAGTTGTCTCTTTTTTTAAGTCCTAGAGAAGGCAGTAATGACAGCTTCTTCTCATAGATTCTCAGAAGCATGGAAAACACAGCCTCAAGAATTCCCCTGGAAGAAATCTTATAACTAGAAATCTGCACAGCAGCACCAAACCTTGCTTGGTGCCCTGGGAAACTAGCCTGCTTACTCGATCTTTATCCTTTCAGGGAACTCCTGGCACCTATTTAACCTCTCATTGCCAACCTTCCTACACCCCAGAGCCAGCAAAGCCTTCAGTTGGGTCTATATCTCTTGGATTGCCACGGCAACAGGAGCCGACCAAACCTGGTAAGGAGCCGAGGACACCCACTCTAGGGCACTGGCAAGAGCACCCTGCCCTGCTGCTGGAGTCCTGACCTCCTTGTTTTCTTGTTTTGACCAGCTGCCTCCATACCCTACATCAAGCAGGAGGAATTCTCACCCCGAGGTCAAACCTCCCAGCCTGAAGGCTTATTGGTCAGGGCCCAGCATGAAGGTGTTGTCAGAGGTAATACTTGTTGGGATAGGACAGGTGAAAAAAATGTTATTTTTTCAAGAAAATGAGAGAAGTAGTACTAGGGAAGTGAAGAAATGAGGTCATTGGTGGTAATATGGACCTTTCTATTTGGTAGTCCATAAACAGTGACTTTCACTTCTCAAATCTGTTTTTATTTTAAACTTGGCTATTTGATAATGCTATATCCATTTGTTATATAAATACATATTGAATAGCTCTCCTAAAACAATTATTAAAAGCCCATCATGCCCATGCCCCCATCTTCCCATAATTTTGGTAGTTTAGGTTATCAATATTGAATGATTTTAACCTGAAAGGATATAATTTTACCATTGATTACATTTTGACTCAGGTACGACAGCAGCAATCCAAGAAGGAAGTATCACTCGAGGAACCCCAGCGAGCAAAGTTCCTGTTGAAAACATCCCTTCCCTTCGGGGTTCTATCACTCAGGTAATTTTACCAATTTCTAATTGCCTAAAAGCTCTACGTTGTTGAGAACCCTGAAGCTTTCTTTGTTTCAAAATAGAATTAATGTGACCGACTCTTATTCATTTGGCTTTTCAAGAAAGATGAGTGCAACTTGTCATCAGTTCCCTGATGGCAGAGTCATCACACGTCTGAATGTTTTATTGCATCCCACTATCAGCTAAAGGGAGGGGGCTTGCGGTTCTTCCCCACAGGAGGGTTAGCACTTTGGAGATGGGCAACGCCACTAAGGTCATTGCAATCCTACCAACATCCCACCTCTGTTGTGGAATGCACTGTTAGGCCCTGGGGATACATTCTTTTGGGGGATACTATAAGCAAAAAGATAGCAAATAGAAAATAATGTTCACAGAGTGAGAATGTGAATAACTGGGACAACTGAGGAAAGACCTCAGGGAGAGGGTGACAACTTGAGTTGTGTTTGGAATGAACCTTGGAATTCTGGGAATTGGAGCTGAGGTGAGAGGAGTTTATTTCAGACATGAAAGGCCCCTTGTGACAAGCCCCAAGGCTGGAGGCAGAATGTTGTGTCCTTAGAATACCTGCTAGGTCTTTTGGACTAGAACAGAGTGGATATGAAGGGGATTAAGGGAATATGAGAGTGAAAAGGTGGATGGAATCTAGACTGTGGAGGCCTGAAAAAATCTTCAGCGATAAAGTCCCTGAGCATGTTTGAATATGAGGGTGCCCCGGTCAGCTCTGTGCTTGGCAGCTTTGAGGGGGATGTATGGGCAAGGGAAAAACTGGTGGAGTGGTCAGTTGGGAGCCTAGTCTGGTATCCAGGTGAGATGTGATAAGGCCTGGAATCAGAGCAGAAGTCCTGATGAGCTAGACAGGGACCAGTCAAGGGTTGCACTAGTGTACATGCATGGGACATCTACAGTGTTTGGCCCCTGATTCAGAAAGGAGCTCCAGGAAGAGGGGAGAATCAGTAATACCTCCCAAGTAGACTGGTGGTAGGTAGGGCCGGAGGCATTGTCAGATGTAGAACGGCATTTTCTATGCAGCCTCCCTATCAGGAGCTTGCCACTGTGGGACTGACCCTAGGCTGTGTGCACACACAGAGGTAGAATTGAGGGGGGAGGGGAGACATCATCTTGCTTTTTTCTTTTTTTTTTTGTCTTTTTGGTTAAGGAATGTGGGCTTATTGCTTTTTCATAAACTTTTGGTTGGGAGCTCAGACTGACCAGAAAGACAAATTTCTAAATTGTTTTGTGAAATTATCATATGAATTGATTTACCTTAAAAAAGGTCTGCAGTTATATCCTAAGCACTAGAATCCAGACCTTTTTTATGTCTCTGTGGACCAAATTAATTTCCAGTTGATGATTACAAAAGATCTTTCTATCCCCATTTACAATATTAGTTAGATCTGCAGATTTGAAGTGAAAGATTCCGACCCAATATAGCAGAATACTATTTTGGGAAATTTGGGAAACAGTGTACACAGCCCTACTTGGAGGCTTTTAATCTGCCTGTGCTTGTTGAAATGCCAAAGATTTCTGTGTTCTTGGTTATTCTTAGCTTAAGCGTGGGTTTCTACATGATCTTCATTGTTTTGATTGGGAAAATAACGAACAAACTCCTAGCTCTCTTTCATTCCCACCCTGTAGATCCAGTTTGTTTCAAAAGAACATTTTCAGACCTACTTGGTGTTCCCCTAAGACAAATAACCACCAAGAAAGGAAAAGTGTTCATTTCCCCTTTAACTTAGCATGGACAAGCACTGCTTAGAAGACAGCAAACAGAATCAGGCAGGCTCATGTGCTCACTTCCCAGTGGCATGCTGAGCTCAGCTGAGAGGATGCAGGACAGCTTGGGGAGGCTCAAGGGTGTGTGACTGTGGACAAGTCACTCTCCTCTCAGTAGCATCCTGGTCAGTTCTCCAAAAGTGAGAGACAGAAGAGTTTCTGATTTTCATTGGTATGGAAAATTTCCACACTGGACTAAAATTCCAAAGGACTGAACCCCACCCATAAACACCATATATGTGATATGAAACATAACAGATGTGATATGAAACATCTGTTAGAATTCATGCATATTTGCAATAAAAAATGCACATCTTACTTAAAGATTAAAAGGCATTTTTCTTGTTGATCTAAGTAATCCAAGAACTACCATAAACTGGTTGCTGTCATGAATACATTAATCTATTCCACAAACACTCCTTGAACCCCTTGCTAGGGCCAAAACATGGCAGGAAACAGTGAAAAAGAAGATTGCTTTCCTTGCCTTCAAGGAACTTGCAAGCTAACAGATGTGATGGTGGAATTGAGAATGTTTAATTTCATTAGAAATTTTGCTCAAAATTGCTCAAAGATCATCTTTGTGAGGGCCAGAGGGCAGTAACATTACTACTAATTTGAATATAATAGACATGCCATCCCACTTTTTAAGCATATGCTTTCTCTGCCCTATATGTTTCTTTACTTCTCTTAAGAAAAAGCTTTAGGGTCACCGCTATTGTTATCTACAGGGATGAGAAGAAGAATAGGGTGTGAGCCTGTTAATGCTGTTGACTTAGGGTACTCCTTGCTGAGCAAGCTCTCTCTATCATTGAGTCCAGCATCTCCTTTGCAGCCTGTGGCCAGAGGGTTGCCCAGACCACCTGGGACTGAAGTGACTTGCCCCAGGTCATTCAAACCTAGGACTTGAACCCAGATTTTCCTGGCTCCAGGGCTAGTTCTCCATATACTGCACCCTGCTGCCTGTCATTGTTATCTATAAAATATTGAATTAAAGTACATTGAAGTTTATTCTGTCTTATGTAGTTATTCATTCAGAAGGTAATCGCCTTTTTTCTTCTGCTCAGGGTACTCCAGCTCTGTCCCAACCTGCTGCCCAAACAGAAACAGTGGTGAAGGGAGCAATTGCTAGAATTTCCGTGGAAGACAGCAGCCCTGAGAAGAGCCGAGACGAAGCTGTTTCCAAAGGCCATGTGATTTATGAAGGGAAGAGTGGACACATCTTGTCCTATGATAGTGAGTATGAAAGGGGCGTTCATGTCACAGCATCTCAGGAAGGGAGGAATCGCTGGTACAGCCTCCCTGGGGAGTGTGTCTGCAGCCTGCTTGGGAAGCTTTCCTAGGAGCCAGCGCCTAGGGCCTCCCGAGGCAGCCCCTCCACTTGGGGGTCAGCACTCTGGAAGTTTCTGTGCAGTCCTTTGCACTCGGCACTGGTTGGTCTGAGTTCTCTCTGCCCCAGCCAAGCAGAACGAGTCTCATTGATCCCTTCTTTATATGTCAGCCTTTCAGATGCCTAAAAACCGCTCTCCTGTCCCCTCTCCAGTCTTCTCTTTAAGATTCACAACCACTTTTCCTAGCATGGATGCTGTTAGGATATGGCTTGGGGAGCTTTCTGCGTGTTCACCTTGAGATTTCTCCAGTTTTTCAGTGACCTTGTTAAACCACAGTATGTAGGAAAACAATAGTGATAATACTAGCTGGCATTTATAGAGTGCTTCTGAGTTTCCATAGTGCTTGATGTGTCTTACTTGATTTTGGTCACACACCAACCAACCCTGTGTGGGAGGTGCCATTATTATCCTTGTTCTGCAGATGAGGAAACAGACTGAAGATGTTAAATGATTTACCCACAGTCACTTACCTAGTAAGTGTCTTAAGGCAGGATTTGAACTCAGGTCATCCTAAATTGCCTCCATCTTGACTGTGAAGCTGATTTGCCTTCACCTAAGCTTAAGACATGACTCATACCCCTGTTAAATTCATACGGTTAGATTCTGCTTAGTGATCCAGCTTGTGAGGGCAGTTTTGCCTCCTTTCACCATTCTCCAGTATGTTCGCTATCCCTTCCAGCTTGGTATCCTTTACAGAGTTGACAGCTACATCGTCTGTGCCTTTAAGTGAACAACCAAGGGCCAAACACTGATTCCTGACCAACTCCAAACCACCTTCCCAGGTGAAATCAGACCATGCTGGTAGTCACACTGGCAGTGCTACACTTTTATATTCATTCTCCATTGCCTCCCTTGCTACATGTCATAGGAAAGTCTGGGTCAGTGAATCCCTGGGACATCTATGCAGGCCTTTGCCTTCTCATTGGTTTCCTCTTATATCTTCAGAATTTCTTTCCTGAGGGTTTCCTGTCTGCCCTGGGATGACTTTTCCTCTTCAGAAGGAACTACTTATCTCTTCCTTCTCTCCTTCCCTGCCACATCACATTCTCTTACTGTTCTGCCTCCTGACTCAGGTCTACAGTCACCTGAGTGCTCACTCTGTTCCCACACTTTTTCTCCTTTCCCCATTGAATTCAGTGCTTTGGATTTTACCCAGAAGATTTAACTTACATAATGGAGTTGCCTTGATAAAAAGGTTACTTTTTGGTATTTGGAGTCATGAAATTTCACCTATTCTTCCATTTTAAACACCTTGACCAGGAAATGTTTTTACGGTTTAACTTTAAATTGCTTTTATAAAACTAACAAAAGCAAATGTTTTATTAAAATTATCTGTAAACATATAGAAAAGCTAGATAGAGGACAGTCAGATGGGAATTAGCAACACCTCTCCCCCCATCCATACCATCTTGGAAAATGCTAGTAAAATCTTAACTCTGATTGTCTTCCTGGAATGTACAGTAGAAGATCTTGAAATGCTGAAGTTGTTCTAATAAAGCCAATGTATAGACTTTAAACTTTTTGGTTTGGTGAGAAGAATTTCACTTGATTGTATTTTTTGTTTATATTTGGAGAAAAGTTAGGGGTCATTCAGAGCAGGCATGTTTTGTGACCAGTCATTTTCTTGATATTAAGAATGTTTTGCAGATATGAAATTACTTTCCTCTGGTCTGTGTTGTCAGTTCACTGTATGGTTCAGAGGCTGTGTGTTCTGACTGAACCTTTGCCTAATGGCCAAACTTGTTTTTACATCCTGCAGATATGAAGAATGCCCGAGAGGGAACCAGGAGTCCAAGAGCTGCTCATGAAATCAGTTTAAAGAGAAGCTATGATTCCATGGAAGGAAACATCAAACAGGGGATGTCACTGAGAGAGTCTCCTGTGTCAGCTCCTCTGGAAGGTGCGTTTCACTACTGCTAAATTTCAGTGAAGAGCCAGACAGCACACTGTAGGGCACATGTGAAATGTGCAGGTGACTGTAAGGGAGTCTTGTTGGAGAGTGTTATAGAAAAGTCATTATTCAAAACTAGTTCATAAGGCCTTCCTGTTAAATTCATTTGCGATGCTGCATTGTATAGAAATTCAATTCCAGAAAACTTTCAGTACTGGTGAAGTGGACAGGGCACTCACTATGCAAAATGCCTCCAGCCTTGGAACCTTGGAAGGACCGTTGCTGGAGGTTTCCTTGTGAACCAAACCTGATGACACTGCTTGAAAGCCTTCAGCACACACACACACACACACACAGAGATATACACCACACACAGACACACACACACACATACACGGACACACACAGAGACACTACACACACAGAGACACATACACCACACACACAGACACACACACACACACACATTCTCTCTCTCAGACAGATTGGTCATGTAACTCTTATTATCAAACACCACTGTTGGCTAGTAATAATCTCTCTAGTATAATTCCAGTTTCTCTGTTTAACATTCAGGGTGTGCTGCAATAATACAAAGGATTTGGACTCAGGCAGGTCTCATTTTCACTCTTCAAACACTACCTGAATGTGTGTGGCCCTGGGCAAGTCACATGACCTCTAGGAAGAATAGTTCACTCATTTGCAAAATGGTGATACAGACTGTGACACTCAGTCCTCCTGAGAGCACAGAGGAGGTTCTGGAACGTGTTGACTAGTTTCAGTAATGCCTCCCTCCCTTCCCAGCAAGGCCCACCTGCCAGGTGCTTGCTGACAACAGTGGGCTGAGGGCAGTGACACTTAGCTATAGGAAACTCACAAGGTTTCATGACCTGTCACAAATAGAAAATCTTGAACTGGTAGAAGTATAAAAAGGAAGGCAAGAACTCTGTACCCTTAAAGAAGTGCTAAGCAACTGAGGGGAAGGGATTTTATTCACATGGATGTGTCAGAAATGGAACCTTTGATATTACTGAGTCCAGTATTCATAATTTGATTACAATATTCCTAGGAGTTTTCCTTTTGGAATTTTTTTCAGAAGGTGATTGGTAAATTCTTTCCATTTCTATTTTACCCTCTGGTTCTAGAATATCGGGGCAGTTTTTCTTGATAAATTTCTTGGAAGGTGATGTGTAGGCTCTTTTTTGGATCATGATTTTCAGGTCAGCCAGTCATTTTTAAATTATCTCTCTTGGATCTATTTTCCAGATCAGTTGTTTTTCCAGAGAGATATTTCACATTTTCTTCTATTTTTTCATTCTTTTGATTTTGTTTTATAATGTCTTGGTTTCTCATAACATCATTAGTTTCCCTCTGCTCCATTCTGATTTTTAAAGAATTTGGTGAGCTTTTGAACCTCCTTTTCCATTTGGCCAATTTTGCTTTTTAAAACATTCTTCTTGTCTAGCTTTTTGGACCTCTTTTGCCATTTGGATTAGTCTATTTTTAAAGGTGTTATTTTCTTCAGCATTTTTTAGGGTCTCCTTTAGCAAAGCTGTTAACTCACTTTTCATGATTTTCTTGCACTGCTCTCATTTCTCTTCCCAATTTTTCCTCCACCTCTCTTACTTGATTTTCAAAATCCTTTTTGAGCTCTTCCATGCCTTGAGACCATTGCATTTTTTTTTTTGGAGGTTTAGGATGTAGAATCTTTGACAGAGACATCTTTGTCTGGTGGTATGCTTTGTTCTTCCTCATTTGAAAGGATGGAAGAAAATGCCTTTTCACCAAGAAAGTAGCCTTCTATGGTATTATTTTTTTTCCCTTTTTAAGGCATTTTCCCAGCCAGTTACTTGACTTTTTCCTTTGTCAAGTAGAGGGTATACTATCCTAGGATTCAAAGATTTTGTGCAGCTGTTCTCTAAGATATCTATATGGACCTGTAAGTTCTCAGTTCCTCCAAGGTGACACAATCAAAGGAGAGGTGTTTATTCCTCTCCTTGCCTGTACTCTGGTCTGTGAGCAGCCATAAGCACTCTTTTCTGCCCTGGAACTGAGTTCCACGGTCTGCACCACACCAACGTTCCTCTTCACTCCAGGTCCACCACTCGGGACTGAGACCCAGATCAGGTGCTCAGTTACTCCAGGGTCTTTAGGCCAAGGGCTCCAAAGGTGGACACAACTGCCTCAGTGGTGGCTACCGCCCTGGGGCCATGGCTGGGGCTGAACTGTGCTCCCCTGTCAGCCAGGTGAAAGAACTTTCTTACTGACCTTTGAAGCTATCTTTAGTATTTGTGGTTTAAGAAATCTGGGAACTGCAGCTGCTACCCATGATTCTTGTGCCCTCAGTCCTGCTCCATTCCTGTCTGCCACGTGGCCCAGGCTAGGCTCTACTCTGCTTTGAGCCTGGTGCAATGGACCTTTCCTGTCGGTCTTCCAGGCTGTCTTGGGCTGGAAATTTGTTTCGCTCTGTCGTTTTGTGACTTCTACTGCTCTAGAATTTGTTTAGAGTCATTTTTACAGGTATTTTATGGGCTATGGGGGGAGAGCTAGAACAGGTCCGTCCTTCTAATCCGCCATCTTGGCTCCGCCCTCCCAGTATTCATAATTTACCATTTGGGAAACTGAGATCTAGGAAAGCAAAGCAACTTTCTAAGGGTCACACTAAAAATAGTGGACCCAGGATTTGAACCCACTGGACTCCAGATCCAGCTATCTTTTCTGTGCACGCAGTGAGTCTGATTTCTTCTTAATACATAGTGCTAGAGTTGAAATCTCTTAAGAATTATTTTGCAGTTGATAAATTTCCTTAGGATTGTAGTCAAGCAAGAAGCATTTATTAAGTGATTGAGATGTGCCATATGTTATGCTAGACTGGGATAGAAATATAAAAATAAAAGAAACTTATATTCTAACAGGAATGACAGCAAACAGAAGAGAACGAGAAGCTTGAAGGAATAGAGCAGAATTTGAGGCAGAAGCAGGGAAGCAGCGTATTCTGGGCCTGGGGCAGGGTGTGGCCAGCGTAAAGGCGCAGGAGAAAGGGAGTGCCACACAGGAGGAACAGAGACAAGACCAGTTTGGCTGGATGGCAGTCAGTGTCAGACTGGAAAGAGAGGCCTGTGTTTATGCTGTGGAAGACATTGCCATCTAAACTCACGAATTTGTATTTTGTGCTGGAAACCAACAGGGAGGCACCTGAGATGACTGAATAGGAGAGTGACATGATCAGATCTACACTTAAGAAAAATTCAGACTTGGGCAACCAGATAGGTGGTTATGGTAATCTAGACGAGGATTGCTATGGGCCTGAGAAAATACAGCAGCTGTGGGATTAGAGAGTAGTCAGGTGCATGAGGCATTGTTTACATAGAAATGGCAAAATGTGCATACTCACTGGCCATGTGGGCTCAAGAAAAGTGCAGAGTTCAGGAGTTTCTAAATCTGAGATCCAGGAGGATGGATGGACTTTGGACAGAACTTGGGAAGTTTGGGAGAGGTGGGGAGGGGTTTGAGGGTAAGGACAATGAGTTCAGCTTTGAACACGTCAGGTTGGAGATGCCTCTGGCACATCAGAAGGCAGTGATGCAGGGCTGAAGTGTGGGAGCAAACGGGGGTTGTCTGGCCAACATCTTCATCATTTAGGGGATCATTTGTTGGGTTCCTAAGCAGACAGAGAGAGGAGAGGACAGAGTCAGAGACTGACTCTGGAGGAGTAACTGCTAAGTGACCTTGATTGGGCTCTCACTATTCACTGCCCATTCTTGGCAGACCTTTTCATGGTTCTGTTTTTTTTCCACTCACTAACTCTGGCAGACTTTGTTGGTTTTGCCCCTCGTTCTCCTGTTTGTCCTTCTCTGCCCAAGCATGGGAACGTGGGGTTTCTGCATCTTAACTTGGAATGTAGCTTTACCTTTTGCTCTTGGTCTGTTCCAGTTCTTGGCCTCAGCCATTTTGTACTTGGGAAAGTCTATCCAAAATTGGACATAAAATGTTTCTCTGTTGTAAACCTCACGTTACTGTTCTTTATCGAATGTTCATCATAGATCTTTAAAAAAGCAACATTCTTCCATTGAAGACATTTTAAAATGGTCACTCTAACAGATGTATTAAATGTTGTGAATTCTCAGGGTTATGTGTTGTATTTGGTTATTTGTTGTTTTTTAAAGGGTTGATATGCCGTGCCCTGCCCAGGGGGAGCCCTCATTCTGATCTTAAAGAGAGAACAGTGCTATCTGGTTCAATAATGCAAGGTAAATTAGAAATTTTGACTCTAGATTCATTTCCCTTTTGCTGGCAAAAAATAGTTGAATTTATATTTAGTGTATAAAGCCTGCCCTCTGGGGTTAGTAGTTAGTCTGCTGTTGGATTCTTATAAGGTTCAAATCTTTTCTGATTTTTTTTTTGAGATGGACTTGACATATTTGAAAATTTAAAGGTGTTCATTCTTTTTATAATTTTTTATAATTTTATTTTTTGCAAATTTTACAATTTTTAAATTCTTTTACATTTTCATTAACTACTTTTTGGTGATCATTATGCATGTAAATCACATTAGAATTTTGATCCAAGAAGTTTAGATCTAGAAGAGTACCTTAGCTATAACCCAGTCCATCTCCCTCATTTTACAAGTGAGAAAATGGAGACATGGAGAGTTTGTGACTTTCCCATGATAACCTATCTCATTAATGGGGGAGCTGGGACTAGAGCCAGTCAGATACTGTTTTCAGTCTGTCCTTTTCCTCTCTCATTCATAATTCTAAGGAATTGAGTGCCTGATGTATACAGGGACATTAATGTATTGAGTACTGCTGAAATAGCACTGACTAAACAGTTATTTAATTTTTTCTTTGAAAGGCACACCAAGAGCCACAACAGAAAGCTTTGAAGAAGGCCTTAAATATCCCAAACAGATTAAGAGAGAGAGTCCTCCCATCCGAGCATTTGAAGGAGCTATTACTAAAGGAAAACCATATGACGGAGTCACCACTATCAAAGAAATGGGACGTTCAATTCATGAAATTCCAAGGCAAGATCTTTTAAGTCAGGAAAGCCGAAAAACTCCAGAAGTAATACAGAGTACAAGACCCATAATTGAAGGTTCCATTTCTCAGGTAATAATGTTTTAGAGGGAGGGCCTGTCTTTGCGTTTAACAATCCCACTTTCAGTCAGAAAATCATAGGTTTAGTTCTTTGAGGTCATCTCGTTCAGCCCCCACATTTTAAATGAACTGAGGTCCACAGGGTTTCAGAGCCTTGCCACAGTAGTGATTGCCAGAATCAGGATCTGAACGCAGACTCTTTGACCTTAAATCTAGCACTCCTTCTACCACATAGCACCTCTTTGTTCCACATTCCTTTTTCGTGAGGCAGTTGGAGTTAAGTGACTTGCCAAGGGTGAATCAAGGGTGACAAATGTCAAATGTCTGAGGCCAGATTTGAACTCAAGTTCTCCTGACTTTAGGCGTGGTGCTCTATCTATCCACTGTGCTGCCTAGCTTCCTATAGAAGTTTCTGTAGAAGTATAGAAAATAAGACCCAATGCTCATAAGAGGACTTGATGACATGGGGAGCAGGAGGCGGGTCACAGATAGAAATACAGGATCTGTCACCATAGTAAAAGTTATTTATCTTGTTCATAGCATGTAGTGTTTTTGATTCAGAACAGGGAGATCTAATTAGGTCATTCAAGTCAAATGCTTGAAACGGAGTAAAAACAGTTATAATTTTTAAAAAATTAAGTCTTCTTTACATCGTTGGATAAATATTCACAGTGCTTGTTTTTCTCTTTTTAGGGCACACCCATAAAGTATGAGAGCAACTCTAGTCAATCTGCCATTAAGCATAATGTCAAGTCCCTAATCACGGGTCCTAGTAAGCTCCCTCGTGGATTGTCTCAGTTGGAAATGGTTCCAGAGAATATCAAGGTGGTTGACCGAGGAAAATATGAAGACGTGAAAGCAGGAGAAGCAATCCGCTCCCGGCATACTTCAGTGGTTAGCTCTGGGCCCTCTGTTCTAAGGTCTACCCTCCATGAGCCTCCCAAAGCACAGCTAAGTCCTGGGGTTTATGAGGATGCCGGTGCAAGGAGAACACCTGTGAATTACCAGAACGCCGTGTCCAGAGGGTCCCCCATGCTGAGCAGGACTTCTGACGGTACGGTGTTTTCGCAGTCTTGTTTCATTCTCCTTATTGAACTTTATGTCAGTCATAGGCAGCAGTTTTCAAGTTGGAATCTTTAAATTAAAACAAGTCCAAAGTGAATATCAAAACGATATTCAGTTTTGATAGATGCCCACTTCTCTCCCAGTTACCAGATGTAGCTAGCTACGTGCTTCCTGGGTGCCAGACAGAGGCAAAAATACAAGTCCCTGCTCTCATCTGTTGGAGAAAACAGCTTGTTTTAGGTTCCAGCTGTTCTTCTGAGCCATTATCCCTTTTCTCAACACAGTGTGAATGCTCACCTTAATGAGAGAAAGCATTCTTTCTTTGGTTCATGTTACAGTGATGTAATATGGATTCTGCTCTCCTTCCTCCCCCTTCTCTGCCATTTTCCTTAGCACTTTTGTTAATACTTTACAAGAAGAATTCAGGTAAATATAGTCAAGTGGGCTGAGTAAATTCTCTCTGATTCCTAGTGGATAAAGAGGCAAAAGAAAAGTGCCTCAACCCCAGTGCCGTCGAGTTATAAAACTACTCAGAAGTGAGGTCAGCACATGGTTCTGCTTCCATCAGAAAATCATTTGATTCCATCAAAAATAAAATAACAGTCTTTCCAGTCCAGGCCCAGCTATAGGGTATGGTGTGAAAGCTGTCCTTGTGGTCCAGGCAGCCACACAGGTGACCCATGGTCTTTATGGGTTTCAAACTTTCCCTCGAAGGAGGAGAGCTGGGGTCTAGAATTCCTCAGGGAGTTTTGTTGGTATTAGCTCAAGCCTTCATCTTATGTATACCAAGAGACCTTGAGATTGTTGTCAGCTAATACCACTCCCTGTTCTGTTCATGTGGCTTTGGTCTTGAACTCAGTGTTTCAGTCATCATGAGTTACTGAGTAGTCACTAGGGCTAGGACTGAAGTCTTAGAAGTCAGAGGCTTCTGTGAAAGAGGAACACAGAACAGTATACTAATAACTAGGAAAAAAAAATACCAACTCATGTGAGTCAGTAGGGTATAAAATGAAACCTTGTTAACACAGTGTTAGCGGCTGCTTAGATATGGCTGGCATGACTAGGTAAGGCTAAGAAGACTTTCTCAATGAAGCAGGCTTCTGAGCCGTCCTTTCTAGTCTTCTGCGATTCAGAGCCCCAGTCCCAACCCTTTGTGGCTCGCTAGCCCAGACAGGCCTGTGATTATGCCCCTGAATGGACTACATTCCTTAAATACACAATGCTCGTGTCATTGACACCAAAGTAAAATGGGTTGGGGAGGGGGTGGAATCTTCGTATTCATACTTGGTAGCCATCCCGGGGTGACTCTCCACTTTCAGTATCACCCCTGTTCATTTCGACATGATTTTATTTGTGTAAATTAGGAGGGAATGCAATGCAGTTTAAAGTGGGGCTCGCCTTGTGCCTCACATCCCGCTAAGGATCGCCTTTACTTTCTCTGCATGGTTTAAAGGTGGTGAGGCACCTGGCCCAGCAGTTCAGATTCTTCTGCATGCTGGCCATGGTGATACGCACAGGGACACAAAGAAGATTGTTGGTGGGAGAAGAGATAGTGCCGAAAATTGTATTATTCATAGCGAGAAAATTAGGTGATTAGTAGGATCCGTGAGAAGAGGTGATTGATCGTCCATGTGTTGCCCACCTTTTCATTTCAAAATCAGGTAGCCAGTAAGAGTCATTAAAGGCCTGCTGTGCTAAGTGCTGGGGATATACAAAGTATGAATTGGGGGGGGCCGGGTTATTGCTGTACTGCAGAAGGGGTCCTTCTTTCAGAATCTCATGTCAACTAGTTGAGTATCATTCAAATAGTGAGCATCTCCGATGGGCGAGGTCTGCCCCGCAAAGGATTCAAAGATAAGTCTACCATATTCGTAGCCTAGTTTATGCAACACCACAAGTACATAGAGAATTTTTTCCCTACTTCTGCGCAGATTGAGTAGAAAATGATTCTTATAGATATAATTCTTGTTTTTAAGCTACCCAAATGTATGTGTTCCCATGAATCCTTGAAAATGGATCAGTTCTGTAAATGCAAGTCATGTCATCTATCTTAATGAATGGTACTACTTTTTCAGCTGCTGTTTCTTCTGGGAAGTCTGCAAATCATGAAAGGAAATCTACTCTCACTCCTACCCAAAGAGAAAGTGGACCGTTACCAGCTAAGTCTCCAGTCCCAGGGGTGGACCCTGTTGTCCCCCACAGCCCCTTTGAACCTCACCACAGAGGCAGTGCACCAGCGGAGGTCTATCGAAGCCATCTTCCTGCACACCTGGATCCCGCAATGCCATTTCACAGGGCACTGGACCCTGGTGAGTGTTGTTTGGGGTAGTAGAGGCTTATGGCTTAATTTTTTTAAAAAGAGAGTATACATTTATCAGGCAAGAGACCCTTTCCCTCTCTTCTTCCCCCTTCATCCATTCCTTAAGAATACAGCAGCCCTGTACTACATGGGAAGCCTATTAATATTATCTGTTCATAGAGACAATTTCCATGACAACTGACATTTACAGCAGCATTAACAGAGATCTTTCCCAGGATAATTATTCTCTTCGAAGTTTTAGGGAAGCACACGTAACATTAAACACCAAAGCCCCCTAACTTTTTAATGTCATGTCTTGGTTTCACCCAGCCTGTGTGAACTTCTTTTGTGTTGGTGCCTCACACTGGCTCCTAGCACCTTAAAGTAGCACATTTTCCAGGAGAACAGAGTGAAGGCCAAAGACCTCCTAGGTTACAGACACACGTTGGCTCTTTCCTGTCTTGCTTTCTTGTCTGGAATGCCACCCTCTTTTTCTCAACTCATAACAAGACAAGTACATCTGTTGTCCGTTTTAATTCAGCAAGCATCGACTGAGAGTCTGCGATACGTCAGGCACCATGCTAGATCCCTGGGGTACAAAGATAGAAATGAAATAGTTCCTGCCTTTGAGGAGCTCACATTCTATTGAAGGGAAATAATATTTATAACTGATAAATTGATGCAAAATAAAGACGAACTAAATACAAAGTAATCTGAAAGGGGCAACAACCCCCATAAGAGAATATTGCATCAAGGGTTCATTAAGCCAAATGGTTTTCATCATTTTGTTTAATTTTTGCATTCTTGCCAGTAGTGACAGAACTGAGCAACCTAAATGAAAGCTGACAACCACAGAGAGCAACACTAGCATTTGAAAAGTTGCTTACAAAAATTATTAGAAAGTTATTTTGTTACTGCCAGTGTTCCCAGGATTTGAGAAAGCAAATTTTCAGTCATCCAGTGGATCTTGTAGTTTCCAAGAGCTCTCTGCAGCTCAAAGGGTACCCACAAACCAAATCATCACCAGAGGCAAGTTGTAGTAGCTTCTGGAGGAAAAATGCTCTGGAGTTAGGCTATCTTTAGGTAACCTTTCATTTTCTTCCTCAAACCAAGCATCTTTGGTCTGTGTTAGCTTGTTATTTTTATACAAAATTAGGTCAGAAGTTAGGTCTTAGACCAAAAAAAGTGTTCACTATGTTATCACATATTATGCCATGTGTGTGTGCATGTGTGTGTGCATTCCTTTTTTCTAAAGTCAGTCCATTTGTTTTTTGTCTGGCTGATGGTTGATCAGACCAGATCAGACCCATTTCTCCCCTCCACCTAGCAATCACTTGTCTGTGCTCCACATCTGTGTAGTTCATGACTAAGTACTTATTATCCATCTAGCCTTTCTTCCAAGAAAAATAAAGATGACTATTTATAGTATGCCATTCTGATCCAATGTTCTCATGAATCTGATGGGACAGAATTAAATCTCTTCTCAAGAAAAGTAATGGTGTAGGTGGTTCTTGGGGAGAACATTATAATTACACTATGTAGAAGTACTTGGAAATGAAAACTCCTGGAGAATTCTCTTAGATATTGTTAGAAGCACTGGAAAGATAAGTAATTTCAACTTTTCCCTACCCTTTCTCCTTGAATGCAGCAGGAACAGTGAGGGATGCTGCATGTTGCCCATGGCCAAGGGCACTATTCTTGCTCTTCGTAGTTTGGTCATTAGCTTTCAGACTTCTCATGGGGGCTGGGCTGCCTCCACCAGAGACTGAACTTCCTCCTGTCTATCTGTCTCTCTCCTACAGCGGCTGCTGCATACCTGTTCCAGAGACAGCTTTCCCCAACACCAGGTTATCCAAGTCAGTATCAGCTTTATGCGATGGAAAACACGAGGCAGACAATTCTAAATGATTATATTACCTCACAACAGATGCAAGTTAACTTGCGCCCTGATGTAGCCAGAGGACTCTCCCCCAGAGAGCAACAATTAGGTCTCCCATATCCTGCAACCAGAGGTATGTCTCTCTAGCAAATTCCCCTCACATGTGTTAGGGTAGACTTTTGTATGGTTTCTGCCAAGGCCACCATCCCATATAGCTTTTGAAGGGCTCGCAGTCCATGAAGCCCATAAACCTATGTGGTGTCCAAAGCAGGGGAGTCAGTGCACAGTAATGTCATTCTCTGTCTATATGGTATCCAACTGTTTGCAAAGCACCTTATTCAGAAACTGGGCAAGTTCTGAGATGATAGGTGATTTGCCAAGAACACATAGCTGATGAGGTATCTGTAGCAGGATTTGATCCCAAGTCTGCTGACTCTTAAGCTTAGCACTATCTACTCTACCACTGCCCCAAAGCACACTTTAGGAGTGTGATTCTTTCAAATTACATGGCAGGGCTTTTAGAGCCAACCTTCTACCAGCTTCTTTTTTAAGTTCCTGATATGTGTCAGAATCTTTAGGAATTTTCTGGTCTCTTGGTGAGTGAGATGGAAAATTAATGGAGGAGGATCTGCACATTAGGAATCTGTGTGTGTTTCGCATGTCAGTCGAGTCAGAGTGGGTAGAGAACTGGCCTTAACAGCAACAAGGCGTTGACCTAGGAGGTCTCAGAAGGCCAGGTCCCTGCTGTCTGGCTTGAGAAAGCAAGGACGGAAATCCTCATCTTAGTTTCTTCATCTTTGTGACAGGAATCATTGACTTGACCAACATGCCTCCTACCATCTTGGTGCCTCATCCTGGGGGTACAAGCACTCCTCCAATGGAGAGAATCACTTACATACCAGGTACCCAGCTGACCTTCCCTCCCAGACCTTACAATCCTGCTTCAATGTCTCCAGGTGAGAATCCTTGCTCTGCTTCCCCTTGATTAGAAGCATTGCCTGGTGGTTTTCCACCAGGGCTTCATGAGTGTAAATTCAGAATTAGAAAGGGCCCTGAGGAAAACGAGGCCCAAAGGTGTTCAGTGACACCCCAGGTCATTCCAGGACAAAATATCTCAGCTGGGCATCAGTCTGCCTTCTTAGTGCCCTGCCTTTTTAATTGCTGCAGTGCTATTTATCACTGATTTTTGGGTAGTAATAATATGGTCACATCTCTTAGAGAAATATTGCAAAATCATTGTGTTCATCAGCATTTTCATCTGAATCCCTTTAATGACAAAACAGGCATAGCCTTCAAGTCTAGAGCTTTTTGTAAAAATTGTACTTGTTTGAAAATTTAAGTTTTGTGGATGTTCTTAATGGGGATGTGAAAATCTATGGATTGGTGTGTTTTACAGGCCACCCTTCACACCTGGCTGCATCTGCTGCTGCAAATGTTGAGAGGGAACGTGAGCGGGAGAGGGAGAGAGAGAAGGAGCGGGAGAGGGAACGGGAAAGAGAGCGAATTGCTGCTGTCTCTTCAGAGCTCTACCTTCGTCCAGGTAAGAGACGGAAGGTAGAAGTTCATTTTCTCATTTTTCAGTGGAGAGGTATGCTAATTTGTATTGACATTCTGAGATAAGTTTGCCAGAGTGAATTTGGGAAATCTAACCTCATTTGTAATACTGGACAGTTTTTACTGTACACACACACACACACACACGTAGGGAGAGAGAAAGGGAAAGGGGGAAGGAGAGAGAGAGAGAAAATCTATAAGGTGAGTTAGACTCATAGGCCATTAAGAGTTGGAAATGACTCAGCAGCCCAGTTTGGACTTCTCCCAGTATATCCCAAACCCTAAAGTGGTCCAGGGCCACATTTATTGGTCTACATCTACCCTCCTCTGACTTGCTCATTGATCCATTTAGCACTGGGATGGAATGGGCACCTAATTAGCTATTCCAGAAAGTATGAAAGACCTTTTGCTTTTTTCTCATGACAGAAAAGGAAAAACCAGTCTTTGCATGTTTTCATTCTAGTTATAATTTTGCAGACTAGTTAGAGTTTTATAGACTTGTCCATTAATGATAGATATTTAATGTCACTGAATGAATGAATGAAAAAACTTAATTAATCATTCACTGTGTGTTTCACACCTCACTGTACTACAGAAGCAAAGACAGTCCCTGCCCTTATGAGACTCACATTCTAAGGGAGCAGTTCAAGCACAAAGAGTAATGATGAAAGGGCTTCCAGAGAGTAGATTGATGTCCAGATCACCCAGAAATAGTGGCAGGGTTGATTTGATGGTGCTTCATGGTTCCAGAACTGGAATTGGACAAGGAACTAGCAAGGCAGCTGAGCTGGGTAGGGAGGAGATAACTGGAAAGTAGAGAGTGGAATTAAAGCTTGAACCTTTCCTGAAAGGGTTCTGGAGCCACAGCTAGGATTTGGCCCATCTTGAACCCAGGACTGTCAGGCAGTGGAAGTCTGTGGGGTAGTGTCAGGAAGGTCAGTATTAAAGTGATTAGATGCCCATTGTTTCTCTGTTCTGAGGCGATTTGGATGCTTCAGTAGTCAGACCTTGAGGTTGTCTCGTAAGAAATAGCCAGGAAGGAGAATGTCACTGGCCTTCTTTCTCTTACTTGGAGAACACCAGGGAGCTTCCAGGCCTCCCCTGCCCTTCACTCTTCTCGTTTCTCTCCCCTTCTCTCTCTGAACCCTTGCAGGTTCTGAGCAGCCTGGACGGCCTGGAAGCCATGGTTATGTTCGCTCCCCCTCCCCCTCAGTGAGGACTCCAGAGAATCTAATGCAACAAAGATCCACTATTTTCCAGGGACCCAATGGAACCAGCGTCATCACCCCCTTGGATCCCGCCGCACAGCTGCGCATCATGTAGGTTCCACATACGTCTCTTACCAAGGAATGTATTTCAGCTCTTGCTCACCTCTTGGATGAGTTAAAACCGAAAGTCATTATGACATAAAACATGCTTCTCTTGTACAAGTTCTGACTTTCGTGGAGTGAATCCCTGCTCTCGTGCGGCTCTCAGTGAATAGGCCTGCCCTTCGTAGGCACCTTCAGCTCCTGTTTGTGTGTGTTTGCAGTGGACACTTGGTCACGGCTGAAACCCCAAGCTTCCGGTTTTTGAAGTTCCTTGTCATTGTCATGCCAAGGCCTCGTTCTGACACTGTTTCTTAGTTCACTCCCTTCCCACAGCGGCCCTCACCGCAGCCCATGAGCCAGCTAGGCAGGGCCCAGGGACGTCAGGGAGGTGCCCGTGGAGGATCCTGAGGTGAAGGGCAGAGGAGCCAGTAGAGGTGCTGGTTGAACACCTCTAGTTCTCTTCCTCTCCACCACATGCCAGCTGATTTGTTGATGTTACTTATTTGCAGGCAGCTGCCCCCTGGTGGGCCTTCCCTAACACCAGGCCTGCCTGCCTCCCGCTACAACACTGCAGCCGATGCCTTGGCTGCTCTGGTGGATGCCGCAGCTTCAGCCCCTCAGATGGAAGTGACCAAAGCAAAGGAGAGTAAGCACGAAGCTTCCAGGCTGGAGGAGAACCTGAGAGGCAGATCAACAATGGCTGCTGAACAGCAGCAGCAGCAGCTGGAGCAGAAAGCCCTGGAGGTGGACAAGAGGTCCATCCAGTGCCCATACACCTCCTCTGCTTTCCCAAGCGGCAAGCCGCAGGGCCAGTCATCTTCCATTGTTTACTCTGAGGCTGGGAAGGAGAAAGCCCCTCCTCCAAAATCCAGGTATGAGGAGGAGTTAAGGACACTAGGGAAAACCACCATCACTGCGGCGAACTTCATCGATGTCATCATCACCAGGCAGATTGCCTCGGACAAGGATGCACGGGAACGTGGCTCTCAAAGCTCCGACTCTTCGAGTAGCCGTACGTATCCCAGCTAGGTCAGAGCAGGCCTAGCTTTGAGGGCCAGAGGCTTCTTCCTGAGTTGTCTGCCAGAGCAAAATGGCTGCTGCCACCGGCCAGTCAGGCACCTGTCAGGGTGTCCCTGAAGGAGTGGGAAGGCCACTGAGGAGGCTGAGACAGGCAGAATTCCAAATAAGATGCTGGCAAGATCTGGGAAGTAATTAAGTGAGACTCAGTTGCCTTTGTTTTATCCACATGAATAGAGTAGAACGGAAGCACCTATTATCCCAGAACCATTTGTTTGGCTTTACATTATATGTATGTACAGCTTATATGTGTTTATATACACAGACATACATACAGGGACAGCTAGACAGTGCAGTGGATAGAGTGCCGGGCCTGAAGTCAAGAAGAGTCATCTTCCTGAGTTCCAGTCTGGCCTCAGATAGTTACCAGCTGTGTGATGTGGGTTAAGTTACTTCACCCTCTGAGCTGGAGAAGGATGAGCAGAATTATTTCGTCTGCCTTTGCCTAGTTGGCATGGGAGGCAGGCCTGGAGTATGGAGGATCCAGGGATCAGCAAGGTGAGACAGGCTGCTGGGGAGGTAACTGTCACACGGTGATGTGGTCTTCCTGGGAAGGAGGTTTATTAAAGAACTCTGTGACCAAAAGAGCTGCAGAGGAAGGAGTTGGAAATAGGCTGAGGAACATTCAGGGGAAAGTGCTCAGACCTGCTGGTGTCAGGACCAGAAGCAGAAGGGAGCAAGTACACATAGCCAACAGCATTCATTGGAGATTGAACTTTCTTCCTTTCTCCTGATGAAGGTGTGACAGGATGGCCTCCTCTGCCATGTTTAACTGCAGGGAAAGGTGAAGCACCTGTCTCCCACATGCGATTGTAGCTCCTTAGGAGCGTCCAGAATGGAGCCTAACTCCCAGGGCGGGAGACACTGGAGTCACGCTCTCTAGAGGGAGTGATGGGGCTTTTTTTTTTCCCAGAAAATATGGTTGCTTATTATTATGATCACTCATTGATATTTAAAAACATAAATGTTTTTAAAATATAGAATAACATGATTTTGTGAATTACAATTTCTCATTCCTAAATCCTGAAGATTAATCTCCATGCGGGGTTTGGAAACAGTATTGCAAGTCCATGAATAGTTTAAGTGCTTACTGTGTGCTAAGCTCTGCTAGGTGCTGGGGAAACAGAACACAGACAATCCCTGGTCTCAAGGAGCTTCCGTTCTCATTGGAATTCAGAGCCAGATCTTAGTCTGACATACCAGCTGTCTCCTCCCCTTCCCTGCCCCTCCATCGAGCTCTTACCTTCTTGGTCCTCCTTCCCTCAGTTCCTCCAGGTAACTGTGAGCTCTCCCTTTGATCACTAGCACTAAGAGAGTTAAAGCAAAGTGGAGGTCAGGAGCCTAAATGCCCTGAGTCCTCCTGTCAGGTGCCTCTGGCTGCTCCCTTTGTGGTGGTGGGTTTGTTCTCCTAGGATAATCTCCCACCTACAGGCAGGGAAAGCCTATGTCAGCTTTCCTTCCCTTCCTAATACTACTTTTGTCTCTGTAAGCTAAACCCCCATATGTAAGAAAGCACACATTTGTTTTGTCTGTGCCCCAATCCCAGGTTTCTTCTTTTTTTCCCCTACCCTAAAGTAGCCCAGCATTTCACTTAGTCTCTTTATTGTAAGACCTAACATTAGCAACTGTACAGCACTAGTATGACATGGCTAGTAAGTTTGGGAGCTAAAATTTGAATCCAACTCCTTTAACTCCAAATCTAGCCTTTTCCATGTGTCCAATAAAAATGATTAAACATTCCCTCAACCCTGCTGAAGGTGGAAAATGAAACCAGGTTCCTGGGCTAATTGGGCATTTAAGACAGTAGTAGCCATTTTTGTTTTTTATAATTGGGAAAATTATATGCAAATCCCCTTATTCTTCACTAGCTTGCCACATTTTTTTTTTGTCTTGCCAAAAACACTAATTGGACTTAAGGACCATTCATTTTCCTCCCAAGTATTCCCTACCACTTCCATAAATTATCTTGGCTTTACCCAATACTTTAGAATGGATTCGAGGTGACTTTGGTAAGCCTCATTCCAGCTGTCTACAAAAACACTTAGAGTAGAGTTTTTCCTGCATCATGTCAGAGAAGAAGTGTGGATGGCTCAGAAATCTTTCTAAGGCGATGTGACTTGTCTATGTCATATCAGACCATCAGAATTAGGCAGTTGGCCTCACAGCCTATGCCTCTGTTACCCAGCTCTAAGAAGTGTTCCACTGAGCCATCTTTCCCAGAACAGTATCGCTGTTTTTCTCTTGGCTCATTATTAGCCTGTTTTTTAAAATGGTGATGTTGGTATTATCATCTTTCCCTTGTGATTTATAACATTGAGGAAAATATTAATTATGGTAAAGACATCTTTAAAAAGAAAATCTGTTGCCTTATTCTGTTTCAGTAATTGTATAGCTTTCTAAATTAAGGGTTATCAAGGGGAATGGAATGTTTTTTTTTCCCATTGAAATTTGTGGACAGGTTGAAAATGATTTGTTTTCAAATAATATGCATTCCCTTTCTTGAAGTGTCATCTCATCGATATGAACCGCCAGGAGATGCTATAGAAGTGATAAGCCCTGCCAGCTCACCAGCACCACCCCAAGAAAAGCTCCAGGCCTACCCGCAGGAGGCCGCTAAGACAAACTCTACAGAAAGTAAGCCTTTTTGTGTTTATACCTGACCAACATCAAAAAGCGTTTGCCTGTTACAAAGAACAGAAAAAGAGAATTGTATACGAAACGATGAATCACTGTTGCTTACAACTTGCTTTTGAAGTTAAACTCTCACACCTACCAGTTTACTTTTGTGTGTGGAACAGATGCTAATACATGCCTATGCTCTTCATTTTTAGCATTAGCCACAAATGTTAAAATTGGTATTTGTTTCAGATTACCTGTCACTAAACTCGTTGCTTCTGAAAAATTTAAATATAGTTTTTAAAATTTTAGAATAATTCTAGAAACTTACATAGATGCACTATTGAATATAACTGCTAATTGAAGAAACCTTGGTTTCTCATTTTCCTTTGTGAGTCTTTGACATTTTGATCCAAGAAGAGACAAGTGCTGGTTGTTCAGTTCTGTCTGGTTCCTCTTGCTGATGTGTGCTACCCTTCCCTTTCTGTTGTAGTTATTGTTCTGTGGGAGAAGAAATACCTGGGGCTTTTTTTCCTCTTGAAAATGGTTTTAAATGTGTTACGATTAAAGGGTCAAGTTCTTTGAGGAGACACCTTTCAAGTTAGCTTAATAATTAGAGTCATTAGCATTGGGAGAAAGTCCTCACTGAAAACCTGCCTTGTGTCTGTTACCCCTCAGGTGATCCCAGTAGACAGTACGATGGATCACTGCCTCGATTTCGACCCCAACAAGAGTCCCCATCTCCGCAGCAGCAGCTGCCCCCACCGCCGCCTTCTTCTCAAGCAGAAGGAATGGGACAGGTTCCCCGGACCCATCGTCTCATCACACTTGCTGACCACATCTGTGTAAGCTTCCTGCTGGGTGTGGTGGGTCTGCTGATTGTTCTAAGGGGAGGCTCCAGCCAGGCGTTTGTCGAGGTTCCTTCTCTCTTCACATGCATCCTTCCCCTCCCCCCCCAGCCGCTTTTTTTTTCTCCAAATACCAAATTCTTCTGTTAGAATGCATGGGTGTGTTACAGATGCTTAACCACCTCCTTCTTTCCCCATTAACAGCAAATTATTACACAAGATTTTGCTAGAAACCAAGTTGCCTCGCAGGCTTCCCAGCAGCCTCCCACTTCTACATTCCAGAATTCAGCATCTCCTTTAGTGTCTACTCCTGGGAGGGCAAAAACCTCGAGCCGTTACAGTCCAGAATCCCAGCCTCAAGCAGTTCTTCATCCACGGCCAGGCTCCAGGGTGTCTCCTGAAAATCTTACCGATAAATCCAGGGCAAGGTAAAGGATTTGTGCAAACTCTGCTGCACTCCCTTCCCTATATTAAAAGTGATTGCATCTTCCCATATCGTGCCTTCTCCTTGGTGCCTGTTGTTGTCATACCCAAAGACCACATCTTTTTTCTGACTCTTATGGGTCCGGAAAAGGGATTAATTAAATTGTGGCCTTGAATTTATTCTGATCAGGTGGGGTGAGGAACAGCAGGATTATTCTGTTTTGGATGTTTCAGATGCCTTTTCTCATCCCCTTTGTTGTGGTTTTTTGGATCTTGATATTTTTAAATGTTGTATAGCCACTGATAAGGAAAGAGTATTTCTGAGTGCAGTACAGGGAAACTAGGTGTCTTATGCTGAGAAACGTAAAAGCTCACATCCCTCTGAAGGGGCCCTTTGGAATCCAGTTGAAATGCCACACAATGATTAAATGGGGTGACAAAAGGCTTATTAACCGCAGCGAGCACTCGGACTTCTTTTTGTCAACTCTCACACAAACTGACCCAGAAACAAAACTTTTTGGTTCTGTATAGGACCATCCTGAATGAGAAGCTGCTTACTAGGTGAATCTTCTCCTACTCCCCCCCGCTCCCCCCAGATAATGTTCAAATCATAATAGTTGTCTTTACTTTCTCAGTAGACAGAAGAAAACTAAATTAGACTTAGGGGAGTGGACTTGTTAAGGGATCATGAACCGTAGCGATCAGTGGAAAAAGTCTTCCAGATGTTCTTGGCAGCTAACGGGGTCTTTCTCACTGTCCCTGAGCATTCAGCACCGTCAGTTACCAGTGACAGATTAGGCAGAAGAGGTTCTTTGACCCATGATGTATTAGTGCTGTCATGAGTCCCTGAGGCAGCCCCAAATGAAGAGACAGCTCAGAGTCTGGCTTCACAAAGGCACGAGGCTTTGTGGCTTTTGCTCTTTTCTCATGATGTGTATCTTACAATCTCAGGCCTGGAAAATCTCCAGAAAGAAGTCATGTCTCCTCAGAACCCTACGAGCCAATCTCCCCCCCTCAGGTTCCAGTCATCCACGAGAAGCAGGACAACATCCTGCTCCTGTCTCAGAGCGCAGTACCCACGGAGCAGAGGTGAGTCCAGAGCACATGCAGTGGAAGGGGACGTGAGCTCAGCTGATTCTCGTTGGCCATTGCATTCTTCTCTTGTCTGCTTGGATGCCTCCCTTACCATATTGCCAAAGCAGCTCCTCACACAGCAGCTCGTTTCTGTTCATGGGGATCTGAGCACAAGCATGGGAGCATTTATGCTTAGTGGGCAGCTGCATTTGGTGTCAGAGACCTGGGTCTAAGTCCTGGTTCTCCCTGCCTTTAAATTTTATGGGCCTCATTCGCTTCATCTGAAAAATGGAAGAAATCATGCTTTCAGTGACTTATCAGGCCTTCTACTCATGAGAACTGCTGTAACTGGCATCTTTTAAGTCTCCCACTGGACTGAGCTTTGTGAGGGCAAGAGCTTTCATCTTTCTGCCAGTCAGCACTGAATAACTGAAGGAGAGGCTGAACTGGAAGGCAGGCTCCTGCTGATTTCCTCTTCAGAAAACTCAAATGCTTGTTCTGGTTTAAAAAATCAAAGTTGTTGTTTCTTCTTTTGGGGGCTAACTAATCCCAGTGCTTTTTATAACTTTATTAAAGAACTTTATAATCCTTCATATGAGACTATGGCATTCCTTCTTCTGTACCCCCTGCTAGAATGTGCAGGTCTCTTTCTTGTCCCTGGGGTTATCATGCCGTCATCTGCTTCGGGGTCTGACATGAATTTAATCAAAATAATATGTCAATTCTTAAGGTATACTGCAGGTACCAGGACAGTGAGATTTCCATCTGTAAAGAGACTGAGCCTTTCTCATGCTGTAGTTCATCCATCATAGGGCCTTGAGGGATTATTGCCACACATTCTACCCCGGCTGGGAAGATGGCTTGTTTCTAGAGTTCTAGTTCAACTAACAGTTTCTAGGGATGAGTATCTTTAACATGGATAATGTACTTTGCACAAGCTTGAGCTAACAGTGTACATGAAGAGTTTTTCTAGACCTTTATGAGAATTTGTTGAATGAGAGCTGGGGGCGGTGGCGGGGCCAAGCGGGGGAGGTAGCTGCATCCTCAGATGGTTGTAGCACAGCATGGTTCAGAGGAAGGATTCCTAGGGTTGGAAGCAGAGGACCTGGGTTCAAATGCTGACTCTGCTGCTCCAATCATTGCACCTCTGCATTCCCTTCTGGTTTATAATCCAGCTTAGACACTGAGGCTCAGCATTATTAAGAGGAACACTCTTAACAATCAATGGAAAAGGACCTTTGGATTGTTCTGATCGATGGGGATCTTTTGGTGCAACCAGAGACATTCCTGAATTCCTGTCGGGAGGATGCTGTCATAACATGACATCATGGTCTTCTTCACAGGAATGATTCCCGCTCACCAGGAAGCATAAGCTACCTGCCTTCCTTCTTCACCAAGCTGGAAAACACTTCACCCATGGTGAAATCAAAGAAGCAGGAAATTTTTCGTAAGTTGAACTCCTCTGGTGGAGGTGACTCTGACATGGGTAAGTGGGACTTATTTTATTGGCTGAAAATGAAACTATGTATCTTAAGTGTACTAGTAGTGACACCCTTGAAGTCACGTTACTTCTCATCTCTCAAAACACACCAAAAGTTGTTATAATTTTGTAATTAAGGAAGAATTACTGAATAACCAATGACTGTTTATAGTAATAATATGAAGATGTTGGTGAAAAATTGTAAAGATAGTCAGTACCTTAAGCGGTGCCTCTGATGAGAAATGGGCTCTTAGGGTGGCATGGAGAGTCTGAGACCCTGAAGCATTAAAACTTTGGAGTGCTAATTATCTGTTTTGATGTGCGTAATTGGTTCCAGATAGTGAACTTAAATATGCAATGTTTAATTCCAGCAGCTGCTCAGCCAGGAACTGAAATCTTTAATCTGCCAGCAGTCACTACCTCAGGTAAGACAAATAATGACTGAGGCTGAAGGTGGCACAATAGGAAACCCACTGATTTTGCTTTTAACCTAAGTTCAAACCTTGACCCTGCTACTTAGTACCATTTACTGTCTTTTTTTTAATTTAATTTTTATTTTCAGTTCCAAGTGTTCTGCCTTCCTCTGCTTCTCATCCATCTGTTTCAAAGGCAAGAAATATGATATCCACTATACATATAAAGTCATACAAAACATTTGTGCACTACCTATTTCTGTTCACACACACACACACACACACACAAAAGCAAGTAAAATAAAGGAACATTCTGCACTCAGATCCTCAGTCCTCTCTCTGGAAGCAAATAGCCTTTTTACATCATGAGTCCTTTGGAGTTGTGGTGGATCAGTGTATTGCTGAGAAGAGCTAAGTCACTCACAGGTGATCCTTGGACACACAGTATTTGCTCTTACTATGGGCAGTGTTCTCCTGGTTCTGCTCAGTTCACTTTGCATTGGTACACGTAAAGCTTTTCCAAAACCATCCTCTTCCTCATTTCTTCCACCATAATAATATTCCATCATCACATTCACATGCCATAACTTGTTCAGTCATTCCCCAACTGATGGACATCTTCTCCATTTCCAACTCTTTGCAACTAAGAGTTCCTATAAACATTTTTGTACACATAAGTCCTTTCCGTCTCTTTTTTTAAATCTCCTCTGGGTATAGATCTAGTAGTGGTTTTGCACAGTTTTATAGTCTTTTGGGCATAGCTCCAAATAGTTCTCCAGAGTGAGTAGACCAGTTCATAACTCCACCAACAGCATATTAGTGACCCTGCTTTTCCACAACCCTTTCAGCATTTGTCTTTTTCCTTTTCTGTCATGTTAGCCAATCTGATAGGTGTGAGGTGATACCTCAGTTTTAATTTGCCCGTCTCTAATGATTAGTGATTTAGAGTATTTTTTCTTGTTACTATTGAGAGCTTTGATGTTATTCCTTTGAAAACTGCCTGTTCATATGATCCTTTGACCATTTATCAATTGGGAAATGGCTGTTATTTTTATCAATTTAATTTGTTTCTCTGTGTATTTGAGAAATGAGATCTTTATTAGAAAAAGTTACTGGAAAATTATTTCCCCAGTTTTCCTCCTCTTCTAATTTTTGCTGCATTGATTTTGTTTGTGCAAAAACTGATAAGTTTTATGTAATTGAAAATTATTCATTTCACCTCTTGTACCACTAATTTTTCATGTGACTTTAGTCTCCATTTAACCTCTCTGGGCCTGTTTCCTCATCTGGACAATGGGAAAGTCAGATTAACTGATCCCATTCTACTCGTAGAGATGGCCCTATTTATGAGCTCTTGGAAAGTCACCTGATCTGTTGATAAATGAAGGGGGTTAATTTGACAAGGTAATAAATCATCTTTGATTCCTTTCACCCCTAAATCTCATGAGCCTGGAATCATTGCACTCAGAGGCTACCTGATCATCCCCTAAACTAATAAGGCAGTGGAAATGAAGCAGCTGAGAAGCGCTGGCTTAAAAGAACAGCACATGAATCGTTTTAAAGGCAGGGAGAAAGAGAAGGCAGAGACAAGCTCTTAACCTGGGGGTTGGGAAACTTTCTTTTTTAATGTTGACAGTTGTATTGGTTTCCTTTGTAATCCTATGTATTTCATTTTATGCATTTTAGAACATTATTTTGAAAAGGGATCCATAGGATTCAGCAGACTATTGCCAGAAGAGTACTTGACACTAAAAGTTAAGTACACAGGTGATTGATTAGGTCAGTCACTTTCTGCTGTAAGGAAACCAGAGGGTAATGTCAGGATTTAAGGAAAAGTAATGTTAAATATTGGTTTAGGTGTGATTAGGATTCACTTAGAAAAAGAAACAAAATATCAGTGAGCTGCCAGGCACCTAGCTACTTTCCATGGATTGCTGAGTGAGACACTGAGCTTGGATGCTGGTGGCATGTAAGAGTTCTGTGTTACCTAATTAATTTCTTTTTTTCTGCTGCTCTTTTGGCCCCAGTCTTGTCATAACTCATTAGGTATTTGGATTCTTTTCTCTTCAGGCTCCATCAGTTCTAGAGGTCATTCTTTTGCGGATCCTGCCAGTAATCTGGGTCTAGAAGATATAATTAGGAAGGCTCTAATGGGAAATTTTGATGACAAAGGAGAAGATCATGGAGTTGTCTTGACACCACCTATGGGAGTAGTACCAGGCAGTTCGAACCCATCCATGTTGGGCAATAGTGAAACACGCAGAGAAGAAACAAACCCGTCGCCGAACTCTGGTAACGTTTGTTAAAAGCTTATTGTGACCATTTAAGTTAAGATTGCTTTTTAGAAGACATCAATTGGACCTACAACAGTGACACTGAGGTATGAGAGAAACTGCCCACCTTTTCAGTGCTCAAAATGTGAAGGAAGTTCAGTGTTTGGTTATCAGCGTCTAAGAAGCCCGTACCCACCCCTACTTTTAGGGAGAATGTGTTTAGACTGGAAAGCAGAAAGAAAAGAGTAAGAAATGTGTATGATCTTTCTACCATATTACAGATGTTATAACAAAGATAGGAATTTTTATTTTAGAGCATTTGTGCTCCCACAGAGGGTGCTCAGTTATTCTTAAGCAGTTCTAAGTAATTCTGATTTCTGCAAAGGATTAGTTTATTTTCATTTGTATTCAGTTGAAGTGTGGTTTTTATCTTAGAACCCTGATGTATCAAGAACGATTTTTCTTTTAATATAAATCTTGCTTGCAGGTGGGGGAGCCGGCAAACCGAAGCTAATTGGCAAGTCAAATAGTAGAAAGTCTAAATCGCCCATTCCTGGGCAGGGCTACTTAGGAACTGAAAGACCTTCTTCAGTGTCATCTGTCCATTCAGAAGGAGACTATCACAGGCAGACACCTGTGTGGGCCTGGGAAGATCGGCCCTCTTCCACAGGTGAGAAACTTACTGGGGGCTGGAAAACAGCATTTCTGATCATTTACATCTATGTTTATTCATAGCTATTGTTTCTTTCCAAGGCAATAATTTTACATCTTGAGACTGTGTTCCCCATTAGTCACTGTTTAGTGCCCAGACTACTTTCCCACATAGAATTTGGGTGTACAGAGCACCACAGAAATGCCTGACTTTGGTTTCTGATGAGAGACACAGGCAGGGATGGGTTAGGAAAGTGACTGATCTAATCAATCGCCTATGTAGTTTCTGAAACTAGTTGAGGCATCCGTAAGCATATAGTTCATAGCAAGTAAATGGCCATTTTTGGTAGATAGGCATAAGCTTTGTAGTCTCAGGTATTTTCATCATCTGGTACACATGATCCCTATTAGTAAGTGCCACTCGTGAGACCTCTGGGCCTTCAAGCTTTGAAGTATTTGAAGTATTAAGTTCTACTCTGGGGCCTTGACTGTGACATAGATATGACTAGGGCTTCTTGAAAGCTGTGCCCAGTGGAATGTATTTAAGTTAGGGCATATTTTGTCTGCCACATTTGGAAAAGGCTTGAGAGAACAGTCTCAACCCAGATGGCATATGCTTTCTGAGGACCAGCTTAAGGGAAGTACAAGGAGGCTCATCACCAAGGGGTGATCACTCTTTTTGGCCCCAGCAGCATGAAAAAAGGAAAAATACGAAATGGCCTTCTGTTGTATGCAGCCTCTTCCTTTTCTGCTGTGATGGTACCAGAGTGACTGAAAAAGATGGCATTTAAAAAGTATCCATAAACACCAACTCACTGGTTACTATACTTATAGTTGTAAGCATTTATATAGAGCTTTATGCTTTGCAAGGTATTTTATATATTATCTCATTTGATTGTCACAACACCATGTGAAGTAGGTGCTATTTTATTATTCCTCATTTTACAGATGGCAAAACTAATCTTGAGAGAGATTCAGTGATTTGTCCAGAGTCACACAGTAAGGCTCTGAGGTGAGGTAGGGTGCAAACTCAGGGACTAGCCTGAGGAACTGAATTGCCCCTTTTAAAATGTAAGTGAAACCAGAAGATGAAAGAAAAGTGTAGCTGATTGGCAGAGTGACTCCCAAGACAGGAATTGGCAGAGTTGGTTTCATCGTTGTCTTAGACCACGTCCACACTCCCTGCAAGGGCAAGTTTATGATCTGGAGAGACTAACCCTTAAAATCCATTTTTATAAAATACACTCAGCCAAAAGAAGTACCATTGCAGCTCTCCAGGTCACTGTGTATGGAGATGCACCCAGGGCAGTAATAGCCCATGTAGGAGTAAATAGCCTGTCAGATCAGAAATGCTATCCTCCAGGCTCCATTCTGGTTTGAATAGGATTCCCCATTTCAGGTCTCTATGCCCTGATCCTTCCCCAGTGGGTCCAAGCCCTGAGCAAAGACATCGTTCTACTCTAGGGTCTTGATCCTTTTGTGGCCACAGGGGGAGCACATGAGTAGGAGAAATTTTACTATAACCACTCCCCCGGAATATGAATAACTAATGTCATTGAATCTGGCAAATAATGCACTAGACTGGACACGAGGTCAGCGTAGTAGCACATGCTAACTGTTGTCACACCAAGAGGACAGCAGTTTGAGCTAGAAAACTGGCTGCCAGATGCAGAGACATTCAGAGGCGTCTTTGGTCCAAACACCTGTAGAAAATACTCTCTAGAAGCAGAAGCTTAGGGCTTACCGTGGCCCCCTTGCTTAGAACTCACCTTGTGGCCTTTCGGTTGGCTCCCTGGGTTGTAGACGCCCTTCCTGTGGCCACCACTTTCCCCTAATAGAAACATCCACCAAAGACAGTGAACACACATTCTTTGGTTCCAAGTGTAGTGACATCCCCTGTACAGCCCCTGACCCTTATCTGTCTCTAGGCAACTCACCCTGTTATCATGCTCCTGCCCCACCCCCACCTCCACCCCCACCTCTTCAGTATGGTTCATTGTCAAACCCTCTTTGGGATTTCAGGGAAATGATTTACCTAAACCACCCAAGAGGAAAAAGTAGGACTGAGGGCAGATGCTGTCTTTGCAAAACTAGTCCTTTTAGTGAAAGCCAAAAAAAACAACTGGTCTGATACTATGAAATTTAGCCCATCCCACCGTTGTTCTCGGTGAAGCCAGTTCTGTCGGCAGCATCATTTCAGCTACTCAAAGAACCACATGGTTGTTGGTACGTGAACAGGACAGCCTGCTCTATAATTAGTCATCCTTTGTACAGCATCAGCAGAGCGCCACTACCTAGCCTCTCCTGCCGCCACAGGGAGGTCTCACTTGCAAGTCTAGCATGGGACACTAACCAGTCCACACAAACAAGCATCAAAGCAGTTTTTAGCTTCCATGTTATCATAAAGAGGTGGCCAGAGCTGACAGTAGAAGTGGCAGGTGGTCTAAAAAAATTGCCCTTCAGAGGTCAACAATCTTTTTCATGGAGAGTTCAGTGGTGCAGGCTTGGCACATTTCTGAGTTCTGCCCATCCTATTAAAGTTCATGTTTGTGGTATAGTTTGAAATCTCTGCCATGCTCTCCAGGGAGACCCATTGCTAGAGGGGCATAGTGCACAAAGACTTGGGCCCATCAAGGAGTGTCCATGAACTTTCCCTAATGTCATGGGCTAGGTTGATAAAATAACAGCCTCCACCCACGCAGCAAACCACCCTACACTCAGGTTACTTTATGTCTGTAATAGAGGCCCATCTTACTTGTCATCCTGCCATCTTGATCCAGACAAAAATCTTTCTGCTGACTGCCTAATCCTCTCCTCTCCATGGAATCTCCAGGGATGTTGATCCCTTAACTGTGTTTTGGGAGCACTCTTGATGATCTAAATTTTGTAAGATCATATTACACGGAAGTTGGTAGAGGGTAAACTGGGCAGATGGCTGTCCTTCTTTTCTTCTTTTGATATTTCCTAACTGGGAAATTATGGGGCTGGTTATCTCCCTGTTTTAATAATTAGATCTATAACTCCCTCCTAGAAAAGCCCTCTGGCCTTTCCATCCTTTCAGAATAAGCCACCCTCAAGAGGGTACCACCACTCAGGTCTGCTGACTATCCAGGAAGCTTCCCCTTGTTTAGTCAGTAAGAATTCTTGACATTTTCAATTAGTGAGCCCCCTCCTTAGCTTGCCTTCAGATTGTGAAAGGATGGGAAGGAGATCATCCTTAGAGCGCCAAGATTTTTACCATAACCCACAGGGACAGATACAGGTTTCCTATCCCTACTGTATAAAACAGGAGGGTTGCTAGCTAATTTCCCCAACTTAGAAAATTCAGCTTCATTAAAGAAGTCATTGTCTACTCCCACTGGCCAGAAATCAGCTGGTAAGCCAAGTCTCTAAAGCCTCGTCCTTCTGACAGTACTTATTGGCAAGCATCCCATCTCCTTCCCCATCCTGATCTTTTCCAATTCTCCTATCAAAGTGCACCTTGGGATAATGGTAGCATATATGGTCCCAGTGTTTGAAGAAGGCCTAGCTTGGGCCCAGATGAACAGGAAGAACCAGCATAAGGAGAATCTTTCTCCAGTCCCCATTCTCATCCCAAACTTCATCGCTTATTTTTCTGGGCAACAAGTTGTTTTAGAGTCCCATCAGATGGTCCCAGCAGCATCACTAAGGGGAGGGGAGCTGCTTCCACCTTCACCTGGACTATCACAAATTCCATCAATTTGTTTTCCACCTTCTGTGCAGCGTCATTGGCTCAGACACATTGAATTTCATTTTTGTTCATTTCATGGTCATCTTCTCAATAACCATTAGGAACAACCAAGGAACAATGAATCCAGTGGTGTTTTTACCCCCTCGCTAACTCTCCCACTGAACCCAGTTGGCCAACTTGTGTGGATGTGCAGCTTTGTCCCAGCGATGGAATTCGTCACCCACAGCCCCTAATTCCTGGGCCACCAAATACAGGGACTGATACGTAGCCATCCTGGCAATAGGAGCGCACTGCTCTTCCCCATTGCCATTCCACTCTCCTAATAAGCCACAAACTCACCGTCAGCCTCATCAGATCCTGCAGACTGCACCAGATGTCTTAGGCCCCAAACACAAGATTACAATCTTGAGAAATTGAATCAGTGAGACACAATTTTTTTTAAAAGATAACCCTATTACTAAATACTAATGCTCATAAAGAATATTTCTACAGCTCTCCAGATCTTTGCCTATTGCAGGGTACCCAGGTCAAAAATGACAATAATCTCTGGAATAAAAGGAAATAGAAGAGCTTTGTTTCCTTCTTGATAAGTTTGTATAAGATTCCCCCCAAAAGCATTCAGCCTGTCTGGTTCCTCTGGTCTTCCATGGCTCCAGGCTATCCATGTGCTTAAAATTAAGCCAGGCTATGTGGCTTTCATCAGCCCCTTAAGTCCCAAGTCCTAGGAGAAGCAAACAATGCCTAAGACATCCAGAGACTGCAAGAAATATTTCATAACACGTCTGGTCATCTTAAGGTAACGGTGCTCTCTGTAAGCGTTTGTGACATCACCGTGGAATTCCATGTAGCACACGCACACGTGATTGGCAGAAGATGAGGGGATAGAGAAATTACAGGAAGAAGAGATCCCCCCTCCCCACCCCATTAAGTCAGCGTTCACTTTGATGTGCTCGGTGATTTCAGCACAAAGACGGGTGCGAGGGAGGGGGTGAAAAACCTGCTGGAAAATGCGCTTAAGCAGTTAGAAACAAGAGGCCAAGGGTTTGTACGCTGCACAGAAGCCTCTTATGGGATGAATCGGGGTTCTTAATCTGGAGTCTGTAAACTTTAAAAAAAATATATTTTGATAACTTTCAAGATGACTGATTTCCTTTATAACCTCATATACTTTATTTTGTGCATTTAAAAATGTTATTCTGAGAGGAGTCCATAGACTTCACCAGACTGTCACAGGTGCCCACGGCACAAAAACGGTTAAGAACTCCTACCTGAATTCAAGTCAGATTGGGAGGTGCTGCGTATGCCAAGTACCAAATACCATTTTTTAAATGAAATTGATTATATTTTAACAGACGGGAGATTAATTGTAACTGATTTGGCATGTAGGCCTACCTAAGGTGTGGTGTTCAGTCAGGCCTTCACCTTCTTAGAACAAAGATAAATGTGAATTTGTAAAACCAGAACAATGAATACAAAAGAGTTCAATTTAAAAAAAAACAAAAACAATAAATTCAGCCTGACCTATTCAAATAAGATGTTTGTTGATGCCCCCAAATGAGAAATAGAACCAGATTATAGCCATTTTCCTAAAGAAGTTGCCATAGTGGGGAAACCAAGAGAGCCTAGAAACCACCTCAGCCAGCATACAGTTAATCTCCTGACCAAACCGAGAGATACGTACGGCAGCTAACAGCAATGTTGGTTTCGAATATAAATGCCTTTGTAAAATCTTAGGGAGGAGGATCGTGGAAGATTATGAACAGTATCGCCTCATAAGACAGTGAGAGATGTGGAGAGAAAGGCAAGATTAAAAGAAACATGGAGAAAGACCTGACTGAGCAGTCGTCCTGAAGACTTGGAATGATGGGATTGGGAGGAAAACAGACAGAAATGGAAGCTCTTTGTAAAGACTTTATCACAAACTCTCTTCATCATGAAGGCCAATGGGGCCGCCACCTTTGGACTAGCATCCTAGTTTCTGACGTATACTGCATGAGGAAGCAGAAATGGCATTCAAAGAACACAAAGCTGGACCTAACCAAGGGTACACAGAGGAGGTCCATGCTGGAGGCACCCCATTTCAGGTATATGTAAGAGGGAAGGGATACCAAACGTGCAGAAGGAAGTCAGACTTTGTAACCAGACAGGGGCTATATCCATACTTTCCTGTTTGTACACATTGTTTATGATGATCTGTACATACATTGAGGCCACCCTTGGAGGTGTGACGGGAACAGGCCGGCTTTCACAAATGCTGTGCTACTTAATCTCAATCACACAATGGATTGAAAGGGGCAGAGTGTGTAGGATCCTACCTTGCTTCCTGTTTGTTGGCTACTAAAAAAACAAAAACTTGTGATATGTGATTCAGTAGGGACTAAATACCACCTTCAAGGCCTTCCTTCAGCAAAGTATTTCTGCCGTAAATGGCAGCCTACAAGATACTTTGAAAGGTAGAACATATTTCTGTGTTCAACATGTTTGTTGACATCAAGCAAAGAAAATAAAAAACAGTAAGATATGCTTGTAAGTGACAGAGGTAAATCCAGTGCAGAGCCTAATCAGTCAACAAGCATTTCTTAAGTGATTCCTCTTTCCCAGGCACTGCGCTTAGGTGCTGGTGGTACGACTACTCAGAGAACTTAAATTCTTCTGAAGGGAAACTCCTTGTATACAGGTGGGTAAAAACACTCATAACAGAGGGAATCAGAGAGGGGTGATGGAGGCAGCCTTTAAGCTGCCCCCCAAGCTCATTGGAGCCCTGGAGTCTGAGCCCTGCTTGTGTGAAGGCCGAGTCTGGAAGAGAGCGAGGAGGGGAATAAAGAGTCTAAGCAGACTGGCACCAGGATGCAGGCTTTACAAGCCCAGGAGAAGTCTGTGTTTTGTCCTTAAGGCACTAGCTAGCTGCTGGTGCTGAGGAGTCACATGATCAGACTAAATTAAAGAGGGTGAGGTTCTCCAGATACATCTCTTTGTGGATGGCATCATGCAGATTGCAAAGAGACACAAAGTACTGCAGAACATCTTAGGCAAGATCAGCCTGGCTCTTCATACAGGAAAGCCGAGTGGGCGAAGCATGCCTGCTGTGTGCTAGAGAACAGGCAGCTGGCTAGGCCCTCCATAGAGTGTGTCTGTCACTCCCTCAGTCTCGGGCAGATATTGTATATGAACAGTGAGTTGGGCCCCGGATAGAATGCAGGGAAAGAGTGAGCTAACTGGACTTCAGGAAATTGTATGGTGCTTTTATTGATAGCAGACTTCTTCCTGAAGCAAAGGCCCATATTTTAATCCCATCATTCTTCCAGTAATGATGTATGGCTGCGATTCATGAGATACCACACTCTCCAAAGGACTATGAGAGAGGATCACCCAAAGGTCAGCACTACTGCTCATGGACAAATGAAGAATTGAGAGAAATGCATGACCAGAGGGCTTTATCACGTAGGGAAAGCCAGGGAGGACCAGAGCACAGCCACAGAGTTCCATTGCTACCCACGTGGTATCAAGATAGAAGAAGTCTCTCAGCATATTGGTGGGGGGGGACACTGCTGAGACATGTGCAGGAGCACAGAGATGAAAGTCACGCAGCATGCACATGGATGTGTTGGGACCTGCACTGCTGGAAGAGGAGATGGTCAGTTCATCAGCATTTATATATTTAGTGATGTTTAGAAGTTGAAATCAAAGAATCAGAGAATGGGAAAGGAAGGGTGTGAGCAGGTTTCTCTTTTTCAGCCCAAAGCTGCCAAGCTTTTTTTTTTTAATTTTCTCATATTTTAACATCATCTTCTTTTCCCAGTATATCCTTTCCTGTTCCCTCACCCTGAGATCCATTCATTGTAACAGAATAAATGAGGGAAAGTATTCGGCAAAGTTTGTCACCACGTTGATGAGATCCAACAGTGTACGCGGCAGCACCCCATGTCCGCAGCCTCACGTCTCTGCCGAGAAGGCAGGTTCCCGCTCGTCTGTCCCAGTCAAATTTAGTCATTATTAAAGAGCACTCAGCTGTAGTTTATTTTTGTTTATACTGCATACGGCTGCCTTCTTGTGATTTTCCTGGTTTTGCAGAGCTTGATTCTTAAGCTGCCTAGCTCTGTGGGTTCAGTCATATTTTTGTGGTAATGGTAGGTCCAGAAAGAGAATTCTGTTTGCCCTCAGCCTACGTTTTGGTGGCAATAGAAAACTAATAGTGATCGTAAATTAGTTTTAGAATTACCTTAGGTCTCTTTAGTGGGAAATAGAGACATCCAATGGGAAAGAATAAATTGAACATCCTCTGCTACCCACACTTGATTCTTGAATGATATATAACTGTCATATCATGGTAACTTAGTTCTTCAACCAGTATTCCTCATAGCACAGATGGGGAAGAACTTTGAACTTGGGGTCTTGAAGAGCCAGGTTTTGCATTACTGTGTGATAATGGGCAAGTCACATAAATATTTTTGTCCTCGCTACCTCACATGGTTGTGGTAAAGAATGTGCTCTGTAAAGCTTAAAGCACTCTCCAGGGGTGATTTCTCACTCATTATTCTAAAATTACTACAATATCGGCTAAAGACTTCTTCCTGCAGCGGCGGGCTACAAAAATTTAGTCTGATTAAATCTAGCTCGGAGAAATGACTGTCTCCAAGTTCTCAAGCAATTGAGAATTCTGTGTTCCTCGATGGAGCTGGCAGGGGTGAGAGTCACTGAGGGATTTATGGGAAATGGTCATAGATGCCAGCATGCCCGGAGGATCCCCATGATGTGCTCCCTCAGCAGCCCGTAAACCTCCCTCCCCCACCTGGATCCAGGGCAGCTACTTTATTTGCCCCTGAACCTTCAGCCCCTTCCCTTGAGTTACGGACTTCAGCAATGGAAGCACTATTCTGCTGGTAAATCATGTGCCATAAAGCCGTTCTTCAGTTTTCTTTTTCCATACTCAATAAAAGAGATTTAAATATTTTTATTGGCCGTATTTTCTTGCGTCTTCAGTCATCTTATTATTCTTTCTTTCATCTTCACACACCTTATGACAGTATCGTTAAACAAGCGTGGAAGGGGAGCCATGGAGTCCCAAACAATGCCGGGTGAGGGGTGCAGTCTGTCAGTCACTTTGCCATCAAATAGGTCATATTTCTGTGACCTGTAAGTGGTCCCAGGGAGAGCCTCCAGCTCCCACCTGTCCTCCTGGCGCCTCCTCTTCGTTCTGACAGCTTTTATCATGTCCCGCATAGCTTTGTGACCATTCTTGTTCAGTTCTACAGAAGGAAATTAAGCTTTCCTAAAGCTGTATGCATTGATCAATAAAAGCCAAATTTTATTTTTGGCAGGTTCAACGCAGTTCCCTTTCAACCCTTTGACGATGCGGATGCTCAGCAGTACACCACCAACATCGATCGCATGTGCCCCCTCATCTGTGAGCCAAGCAGCTGCTCACCCACCAAACAGGATGTGGGAGAGAGAACCCGCCCCGCTGCTGTCTTCACAATATGAGACGCTGTCAGACAGTGATGAATGAACTATGCACAGATTGACACCAGGAGGGAGGGGTCTTTAGGTTTTTTTGTGTTTTTTTTTTTTTCTCAATTGCGGGTCTAAAAACTTGACTTGTGCCCAAAGAGACTTTCCAGGAGAGCCAGGGCCACACACGATGAAGAAATGATGGAATCTCATTTGGAGAGCCAAGTATAAAAATGACTGTGATACAGCCCATCAGGAGGATTTTAATAGTGGAGGGTGGAAATCCTGAAGATAAATATGTAAAGAGTTTTTAAAAAGTGGACAATTCCTGTTCTACATCTATTTGTAAAGAAAAGCATAATGTCTTTAAATCATTCTTCTGTAAATAGAGATTCCTTTTTGCAGTGCTTTCCCCTCGCTATAGTATCTGGTGTACTTACTCATGTTCCAATCAGCGCATCATTGACTTCGGGGGGTCATTTTTGTGATTTTTTTTTTAAAGCAAATTAACGCGTGACTTCATAGCTCTAGCCTTCCAAGCCGCCTCTCAGAGGCCTTGTTACATACCTTGGCCGTCACGGGAATTGTATTTTAATGACGTGTTTCTCCTTACATTTTCCCAGTGATGTTAAAAATCTTTATGAAAACATGGAGCTCTTCAGACGGACCCTGTGACAGAATTGAGTCAGCAAACAGGAGAGAACACATTTCCTTCGTTTAACACGTATTCTGCCACATTTGTACATTTTTTTCAGTGCAGTCTTTTATTTTTAATTTTTTACAAACCGAGCACTGCAGCAATATTTTTGCATGGGTATGTGATGATTGTTTGAAAAGGAAGAGGCTGCTCATGAGGTGCACCTCACTGTAATGCACACTGGTGACTTAACTATGACCCTAGGGAATTTTCTTTGATGCAGTCCAAACAGGCTACTGCCTGCCTCCCATCTCTGTGGCCCTAGAGAGTGGGCCTGGGGGTCTCAGGTTCCTGGGGAGGTTTTAAACTTTCCCTTCTTGTTGTGTAGGCTTGCTTTTTTTTTTCTGGAGTTTTGTAGAGCAATCAAACTGCTTAGCCAGTCTCAAGATATTTTAGATTCTGTGCTCTACAGTACTAAACAGTGTGTGATTCACTGTTTAAATTTAACCTGTTTCTGTTCTTTGCACAAACTTGTACTTATCCTCCCTCTGCTTCCTGGTTTTGGGGCCAAGCTTAGTGTTAAACAACCTAACTGCATTGGCTAATGGAACTAGTTTTAAATTGGAGTAAGAAATTATTTACGGTCCAAAACTATCTTCCTAATCCCATTAATCACTACCTGCTGAATTTTAGGTGTTTATCGCAACAGTAGGCAGGCAACAATCTGTCCCCACTGTCCCTTTGGGAAAATAAATGCCAGGTTTGTTTGGGTTTAAAATGGGTATAAATAGAGTCAGGTACAACTTAAAATTTGCTGGGATTAATATACACTGAACTGCCAAGAGTATCCACTGTCGTCTGTGTATACATTTTAGAGAAACCTGGGCCTCTCAAGGTTCGTTAAGAGAAATTCCGAAGGAGTTAAAATATTTACTTTCTGATACTTGAAAGATGGACATCTGTGTTAACTTGGTTCTGTGATTACCTCAGATTTTATAATGGGATGATTACATCTGATTATTGTTAAGTTTTAACCATGGGAAATTTCTAGAATCCGAATGATTTTACTGATTCATGTTGTTAGTCCACAGGCCGCAATTGTTACAATATTTTTCTAGATGCTTGAAAATCCAAACTCACCAAAAAGTGGGGAGGGAATCCTATTCTTGGCCAATAGTTTTCTAAGATGATTTTTTTTTTTTTGATGTGACAGAAGTCAAAATATAGAGACTTAAGTTACTTTTCGGATCTAATTGTGGACCCATGATGCTTTGGCATACTCATCACCTCACTCCCAGAAAAGGAAACCAAAAACTCCCCACACAGCTCATGTACAATTTGAAATACTGTTCTATTTCATCTCTAGGAGGAGGTCATTTTCTGTTTGTACAATTGGACAGAATCCTCAGTGATGCGTTAAGCCCAATCCTACCTGACCAAGAATCCTCTCTCCAGGGGGCCTGCCAGCTTCTCACATAATTCATTTCACTTTTAGGCAGCTCTGCTTGTTAGGGGAAAAAAAAATTTCTTTGTACATCAAGGCTCAGTCTGCCTCATGGCACCTTCTGCCTGTTTCTCCATGCAGTGTCTGTGTCCTCTGGCATCAAGCAGAACACAGCCGATTGCTCCTTCTTATGACAGCCATTCGCTTCCTAATTCTCTGACACAAAAGAGTTGGGGTATTTTAAATGCCTTTGCCTGTGCAATGACTTCAGAGCATCTACTTTGGTTAGAGCATGAATTGGCAGCCGTGGTGGTTTCTGTGAATATGCCAAGTCTCGGTCCTCCCCCCTCTAGCACATCCCCTCCAAGTGAAGCTGCCTTTGCCCACTGATTTTCTGGCCTTCTGAAGTTCTGTTCTTGGAATTGAACCTTAAGCCAGCCCCCCTCATGGACTCCAGCACCCAGGGCCCAAGTGGAGATTGGTTGGAATGCCAGGCGCCTTATGGAGTTGGTTCTGTCTTGTTCCACTCATGGTTTGCAAAAGCAGTCAGACAACATTTTCGGTGCTGATTGATGATCTGTGCTTTCACAATGTTTTCATCTTGGTATGTTCACTGATTCTGATTTGAAAACATTTAAGACTTGAAAACCCATGTGTAATGATAAAATTTCATTTCTCCCCTCCCTTCCTCCTCCCTCCCCCAAACACAATGTCTTTAGTGGTCAGTGACTTCTGGATTCAGACCAGTCAATAAAAGGGGATCAGCTAGTTCTCCACTTGCGTTGTGGCCTCGTTTTACAACAGTGCAGACAAGCCTCATTGGAACACGATGATTTGGAGCTCCCTCCAGTGGAAGACAATTCCTCCCCAGAGAATTTTCCCAGACCCCTGACATGGCTAAGCCACCCTGGAAATCTCTAAGACTTTTTTTTTTTGGTTTGTCTTTTTTGGACCAGATCTGGGATTTCATTTCACTAGGGTGAGCCTAGAGATCTTCCATTACACGGAGAGATCCACATCCAGTGTCACTGGGAGGTGAAGAGATATGCCCGATGTCACATGGCCAGAATGGGTCAAAAACCCAGCACTTTGCAGGCCAGCTCCATCCACTAGGCCATCCTGCCTCTGTATTTGCTACGTGCCTCATACGATTTAAACATTTTTTTCAGTCTGAGCCAAACTAATAAAAAGCCCCCCTGGATTCCTTTAACGTACTAGATTTAAAAAATTATTCAATACATAAGTGATCTTGGTGTCTAGTTTATTACTTAGGATCATCCAATCCACAGACGTACCAAAAATATTACTAGTACACCCATTCCATGGATGGCATACAAATGGTTAAATTTACATTCATCACTAGTTATGCAGATAAACTGTCACTTTTCCCTGGGCAAGTGGTCATTTGTAAGACAAAATTTCATGAGATGGGAATAAGCGTGTGTGATTGCTTAAGTGTTCAATTTCAAGTGTAGCAGGTTTAAATTAGTACATGGGAGATTAAATCTCACCCATATTAGGTGAGACTGAAGTGACAGGTGTCTTTCCTTCTCCCAGGACAGTAAATTATAATAGGTTCATTTAAGAATAAATAATTAAAAGCTCTAGAGGTTTGAAAGACACAATTTCACATCAATAAACAGTTTCCTGCAGAAACTTAATAGCTCACTCCAGTTAACTATGACTCAGTGATTCCTGCTATTTTGGACTCAGCAGCCAGGAGTGTTAGAATGTTAGAAGCCTTATCCATCATCCATTTAGAACGTTGGAGCACTTCCAAAAACAGGCAGCTGTTTCATTTCCAGCTGCCCTGCTTAGCAGTCCCATTTATGAAAACCTAATTCTGGATAGTGGGTAGAACAAGTTCACTGCTTATGAGCCTGGCACTTAAGTGCCAGTGAGCTATACTTTTAAAATAACAATTTGGTGAAAAGTCTTGGTGGCCCGTGACTAAGCCATTTTTAATGTCATTTTTTTTTCTTTTGGTACCCACTAACAAAAAACAGAATGTGGCTACTACCCACAAGTTACTAAAGGTTAGAGTTGAAGTGGTGTGTATATCCTGAAAGACAAAATTTCCCTTTGCAAAGAAGCTAACTTAAGACTTCAACCTCTGATGTGTTTGGTACAAACTGCTCTTTCTACACAAACAGAGAAGAGCAGAGAGGCTACAGAAAAGAGGTGGGTGCTAATGTCATATTTTTAAAAATCATAATGAAAACCCAAGTTAAGGCCAGGCCTTTCATGACCCTCTGAACAGCACCAAGAAAGACCGCTGAATTCTAAATCAGTCATCTAATTCTAAGAGCTGCTGTTATGCCCCAAAACAAGTCAGGCCCTGAAAAAGAGGTTTCTTCTTTACCATTCTAGGTGACTCAGTAACAAAAGCTACACTTTCCATTCTGTTCCCATAAAACAGAGTCCAACACTGAGAACAAAGCTCAAATCTGAGTGGCTTGTAGAAAAAGGACTGGTATACAGTATGTTTTGTTTGACTTTTGAAGGGGTGGGGGGTAGAGTTAAGCATCAAATACAAATGATTCAAGCCATCTGTTTAGGTATTTCGGACTAGAATTACATTACATCGACCTTCCTCTAGGTACAGGACGTCCCCGCCCCGCCCCCCGGCCCCAAAGAGATTTACCCCTAGGTGAAACAGAGTCAAAGGCCTCTAGTGCTAGCCAGTTCAGTCAGCTCCTCCTTGATGTGCTCGATGGAAGCCACGTCTCCCTTTAGCTCAGCCTCTTTCAGGGCCTCCTCATAGACATATTTGGCTTCAACAAAGCTCGCTAAAACGAGGAAGGGAAAGCAGAAAACTTTTAAAAATAGGAAGCCCAAGGGAGAAACTTCAAGAATTTAAAGGATTAAACAGGCTTCTAAATGATCCCCTCCTCTGCTAGACCTGAATTTGGGGCGAGAAGTCCAGAGGTAGGAGGAGCTGGCATCAAAGATGCCCTCCTGGGTTCCTGAGTTGGGAGGCCTCCATTTGACCTGGAGGGTCTTCATCAAGAATCAAAGGAGCTCACATATGGCTAATTCTCTGCCAACACAGGCCTAGCAATATGGTGGCCATTCCAACTTTCAGTGCCCTCTTCTGATCTACTCTTCAATAAGAGGGTACAGGGGGACAAAAAGAACCTCCAGGAGGAAGGTGCTATCTCTAAATGCTTCCTGTATCCTCTTCTCTGCTGGCAGGGTCTCTTCCTCCCTTGCTGTCTCCTATACCTGTACTTAGGACCCTCCCCCATTTATCTTCCCCTCTCCCCAATACCTTTGTGCATCAATATCCCTGCCATGTTGCTGAGCACTCGGTGAAGCTCAGGGTGCTCAATCTGCCTTGCCAGTTCCGATGCCCTTTTCACATACGTGTAGGCCTCATCAAAGCGGCCTTGTGCATCCAAGGTAGTGGCCAGGTCGTTCATTAGCACTACAGTCTGCATCAAAAAAAATGCAAAGGCAGCTTGGATAGTGTGGGCATTGGCACCCTTCTCTGTTTCCCCGGGGTGCCTTGGTCATGCGGGCATCATCATCGCATACAAGCAAATACACAAAATACACAAGCAAAAAATGGTCAGTCACACGGGGATTGCTAGTCATGTTTTCAAATAAAATACACAGGAGTATCAAGGAAACCAATTCTACTGAAACAAAGATGTCATTTTGTTCCCCTCCCCTGAAATCCATCTGTGGAGCCTGTGTTAAGCCCTGCCCTAGACCTTTTCCTGTTAGCAAATGTTTTGAGATTACAGCTGCACCTGTTCACACTTCCACCTTGTAAGCTCCAAACATTTCCTAACTAGCAGAATAAAACTTCCCACTTACCCTAGAGGTGGGCCTTCCAGAAGCCTTACCTCTGTAGAACAGATTAACTCCATAATTACTGAAAAAGCTGCCCCAAATAGACAGAAAAACTAGATGTTTTACACACTAGGAAAACACCTTCAGTACTTTGTATACAGTTTTGACAAGCAGAGTTACAGAATCTGTCCCCCAAACAGGGAATGAAACAAAAGCTAAATGGGGCCATTTGGTGTAGGAAGCTGCCCTAGGATTCAGCATAATAACTGAGGTTCAGAAGGCTCTTAAGTTTTGAGGAAAAGCTTAAATTGTGTCCAACTGTTGGAGGAGGCGGAGAAGCCCAAACAGCTTCAAAAGGTGTGGACAGTTTAAGGAAGTAAGCTCACCCTTGTCCTCAACAACACAAACCACTTGATTCTCCAATTCAGCCAGATAAAGCCATCACATACTTTGAGATTTGCTTCTCAAATTTCCTGCTCACCTTATGCTGGGACATAGTGAAAATGTCTACACTGACCACCTCCATCACTTCCCCTCTCACCTCCTCCAGGTTTCAGGCTATTTTTATCCTTTTTTTTGGTTCTTTCTCTGGAGAGTTTCCAGCTCTGCTTGGGCTTTCTGTAAGTGTGGTAAACAGCAGGGACATGCTGGCTGGCAAAGGAAAACCTGACCTGGTTCTGAACAAGAAGGGAATGTGTTCTGTTGGATTTCTAGAGCCCCTCTGACGATGGTCAGCATGGTACTGGGCTTTCTGGCTACAGCAACAACAGCCCATGTCTTCAGGAAACAACTCCCCCCAGAATAACTCAGGAAATAAGTTACTTCACCCACACTCAGACCAAAGGTCATCTATTCCAGTTTTACTCAATGATCCAAAAGCAGTTCTATCTCTCCCCCTTCCTCCCTTCTAACAGTATGGCATTTTCTATTCTGAATGTAGAAATTTCACCTTAGACTTCTTCACCCTGATTTTTAAGGCAGGATAATGAATGCACAGCCCTCTACCAATAAGCCACCAAGGTAGCAAGCAGCAGTTGTCACCTGTGGGTGTCTTTCTCCTCGTATCTCTCTGGAAATCTGCAATGCTTTTTCATACATTTTTTGTGCATCGGACAGTCGGCTGATATCAAGGAGGTATCGAGCATAGGAGTCATAGCACATGCCCAGAAGGAGATGGGTATTGGCTTTCTCTTCGGCTAAAAACCAAGCAAGACCATGTGGATGGAAGGGAAATGAGGGATCGTCCCTCCCTCCCAGCTTCCGATGCCATGGCCTCATTCCCTTGTGAATCAACCCATCAGTCCCTGAGAATTCCAGCTCCTAGATACCAATGCGAGACAAGCAGCAGCACCACTGCACTGCCACCACCAGGACCCATGTAATTATACCCCAATCTCAGAATCAAAGTAGGTTCTCTTCATTCATTGATGAAAACTGCTGTCAAGAGAGTTGGGACAGTTAATGGTCACTTGCCCATGGAAGGCAGAAATGGTTTGGATACCTAGAAACTGACTTAGAGTTGACTTCTAGACTTTATTTTTTGCAGTTATTAAGTATCCGATGGTCTGGAAATTCCTCACACTTCAAATTGAATTCAGGAGTTAAAGTTTCCCACATTATTCATCCTACTTCCAGTTAATTAATCTATTAATTTGCTGGCATTGGAATGAACTTTAACACATTAGCTAGTAAAATTCTGTCCTTTCTGAGTTTACTACCTGCCTGACTCCCATTTTTTGGAGGTTAAGAACTTAGGTATTTTAAATTAAAAGACCCAGACTTGTGACTGAGCTGAGTACAGGAAGGAAAACATCAATGTCTTCCTCTTTCAGCTTCCTAAAGGATCCTGGGCTGTATGCTCACTAAAAGGTGGCAGTTAAAGTGGCCATATCTGCTCAGTGACTGTCTCCAAAGAAATAGCAGAAAATACAAACTACTTTCTGATCAGTACCCAAAGTACATAATTCATCTCTCTTCCACTTTAACTAAGAAACTTCCTTCTCTTTTCTGCAGTGCATTAGGAAAAATCCCTCTCAGATGAGACCTGGATTCTTTACCTGGCATAATTTCTTCTGTTAATGCCTTCTCTCTTGTGATTTTTCTCTCCAGGGTTGAAATGCAGAACTCATAGCCAGCAAAAGCAAATTCCTGTCTGTAATGCAAAGAGCAGGGACGAGCAGTTCACCTTCAAGCTCCCTGACATTCTGCAGGGGGATCAGGATCAGACTTCTCTTTCGTCCAGCTAAGGCTTGAGTCACCACCAGAAAGGGAGGTGTGAAATGGGAAGATGGAAATAAGTCAAGTCTCTCAGAGCTCCCACCCACTCACCACTCAAACCTCCTCTCTTAAAAAGTCACACTATTCAGGTTAGCTTTTTGAAGGATATGTACCAGGTGCACTGCCACACAATTTCGGTGATGGAGATACTCCAATTCTGACACTGATCAATTGTTTGCAGCTGAGTCAGACTCTGTAAATGTTTATCCTCTGGCCATGAAAGCAGCATATCAATCCAAGCCCATATGATAAAGTAGGCCACAGCCAAAATGAAATGAATTTCTGGGATGCCAGACAAAGTTGATGGTTTCTGACCCTCTGAAAAGCAGGCGGCTTTACAAGAGTGTTTTTTCCGACATCCCAAGTCAAAGTCTTCCCTCCAGCACCAAGCCTGCCCTGTGATGCCTGCTGCCCTAAGGGCCCTACCTTAACTTACCTTTTCAGGGTAGCATAGATACTGGCCAACTTTAGGGATATTTCAATTATTGCATTGTCCTCCTATTGGAAGAAAATGACATTTAAAGACTGTAGAATTCCTTCCTAGATCATTTTAGGTAATAATAACTGTCATTTATATAACATGCTAAGGCTTACAAAGACCATCATTTAAATTACCTGGTTTTAGCTCGTAATAACCCTGTGGGGATACATTTTTCAGATCAGGAAACTGAGCCTGAAAGGTTAACTGACCTGTCCAAAGTCCTACTGTTGGCTTTGACCCTAAGTCTCCCTCTAGCACTCCAAGTACCAAACCATATCATATGACTTCATGCATCAGGGTACTACCTCATGGTCTGTGTGTCCCTCACTGTCACAGTTAAAAGCTCAATTAAGAAACCACTACATTCCTGGCATAGCAGGCCAGCATGGCTGCAGGCTGGCATTCCTATTTTGAGGTGGAAGATGGAGAATCAGAAGGGTGGTTTTGCTGCTGCGGTCAGAAATAAAACATACGCTAAGAGAAATGCCCTTTCATGAAGACGCTGATTTGGGACCACTCACAGCTAACAAGAGTCACTATTCTTACCTGCTTCATGCCCCCAATCAGGAGATGGCTCATTGTTGCTTTAAAGAGCTTTTCTGCCTAAAATAAGAAGTAAGAAATTGTATAAGTGGTCTCACCATTCCATAAAGGGTCACAGAAAACACTCTGATGAGGGTTCCCAACAAGGGGTTTACAGAATAACTCTCTAAAAGGACATTAAGAGGTGACAGAAGATGGCAGGTCTCCTGAGCTTGTCTATTTATAGATCTTAAGGAACACTGTGATACAGTACGACTTCAACTTAAATGAGTTCATCTGCTCTCCAGACAAAGATCTCCTGGAATTTCAAGCCTAATATTTCATGGATTCAGAGTCTAATAAAACATTTGCTTACTTTTTCAAGCTGATTCCTCATGAATGCTAAGTTAGCCATCTGTAAAGGAAAGAGAAGTCAAATCAAAATTATTTTTCCAATTGGTGCACTGCCTCCATCATTTTTATCAGAATCTAAGACCCATTTTTCTTAAAGTGAGAGACGAGCATGACCAAAGGGCCATCACTAACTAGAAGTCATCACTGTACAAGGAGAGCGATGGGCATATATTTCAAACCATGCTGATAAAGACCAGGCTAGCACTTAACCATTTCTTAAAATTCCCTGAATATTTACAGAAGTATTACTATGTAGTGGAGCATTCTGGTGAATTTTCAGCTCCTCCTACAATGCTTGACACACAGTAGGCCCTTTATAACTGCTTGTGGATTGACTATGCATAAGAATTGAGCTTATAATCATCAACAACCCCCTCCAACATTGAAATTAAACTCACCTTACAGATGGAAAAACTGAGATACGTAAACGTCACCTTATATGTTTTGTCCTCTTGAGACCCAGAAACAGAAAGCAGGAGGCTTAACAACCCCTCTCCTGCTTTTGGCCCAGCAACAGTATGAAAAGCATTACCATATCATAGGTGTAGATGATGGCCTTCTTGATATCTGCCTTATGAGCAAGATGAAGGGCCTCATGTAAAATTCGCTCTGCCTCCTCCGGGTCCTTTTTCATAATACTCAACTGCAGGCAGAGAGTGCAAAGGAGAACATCTAAGGAGGGGTAGCTATGCAACCGTGGCTAGTGATTTTATATATACACACACATACATGTGTATGTATATGTATGTATGTATACATATGTATACATATGTAAAAGTATATGTACATACATATATAAAAGTATATATACATACATATACATAAAAGTATATATACATGCGTATATACATATATAAAAGTATATATACATACATATATAAAAGTATATATACATACATATACATAAAAGTATATATACATACATATATAAAAGTGTATATACATACAGATATAAAAGTATATATATACATGTATAAAAGTATATATACATACATATACATAAAAGTATATATACATACATATATAAAAGTATATATACATACAGATATAAAAGTATATATATACATGTATAAAAGTATATATACATACATATATGCATATATAAAAGTATATATACATACATATATAAAAGTATATACACATACATATATACATATATAAAAGTATACATACATATACATATATAAAAGTATATACACATATGTAAAGGTATATATACATACGTAAATACATATGTAAAAGTATATGTACATACATATATAAGTATATATACATACATAAGTACATACATACTATTCCTTATTCCCTCAAATATTTCCCAATTACATTAAAAAACTGACATTCTCTTTCTAACATCCCCCTCCCGTTCTCCTTGATCACGCCCGTGGCGTCGGGCGCACGTTATCTCCCCCTCAGGGGCCTCCACTCGGGTCCCCGCGGGCCTGTCCCGAGGCCCCCTGGGGTGCTGGAGGGCGGCGTCCCCCCTCCCCCCAGGTCTTCACCAGGGGCCTCACCTTGGCCCGCTTGAGCATCTCGATGATCTTGAGCTCAGTCTCGGAGGGCGGGCTCTCCGCCTCCTCGTCCCCCTCCTCCTCCTCCTCCTCCTCCACCTCGGCGGGGGCGCTTTTGAAGAACCACGACACGGCTGCTGGCGAGAGGGGGCGGGCCCGGTCACCATGGCAGCGCAGCGCCGTCCCCATGGCAACGGGCGCCCCGCCGCCCCCGCCGCCCCCGGCTCCCGCCCCGCCGCCCCCGGCTCACCCGCCAGCGCCACCACGCACAGCCCGCGGGCGGAGCGGCCCTGTCCGAGGCGGGAGGGCTTGGCGGCCACGTCGGTGCTTCGCCGGCCGCCGCCGCGGGGCCCCGCCAGCAGCAGCCGCGCGTAGCCCCTCCGACGCCGGCCCGCGGCCGCCAAGAGGCCCCGGCCGAGGCTGCGACTCAGCGGGCCCCACATCCCGGGCTCCGGCCGCGGAGGGGACGGGTCCGGAAGCAGCGGGCGGCTCGGGACAGCGAGTCACGCGGCCGCTTCTCCCAGAGGAGCCGGGCGCGCAGAGGTCCCCGGGAGGACGGGGGCGGAGGGTGGGCCGGCTGTCACCCGGGCCGGCCGTGGCACCGGCCTCGCAGCTCCAGCTCCGACACTCCCGGGAGCCGCCGGCAGCTAGGCAGGCCGGCCCAGACTCCGCCCTCTCCCTCCCACGGCCCCGCCTTCGGCCCTACCACGTGCCTAGGAGTCCCGCCCCCCGCGTCGTGGAAGCTTCCCCGGCCCCCTACTTCCGGGGACGGAGGCCGAATGGTCCCAAACCTTCCGCCTCCGACCTAGAAGGCCGCGGTGCTCCCGTTTCCGGGCTTGCGTAAGAACCTTGGGGCACGTGACCTGCCGGGGCAGGAACTACATCTCCCAGGGTGCGTAGCGCCTACCCTAAGAATCCGCGGGCGCTGGAGCTCGGGGAGGGCGGGAGCGGGAGCCCTAGAGGGTGACCCGAGAAGCCCGGAGTCCGGCACAGACCTTGGCCTTGAATCACCCCTCGCGCGGGTCGGACCTTCCCCTCTCCCACTCGGCGGGTTTTCAAGAATCCAGCCTCCACGTTTGACAGATGAGGAGACTGAGGCCTGGGGGGGGGCGGCTAAGGCCCCCCACGGGAGCCGCAGGGTCGGGGCCTGACCCGCGCTTGGAGATCCACTTGTGTCCCTGTCCCCAGGGCGCCATGGAGGCCACGCTGCCCGCGGTGCTGGAGGCGGTGCTGGGCGACATCGCGGCCACGCGCGGGGAGGCGGCTCGAGGTAGGGGGGCGTCCCGGGGCAGCCCGGAGGGGGCGGGGCAGGAACCTCGTGGGGGCGGCTTTTCCTGCAGCGACCGGCAGAGGATGCCCCTGACCAAGGAACCCTGCTGCCCGGGGCCGCCGCCTTGTGTGGGGCTGCGGAGAGGGCAGGGGGCCTGGGTGCCAGTGCTGTCACTCGGCGTCTGCCCCTGCCCGCACTCCCCAGGGCTCGCCTGGGGCCTCTCGGGTAAGAGGGGCGGGGCCTTCCTTCGGAGCCGTGGCTGTGCCCTGCGGATCCCGGGCACCCCCTCGAAAACTCAGCCGAGCTTTGTTCCTGCTGCCCATCAGAGGCAGGGACTGCCCCTCTTAGCGGGAGCCCAGCACACAGGAAGCATTTGATAGGTGTTTTTTCATTCATTTATTACTATGTGCTTGGCCGTGTGCTAAATACACCCACCTTCAAGGCGATTATACTAATATATAATATATAGTCTACATATAATATAGACTATATATTATATTATAATAATTATATATTATAATGTGTTATATAATATAATTATATATTCAATTATATAAGGGGAAACACACATCTAGAGGAGCCATGACCAGGAGAGGGGGCTTTGGTCTGGGAAGTCGAGGTAGAACCACAGAGCAGTTGCCTGTTCCAGAGGCTGTGCTAAGGCTGGTTTAATTACAGTGCCCAGAGCAAGAGGTGGAAGCAGGGAACAGGGTGGTGATACTTGACCAACAGCAAGTCCTGAAATGTCCAGGATCAAAGGGCACTCTCATCCAACTGGACAGCTAGGCTGGGGGAGTGGGGAGCATCACTGAGCTGAAGATAAATTATAGGTACAGTAAGGTTGTCCAGACCAACTCCCTCGTTTTATAGAGGCTCAAAGAGTTAAAGATATTTGCTTGAGGCCACACTAGTAAATAGTGTTGTTTTTTAACGTGTGTGTATACGTATGTGTGTATACCATGTATCCACAATATGAGTGTATAGATAGTATATGTACATATATATGCACACAAATTTGATATATAAACACTTGCCTCTAGTTTTTTAATTGATCTTATTTTTAGGAGTAGCTTTCATTTTTCCATCCCCTTCATTTCCAAATCTCTCTTCTCCCTCCCCACCTAGTGAGCCATCCTTCATAACAAAGATTAGCCATGAAATAGAGCATTTCAGCCAAAAACCAGGCGCCACCTCAGCAATGCCTGAAGATAGCTGCTGCATTCATCCACATGCTTCTGCAAAGGCCCCGTGTTTTCTCTACTCTTCCAAATGTCTGTTTAAAAATGGTTTGGTATTGCATTGGTATCACTCAAAGAGACATCGCCATTTTCAAGGGAGTGTGCAAGAACAAATCAACTCCCTTTGTCTGGTTTTTAGTCAAAACAGCTGTGAGTGAATGTGCTTAAAAGAATCCACTGGTTGCTCATGTGTTCTAATCCCAGAAAGAAAAACAGCTTTTTCTGAACTCCTCCAGTGAGAGAAACCACTGTTGTTTCCTACGGAAAGCAGATTGTCTTCCAGGATGAAAACCTGCTCAGACATTCAGTGGCTCCCTATTGCTTATTGAAAGTTTAGGGAATTGCAACTTAGGGATATGACCTAGGAGTCCACCTGGCATCTTCCTGGCTCCGGATTTCCGGGAGGGGAGGGGACAGGATGGGAGTGGAGCAGCCAGTAGGGACAGTGACTAGAGCATTGGGCTTGGAATCAGGAAGACATTTTCCTGAGTTCAAATCTGGACTCAGATACTTACTAGCTGGGCAAGTCACTTCACCCTGTTGGTATCATTTTCCTCAGATGTAAAATGAGCTGGAGAAGGAAAATCCCAGATGGGGTCACAGAGTCAGACAGAACTAAAACAGTAGAACATTTTAATTTCTTCACAATCCTTTTCCTTTGCACATTGTTAAACCCTTTCTCGTAAATCTCAATGGAAAAGTTAAAGAAATGAGAATTGGTTACGGAGATGACCCTTTATCCAGATTTTATACTCTTAAGCAGTGAAGTCCATTTATCGGCTTTTTCATAATTCTAATCGTGTTGGGAAGGAGGTGGAAATTGAAAAGGCCTCCCTTGCGGAGGTGAACTGGTGGTAGGGCTTGTAAGGCCATTATTGCTAAGGATCAACATGTGGGCTCATCAGTTAGCGTTCAGGAAGGTGACTGAGTTTTCTTCCCCTTTTTTGTTTTGCAGTGCCTGATGAACTCCTCTTGGCGTGAGTATTTGTTCTTTTGAATTTGGGGGGAACTTTGATTGTCAGTGATGCTGGAGTGCGATGCTTTTCATAGATCTGAACTTGTCATTCGTCATGAGGTCAGACAATCTATGGCTCCCTATCGTTTATTGACAAAAGCTTAAACTTCTCCACCTGGCACTCCCAGCTCTTCACAATTTTGTGCCACCTGTCTTTCTAGCCTTATGGCTTACCTCCATATGTTCCATCCAGATTGGACTACTATCCTCCCCAACATCCCTGAAATAAGTAAACAAGTAGATGCCTAAAACTTAACCTCCTTGCCTTCCTGCACCCCACTCCCTCTACCTGGAATTCCCTTCCTTCTCTGCCTAGTGAATTCCTATCCAGCCATTAAAGCCCACCTCAAATGCCGCTTCCTTCAGGAAGCTTTTCCCAGTTACTTCTCTCCCTGCCCCCAGTGGAGATGATCTCCCCTCAACACCTGCGTGTATCTGTGTGCGTGCGCATCTGCGCGTGTGTGGGTGCGCGTGCGTGCGCGCGTCTGCGTGTGTGTGCATGTTGACGCTTTCTATCCTGGAGTCTTACTCTTCTTGACGGGAAGTCCCATGAGGGCAGGGATCGTGTCTTTTCCAACCTTTACATCAGTAAGTTAATTAATAACCACTTATTAAGCGCTCACTTCCTGCCACACGCTGTCCTGGGCTATGGAGAGATAAGACAAAAGGGAATCAGCGCCTGCCCTTATGGAGCAGTGGGGTCAGGGTAGATGAGACGCTGCGCACAGATGAGCCTGTACACAATGCTAGGTGTTTGGTGAGGTGTGGGGGAGTTAGGAAAGATCACGCGGAGAAGAAAGGAACCCGAATTTGGAAGGAGATGAGGTAGTTTAACAAGTGACTGTGCAGAAGGAGTGCATTCTGGGTATTGGGGACAGCCAGTGCAGTGGCATGGAGAAGAACTGGTGTGGAGGCCTTGGACGTAATGAGAGGGGTCAGGCACCAGGGGCTCTGGGCAAGTGGAACAAATAAGACTTAGCGCTGCTTGGGTGAGGGGGAAGGAGGAACTGAGGATGACTCGAGATGCCAGCCTGGGGATTGGGAGGATGGGAGTGCCCTCAACAGAAACAAGTTTGGGGGGAAGCATCCGAGTTCTGCTGCAGACATGCTGAGTTTGAGATGCCTTTGGGATGACTGAGAGGAGACTCCAAATACACAGCTAGTTGAGCGGGGTTGGAGCTCATGGGAGGGACCCTAGAGGTCCGAGGCTCTTTCACACAGAGGTGAGTCTGTGAGAGCTGATGGGGTCAGCTAGAACCCAGGGCTTCCTTGCAGGTAGGAACTGGGATAGGAATAGAGGCCCACGGAAAGAAGAGTGAGACAGGCAGGAAGGAAATGAAAACCCATGAGAAGGGTACCCAACAGCTGCAGGGGGTCAGGGGTGAGCACCAAGAAACCACCCTTGCATTGGGCTCTTAAGAGATCAGGGATAACATGACTGATGAGTTTGTTCAGCACTCTCTGTGCCTAGCACAGTGTCATGCACACAGTGGTGCTTATTACATCTTTGTTGTATGTGACATATGAGGTTCATGTTGATTGACATGAATTTTCCTATCAGAGAAAGAAAGCATTCAGTCTGGGGGGGCAGGGAGAGGGTTTCCCTCCCCTCTAAATAGTGTCCTTCGCTATCCTTCCATATATGTTCATGTATGTACATATACATGTACACACAGTAATATGAGTGTCTGTGTTTGAGTGTGTTGACTTGGAATGAAGTTGGGTGGATGTGCCCAGCAAGGTGGAAGGCCAAATGCTGAATGGGATGCCTTCGCCATCCTCAGGCTGCAGGTCTTAAAGGCTTTAATCTTATTAAATGTGTTCTAAATTAGGAACATTCTTTCAAAAATAGAAAGGCCTCTCAGCCTGCAGTGTGACTCAACCTTCTTCTAAACCATCTTGACCTCAGGAGTCCCCTGGTCTCTACTTGTTTCCACTGAAAATTGACTGGAGGTCGGCCATCCACATTGAATATGGTATTAATCATATTCAAGGAGGAATATTGTTTTCAGGCCTTTATCTCCTACTCTCTGTCTCTCTATAGTGGGTGCTCCTTGTTTTTATGAAAGCTACGCCTCTTATTTCTCTAAAAGTCCAAGATTTGTAAAGCTCTTCCAGGTGCGTGGCAAGTCCTGGGAATCCCAACTTGGGACTGAGATCGCGCCCCAGTAGGGAGTCTTTGCAGGAACCAAGAGGGAGAGCTTATTTTCTTCAGTCTTTCTGGATTGGATCTTGTCTGAACCAGAAAGAAAATTTCCCTCCTCTCCAAGCATTGGCAAAGTTTGGCCTATAAAGCAATTTCTCATTTTTAATTTACCCTAAATTGAAGGGGAGACTGAGCTGGGGTTGGGTTCCCTTGGGGAGTATTTGTAATGGGCCTACAACAAATAGTGAAATACTTTAGAAAAGACAGTGAAGAGCAGCATATGTTGAAGGTTCATCTCAGGGGCTTCGGACACTCCCAAAGTGGCCTTGTTCCATCCTCTCCCAGCATACATACTGTGCACCCCAGAGAGGCTGCCGAGTTGGATCTGACCAAAGGTGTGTAGAGCTGTTCCCCTCCCTGTACCAGAGGGTATGCAGGATTGAAACCTTATGCCTCACCCCACTCACTCTTTACATCTACTGATATCTCTCCACATCTGAGGCACAGGGCTGTCACAAGGAAAAGGACATTTACCAGTTGCCTTTAGGTACTCGCAGTCTCCTGGATCATGGCAAAAGGGTAGCATTTCAAATTGATAGCATTAGGGAGGCCTGATAAGGTGAGGATAATGTGGCAAAGGAGGTGGGGCATCCCCAAGGGCCCAGAGTAGACCTAGTGGAAGCTGCTGATGGGCTTTCATGAGCTCCAAGCCCACTTATAAAACTTTGAGGATGCTACAGTAAGGCCCTCAAAAAAGGCGGTGCTCAAGCATTGCTCATGCCCCGTTGGAAAGAGGGCTGGCTCCATTCTTTCTCCTGATTTTTGCACATTCACTTATTGTTCATTGCATTTATTTGGAGGATGCCAGATGGCTGATCTGAAGTCTTTCTGTTTCCTAGGCTGAAATTTATATTTGGTCCATCTGCCGTCCAGGCCTTGGATCTTGTTGATCGACGTTCCATCACTCACATCTCCTCTCCTAGTGGAAGAACCGTATACCAGGTAGAGCTTATTTGGGGGAATTTCCAAGCTGGAAAATTCCCGTTACATTTAAATTGTGTGTTTACTGGACTCAATATGGAGGAATGCTGTAGTCAAATTACTTCCTGTACTGTTATGAAAGCATTTGACTTGATGGGAAACATTTGACTGTTAGTAATTGAAATAGAATCCATTTGCAACCTCACAATTATCCAGTGGAATGAGCCTTAGACTGAGAGTGAATGGCATTTAATATGGGGCCACAGCAAGCTGAATGTCAAAAATGATGCATCTTTCCCTATGACATAGAACAGGAAATGAAGACACTATTAAAGATTTGCTAATGCATGGGGGGAAAAACAGAATTCCCTCTTTTTCAGCTCTCTGAAGGTCGGTCAGGTTGTGGCTTTTTTGGTGGACAGTACCAGAGTCATGATTGTTTCAAAAAGATTTTTAGCATCATATTATCTTTCAGTCACCAAGCAGTTAAGTCCCTACTATATGCCAGGCAGTGTACTAAATACTGAGGAAATAAAGAAAGGCAAAACAGTCCCTACCCTCAGGGAACTCCCATTCTAGGCATTAGAAGCAAGGGCCTGAAAAAGGTCTCCTCTTGAAGGAGGGGGTAGAGATGACTCTTGAAGGAAGCTGGGATTCTAAGGAGCCCAGTGGGGAGGGGGTCAGCCCATCAGTTCAAAGGTGTGGAAATGGGAAATGATTGTGTATGAGGAGTCATAGGTCAGTGAGCTGGATTGTACGTAAAGGAAGACCCCTGGAAAGGGTGTAAAAGGTTCACTGGAAGGTTCCAGATTGGGAAGAGCTTTAAATGCCAGACAAATGATTTAATATTGGATCTTCGAGGTAATAGGGAGCCATTGGTGTTTTTGAAGAGAAGAGAGGTACCCAATGCTGCCAGCTCCTTCCACTCACGTGTCAGGTCATGTTGTTTGACACTGTTAAGTAGGTATGTAGAGTTGGACAAAACCTGACCTTGATCCCTCTCTCTAAGCAGACCAAGGCAGTGGTGTTCAGTACTTTGTAATTCAGAAACTCCACTGGAATTTACTTGCTTGAGGTCAAGGAGCATTTCAGCTGGATCACTCTGTCCCGGGAACTCTGCAGCCCACCAACCTTTGCCCTGCCCTTGGCCATGGAAGCTCCAACCCTCTAGATGTCATCATCTTCCTGCTAGAGATGGGATTTGCATATTGTCTCCAATTTTTTATGTAGTCAAAAGGCCCCAGCTCTTCTTAAGAGAACAGAGGCTCCCGGAGCTGATAGCTCTTCCCACGTCCTCATGTGTCAACTTTGTTTTGATTCTTAATCCCAGCATAGCACTTGACCTAGGTCAGGCTGGCTTCTAGCCATATCCTCATTTTAAGTGGGCTGCCCACAGCTGTGCCATTCACAGTGGATTTTCATTTACTATGATTCGTGGCTCTCCAGTGACCCAGTTATTAGCTAAGAGCCTAATGACTTTGCTTGAGATGTTTTTCATCATAGTTGACTTTTTACTTTTCCCAGTGGTTATTTTCATTTGTTTCATTTTCATTATTCACATCCTGTGTTATATTGGGTTGCCTTATTTATTGTAAGAATGCTAACTTCCTAGGAGTGTGGCGATCAGCCCAGACTCTGAGTGAAACGGGGCTGTGGAAACTTCACACCCTTGGGATAGTTTTTAATGGGCCCATTTCATTGTACTTGGCCAGTGTCAAGGGTCTTCAAATGAAGGAGAAGATTGAAAAGATGTTCTGGTGGTCTTTCTAGGAGCCACTGTTAGTTATCCTCGGTATAAGACCTTGGTACCAGAGCTGGCCGTCTTCCCACGGGACCCCTGTCTAAGTGCTGTCTGTCCTATATCATGAGTACCCAGGTTTTATGCCAGATGCTTGCCTGCAGGTTTCAGTGTGTTCCACTTATTCACCCACTTGATACATTTGGGAAGTGGGGGCCAGTCCTTCTCGTCAGCTTGGTTTGATCACAAGACCACAAGCTTAGGACGGGAAGGGACTTTGGACAATCATCTGATCCAACCTCTCATTTTACAGAGGAGGAAACTGAGGCCCAGAATATTAAGTGACTTGCCCACAGTCACAAAGTGAGTAAGTACCTGAGGCAAGATTTGAACTCAGGTCTTCCTGACTCCAAATCCAGCCATCTATCCATTGCATCTTGGAGCATCCTCCCACCTTTTGAATAGATGACGTGCCCTTCAGTTAAGTCTTCATCTCTAGAGTTGACTGGGAGCAGATCAAAGTTCCTTTGGGTAGTCATGTACCCACAGACACTTGCTGTCTAATGTATCCCCTTTTAAAAACAAAGCAAAACTAAGACCTTTACCATTGCCCACTGAGAGGGTTCAGGCCTGTTTTGAGAAGAGGAGTCACTTTCTGGCCAAGATAAGTGTCATTATTTGCTTGGACTTAGAGTGGAAGAAAAGTAAGAATAAGTTTTCAGTTTTCCACCTCCCGTAACACTCCTTGGCTCACACCACTAAATGGTTTACATCAAAGGTTCAGCCAGCCTTGTGTGGCCAGGGAAGGTGGCACCAGCTGATCGATGCTATGATCCACAGACTAGGCAGCTATTTAGAGCACATGGAAATTCATTCCATCCCTGTGTGCTCCCTGACCGCTCCCTGACCTCCTGTTCCATCCTGGAAGGCAGAGAAGCACTAGGCAGAGGCATCCCTTCTTTAAGGACCCTTTCATTTGTCCAGGAAGAAGCCTGAAGCCCAACAGTGGTCAGAACAGTTTGGTTAAAACTTGAGCTAGAGAGCCTGAGGCTTGACGACCAAGGGCTGAGGGCCGAGCAAGCCCAAGGTGGTTGCCCAGCCACAGAGGGTTGCACACTCCGCACACATCCCCTCCTCTTTTGACAGTCTTTCCCACCTCCTGCCTCTCCTGCTGTAATTGGGGTTTTTTCTACCATTGCTCCATGGAGAAGTAGCACTGAGCTCCATTAAGTTGGGACTCAGGGCCACCAATGCTGGATGGTTAGTTTCATTCGAATGCCTACGGGGGGTCAGGTGCTGGCTGGGCACTGCTGAAGATGCCCAGGTAACTAACTAAGCCAGTGTTCTGCTGTCTTAAGTTAATGGGAGTAGGGAGGTGTGCCACACATAGCTATAATGCAAAGGAAGCTCTAAGGATGGTGAAGCCTCGAATGATTTGGTAATGTTCAAATGAGCAGATTAGAGAAGTATCCAAGGAAAATCATTGAGCTTAGAGGGTCCTTAGAGGTTCATCCCCCTCCTCTGATATATGAAGAAACTGAGTCTGAGAGGTTAAGAATAGTGTTCAAAGTCACTTAGGTAATAAATAATAGCCAGGCAGGTTAGGTAGGATTTCAACAGGTGGAAGTGTTAGGAAGAGTGTTTCAGGGTTGGCAGACATTGTGAGGCAAGGTGGAAAAGTGTGAGATGTGTTGAGATCTAGAACTCTCTGGTTGGAATTCAGAGCATATAGTGGCTGCAAAACAGATTAAAATCAGATTGTGGAGGGTTTTGAATTGGCAGGCCTGGATCCCAGATCTGGAGTGGGAAGGGCCTTCAGAACCCCCTTTTACAGTTGGAAACTGAGGTTCCAAAAAATGAGATGACTTACCACAGGTAACTCAGTTGTGACTGTCTTGGGCAAGAATCCAGCTCAGGTTTTCCTGACTCCAAACCCAGCACTCTGTTCACTGTGCCACCTTGGCCAAGGACTTTGAACTTTATTGAGTAAGTAGGAGACTGTCATGGAAGGTTTTTGAACATTAGACTCTATTACCTTGACAATAAAGTAAGGTTATCTCCAATAAATTGGTTAGAATGGGAGAGTAGAAACCAGGAGGCACCCTAGGAGCATCTTGCCATATTCTAGAGGAGTGATAAGGGCCTAAGACCAGAGGAGGAGAAAGAAAGACCACAGAGGGATTCCTGGGAAGATGGCAGAGAAAGCTTACCAGGAAGCTGTGCTCCTCACAGATCTCGGAAAAACAACAGAAAAGCTGGCAATTTTCTGGAAGGTTTAAGGTGAAGAAAAGCTCTGATATTATCAAAATTACATATTAAGAGAAACAAGGAGATATGTGCTGGTTGGCAGGTTACAGGAAATCTCGAGAGATAACCTCAGTTGGTTAATAGATGTTTTCTAGGAATTCAAGAAAGTTTTAAATTAATTGGGGATGGGGGGAAGGGAGGAGGAACTCATAAAAAAGTTGAATGGAATGAAGCTTAAAAAAGCAAAAGGCCATGACAAAAAGGTGTACCATTTGTGCTTAAGTTTCTTGGTTAAGTTCTCTGCTTGTGCAGATTGTAACCCCTCTTTGATTTCAGTGAGAGTCTTAATGAGTTGCTGGAGCCCAGAGTCTCTCCCTGTTGACCGCTGCCTGGTGCTGGATCTTCCACACTACAAGGCTGGCCTTGAAGGGGCTGGCAGATTGGTCATGACCAAGTCTATACCCAAAGGCTTTACTGTTTGGCACGTCCTGGCCCTGCCCAGGCCCCTCTGGGATAAGTGGCTTCTTGGCTGGCTTTCTATCTACCCTGCCACATTACCCAATCTGTGCATGAGAAAAATTTGTAGGAAGGGAAGGTTGGAAAATAATTGAACTGGAAACATATTTAGAAGCATTGCAATTAAGTGAAAATTTTGGCAGACATGTCTTGGAGGCACAGACACAGTGAAAAAGAAAAAAATCAGATCAATATTATTTCAAGAAATCTTCTGGGATGGTTCCCAGAACCATCCAGAACAAGGAACACTATGCAAGTAGAACATGCAGAATTCTAATAAGAAAATTAGAATGTGGACCACCCAGGCAGATCATTATCAAATTGCAAAGCTACATCAATAACCAAAAAAAAATTCTTTTCAAGCCACCAGAAGGAGAAAGGAAACTACCTATGACAAAATCAAAAAACGATGAGGCTAGAAAGGACTCTGAATATCATTTAATCCGGTGTTCTCATTCTGTACAGTAGCAGCTAAGGCCCAGAAAGGTGACTTGCCCAAGGTTCCCACTTTCAGCCAATATTCCCAGCCAGTTCTTAGGAATCGCTTAGATCAAGATCTCACCAGGGTTTTCTTTTTGTGGGGGAGGTGAGAGGGGAAGAAAGACATTTGAATAATGTCCATTTCAGTTTAAAGTATGTGTGCTGTGATCCCAGGCTCAGAATTCCTGAGATATCTAAGGCTTCTGTTGGAAGAGATTAGGCAGACATTTAAAATCCAAAATGAATATGAATTCCCCAGGAAAAGCCCACCCTTGTACCAAGCCTGTCCATCCAAACTAGACTGCTGGAAAAACAGAATCACAGGCACCTAACAACTAGTTAACGCTCCTGGTTGGAATCCTAATGTAAAGAAACACAAACCTATTGGGGGCAGGGGCACCAGGGAAACAAAACGTTGAGTTGGTCTAATGTTGAATATGACAGTTTGGCTCAAAAAGAAGATTATCAGAAAAGTTAATTCCAACATGTGCCGTAAGTCTTAGTTTGGTTTTAAGCATTGTGTGTGTGTGACCATGATCCATAGAGTTTTTCAGATAAAGAAAGAAAAGGTAGAGGAAGAGAACTGACCATCTCAAAGCAAATCACCTGATTTGGCTAATGGAGATGTTGTTTTGGAGCAAATGGAGCAAAACAGTGTTTTGTGAAGTCCGGGGAGGTTGTTATCACCAGGTGGAATCAAGAAAGGCTCCATGGAGAAAGTGGCATTTAAGTGGAGCATTAAAAGAGCAGTGAAACTTCCAGTAGGCGGGAGAGGAAAGGAGACATCTTAGGCATGGTGGGTAGCAGAGAGCTCTAGACACTGAGCACAGACATCTCAGGACCACAGCCATAGATCAGCAAAATTATTCTAGTCCTGGTATAAAGAATGGATGGAGGGCTGGGGAAGAGGACAGCAGGAAAATTCGTGGTAAATGTGGAGGGGATGTGTGGGTCCATCCTTCGTTGGCAGATTGGTTGCCAAAGAAGACCACGCCATCAGAGAAATAATGATATGACTTGCACTTGACTTTGTTTTGAGTGTGGGAGGGCTGTGCAGGTCACCAGCCTCACTTCTCCTCCAGAGCCATCTGAATCCAGTGACCAGATATTCATCAGGATGACTGGAGATGACCCAGGATGAGGCAATTGGGGTTAAGTGACTTAACCCAAGGTCACACAGCTAGTGAGTGTCTGGTGTCTGAGGTGAGATTTGAACTCAGGTCCTCCTGACTCCTGCACTGGTACTCTATCCACTGCACTACCTAGCTGCCCTGGATGGGATGTGAGGCTAGAGCCAGCGTCTGAATTCTGACTCATCCCATGTACAACTTGTAAGACCTTGGGCAAGTCCCTTTACTGGTCTCCCTCAGTTTCCTTACCTGCAAAATGGGGAGGCTAGACCAGATGATAACCAAGGCTCTTTCCCCCTCTAGATGTACAACCCTTTGTAATAGTACAGACAGATGGTGATGAGGATCTGTATTCAAATAGCTGTGAGTGATATAGAGGAGATAGAATCAACTTAATTAAGGCCAGGGTTATGAATGTGGGATATTGGGCAAACAGTGGCTCCACTGCTAGAAAGAATGAAGTCATGAGGAAGGGCCAGCCTGGGGGGGACAGACACTAACCTTGGTTTTAACATGTTGTTCTCCAACATGGTGGCGTTGGAGGCCTGGAAGGATTGCCCTGGGAAGCTCCAGCCCAGAGGTGATAATTGAAGCTATCGGGAGTAAGAGATTGCCCAGAAAGAAGGGTAGAAAAGGCCTGAGGATGTAGGGCCAATGGAGTCGGGCCATGGAGAAGTTGCATGGGAGGCTGCGGGGTGCCTGGGCCATGATGAGGTCTCCATTTGCCAAGAGCAGCAGAAACATCATGGATTCATTTGGACTTTTTAGGTGTCTCAGCACCAGGGCAGTCCTGACAGTGAGAGTCCCATGGGAGAAGCTGAGAGACCATGTGGGTGGTGCCAGCCTCTTCTTTGGTTATGGCCCGGCCCTTTGTAGACATGTCGGGAGGGAAAGCTAACAATATGGCTCCAGAGGAGGCCTGGCTTTCTTGGCCTTCAGTTGTCATCCTGAGGACCACAATTCACTTAGAGGATCTTTTCTGATTACCCTCGGCTTGGAGTGGCTTTTGGAGGTTCACCTGAGGGAATGAGGGGTCCTACTGTATCCAAACCCCTTCTGCCCCATCCCTGAAATATGTCCATCCACTTTTGCTGGCTGCAGGTCACACCTCTGAGCCCCCAGGCAAGGGATTGAGCCTCCGTGGGTCAGGACACCATCAGACTATGTGGCAGCTTTTAGGCAATGAGCCTCTTACCTCCAATTTGTTACAACCAAGACTATCTCTTCGTACCATTCACCCTCTTGAGCAGTGTGATATCACAGACCTTTCTAGTACTTTTCAGTCTCAAGAACAATCCGATTCATGGAGTCTGAGCTACAGAGGGCCTTGCTGACCACCTTGGCCTCCCTGTGAGTGAACTTGGAGCCCCTGCCCTCTGACTTCCTGCAGGGTGCCTGTGTGTGCTTGCTGGTCATCTCAGTGGGCAGAGATTTTAGGATTGTTCCCAGAGACAGAGTCTGTGAGCGTGTAAAATCCTACTCTGGATTCACGCTCTTTCTACCTCCACACTGCTGAAGGAAGGTGAAATCGGGGGCCATCCCCCACCCCAGGCCCTCCTTTGGGTCCCACTCCTCCCACCCCCATCAGGCAGCTGTGGAGGTCCTCCTTGTACATACTTTGTTCTAAGGGCCCTCAGAAAGGGTGTTGGGAATCACAAGGCCTGGGGGCTCCTTTTGGCTTTGGCATTTGCCCCATGATCACTCCACCGCACTTTCAGAATCTACTTCCTCCTCTCTAATATGGGGTTAATGTACTACCTGCCTTCAAAGCCAGAAGCCCTGGGGTCAAGTCCCAGTCCTGACATGACCTTAGCCAAGTTACCGAACATTCCAGTGCCCTCGGAGAGCAGGGGCTCACCAGCCTTGGTAGTGGGTGTTCCCTCTTCAGAGATCCCTGCTTCACAACGGTTGTGGTAGTGAGAAGGCACCTCCCACCAGCGCGGGCCCACTCCCCACTTTGAGTGAATCTGAGGCAGACACGTGTACCTTCTCCCTCTGTATGTGCGTGTGGGGTTGTGCCATGCAGTGGCTGAGGGTGAGAGGTGCAGCACTGAGGTGGGGAGAGAAGAGAGGAAGGAAGGACCTAGCCATTCCCAAGCAGGGATGAGCGCATCTCTGACCCCGGTCCTCACTCTCAGGAGACCCCAGAGCCTTAGTTCTGAAGCCTTTCCCGCTGTCTGGGCCAGGAAACTTGGGGATGAGGAGGGCATTGCTAAGCAACCATGGCTGTCTTTGCTGATGGGGGTCAGGGCCATTGGGGGGGAAGGCTAGACTGCCACAGGAAGCAGAATTTCCCCTTTTTGGGGACATCACCCAAGATTTCCCTTCTGGTGCAATACTCCACGTAACTCTTGGGTAATAGGATGAATGACGAGGGAGGGAGATGATTGGCAGTGCGGGTCTGGGGGCTGAACCTTCCCATATCCTTGGCCTGCAGGTGCTCGGCAGCTCCGGGAAGGCATACGTGTGTTTTGCCTCTTGCCATTACTGCTCGTGTCCCGCCTTTGCGTTCTCTGTGCTTCGGAAGAGTGACAGCCTGTTGGTAAGAGGGGGCTCGACGTGACCAAGGGTTGAAATAAACTGCAGTTGGTGGGATCATCCTTGCATTCTCTACTTATCTCTCCTGGGTTTGTCTACCCTGAGGGAATGTCATTTTTGGAAGACTATCAGTTTCCTGCTCAGTGAAACCCTTCCCGAGAGCTCTCCCTTTCACACTCATAGCCTTTCCACTCACAGTCACCTAGGAAGCACTAGACCTCGGCACATAAGAGGTATCTCCCCCCACCCCCACCTTGGGAGCCAATCCAGCTGCAGAGGGGATGGCAGCCTCCCTCAGCCTTCAGTTATTCATGAGGCCTCTTGTGGATCGTGGAGTCTTTGGAGGCCTGTGTTCCAGCCACGCTGCTTAATGGAAGAGGAAGCCAAGGCCCAGGAACATTCAGTGTCTGGACCAGCGTCACAAGGACGTTGTAAGGAGCAGAGGGTCTTAGGATTTGAACTCAGGCCTTGTGTCTGTAACCAATACTCTTTCCATTGCACCATGGTGGTTGTACCTACTACCCTTCCCCTGTCTGGCCTGCTGCCTTGGCACTGGCCCCAGGGGACACAGGAGCAGCACATCTCATCCATTGTCAGCCTCAGGAGAGAGGAAAGGCAACTCACAGAAAGGGGAAATGTACATTTGTTCCAATGCCCCCCAATTAGGGATTCTTCATCTTTTTTGTGCCCTGGAACCCCTGGGTAGCAGGCTTGTGAAGTCTGGGGAGCCCTTCTCTGAATCATGTTTATAAATGTATAGAAGAAAATATATAGAATTGCAAAGGAAATCACTTATATTGAAATTCAGTCATCACAATGCTCCTTCCCATCCAAGTTCATGGACCCCCTGAAATGTGTTCTTCACATCAAGTGAAGACTCCTCAACCCTAAAGAAGCGGTGAAGGGGGGTTGTGGGCTGCATGGGAAGGGGGCGGCTTTGGAAAGAGAGCAAGTCTTCTTCCCATACGTGGGGAGAAAAGTCCATCCTTTCCTTCAGATTGTCCCATGATCACCTTGGGCACCATCAGGGTTTTGGGCGTGTGTGGCACCGTTGGCCACAGCCAGCCATGTGTTTGATCTGTGACATTTCCCCAGCCCCGTTTATCTGCTTGATGCAGCTAGTCATTTGTTTCATCTATTCTCTATTGAAAAACAAAAGCTTATTGATATATTTTGTTTTTCTATCATCCAGAAATAGCTGAAGGCGAAGTGGATAGAGTGCCAGGCTGGAAATCAGGAAGACCAGAGTTCAAATCTGGCCTCAGACACTAGATGGGTGACCCTGGGCAAGTTACTTTTACTCTGCCTCAGTTTCCTCCACTGTAAAATGAGGATCATAGTTCCTCAGAACTGGGATCCCTAGCTCCCAGAGTTGTTGTGTAAAGCACTTAGCACAGTGACTGGCACATAGTGGGAGCTCTATAAATGCTATCATTATTATTACCTTTACTTCTACATTACCCTTCCCACCACCCCTCCTGGTGGGCCATCCCTGTGCAGAAAGAATTAAAAAGGAAAAGGTGCAAAGGGTCAGCAAAGCCAAGGGAGGGAGAGTCAAGCTCACCATAGAGTGGGGGTTCACCCCTCTCTCTGTCCCTTGCCTCATCTCCCCAGCTGGGCTTGGTCATTCTGATAACCCAGTTTGGGGTTTTTGTCCTTTCCGCTGGCATGGTTTTGTAATCATGTGGGCTGATTTCCTGGCTCTGCTCACTTCACTCAGCCTCCCTTCATACAAGTCTTCTCGTCCTTCCTCAATCTTTCACATAATGTCATTGTTTCTTCCAGCACAGTCATTCCATTTTGACCACGTGCTACTACAATTGGCGTAGCCTTTCTCCACACCATAGGCACTAGCTATTTCCAGTAGTGTTCCTACTATATTCTCTTTGAAAACCTGAGTCTCACAAAGCAGGACTGGTCTGGTAGACCACCAGGACTTGAGAGAAAATTGGCAATTAGGCAATCTCTCCTGGAATCAATGGACAGAAAGAATTTCAGGATGAAAGAGAAATCTCTTCCCTGGGTATCGAAAGCTCAGTCCCCAGAAGTGGCTGTGGGCATCGCTGCATTGGCCTTGAAAGGCCTGGGCCTGCTGGACTTAATGACGGTGACTCACCGAGTGTGGAATCACGAAGGAATTTGGATTAGGCTTCAGCACAGAATTTGATTTTTCTTTAGACTTTTTGGTTGGCATCATGAGAGAGAATCTTGTTGGCCAGATCTTGTGGACATGTTGGTCCTTTGCCCTACAGCTATGTCTGATTCATTCTGCTCTGGGTCGTGCTGATACTGGACCTGTTCTGGGGACATCGAGATTCCATGTGCCTTCTTTCCCTTTGTAGCATAAGATCTCAGCTTCTCTCGTCACCAGCATGGCCTGTGCTGTGGCTCTGATGGGCCTGTGTGGTTTGGCTGGACCCATACCTGGTGATGAGACTTTGTTTCTTGTAGTTTCATCAGGGGGACTTTTTTTTTTTTAAGAGAGGTTGTTACAGCAGTTTGGACAGAGTTAGGTGGTCTACTTTGAACTGTTAGGTTTTTTCTCTCTGGTTCCTCCCCACTTCCCCCACGTGGATTTTTCAGGGAAAAGCACATAGAACAAGAGTTGAGACTAGAGGGAATCCATGTATAATTATCTGGGATTCTATGAACTTGGATAGGAAAGGCCACCTGCCTGCCTCTTCCCAGCTTGACCTCTCTCTTCTGTCCTGGTCCACACCTGAGTTTCCAGTTGGAGGAAAGAGCTCCTGGGCAGGAAATGCATTCTACTGATATAGCTTGTTAGCTCTTTTGCAGAACTCTAGCTTTTGGGATCCCTCTGCCCTCTTCAGAACCACTGAGAACCCCCACCCCAAAGACCTTTTATTCATGTAGGGTCTATTAGATATTAAAATAGCTTCCTGCTGTCATGAAAACAGTTTTGACCTCAAGCACCCCCTGAAATGACCATACCCTGAGAATCGTGGTCTTCAAGGGTTGCCAGGGGCACCATGGATAGGTTAATGGATTGACTTTCTGGGGTCCCACAGCCACTAGGTATCAGAGGCAGGATGTAAACCCAGTTTTTCTGGCTCCAGGAACAACTGACGTATTTCCGCTTCCCAAGCTGGTTTCTGACTAACTTGTGTCTTATGTCTTCCAGTGCAAGCATCTCCTGGCCATCTACCTCAGCCTGGCCATGGGGCTGTGCCAGGACCTGCGTGTTTCTAATGAGCAGCTGTCTAGTCTCCTGTTGGCAGAGGAGGATCAAGAGCAGGTCTAGCCGGCGCCACCGATGCCTCTACAAGTCGCTGGGCAAGGGACTGTTTCCCTCTTTTCTTCACCTGAAGCAGAGATGCTGGACTGAAGGACTAAGCGAGCAGTTATGAAATGCTTATTGTATGCCAAGCACTTTCTCATTTAATCATGTGTTGTCTAAAGAAAATGGCATCTTTCCTTCTGTCGAAGGGAGTTACAGAATGTACAGAATGTGCCTGTGATCATGGTCAAGCCTTCCCACGAAGGGCTTTCTACAGCTGGGATACCAATGAGACATCAGAATTCTTCAGCAAAATCCACCGTAGTAGATGGGGGAAAAAGTCCTATTAGTTGGCATTATACAGTGTTCAAATTGGGGGCAGCTAGGCGGCGTGGTAGAGAGAGCACCAGGCCTCGAGTCAGGGCGACCTTAATTTTAATCCAGCCTCAGACACTTACTAGCTGTGTGAGCGGTCAGGTCATTTAACCCTGTTTGCCTCGATTCTCTGTCTGTAAAATGAACTAGAAAAGGAAATGGCCACTCCAGTAACTTTAAAACCCCAAATGGGGTCACAACAAAAGTAACAAGGTTCTGATGAGTGGGAATGGCCAAGTAAGGAAGGAGGGAGGCTTTTTCTGTCATAGTCATGTGTCTGTCTCCAAAGGAATGGGGAAAAGATCTTTGCCAGTTTGGTATCAGAAAGTCTGCATTCAACTTCCAACCTCACTATTTCTTAGCTTTGTGACCTTGGGCTGCTGGACTTTTCAAGCCTCTGTTTCCTTTTCTGAAAAATGGGAATAATAGTACTTACACTGTCTGTCCCACTAACCGAGATTAACTTAGGTAAGTCACTTTAATGGAAAGCTTTTACTAGCTGTCAGAGCAGAAGGCTACTCCTGGGAAAAGTAAATCCAGTGGGAACATGGCTGATGCTTTGGGAATCACCCAGAAGCAAAGGGACTTGAGGACATGGCTAAAATTCTTCCATTCAGCAAACATTAGGTGACTACTGTATGCCAGGTGCCAGGGCTACAAAGATAGGTAAGACACCAACCTAGCTTTCAGGAGCTTAGAACCAGCATGTGACTAGCATCCAGAAGCCAGGAGTGGGATTGGTTTTCTGTTGCATATTGAAATGTAATAGACTCATTTTAAACACAGGTAACTCTGGAAGGCAGTAGTGGATAGAGAGCTGGCCTCAGAGCCAAGAAAGTCTGGATTCACTGCCACATGCTGGCTCTGTGATTCTGGGCAAGGAATTCAACCCTTGAGGGCCCCAGGCAAGTCTATAAAAGTGCTGATCTACATTGACTGGGGTTTCCTGAAATGTTGGGAGCTCTTCACACCATGGAAACCACAGATCCAGTCCCTTCTGTGGTGGCCCCCACTGCCTCCATCACTGGTCCCTAAGCAAAACAAAACCAAAAACCCCAAAGGGGAAAGTGGGCTGAGGGCCAGATATGGGTGCTATAACCTTTTTAAGGTAAGGGAGAATCCTGGTGAAAGTGGTTTCTCCTTTGAAAGAAGCGAGGGATTTTGGTAGAAAGAGGTTGGAGTGGCAAGATGGACACGGAGGATCACCTGAGCCTGGGAGACACTCAGCCCATGAGCCCGCTGGTATGTGAGGCTGTGTGAAAGCCACTGGTGGCATCTATCTTTGTGACAAATGGACAGTTTTGGACCCGATCCTGAGGTTTCTCGAGGGAGAAAAGTTGGATAACATGCCACTAGTTCAGTCTCCCTCCCATGACAGTGTTTTCCCTCCCTAGGAAAGTGAGAAAGCCAGAGACAGTTCTGGATGTTGTTTGATACATTAAATTTCTTATCCAAAAAAAAAAAGCTTTATTTTTAATTCACTTAAATTATCTTCAGCTTTGAGCTAATACTACATCTGTACACACACACTGCAAATGAGGTTAAAATCTCACAGTTTGAGCTCAGCCATTTCTTTGCCCCATCTTTTAGATCTGTTCAAGGAGGGCCAGAAGCAGAGGACAGCTATTCAGCCTCCTCCTCCCCTCCAAAGCTGAGTGGGTCACCCCTGCCATCCTCCCCCCCCCCTCCCCGAATCTAGCACAGGAGGGATGAATTTCTTTTCCTTTGTTCTTGGATTTCTCTAAGAGAGGGGAGAAAAACTGCTATCTCCAGTATGAAAAGCACAATATCACTAGATTGCAAGCCGGAAGGAGACTTCCCATCCATTACCAGGGCCTCTTCTCCACCCGTTCATGTATGTAGTATTCTTCTGGCCACTTCCAGGGGGAGCAGATTCCCATCTGACAGAGCCAAGGTATTGTTTCCCCATTGCTTCCAAGTTAGGAAAACATCACTGCTGTGTGGGTGAATTCACAGTAACAATGGACGAAATCCTTTCTTGTTAGAGAGTGGTATTCGGTACATCCAAAACAGTGGGGCAGAGGTCAAGGAGGCTGTTGAGAAAAATGGTGTCCTTGACTAACAGCTTCTTGACCTCCCTTTGGAATCCCGGCCTCATTCAGTCCACACGGGGCTAGCAGCAGGAACAAATACCACAAAAGTCTGTTTCCATTTGTCGGCCCTTGGATACAATCATATGTTTACATAGATCCAGAGTACAACCAGCGAGGCGCTCAGAATGGGCAGTCTGTACGTGTGTGTTACCACTGAGACTCAACCAGGTTTCTCATTGCTGTGCCTCTCACAGGTCTTGGGTCTCATGGTTTCTCAGCGGCAGGGGTCATACGTCCGCATCAAGGGTCTGCACTGTCCCTGACTGTCCATTGCCACTCTTGGGGAGGTCATCTGTCTGACAGAGGATGTACCTCGAGATGATCTTGCGGAATGTGTAGCGAAAGTCCCTTATCCGGTAGGCGTAGATGATGGGATTGATGACAGAGTTGGTATGCGACAAGAGGATGACTGTGTGCATGAGCGCCTTGGGCTTGTTCTTGGCAAAGTGGGAATCAAAGAGCGTGATGCAATTCGTGGCATGCAGGGGCAGCCAGCACAGAGCAAAGATGCCCACAATCATGGCCAATGACTTGGCCGCATGGATCTCCCGCTGCAGCGTGGTCCGCGAGTGATCCATCAGCTCCATGCGGCGTAGCTGCTGGCAGGCCACCAGGAAGATCTTGACATAGATGGCCAGCATGATGAGCAACGGAGGCAGGACACAACCGAAGAAATTAAAGTAGACCATGTAAGACATGGTGACCACGTTCTCAAAGAGACATTTTACAGGACAGCAGCTCCGGTTCGTGGAGCCATCAGTGCAGTTGTGGGTGGCATTGGCCCTGTCATTCCATCCCATGAGAGGAGTCAAGCCAATGCCAAAAGCGAGAATCCAGAGCACAGCAATGACCCCTCTTGCCCGGGTCCCAGTAACTAAACTCTTGTACCTGTTGCCAAAAAAAAAAAATCCATTACATTCAGTTTCTAGTAATCACAATACTATTACATGCTTTTTTTTGATATAAAATAATCTTCACCACTGCCCCTCCTGGTAATGTAGTGGATAGAGTACTGGGTCTGGAGTCAGAAAAACCTGGATTCATATCCAGCCTCAGATACTTACTTGCTATGTGACCCTGGACAAGTCACCGAAATTTCTGTTTGCTTCAGTTCTCTCTAAGATAGGGATAATAGTAGCACCCCCATCCCAGAGTTGTATTATCGAATGAGACAATAATTGTAAAGTATTTATCACATATAGGTACTATTATTTCCTCACTCTAATGCCCCCACATTTGCCTCGGGAACAATGAGTTTAATTTTTCTAATGAATATAAAGTTCTCAGTGTCACTCTTGGTTACTGGTGATCAAGGAACACAGTCTGTGTTTTGAATGAAAAGGGAAGTTCTCCAAGGAGAGCCCCACTAAATAAGATTAGAGACTGAACCTGGGAGTGCCCAGCATGAGAAACTCCCGGGTGAAGAAATTCCCTCTATGATACCTGTCACCACCTTCTATGTGACTGCTCTTACAGAGCTACCTGGAGAAGAAGGATCTCACCCACAGTCACACAGCCAGCATCAGTCAGAAGTGGGACTCCAACTCAGGTCTTCCTAACTCAGAGGCCTGCATTCTGTCTACTTCACCCAGCCCTGCTAGACAAAGATGGAAGATGATTTTCCTCTTAAATATAATACCTAACCAGAAATTATTCATGCCGTGGGCATTTTTGATATCCAGCAGATGAGTGCCTGTCTCCTGGCTAGGGCTCCTCCCCAAAATGGATGACCCAAGAGGTGTTCACCAATGAGAGAAAGGGGTAAGTGAGAGCCCTGGAAGGTTCTTGAGCAGGTGAGTGGCTTAGTCAGAAAAGTGTTTTAGGAGGGTTATTTTGGCAGCTGGGTTGGAAGCTGATTAGAGAGGGCATTCCCGAATCTGTAACAGTCAAATATATGGCAGTAGATCAGAATGACGAATGACACCTAATAGCTGTTTGACCTTGGCAAGTGACAAACCATCAACTTCTGTTTCCTCATCTGTAAAATAGGGATAATAACAGCACCTCCCTCAAGGGGTTGTTATATCAAATGAGATAAGCAAAGTGTTTTACAAACCCTGAAGTGCTATATAAATGTTAGCTATTACACAAATTTCCAAAACAGGAAGGCAAACCAGCATCAATCGTATCTAAAAAGCTAGAAATCATTTTTAAAATTAGAATTTTAAATTTATCCAACTTAAATTTAAAATTTAGCTGGGTTATAAATAAGCGAATTGAAGCATATAAAATAATGGAATGTGATTACACCGTAAGAAATAAATGAATATGGGCGGAGCCAAGATGGCGGAGTAGAAGGACGCACGTTTACAAGCTCCGAAACCAAAGCCCATAGAATTAATGTAAAAAGAGACCCCCATAACTTCTGGGTCAATACAAGGTGTACAGAAACGGAGTGGAAGAGATTTCCATTCCAGGGAGCCCTGGAGACCCGTCCCCAGGGTCCGTCGCACCCCAGAAAGTGGACCCCACCCCCAGCGCTGCCCTGGCCGCGGCCCCAGAGAAGCTGATCCGAGCAGGCTTCAGAGAAGGAAGCTCCAGCAGCCGGGAAAGTCCCTCCGCCCACAGAAGCTACAGGTCAGTGAGAGAGAAGGCCGGGCTGGAGGAGGGGAGCGGAGCGTCTCGGTGACTCGGACCCCCTCGGGAAGAAGCGGCGGTGGCAGAGACGGGGGCAGGAAGCAGCGGAGGCAGAGGGGTGGGCGGCGGCTGAGGCGGCAGCGGCCCAGGACTCAGGAATCCCCCAGCAGCAGGCAGGATCTTCAGTACGGAAGGTTCCTGCATAAAACCTGAGGGAGCTGAGCCTGGGAGACGGCCCTGCCCCCCACCCCCGCTCTATTACTGAAGGCTTCTGCATAAAGCCCCTGAGGGAACTGAGCCTGGGAGGCGGGCCCCCCACCCGCTCCATTCCTGAAAGTCTCTACATAAAGCCCCTGAGGGAACTGAGCCTGGGAGGCAGCCCTGCCCCCACCCCAGCACCTGAACTAAAGCTCACTGATTGACAGCCAGCAGGAGGAAAGCCCATTTAAATCTCAGAGGCCAAGCACTAGCTGGGCGGATCCAGGCGGAGGTGGAAAGGAATCTCAGAAGTCAAGTAACTGGCTGGGAAAATGCCTAGAAAAGGGAAGAAAAATAAGACTATAGAGAGTTTTTTCCAACAAATGCAAATGATCCCGACCTTCGGATCTGATGACGAGGACGTATCCTTGCCATCAGGGAAAGATGTGGAGGGCGGGGCCTCAGTACCCCAGACACCCCAGGGGTTGGCGGGTGGGCTCAGGCCCTGGAAGAGCTCAAAAAGGATTTTGAAAAGCAAGTTAGACAGGTGGAGGAAAAACTGGGAAGAGAAATGACAGAGATGCAAGAAAAGTATGAAAAACGGGTCAATACCTTGGTAAAGGAGACCCAAAAAAATGCTGAGGAAATTAACACCTTGAAAAATAGGCTCACTCAATTGGCAAAGGAGGTTCAAAAAGCCAATGAGGAGAAGAATGCTTTCAAAAGCAGAATGAGCCAAATGGAAAAAGAGGCTCAAAAGCTCACTGAATTTAATAGAAATAAATGAATATAAAGAATTAAAGGAAACCTGGAAGACTTGTACAGACTGATGCAGAATCCAATGGGCAGAGGCAGGTGGACAATAACAATCTCGCGAATGAATACAACACAAAGATACTATCTGAACTCACATCAGATGCAATGACCCAACCTATGTCACGGATCAGTCAACCGGCAAGCATTGTCCTGGGGGGATGAAGAAAGCCCTCCCCCCAAAAAAATAGACTCAGTGCTCTAGGAGTGTACATTCCAATTATAATAGCAATTAGTGTGACTAATGAGTCCCTTGAAGTGGGTGCATGTGTTCGATTTGAAGCTATAATTATGTAAGATATAGTCATGGGTTCCAGTCCAATGGAAAGGAAGCATGAATTGCATGAATTCAAGTAATGCAAATGACGTATTCGGAGGATATCTCCAGATCTAGCTTAATGTATAGCATTTCACAAACGTTAACTCCTTTGATCCTCACAGTAACCCTATAAGGCAAATGCTAGTATTATTCCCATTTTACAGATCGGGAAACTGAGGCAAATAGGGTAAAGTAACTTGATCGAAGTGACTGAGGCAGGATTTGAATTCATTTTCCAAGCCTGGCACTCTGTCCACTATACCAACTATGTGCCTCAATACAACATATAAACAACTAGGTCAATACAAGATAAATAGAAGGTAAACAGCAGGTTGTCTCAGAGGGAAGGAGGGAAGGCAATAGGAGCTGGTACTTTAGAGGAGGTGGGCTTAGGGCTGAGTCTTGAAGGAAGGTAGGGACTCTTAAGAACTAGAGATGAGAAGGCTGAACATTCTTTGCACTGGAGACAGCCAGTACAAAGGCATGCAGGTGGAAAAGGTAGAAAAAGAACAGCAAGCAGTTGGGTGAGCTGGATCAGAGTAAGGCATTAGAAGATGTGAAAGGTAGGAAGGAAGGAAGAAGGTTGTGGAACTTGAAATACCCAATAGAAAACTGAAAATTTAATAGTGGAGGCATTTGGGAGCCTATGGAACTCAATGAAGAGGGGGCGATATGATCAGACCTATCCCTTGGTAGCCAAGGGGAGGATGATGTGATGAAATATTTTTCATGCCTCTGGATAAAGAGGTGGGGGCCTACAGGTGTGGAATGCTGCATACACTGTCAGGTCGATCATTTGACTTAACTGATTGTGTTTGCTGTAATGGGAGGTCCTTTGGGAGTAGAAACTGTATTGGGAAGTGATCGTACCATTATATGAAAACATCAATAGTGGTTTTTAAATTCCATTGGCTAGGTCACTGCCTAGAGGGGATTGGCTGCCTGTCTTTTGGATATTCTGAAGCAGCTTGATTTGCTTCCATGTCTGCCTCCCATCCCTCCGACAGTGTCTGTTGCATGTCTTATTTGGCAGGGTCGACTTTGCTCCCAGCAGTAAGGTTGATTACTCACCAAGCCTCCCTTTACTAGGCTCAGTCCCTTACTTAACTTACATACCCGGGGCCCAGATGACCTACCTTCTCCCTCCCCTCTCTCCACTGGGCTTCTCCTTCTGGAATGCCAAATCAACCATTACGTGGAAAAACTCGCTCTCTGGAAGATTAGGGCAGCGGGTTTCAGGGAAGAAGTGAAATTCCTACAAGATGACTGGTCAGGAGCAGCCAGCTTAGGACTCCTCTCTCTATAACTGTTGGGGATTTACAAAGCTTTGTAACCCTGAGACCCTGGGAAGGAGACAGTTCCATTACATGGAAGAGGAAACTAAAGCTTGAAGCAGCCTAAGAAAAAGTCTGTATTTCCTCATCTGTGAAATGGAAGTAAGGATTTGACTAAATATCCTCTGGGGTCTCTCCCAGCTCCTATAAAACAGTTGGCCTCAATTTCCTCCTATGTTAAGTGGAAGTGTTAGGCTAAATGGCTTCTGGGGTCCCTTCACACACACACACACACACACACACACACACACACACACACACACACACACACACACACATCCCAGTATCTCTATCCAAAGGTTATCGTGGTGGAACACTGACCCCTGAGTTCCCACCAAGCTCTTCCCCTGATTCCAATACTGAAAAGTTAGATCCAGGGAGTGATTACTTCCTGGCCACCTTGCCTATGTACTGAGCCACGTTTCTTCACTCAAAGGGGCTCATTAACTTGGGGAATCAGCACAGAAATAATCAAGGATAGAGAAGGAACAAAGGGGAAAAAACAGGATGAGCCTTTCCAGTTACATAATACAAAAGAATGAAGAGGCAGGTCTCCACAATAAGCAATGGCCCATTCCCAGGGCCCCCTGCTCTTCTCTGCTCTTTCTTGAGTATCTCAAATAAAGTAATCAAGTCACTGTCTTTCTCCAAGAGAAATAAGAATTCTCAGGATGGGCTCAGAATCCCACCTGGAAGAAATCTACGCCCCCCCCCCCCCACCTCCCAAGGCTATGACTTCTGGTCCACGGGGCACCTGTGGCTTGGGCAGGGTGACCTCCTGCAGTAGGGGACAGAGCTCCAGTCCCCCACCTTCTGACAGAATGAGACAGACTTTTTTGGATACAGCCAATGTAGAAATTTATTTTCCTTTGACTATGCATATTATTAACTAGAATTTTTTTTCAATGGCAGTGGGTGAGAGAGAAAATAAAAGCTTGTTTATTTTTAAAATTAAAATAAAAAATGACAAAAACCTGAAGGAGCACTTCATGCCCTTACTTCATATTCTTCTTACTACATATTCTTCATCCTTTTAAAGAGGTTAAAGACCTTGACTCCGAGGTAGCTCCCAAGAGATGGAGAAGCAGAAAGTTAAAAAGGCACAGTTTGGCTCTGACTTCGCCATTCCTCTGAGTCTGATTTTCTGTAAAATTAGGATAATCATCCCCAGCCAGATAGTGGGGCTATTTCACTGACCACTTACAGAAAATGTCTGCAGTTAATTGACTTAGGAGACAGTCAAATGAATCCACTGACAAGCAGGGATGAAGCACCTAAAGGGTCGAAGACAGAAATGAAAACATGCCTTGCCCTCAAAAGGCTTCCATTCTATTGTGAAATTGAGTAGAATGGGATGGAAAAACATTTATTAAGCAATCTGCCAAACACTACATGGTGGGAGACACAAATGGGGTAAAAACAGTGCCTGTCCTCCAAGAGCTCCTATTTTATTTGAGGGGAGGGACAGTTTGATATTAATCAACCAATCAGTTAATAAGCATTTATTAATCACCTATGTGTCAGGCACTGGGCCAAGAGCTGAGAATACAAAGAAAGAAAAAGACAGTCCCTGTCCTTGAGAAGTTTACATTTTGTCAGAGGAAATAACATGTAGAGAATATATACAAAGTATATACAATGTAACTTCATGGTGGAGACAATATTACGCCCATTTTACAGATAAAGAAACAGTTAAGTCATTTGTCCAGGGCCACTCAACTAGCAGAGCAGTGCAGATGCTTCTGATTACTGGCTCCACCTCTGTTAGGTCTTTCTTAAGGGACCTGGACATGCTGGACTGACTGTGGGTTCTGCTCTGTGGTTTATCTTGGGTCAATGACCAACAAAGCTCTGGAAAGCTACGCCCTTTGCCTAACTGAAGGAATCTTCACATTCCTGTCACTGTGCCAAGCCATCAGTTTGGTTTTTGCCAGCAAAGAAGATAGACATACTGCCCAAAGGCCAAGAAACCTAGCCCCCATCCCAAAGTATGGACCTATGGAATTAACGAAAAGAGATGCAGATGGGATGGAGAAGAGATTCCTGGGAGTGCACTGAGAGCTATCAGCCTTTGGGGTTAAACTCCATCTACAATAAGTGCCTTCACTCCCGCACCCCCCCCCACCCCCCCCCCCCCCCCCACCCCCGCCAACTCTCTTTACAATTCAGTTTCCAACTTCATCATTCCACTGAAACTGCTCTCTCCAGAGTTATTAATGATCTCTTAGTTGCCACATCCAGCGGTCATTTTTCTCTCTCCTCATTCCCCTTGACTTCTCAGTAGGCTTTGACAGTACTGGTCACCCTCTTTTCCTCGATCCTGTTTTCTCTCTAGGTTTTCAGGACACCTCTGTCTCTCCCAGTTCACCTCTTTCCTTCTCATTCTCCTTTGTAGGATTCTCTTCCAGATCACACCTTCTAACCACAGGTATCCCCCAGGGCTCTGCTAAACCTTCTTCTCTCTATATACTACTTTGTTTGATGATCTCATCAACTCCCATAGATTTAATGACCTTCCCTATGCTAATGACTCTCCATCTACATTTCCTGCCCCAAAACTCTCTACACATTTTCAATCTCCCCTCTCTAACTGCCTTTCAGATACCTCAAACCAGATGCCCAGTAAACATCTTAAACTCAATAGTGCCCAAAGAGAACACATTATTTTCCTCTCTTCCATTCCTTATAGAGGGCAACCCTCTTTCCTGTCCCTCAGACTTCCAGTGGAGAAGTCATCCTGGATTCCTCAACATCTCTCAGTTCCCTTATCCAACTATTGCTAAGACCAGGTTGATTTCACTTTTGCAGCATCTCTCAAATATGCCTTCTCTCTGACACTGCCACCCCTCTGGTGCAGATGCTCATGGCCTCACGCCTGGACCAGTGCAATAGCCTGCCCCTGAGTCAGCCTGCCTCAGGTCTCTCCCCACTCTAGTTCATCCTCCATTCAGTCACTAAAGTGCTTTTCCTAAAGTATCACTCCCTTACTACATAAGGGAGTATGAAAAACAAAATGCTCTGGCATTCAAGTCCCCACATAGCCTGGGCCCCCCTATTTTTCCTTTTTTATACCTTAATCCCTCCCCCTGCCACTTTGATCCAGTGACACTGGCCTCCTAGTTGTTTCATGAGCTAGACACTCCATCTATGGGCTCTGGGCATTTTCTCTACCTGCCCCCTATAACTGGAATGCTTTCTCTCCTCTACTCGATTACTGAGCTCTCTGGCTTCCTTTGTGTCCCAACTAAGACTCCCTCCCATAGGAAAGCCTCCCTGGATCCCTCCAATTCAAGTGTCTTTCCTCTGTTAATTATTTTTCTTGGCCTCATTAAAAGGGCCATGCCCTGGCTACCTCTTAAACAGGCCTTAAACAGGGCGTTATCTCACTGTAAGGGAGTATCTGCAAAGATCTTGGCCTAAAGGGGCCAAGGTCTCCCAGTGCATCCTGGGTCATCTCCAATCATGCTGATGAATATCTGCTCACTGGATTCAGATGGCTCTGGAGGAGAAGTGAGGCTGGTGACCTGCACAGCCCTCCCTCACTCAAAACAAAGTCAAGGGCAAGTCATGTCATTATTTCTCTGATGGCATGGTCTTCGGCAACGAAGGATGAACGCAAACAATTTATCCCATGTAGAGCTTGCTCTGTATGGAGTTGTTTGCCTGTTATCTCCTCCATGAGATTGTAAACTCCTTGAGGGCAGGGACTTGTCTTTTGCCTCTTTTTGTATCCCCACAGTTTAGCACATGATAGGTGTTTAATAAATGTTAACTAATTGAATCCTAGTAACTGAAAGTCAGAACTGGAAGGCTGCTCAGAGAACATCTAGTCCAATCTCCGTTTTTTTAATAGAAGAAACAAGCCCAGAGAGAAGGAATGAATGATTTCCCTGCCTCATTTAAGGCAGGATTTGAACTGGGAAGACAAGACATATGCCTCTAAAATGTTAAGAATCAATAAAACGCTGCTAATCCCAAGTGCCAAATTTAGGGAAGACCTGAGTTCCCCCAGAGTTCACAGGAGGGCTCCTCCTCCCCTCCCCTTCCTTCTCCCCTCCCACTCTTTTCCTCCTTCCCTCCTCCTCCCCTCTTTTCTCCCCTCCCCTCTCTTGTCCCCTTCCCTCCCCTCCCCCCTCCTGTCCTCAGCTCTTTTATCTACTTTACCACAATCCCACTGAAATGTTAAGTTAAATGTTCAACCCTTAAGAGTCTTTAGCCAGGCTTCCCAGCCTCCTCTAACTGTCCCTAGCTTTGCTGTTCAGTCATTTCAGTTATGTCTCACTCTCCATGACCCCATTTAGGGTTTTCTTGATAGAGCTGCTGGAGCAGTTTGCCATTTCTTTCTCTGCAATTGGGGCGAAGTGACTTGCCCAGGGTCACACAGATACTAATTGTCTGAGGTTGGATTTGGCCTCAGGTCTTTCTGACTCGCAGCCCAGTGCTCTATCCACTCCATCACCTAGTTACAGGACCTTTTGTGACCATGAGAAATAGTTCCATAGTCCTGAATTCTGATTTTCTTCTGCTATAAACTGATGCCAGGGGGCAATGTAATCCAAAAAAGAGCACTGACTCTGCTTTCAGAGAACCTGAGTTCAAATCCTATCGGTGGTACTACCTGGTGACCCCAAACAAGTCACTTTATTTCCCTCGGTTCCCATTTCTTCACCTGTAAAATCACGAATGGGGCCAGATACGATGCTTTTGGGTCCCTTCTAGCTTTAAGATCCTGACGGCCAGGTAGAAAAAGGACATTAGAGTTCCACTCCTCCCTCCACCCCACCCTACCCCCCACCTCTGTCATGGAGAGGGAGGCAAGGAGTGAGAAGCCAGGGACCTGGTTTCAAGGCATCCCAGCACATGCTGCTTACGTCTAACAGACCTGTGCCTTGAAATCCCCAGGAACAGAGAGTATATTCCAACTAGCTCCTCTGATCCAGCATTTGTCCATTCAGCAAAGGCTCATGATGGGCAGATATAATTCTCCACACAGTACATCAGACTGGGGCGTCTCTGGAGCAAGAGAAGTTTTCAGGGATGAGTTCCTAGAACTCCACTGTATGATGTGCCAGACATCACTGACATTTTTCTAGGGAGTCACTGTCTATTTCCAATAGCAGAAAAAAAGTCTTTCCTGATCACTTAAAAGGTCAAGTATGAAACACTGTATTCAAAATGGAATTGTGAATCCCACTGACTCAGACCAAGAAAGATTTACAGATTTATGGGGCCAGGAAAAAATTATGTTCAGTTGTGGATAGGTGGGTCTTGATTTCACAGGGGTGGGGAACCTGTGGCCTCAAGGTCACATGTAGCCCTCTAGGTCCTTGAGTATAGCCCTTTGAATGAATCCAAACTTCCGTGGAGCAAGATCTAGGTCCTCAAGTGCAGAACTTTAAATCCAAACTTCACAGAGTAAGATCTAAGTCCTCAAGTGCAGTCCTTTGAACCCAAACTTCACAGAACAAGATACTTTGGATTCAGCCAAAGGGCCATACTTGAGGACCTAGAGGGCCACACATGTGGCCTCGAGGCCGGAGATAGTGTGGTCCAAAGGACACAGTAGTGGCTCTGAGATCAGAGGGTCTGGGTTCAAATCCCACCTTTGAAGGGATGACCTATGTGACCTTGGACAACCCAACCTCTCTAGGCATCAGTTTCTTCTTCAGTAAAATGAGGGGGTTAAAAGAAATGGCTTCCAAAGCCCTCCTAGAGCTAGAAATATAGTCCCATTTAACAATCAATCGAACTTTTATTATATTATATAACTTATTTTATTATAAACACTTACTATATGCTGGGCACTGTGCTAAATGAAGGAGATACAAAAAGAGGAAACAGACAGTCCCTGTTCTCAAGGAGTTTACAATCTCCTGGAGGAGACAACATGCAAACAAATCTGTGCAGAGCAAGCTGTTCACAGGGTGAATAGGAAGTAATTAATAGAGGGAAGGGACTAGACGTAAGCAGGGTTGGGAAAGGCTTCAGGGAAATCAACAGGTGGAGTAGAGGAAGAAGCCCTTATCAAACATGGGGCACAGACAACCGAGAGCCTGGAGCCCTGAGCCCAGAGTAGGAGAGTGCTGTTCATGGAACAGCCAGGAGGCTGGTGTCACTGGATCTTAAGGCAGACAGCATGAGGGCAGAGGTCAAAGCCATTCCACCAGAATCACCCACCAATTCATTAATGCACAGGATTAGCGCTGGCTCCACCTTAAAGATTAATTAACTCTCTTATTTTACAAAGGAGGAAAGCAAATGGCCTGGCCAGGACTTGAACTCTGATCCTCTGACTCTGCATCCTAGTGCCCCTCCACTATACCACAGGCCTACAACCAGGCATTGAAAAGATCCCTTGAGATAGTGCAGCCCAGCCACAGAATAACCAGAATTCAGGAAGCCAGGAAACATCAAAATCCAGTCCAACCTAATTCAACAAACAAGGAGCTGAATCAGCTCTGGGGAGGAAAGAGACCCCAGTGGTATTGTAGTGCAATTTCTCCCCTTTTACAGATGAGAAAACTGACACCTAAAGATGTTAAGTAATTTACTTAGAAAGGTAGGATTTGAATCCAGGTCCACCAACACCTGATCTAGTTCTCTTTCCACTGTACCACCCTCAGACTAAACAGAAAGCTTGACTCCAGGACCCCCTGGAATATAGGCTTTTAAATGCTGCATAGTGGAGACCACTCAAGGTAGAGACGTGTGTGTGTGCGTGTATGTATGTATGCATGACAGGAAAGATAAAAACAAGCCCATCCCTGACTGTTAGGAACTTGCAGGACATTGAGTGGTCAGAGGTGGGGGTGGAGGGATGAGGAAATAAATACAGATAACTAAAATACCAGTTCTAGGCTCTTAAGAGTTATGAACTGTGTGAAGAACAGTCAGATGCTCGAAGGCAGGAAAGGAAGATGGAAGACAGTTGTGGAGGACTTTGAATGCTGAGCGAAGGAATTTGTATGGACCTTTAAGGAAACAAAAAGTCATCACAGTCCTGGAGAGTTGGAGGAGAGTGACTTGCCCAAGGTCACACAGCTAATAGATACCTGAGGCAGCATGTGAACTCAGGTCTTCCTAAATCCAAGTCTGTCACTCTATCTTTGGGAGAATGGATGAAGAGTCTTAAAATGAGTATTGGAGTCCAGCACTCTATTGAGGCAGGAAGGGTAAAATGTTGAACTTGGAGTTCATCCGTGTGACCCTGAGCAAGTCACTTTCCTCAGCCTCGGTTTTCTTCTCTGTAGAATGAACACAGGAATAGTATCTACCTTCCAGAGTTGTTGTGAGGATAAACTGAGATAAGTGTAAATTCTGACACATGGTAAGCACTATATACATGTTGGCTAGTGTTATTATTATAACATAATATATTGAGCCTAAACACATCACTGACCACAACTGTATTCAGTGTTTCCTATAGATGGTTTCTAAATAATGATTTCTATTTTTACAGCCTCAATGTAAAGAGACCTCAATGGTTAGGGGGCCACAGGTCTTCTCTGTAGCGGGGTATGAAGAGCTTGGCCAGCCCCCAGCATGCCTCTCTCGGACCATTTTGGCCCGGATGACCACTGACTATGCTCAGTTTATCCCCATTCAGCCATGCCCCCTCTATCACAGGACCCATCCAAGGATCCTTATTTTCTTTGCATTTCTAACACAACACAAGCCAAACACAGCTCATTCTGTTTACGCCCTCGTTTCTACACCCTGGTCATCAATTCAAAGGCATGAGGAGCAAGCCAGACTCAGCGGGGTCCCTCTATGAGAGCACATGCTGTATCTGTTTGTGGGCAGGTTTTTATTTTTAGTTCTCTCCTTTTATTTTCCTTCATTCAATCCCAATCATCCAAGAGAGACACAGCAGGAAGAGGCGATGAGGAAACTCAGAAGAGGCCAGGCGCCTGCTTAGCAGGTCGCTGGCCTTGGAAGTGGATGGGCCCAAGGGCAGTATCGCTTTACTCAGTGATCCCTCACCCATGCAATGCCCTGTCTGAAAGTGCTCCAGGTGCCTGGAGAGCACCCATCAGCTGCTTTCTCAAAAAGCAGGGCAGGCCCTGGGAGAGCAGAAACATCCCAGTGGACATTGGACTCAAAAGGCAAACAACCCACAAGCCTGGGATGCAGGAACCAACCGGAGGACAGCCCCCTGCTGCTACTGTAAGAAGGGCTAAGTGTGCCTTTGGAAAAGCCAAGCAGCCCGCCTTGGAAGATAGTATCCTGGGTCCCTGATATTCTTTGACCAAAGCCTGGACAGCCACCACCGGGGATGTAATGAGTCAGTTCTTTCTTTCTGTGTCTCTATCTCTGCATGTCTGTCTCTCCCTCCCTTCCTCCCCACTTCCCCTGGCCCACTGGCAACTGAATCTGTCTTTAAAAAAAAAAGTTGATTTAAGGGCGTGCTCCACGATTGTTGCTCCAGCCAATGGTATGGCGTGGTAGATGAAAAATCACTTGTTATAGAATCTGGTGTGGCCCTTCTCACACTCCCAGAATGCCAGAGCTAACAAGGGCCTTAGAATACCCTGTCCGACCTGCCCTCCCCACCTCATTCCATAAGGGAGAAGACTGATGCCCAGAGAAAAGCTGTGACTTGCCCAGGGTGACCCGCTGTGGGGATGCCCACGCCAGCCTGGCACTCAGCTCTCCACACACTTGTCCCAGGAACAGCCTCTCCAAGCAGGCTGGCTTAGAATCACTTCCATTTATTCTCATAACCTTAAGTGAAGAAAAACAATTGACAGTTTCCAACCAATGGCAGCGGATCAAGGACAAGCCTCCTTCAAAGTCTTTGCCCTAGGTTTAACCTGAAAAGACTCCTTTCTTCAGGTCACAGCATTTTCCAGTTTTCAGGGCCTGCTTTGGACCAAAGCATTCTCATACTTCCTCTGGTGGAAGCCAGATCTCTTGATTCTCAGGCTTGGGGTGGCTCTAGTCTAAGCAATACTGAAGCAGGGACCCTCTTGTTCCCCACAGCTGTCATCTGACTTCTGCCTGACACCTCCAAGGAGAATCTTTGTACTGATTCAGTCATTTTTAGTTGTGTCTGACTCTTCATCACCCCATTTGGAGGTTTCCTTGGCAAAGATACTGGAGTAGTTTGCCATTGAGGAAACTGAAGCAAACAGTTAAGTGACTTGCTCAGGGTCACATGGTAAGTATCTGAGACCAAATTTGAATTCAGGTCCTCCCAACTTTAGCCCCAGCACTCTATGCATTATGGAGTCACCTAGCTTCTCGCAGGAGAATATCTGCCTCCTTCTGGATGGCTTCAGTTGTTGGGAAGGTTTTTCCTGACATCCCTCTTCCGTAACTTCCACCCATTGTTCCTGGTTCTACCTTCTCAAGACTCATCCCTCGTCCACAAGAACCACCCCCTTCAAGTGCTTGCATACATCTCTTCACAAAAGCATTACCCAATTCCTTCAACAGAAAGAATGCAGCCAAGGCCCCTCATCGACCTCACTGCCTGCCACCAGACACTTCAACGTCCTTCTTACATGACAGTTCCCAGGGCTGAACCCAATCCCCTAGCGGTAGTCTGACTGGGGCAGACGCTGACAGGACTCTTACCTACTTGTCGCCACTTGTGTCATCACCCTGCTGACTCATAACAAGTTTGCAACTCACTAAAACTCTCAGATCTTGGTGAAAGACTCTCCTCCGTTTATCCCTATTGAATTTCATCTTCTCAGATTCAATCCAATGCTGGTCAAGCTTCTTTCAGATCCTGCCTTGGGCACCCAGCCTTGGGGCTATCCCTTCCAGTTGGGTGATCTATGAACCTAAGGGACACTCAACCTATGCCTTTATGCAAGCCACTGATAAAAAATGCCAAGCACATTAATTAATGGTAAAACTATCCAATTCAGACTTAAGGGGTCGAGACAACCGTATCTTGTGTCAGGTACAAGGTTCCTGCTTCTGTTCTTGGAGGGTGAGGATGGGGAGGCCTTTCCTATCAACCCACCAGAGTGGTTTGGGATGTATCTGTGAGTGCATCAGAAATAGTCCTAGCAATGTGGGCCCTCAGAGTTGCCACCCAACTTTGTGCTGAGGTCTCTGAGCTAGAGACCAGCCCTGTCACCCAAAGTGAAGCCAGCCGGTAGGCAGGCTGTTCTGTCCCTTTCCCACCAAAAAAGAAAACAGTCTGGCTCAGTGGTGTCCCTGGTGTGAGGAAACTACATCTCCACAATTGTAGTGGAGCAACTCTTTTCTCACTTAGAGCCTTAGACAATTACCCAGAGTCCTGCTTAAGTGACCAGAAGCAGAATTTGAACCCAGGTCTTCCTGACTACAAAGACTGTGGACCACCTATTTCACCACTCTGCCTTCATTTCCCTAAGGAAAAGAAATGCTTCAGAGATTGCCTCCCAAGGCTTTCTAAGACCTGCCTGAGAAATATAAGAACTCAATTCCAGACTGCACACTCTCTATTTCACAACAAGAGGCAGTTTGAGTCTGAAGACAAGTAGGTTCAAACCCCACCTCTGAGACTCATTAACTAGGTGGTCTTGGGCAAATTGCTTCAGTTCCCTGGGCCTTGGTTTCCTCCTCTGTAAAATAAGAGGATTAGACTGGATGACTTCTGAAGTCTCTTCCAACTCTGGTGTTATAATCTTATGTAGAAAGAGAACTGGATTTGGGATCAGAAGCCCTGGGTTCTATTCTACCTTTATCACTTACAAGTGTGTGACTTTGGGCAAGTCTTATTTTCATCTTCTGAAAAATGGGAGGGTTGGACTCAGTGTCCAGCCCTGTGCCTGTCCAGGCTCAATAGAAACCTATGATTCTGTGCCTGTGCTGACAAAGTCTACATACACAGGGGTTGGGGAGCAGTGCTCTCTAAGGCATAAAAAATGTCCTTCCACAAGGTGAATGAGGACATGGAGACAAAGAAGGCATGTGATGAACTGGGCACAAAACATCGGACTTCAAGGACAAGCCAACATCACTTTCACTTGATTTAAAATATTCATCAGAAGCTCAGCCATCGACATCCAACTGGCTAGTGGTTGAGCCTGGCCACGGCCCACGCTGTGACCCCGCCAAGGACACCCGCTCCCCTCGTCCCCTTCCTGTGGGTCATTCCTAGGCCTGGGCTGTCAACACAGATCCGTCAATAGCCCGTACTGCATCATCAGGGCCTCTATCCCCTTCTCGGCACAAATGAGGACTGGCAGGGAGCACGCTCTGAGCTCATAGTCTGGGGTCACTGCACAGGGGCCAGCTCTGGCTGGATGCGAGGTCCACGCTGCTGTTTGTTGTCCTCCCAGGGGTCAGCCACAGTGACCAAACCTTTCCCCCAGAGCAATGAAAGCAGAACTCATCCTCCCAAGGATGCGACAGCACTAAGCCAAAGTCTTCGTCAGAATTACAGAAGCAGAGGGACCTTGAATGCTTCTGTTTACCCCCTTAGACCTTACCCAATGCCTTACACGTAATGAAAGACTGGTGGGGATGGAGTAACAGAGGGAACCCAGGAGATCTGGATTCCAGCCCTTGGGTAGACTTCATAAGTCACTTGTGTAGACATCATCTCCATGATCTTGGGGTCACATATTTAGACTGAGAAGGGACCTTTGTGGTCACTCAGTCAAACCCTCTGATTTTGAAAATGAGGAAACTGAGGCTCAGAGACTGACCCAGTGTCACCCAGCCAGTAAATGACGAAGGTGCTCTCAGGTCCAGTCCTTTTTCTCCAGTATGGCGATCCCACAATCATGCATCCACAGCTAAGAGGATGGTATGAGGCCATCTCATCCAACCCCCACCTTCTCTTCCACTAACTAACTGTGTCACCTTGGAAAAGTCATTTTGCCTCCTCTAGAGCCATTCCCTCTTCTGTATAATGAGGGGTTGGGATAGACAATATTCAAAGGCTTGTTGGGCTTCAGACAATACCTCTTAGAATTTGGGGAAAAGCATCTGTTAGGGTTTTCTTCCTTTACTGGACGTAATAGAACACTATTGTCCCAAAAGACAAGGAGAAAGGGAATGTTTCAGAGAAGGTTTGTATGACTCCAAAGTCACTTCACTTCACTTTCCAGGGTCTCAGTTTTCTCATCTGTAGAGGGTGGGTTGTTGGGTTTTTAATTTTGCCTTGATTAGAACAGTGCTTAGAACATAGTAGGCACTTAATAAATACATGTTGACCTGACCCTGAAATCCTTTCTTGCTTTACATCTATTTTCCCCCTCACGAAGTTTGAGTTACTTTTATATAAATTACTAGTCTCTACTCTCCACGCCTTCCAGTCTCAGATGTCCCAGAATCTTCAGAGACCCTTGGTGACCCTGGACAGTTGCCTCAGATCCAAGGAACTCTGATCCTCTCCCACCATCCTCCTTGGTGGTCCTTGGCTCTCCCTTCCCCACAGCCCCACGTGGCCCCACATCCCCATCACACTATCCTCTGACCATCCTTCCCCTGGGATTCACCATCTTCTTCCCCATTCCCATATAGCCCCACCCTCTTTGAGACTTTTACCAGCTTCTACTGGATTGCAATAACAACCGCTTTCTCCTACCTCCCTGCCTCCAGCCTCTCCCTGCAGAGACTACCCAAACAGCCCTCATCCAGAAGCCTAGAGTGGCTATTAACTGTCTCAGGCCAAATCCCAATTCCTAATGATGGTAAAAGCCCACAGAGGTTGCACTGTGCTCCACCTCCCAGAGGAAAGAAATCAATGATGAGAAAACAAGTGACCATGTTTGAAAACAACCTCCAGGGTCTGTTCAAGGGTTCTCCAAATGCTTCCCATAGGAGAGATCACTGACATTCTGACCTTCCTTCCAAGGTTTTCACTGGGCCAGATTTAGGCAGTGGTCACAGATGTTTTAGAAACACTATCAATGAAAATGGGAGTTCTGCTTAACATTGACCCCAAATGCTGGTCATTCTGGTTGACAGAGATTGTTGCTGGGTGACGACTTTGGAAGCCCAGGACCATTTGGGCACACTCATCTGACCAGACCCATTTCCTGTTACTCTCCAATTCTGAATCTCAATGCCAACCAGGCACACATATGTAGACAGATAGGATAAAGAGAGAAGAAAGGAGGGAGAGTGGGAAAAGAGAAAGGGAGAAGATAGAAGAAGTAAGAGCATTTATTAAGCTCTTACTTTGTGCCAGGCAGGGCAGTGATTGAGTACAAGGTCTGGAGTCGAGAAGACACATCTTCCTGAGTTCAAATCCCACTTCAGACACTTACTAGCTGTGTGACCCTAGGAAAGTTACTTAACCTTGTTTACCTCAGTTTCTTCATTTGCAAAGTCAACCGGAGAAGGAAATGGCAAATCACTCTAGTATCTTTGCCAAGAAAACCCCACACAGGGTCACAAAAAGTCATATGTGACTGAAGCAACTGAACAGAAGTGTCTGGCTTGATGCAAAGCATTCGGAATGCAAAAATCAAGCTAGCAAGATAGTGCCCCCTGCCCGCCTTCAAAGACCTTACATTCGAATAGGGGAGACAGTATTTAAAGGGGAAACTTCCTCACCATTTTCCACCTAATGAACATTTATAAGGGTCCTAGGCACAGGAGACAAGAAGATAAAAAATGGAACCCACCCTTACCTAAAGGTCCACCTGTGCACACACAGATAGAAGCATCTATGCAAAATATACACAAATGTAATCAAGCTGACAAGGAAGTGAATGCTAACAACCGGAGGATCAGATTTCCCCCACATTCCACTCCTTTCTGCCCCTGCCCCCCATAATGCTTGGTTCTTGTTTGTGTGATCTCTGAGGCTGAATCTTCCTTCAATTAATCCTAAGACCCAGGGGCTGGCCCGGCCCAGGGATGGTAAATATTCTACTTGTCTCCAAAAGGCTCTCTTTAAAACCACTAACTGTTAGGCTGCAGCGAGACCCTGGCTGCGCCCAGGCCCTGTTTGTGACTGACTCTGTTAGTAAACACGCGTGCCCAGACAGATGCTTCTTGTCTGGGAGCTCGTCAGACTCTCATCTGTGGAAGGGGAAAGAGTGTTTCTCACCAGGAAGGCTTGTGGACACCCTGCCCCCACTTTCTCCTGAACCAAGGAGGCTCAGAGGAGAGAAACGGAGTAAGCTCCATGTTCTTGTGGCAGAGGCAGGGTGAGCCCTTTTGACCGACAGAGTTGTATTCATCAGTGCTGGAGAATGCCAGAGTTGCTGGGTTGATGGGCATCTTTGAAGCCAGCTAATCTACCATTGAGTCAATGATGATGATGAAGATGGTGATGGTGATGAGGATGATGGTGATGATGAAGATGGTGATGGTGATGAGGATGATGATGATAGGAGTTGACATTTCAATCTATAGCACCTTACAGTTTGCAAAACATTTTACATGCATTGTAAATGCAAGTGACTCTGTGAGGATATTATTATTTTCCATTTTCAGATGAAGACACTGAGATTCACAGACATTAAGTGACTTGCCCACGGTCACCCAACTTATAGTCGTCAAAGGCAGGATTTGAACCCCGGTCTTCGGGACACCAAGCCCAACTCTCTATACACTATACCACAGTGCCCTCAAGAAGCAAAAAACAAACTATGAAACAAAGCATGGTTCCAGCTAGCCATGGCTGGTGTAGAATTCAATTCATCGGTGATTAGGTTGTGGACAGTGTGAGACTGTTGGCCCCTTGAGGGCAGGCAGAAATGATTTTTGCCTTGCTTTGTACCTGCAGTGCTTAGCACAGTGCCTGGTATATAAGAGGCATTTAATACTTGCTTACTGACTGACGGATAGTGCTAGAGGATGGTAGACTCTCTGGGGTGACCAGCAAGCCCAGGAGTTCTTAGCCAGGATCCACAGGTCCACCAGGGCTCTGAGGATAGATTTCAGTAGGTCCACAAACTTGGATGGGAAAAAATGACATCTTTATATCAGTATAATTGGGTTCATTTGCAATCTTATGAACTGAATACATTTAAAAACATCATTCTGAGAAGGTGGGTCCAGAGTCCTTCCCAGACTGCCTGCCAAAGGGCGCCAAGGTCCCCTCCAAAAGTTAAGAATTCCCAGACAAGTTTAATCTGTACCTGAAGAATAAGCTTCTAAACATGTGATCGGCCTCTACTTAGAGCCCTCCAGAGATGGGGACCTTCTTACCCTGGGCCAGAGTAACCCATTGTATTTTGGGACAGTTTTAATCACAAGGAAGCTTTCCCTCATATCAGGTCATATTCTATTTGCCATGGTGCCTGGCACACAGTCAATGCTTAATAAACATTTGGCTGGGAGAGATGGCCAGGGCACTGGGCTGAAGAATCAAAAGTGTAGTCCCAGGCTCTTGTTTTGCTGCTGAGCTTTCTAAATCACTTCCTGCCCAAAGTAAGGGGACACTGGCTCAGGAGCCAGAGATAGGCATTGCCCCCCATTCCACCTCCAGAAATCACTCCTTAGCAGGGAAGACTTGGGTGGAAGGGAAATGCTTTTCTCCTCTCTGCCCCAGCTCTCCAGTGTGAAGGTGGAGGGGAGGCATGGAGTCTCCGTATTGGAACAGAGCTCACTGGTTGTCTGGTCCAAGTGGAGCCTGGGCAGGAATCCTCTCCTCAACATCCCCTCTGTTGATGGAGGCCCCACTAGCTCTTGAATAACAGACCTAGGATTTCATTGATTAAAGAGAACTCCCAGGTGAAGAAACTCCCTCTGCCAGTGCAGGTCAACACCTTTTCTACAATTTATAAAGTCAGAAAAATCATAGAATTATAGTTGGAAAGGGCCTGAGAGACCATGTAATCACCCCCTCAGAGGGAGACCCTGAGACCCAGAGTGGGTAAAAGGCTTATAGGAACATGGATCTAGGTCTAGAAGAGCTCAGGGTCCATCAACACTCCCATCTACCCACTTTATAGTTGAGAAGACTGAGGTTCAGATCGGTTAAGGGCAGCTAGATGGGGAAGCGGATAGAGTACTGGGCCTGGAGCTAGGAAGACCCTGACACTTATACTAACTGTGTGACCTTGGGCAAGTCACTTCATTTTTGTTTGCTTCTGTTTCTGCATCTGTAAAGTTGGAATAATAAGAGCACCTACCTTGAAGGGTTGTTATAGGATCAAGTATGATAATATTGTAAAGCACTTAGCACAGTCTGGCACATAGTAAGTGTCATATAAATGGTAGCTATTATTATTATATCACTGTTTCTTATATATTATAATATAGAATTGTTATATGTATTAATATTAATATTAATAGCTAATTATTATTTTATAAATTTTATACAATTTACCTTTAAAAATTTTTATTATATTTTATATATTATATAATATTATATGGTATATATTCTATTTTTATTTTATTATATTATTTTATAATATTAATTAATATTAATAATGATACAGTTACACAGGTAGTAGGTGGCAGATCATTGATTTGAACCCAGATCTCCGTCTCCAAATCCAGCACTCTTTGCCCCAGACCTGGGCCACAACTCGAAGCCCAGCTCTCCTCCAGAACTGGACATCTCAGATTGTCTCTCTGCTAAACTGGATCTAGAAGGACATAGCAGGCAGCTGCCCAAGAGCCCTGGGGGCCCAGTCCAGCCATGTGCCCATGTCTTATGCCAAGTGGCAAAGACTTCAGAGCAACCTCTGTCCAAACAGGGGAGGGGAAGGAGGATGCTGGGCTCTTGCCTGCAGGTGAATGTAAGTTTATGTTTATTATTCCTTAAAACAACTCCTCCCTGTGTCAAAAGTACATCCTCAAGGGCAGAGGTGATTCAGCTAAACGTAGTCGGGTTGGGAGCTGCAGTGACATAGAAAATACCAGAAGCATTACACAGGCCCAAGGCTGTTGACTGCAATTCCACCTTTATGCCATATGGACCAGAGATTCTGTTCTCAGTTGGGCCAGTTATTTAACCAGCTAATATTTACCGAACAAGACTCTGAACTACAACTGTTTGTTGTTCAGTTGTGTCCAACTCTTCATAACCTCATTTAGGGTTTCCTTGGCAAAGATACTGGAATAATTTGCCATTTCCTTTTCCAGCTAATTTTTATGGATGAGGAAACCGAGGCAAACAGGGTGAAGGGACGTGCTCAGGGTCACCCAGCTGTAAGCAGTAAGTGTCTGAGATCGGATTTGATCTCATGAAGATGAGTCTTCCTGATTCCCAGACCAGTGTTTTATCCACTGAGTCACATAGCAGCCCCTACAATACGACATACAAAACTATATTCATGGAATAGGGTGATTTGACAGGAACTTAGGTAGAGGCAGGTCACTCTACAACAACGTTGGTCTGAAACCCCAGTGCTTATCTGGGCTGAGGTTATCAGGCTCTGGGAGGACTGGCTCATGTTACTCCCAAATCAATCAACCTGGATTGGTTAAGTATTTCCTCTAGTCTAGGCGCTGGGCCAAGTGGGTTGTGTTACCAAAAAAAGAGAAGAAAAAAAACCAGTGCCTGTCCTCCCCCTTGTAGGGGAGGCAACATGTATATCAACATGAGGTAGGTTATGGGGGGGTGGGGGGGGGGGGGTGGAGGGTAGGCAGTGGATAGAGCTTTGGGCTGGGAATCAGGAAGACCTGAATTCAAATCTAGACTAAGACACTTACAGCTGGATAAGTGACCCTGAGCAAATCACTTCACCTCTGTTTCTTCATCTGTAAAATGAGGTGTGGGTAGGCTTGATATTTTTAATGCTGTATTTTAAGCTCTTTTTATAAGCTTTTTATTCTTTAAACCATTCTCACTTTCCAAATCCCACTTCCATAGAAAACTCTTTTGTAACAGAGAAAAGCTGCTAAGCAAGAAACTACATCTGACAGTACATGCAATATTCCATTAAACCCCCATCTCTCTCCTGAAAGGAGGCAGGTCTATTTTATCATTAATCCCCTGCATTTAATGAGTGCTGATGTCACTGAATGTTGCTTTCACTTACAGGATTGTCATCATGCATTTTGTTATCTTGCCTCTGTTTTCCTTGCTGTGCATCAGTTCACACAAATCTTCTGAGGTTTCCCTGAATTCTTCCTATTTGTAATTTTTTATTTCATAAAAATATCCCTACGTGTTGGAGGATGGAAGTTTGTTCTTCCATATTATTTCCAATTTTTGGCACCACAGAAACTGGAGCTGTGAGTATTTTAATACATGTGGCCATTTTCTCGTGGTCTTTAACCTCCTTTGGCCTAGTAGTGGGATGCCTAGGCCAAAGGACGTGGATATTTTTGTCACTTTTCTCACGTAAATGAAAATTCTCTTCCACAACAATTGGGCAACCCACAAATTGACCCCAAATTGACTAGAATTCTTGTCTTCCCCACAGGCTCTGAGACCTCTCTTCTCAGTCAGTGTTGGGGACAGGCTTCAAGCTCTCTGTTTTTTCAACCATCTAGATCTAAAAATCTAGAACCTTATGAAATATTTGAAACTACACCAACATTCAGAGTGTGTAACGTACCTCCCCTAAATGAAATTCTCTTTCCAACTGTCAAAGCAGGAGGTCACTAGACAGACAAAGGTCACTTTCAATTCTGACCTTTTGGGAATTCATGAATGAAAAGATCCCCAATTATTTGAGAAGGACCTACTGTGTGCCAGACACTGTATTAGTTGTTGATCTTTGAAGTCATGGGGGTTTCTGCCCCCTACTCTGTCAGGTTGTAGACTGCTCCAAGATAAATCCCCCAAAGATGAAGCTTTAGAGACAATTCTATTTTCTCTTGGAAGTTTTCTTGGCTTCATAACCAAGGAGGCCAATGGGCAAGCCTGCTTAGCTCCCTGTCTTCAGTGACTGGTAACAAGCCAAGCACCACAGAGTAATTACAAAATGGCAGCCAGCAGTGTGGAAATCCTATTGTCCATACCCCCACCCTCCAGCGCGGGCAGTGGGAGCTCCCACAAAGACTGAAGGGTCCCCCCACCTCATTAGCCTCAGAGTGTGCTTAGTCACAGGTCATTAGAGTCAAAAAGGACGTTAAATAGACCATCTCACCCACTCCCACATTTTACAGAAAAGGAAACCGAGACCCAGATGGTCCAGAGTTTTGAGTCCAGACAGGGGAAGTGACTCAGCCAAAGTCTTACTGTGGGAACTAAAAATTCAGATCCCATGACCTCTACTCTAGTGCCCTAAGTGGCACATTAGGTAGAGCACCAGGCCTGGAGTGAGTAAGACCTGAGTTCAAATCTAGCCTCAGACTTTTACTAGCCTGGGCAAGTCACTTAACCTCTGTTTGCCTTAAGCTCATGGAGAAGAAAATGGCAAACCATTGCAGTATCTTTGCCAAGAAAAGCCCATAGACAGTATGGTCCACAGGGTCTGGAAGAGTTGGATACATAGCATTCCCTGAGGGTGAGGATCCCATCTTATCTAAACTTTGTATTTCTCTAGGCCTCTTACAGCATTCTACACACAGAAGGCACTTAATATATGCTGGTTGTACTGTTTGTAGCACTTGGAGATCCAAATCGGGCAGGAATTCTTAACTAGGGGTCTATGAATTTTAAAAAAATATGTATATTTTGAAAAATTATTTCAATATAATCAGTTTCTTTTATAATTCTTTGTTTTTTATTTTATGCATTTCAAAAGATCGTTGAAGGGGTCTACAATCCCCCAAAAGGTGAAGAACACTTATTTTAGGATTATACAGTTGGAAATGCTACTTTTAGATCAAGTATTATTTTCATTTGTTTTGTTTTTTAATTTTTAAAACTATTGATTCATTTAGAACTTCAATACAAAAAGACTCCCCAAAAGAGAACATTTCCATGTACGCAGCACAACATAAAAAGAAGATTCGATACAAAATCATGAATTTCCATTTCATACAGTTTACTTTCTTTGAAAAACTATGTAATAAACACTAGATACTTTCAAAGCTATCCTGCTTTTCTGTTCTTCCTTATAAGTTTTGTTTTATTCTCTGCTGTGCACTTTTTATTTTTCCTCAGTATTATTTTTAAAATGAAGAATTTTGTTACACTCCGTATCACGTTGAATAATCTTTTCACTCTCCTTTAATTGGCCAAATCTGCTCAGGTCTGTGACCTTGAGGCTATGGTACCTGCTTGTCAATCCTACTTTCCCTATCTGTGAAATGGGGCATAGCGATGTTTTTGGGGAAATCAAGCTAACATCCTTTTTAGTCACATTTCTGGACCCAGGGAAACCAAAGAAGTATCTAGATTGGAGGGGTTTTTAGGGGTGTGGTTTCGGTCTCTCCAATTCTCTCTGGCATGTGGTAGGCCCTTCTGGAGAATATTTAACATTCAGCCCCTTCTCATTTTGACTCCAGGGTCCTGCTGTTCTCATGGGCTTTGTCCCTGTTTTCCAGATCTGCCAGTTTGAGTCTACCAGGCTACGCCCCCTCCCTCATTCTTGGACTTGGGCTTTTCTCAACTCCTAGTTATTTTGCCATGGACCTAAAGAATTTCACAGAGGCACACTATGCTTCTAATCAAGTAGATAATTCGATTTCTGCTTGGAGACCTCCCTCAATGAGGAGTTCACTATCTCCCATTCCACTTGGGTCCAGCTCTAAGTGCTTCAGGCAATATATCCCACACTTATTTGTCTACACTTGAAATGTGTAAACATATCTACTAAATGCTGGGCTCAGGACAGAGAGGAGGTTAAGGGATAGAGAACATGTCCAGAAGAAAAGAGGGCCTGGAGATGTTGGAACAAAATAAGGAAATGACTCAGTAGCGAAGTGGTGGAAAGAACACCAGCCTAGGAGTCAGAACTGACCCAACCTGACTGAGAGACCCTAGACAAATCACTTAAACTGTCAGGGCTCTGGGACAAAGGTGTCAAACTCAGAAAACTTTTGGTTGCACCTTGACTTAGAAAACCACAAATTAACACTATCTATGTTGCATTGCATTTTTACTTATTTTGTTAAACATTTTCCTAAACCGGTTAGGTAGTGAGTGTGACACCTCTGCTCAAGGCAACTCTCTTAAGACCTGCATTGGTGGAGGGAGTTTCCTCATCTGGGAATTCCCTGTACCAAAGAAATCACAAGGTCTAGCTAATCCTTCTCAATATCCTTACTTTAAATTCTATTTAAAAGTGTTAAAAAAAAAAATACTTAAAGATCCCACACTGACTAATTTTGAGAAAGATTCCTCTGACCTGGTTAGAGAATTTTGGTTTGGTTTGGTTTGTATTTGGGATTTCATCAGTGTGAGAAATTCCTGGTATGGAAGGGCCCTCCACTAATGCAGCTTAGTGACTTCTCTGTAAATTCCAGTCCCAGAAAATTGCTGGGGGCAGGGAGGAGGTTTGAGAAGTAAAATGACTTGACCAGGATCACATATCTAATATGTGTCTGAGGGAGGACTCTGAGGTCAACTTGCTTCCATTAGGCCAAGCTGCCTCTCAAGCTTGGGGTTCACATCCCCAATAGATGATTGTTTCTTCCCAAACAAGAACTGGAGTTGAAGATCCTCTATTGATTATTGCCATGGCCACTAAACAGAGAAGCAGGGCATAGGAGGGGAGCAACAGGGGTCAAAACCAGAAGCCCCTCAATCAGGCTACTCTCCCCTTCCCAGGCTCCCAATTCCTGTACAGCCCAAGGTCAAAGCCATAGCTAAAATGTTTCCATTCTTCTCTTTGAATTTGAAAACTAGTGGTGAGTTTGGCTGCCCAGGCAAATCAGGCTGGGAGAGAACATTCCCCAGTCCTCGGGGCATCCCCTAGCTGACCATTACTGACTCAAGATGCATAGTCTGGCCTAGAAATGAGGGACAGACCACAGCTGGCAGGCATTTAGAAAGGAGAAGAGGCCCCCCAATGTGGAGCAAGGCCAGGTGCAATTTCTCTTTCTGGAGAGAGTGACATCCTGAAAAGTGGAGCCAAGGATGGCTAAAGCATGCTAACAGTGGAAAAAGCAGGAAAGAGTCATGGCTGGAGAATCAGAAATGCCAGATTCAAATCCCATCTCTGCCACTTACTGTCTAAGTAAACTGGGGTAAATCATTTGATTTCTCTGTAAAATGAGAGGGTGGGCCTAGAGGATCACTGAGGTCCCGACAGCTCTAGACTTAGGAGCCTATAATTCTGTGAATACAAACTGACGTATTACTCACCCCAGCAGATATCCTTTAGGGGCAGAAGCCAGACTATATCACCAGTGCAATAAGAGAGAAAAGAAAAAAACACCAGCCTGGAAATCCAGAGACTCAGGTTCTAATCCTGACTTGGCCACTAACTCACTTTGTGACCTTGGGTGGACAAATCACTTCCCTTCAGTTTCCTGCTTTGTAAAAAGGGGCGAGGTGGAGGGAAGATGTGACCCTGGGAAAGACACTGGACCTCTCACTGACTCTAGGCCATGCCTAAGATGATAATTCCAAGAGAGCACTGACTTGCCCAGGCAGAAGACAGTCCCTATGCCAAGGAAATCAGGGTCCTTTTTTCTATACTTTTATAAGTAATATAGTAATAACAGTAGTAGTACTATATTACTACTACCATGTATATATTACTCTATTACTACTACTGGTACTGCTACTATTGCTGCTACTACTACTACTACCACCACCATCACCATTACTACTGCTACTGCTGCTGCTACCGTTACCATTGCTATCCCTTTCACAACCGAGTTATGGATAGATGAGAATCTACAGTGTTATAGGGAACTTCCCAACTAGTGAGATCTGAGGTCCACTTGAGTATACTTTGTATTGACTTATTTTATGGGTATATTTTTTGTTATCTGGGTCTGACCCTCTTTCTTCCCCCAGAGAACAGGTTCTGGCACTTAAATAACTCCCAAAGGATCATTAACAATGAGGGTGCTGAGTGGTGCCCCGGAGGATACGGCCCTATAAAGGAGGGGAAAGGTTCTTTCCTGCTAGGACTCAGATTTATAGACACCAGGGCTGGAACAGACCTTAGAGCTCTCCCAGTTCTATCCTCTGATTTGGCAGAGGAAACAGGCCCTGAGAGAAGTGACTTGCCCAAGATCCCATAGCTAATGAGTGACAGAGTGGCTCCAGATCTTTCATATCGGGTCCAACGTTTAATCCACGGATATTTACTCTTCCCAGTGAATTGTCCTGCCATTCAAGCAAAGGGGACAAATGACATTGGCTGTAGGGAGGTCCTGGGCCCCCTCCCCCTCTTGGAAGGGAGGGAATTAGTTTGCTGACTTCTTCTGGAGGCAGAGGGAGCCCCTTCCCTTGTTCTCAGGCCACTTTTCATTTAAGATCATAACTTGGGAAGGAGATGAGAGAGAAAACAATGGAAATTTTTTAGCTTCAAAAGAAAATTCCCCTTCCTGGATACTGGTCCTTGGATTAGACATGTAATCTCACCAGACATTTTGAAGCCATGGGAGGGCTTGGGGAGGAGGAAGGAGAGGTTGAAAGAAGGGGAAATGTTCAGATTTATTTTTCCCAAAATTTCCACTCCATCCCTTCCCCCACCCAAAAGGTCACTGGTAAAAGATCTGAAATCCCTTTGCTCATTTAAGAACAACAGATTGTGTTGAATGTGGTTTTCTGGTTCTAAAAAAATTGTCATGTTGGTGCAGGGAAATTTAAAAAGTTGAAATTGACAAGGGAAGTTGCCCTTTAAAGGTTTTCAGTTCTTTTACAAAGCAAAGTGAAAGGTCTCCTCTAGAAGCCAGTTTATGAGCCTTGAAAGGGAACCCAAGAAACCATCTATATTGGAGAAAACCTAGAAATTATCATTGTTCTCTAGTCTATGAATCCTCCTGACTGCTACAAAGGATCCAGAAAGTACAAAAAAGAGTTGAGAAAATGGAGGAGGGGGATGTAACCTTCCTAAATGGAACTTGTGAAACTCAACTAAAAGTGAGAAGACCTTGTTCTAAACCTTTATACACCATTACAATGATGCCAGCGTGACCCTGAACAAGCCACGGAAAGGAGCATCGAGGCATCTCTACCCTACCTCTCTATGCTGTAACAATAAGATTTTTTTAACCTTTAAATTTCCTGAATCATCCCAATGAGCAACTTCTACTTTGTCTGATCCTATATTTTATCATCTTCAGGAACTATGAAAACTAAAGATGTTAGATAAGCTTCTTTATCCTCTTAACTAATAATAACTCAGACTGGGTCCACTACAAATTTGTTACATAATCTCAATTGGGCACTCACTGCAGCAAGGCAATCCTTTTACACGTCAATTGACTCACTTGACAATTCTCCACAGAAGCTCTTCCAAATCTTTTCACCCCTACCTCAAACCTCCTTCTCTCCCACCTTCACAGCTGAAGACCCTGCCTCATATCTCACTGAAAAAACATGAGGCATTTGCTGAGACCTCCCTCTTCTCATCTCCCATCCCAGATGCCATCTGCCACTAACTCTTCCTTCCCGTCTCACACAGAATTGGCCCTATTCCTTTGCCAAAGTTAACCCATTTACAAAAACAAGTGATCCCATTCCATCCTGCCTTCACCAGCACATTGCCTCTTCCATCCCATCCCCAATTTCTCACTTATCTTCAATCTCTACTGGTCTACCGGCTGCTTCTTTACTGCCTACAAATATGCTCACATCTACTCCATGCACAAAAAATGATCCTCTATTGTCCCTTATCTCTCCCTGCCTTTTGTTGCTAAACTCCCTGAGGAACCTGTCTACAGTTGATGCCTCCTTTCCACCCTGTCTTTTCTTCACTCTCTATAGTCTGGCTTCTGGTATGTCTTTCAACTGAAATTGTTCCAGTGATCTCTTAATTGTCAGATCTCATGGTCTTCCTCATCCTTGACCTCTCAGCAGTCTGTCCATCACTTTTCTCAACACTCACTTCTCTCTAATTTTTCATGCATCTACTCCATCTTGGTACTCCTTCTACCTCAGTCTCCTTTGCTAGATCTTCATCCAGGTCAAGGCTGCTATGACCAGGGTTCTGTCCTGGTCTTCCTCTCTTCCCTTCTATACAAATCTTCCTTGTGATCTCATTAGTTCTCAGGGATTCAATTATATTCTCTACACAGATGGTCCTACTTATCCAAACTTAACCTCTGTCCACATCTTTAGATGTGTGCTTCCAACTATCTATAAGAAATCTCAAACAGGATGTCCCCTAGATACCTTAAACTCAATATGTCCCCAACTGAACTCACTATCTTTCTGCTCTTCCTGGGGAGGTTACCACCAGCTGCCCAGTCACCCAGCCTCACAACCTCAGTTCCTCACTCTCTCACTCCCCTATTGCCAATTGGTAAGCAAGTCCTGCCATTTCTACCTTCCAAACATTCCTTATAGGAGCCCCCTTCTCTCCTCTGACATTTTTTACTATCCCAGTACAAAACCCTCATCACCTCATGCCTGGATAATGACAATAGGCTTTTGTTGATTTCTCTCTCTGCCTCAACTCACTCTTCACTCCTGTCCACCTTCCACTGGGTAGGTTCTCGGATGAATCTTTCTAAAGCACATCATGTCACACACGTGCCCCCACCTCAAATCAGTAAATGCCAGTGGCTCCCTATCACCCCCAGGACCAAATATAAAGCCCTCTGTTTGGCATTTAAAGCTCTCATAACATGGCCCCTTCTTACTTTCCCAGTTTTCTTATGCCTTTACACCTTCTCTCCTCCCCTTCCCTCCATACCTTTGGATCCAACAACAGTACTAGAACAAGCCACTCAAACTCCTGACTCCAAGCCTTTTCTTTGGCTACCCCCCATGCCTGGAATGTCTCCCACCCCACAATAACTAACATCTGTACAGCACTTGAAGGTTTACAAAGTGCTTTATATCTATTATCTCATTTGATTGTCACTTAACCCTATGAGGTAGATGCTACTATTATCCTCATTTTATAGACTTTGGTGTCAAAGGACCCAGGGTCAAATTCTGCTTTCATGTCTATGTCACAGGTTAAAATTGATTTAGAGTTAGGCTAGACCTTCATCTTGCCCAGACTCCTCATTTTACACATGCAGAAACTGAGGCCCAGGGAGGTTAAGAACTTGCCCAAGGTAAAATGGCTGCTGAGTATCCGAGGTAAGATTTGAACTCAAGTCTTCCTGACTCTGGGTCCAGAGCTCTGTGCAGTGTACCACCTAACTGCCTTTACAAGACGCCTAATGCTGTTCTGTGATTTGCAATATTGTAGAGCACTTTTCCAATTCAAGATTCTATTTTTTGGGGGGTGGGGGGGTGAGGCAATCAGGGTTAAGTGACTTGCCCAGGGTCACATAGCTAGTAAGTGTCAAGTAACTGAGGCCAAATTTAAACTCAGATCTTCCTGACTCCAGGACCTGTGCTCCACCCACTGCGCCACCTAGCTTCCCCCAACAGAAAAATTGAAAAAACAGGACACATCCACAAGATCCAAAGTCAACAAGATAAAGTCTCTCCCCACAATGAAAAACCAACAAAATCAACTAGTGACTCTGCCTTCATTTCTTGTGAAAATGGCAGTCATGTATTTTGCCCTATCACTTGAGAGAACTGAGAGATCTCCCCTGTGTCCTCAGAGTATGGAATAATAATTTGCTATCATAGCTATTGTCACAAGTAAATCTTATTGGGCAGGCTCTAGAAATCAACTGAAATTCCAGAAGGTGAAAGTGGTTAAGGGGTCATGGAGGCCACTTGCTCCAACATCTGAAGAAGACCACCCAATATAATGTACTCAGTATTCATCATCCAGTCATTGTTCAAGACCACCAATGTGGGAGAATCACTGCTCTAGAACTGCGGGAGGGAACCTTCTCAGACACTGAGTCCAACCCATTCTACAGATGATGAAACTACAGCTAGAAAGGATAAGTGATTTGACCAGAGTAAGTGCGAGTCAGGATTTGAACTCATTGTCTTTCTGGGTGAATTTGCCACCATGCCTCAGCTGCCTTCTCACACTGGAACTCCCCTTAGCACCTATGGCCTTGTTACCCTTCTCACAAGCAAGCACATGCTATGTGACCTTAGGCAAGTCCTTACTCTGGGCCTCAGTTTCCTTATGTGTAAGATGAGGGGGTTACACTACACTAGATAAAGATCTAGTCTAACTCAAAATATGTAGTGCTATAGTGCCTTGCTTAAAGTCAGGCAGGCATGAAAGCAGGATTTGAACCCAACTCCAAAGTCTGTACACTACCTGGCAAGGTCTTAATCTGAATCAATAAATAGACCTGAGGGACTCTTTGAACGTCAATGAAATACATTGTGGCTTCTTCCAGCATAATTAATAGCCCTTGGATGGCACAGGCATTAAGTGTCCACTGTGGGCAGGGCAGTGGGAGCCATCTTCATGGATTAGGAAGTACTTTCACTAGGCTTTGAATGATGGGCAGGGTTTTGATCATGGCAGGGAACAGGCAAGCATTTCAGGAGGTATGAATCAGACAGCAGAGATATAGGGTGTAGGATGGATGCCAGCAGAGGCATCCCATATTAGTGGGAACCTCAGAAACTTACTATCCCATTGTTTATAATTAATTAGGTTATTAACATAGCAACAATAAAGTAGTATTTCCATAAAAGATGACACAAAACCATTGCTTTTATTATTACAGTTAATAACAGTAAGAGCCCACAATGGGTCAGACATTGTGCTAAGTAATCCTTCTTTGAGAGAGATAAAGATGGAAACAGACAGAGATGGAGAAGGGGAGAACTTCTTGGGAGTTCAGCCCGTCAATAAACAGTAAGCAGCTACAATGTGCCAAGTTAAGTGCTAGGGATACACAGAAAGGCAGGAGATAGTCCCTGCCTTGGAACATCTCACTGTTCCTACAGCGATGGAATCAGAGGTCAGGGAATGAATGAATGCACGACTAAAAGAATGAGTGGATGGATGCTGGCATTTACAGAACATTTCAAGGCTCGTAACATGACTGACATACACTTTTACTGCATCTGATTCCAACTGCAACACCATGGATGTAGACGTCATCCCCAGGGCTGGTCACTTGGGGGAACTGGAATTAGGGTCCCTATTGACCCTGAGCCCAGAACTCCTTCCCTTAGGCCTGGTGGATGCTCCCTGTCTCCACCAAGGCCTGCATGGCAACACTTAGAGTGAGCTTATTTGAACTGCATTCAAATTAATTTGAATATTTGCCCTTTTCCCTTTTCTCCCCTGCCCGGAAACCAAGAGCTTTCGGAGGCTAAGAATCATTCTGAAGAAGCAACGATGAAGCTGGCGATCTGCCCAAGCTGGCACACACTGAGAGATAGGAGGGGAGGCCCCTCAACATCCAGCTTCCTGTAGCCGCCTTTGAAGCAAACATCTGAAACATTTAAAAGTCACTTCAGCTCATGAGGTTCTGATTGTTGTGGGAGAAAATGGCCCTATTCATGTCTGGATCACTTTATGAGCCAACTGAGCAGGGCAGAATTGATTTCTGAGCTCCTGTATCATTAGAAAAGGTGTTTAAACAATACAAGATAACGTGTGGACTTCTATTTCCCCCAGATTCATTTCCTTCCCTCTGTCATCATCCCTGACAAAGTCTCATTTCAGCCCTCTTCTCTTCACCTGCAGAATATTTTGGAAAGTTTCATATCAATTTCTTTGTTCAAAGACCCCATGAGAAACTTTTTCATTACTGAGAAAATGCTCCTGGGGTAGAGTTGAATGGTCAAGGGCCAGCTTCCCCTTCTCTCCATCACCCTCACATATCAATAGCTATCACAGATCTAAAGTTTAAGGATTAGGTCTCTAGAGAGGAAAGGGGTACAGTCCCACCCACTGAGACATACTGACTGTGTGTCCTTGGGCAAGTCACCATCCCTCCTAGGGCTCTGGACAACAGTCCTGAGTCAGGAATTCTTAACCTGAGGTCCGGGTCATGGCACTATATAACTAACTTCATCTTTATTTCAGTATAATCTGTTTCCTTTTTAGTTCTATGTATTTTATTTTATGCATTTGAAAACACTTTGAGAGAAACCCTTTATGGTTTGCAAAGTGAATTTCTTATAACAACCCTGCAAAATAAGGTAGTATGGGTTGGTCTGTTCATCAACAAGCGTTTATTAAGTGTTTACTATGTGCCAGGCACTGGTTATTCCCATTTTAGAGTGAGAGAAACTGAGGTTCAGAGATGCAAAGGGATTTGCCTATGATCACACTGCTGGTAAGGAAGCGCTGGAGGTGGCTTTTGAACTCAGACTTTCCTGAGTCCAAGTTGAGAATTCTGTGTAGTTGCTGGTCCTGGGAGAAGATACCCCACAGGCTGACCAGGCCCACTCATGGGGTAGTACAGGGGATGTCTGAGTTCTTAGACAAAAGAGGGCCAGGAAGCCCAGGGCCCAGGGTGCTTAAGGCCATTGTAGAAAGGAAGAAGGAACAGTTAGCACTTGTCTACACCTTTAAAGCTGGCAGAGCACTTTTCATGTTATTTCAATTATCCTCAGAAAAACTTGGTTGGGGTTTGGGATTTTTTTTTTTTGGTGTTTTTACTATTCTAATTTTACAGAGGAAGAAACTGAGTCAGACAAAGATGAAGTGACTTACCCAGGGTCACATAGCTAGTCTGAAGCTAGATTCACATGCAAGGCCACAGAATCAGCACTCTGCCCAGCCCCCAGGAATTGGGGTCAACCCCCCTGGGCCCACCATTTTCAAAGGCTGCTAACCCTCAGAATAACTTTTCCAAACTTAGTGGCTTGGCCACTCCAAAAAGGTCCCCCTGACCTGCACATCCCCCTAGAGAGCCTGTCCCGGCATTTGTCCACTCTTGACAACTCCCCTGAATGAGACGTTGCATCCTTCCCACTTTGTTCATCCCAGATCCCAGAGCGCCTGCATTCTCTCTTTGGAGACAAATGCATTTCCTGTCCACTATGTTTATTTTTATGTCACAGCCAAAGAATGGCTGAGAACAGCAGCCACTGAACCTTTTTTGGCAGAACGATTAACAAATTTATAAATCTGGACACAGCTCCTGCTTCTGGTCTTTTTTTCCCCTTTTCTTTCTTTCCTTTTTTAAACTAGAAATGAGTTCCTTCAGACAAAACCCTAAGCTTTGATTTCTATTCATAGGATCTGAAAGAATTTGTGGGACTCTGGGATGTGGCAACAAGACCCTGAACTTGGTGACAGAAGAGCTGGCTTGACATCCAAGTTATGTGACCTCTGTGATCTAGAGTCCCAGGGTAGTAGGGTATTTGACCTCCCTAGGTCTCAATTTTCTTATCTGCAAAATGAGGAGCTTAGAGTAGATGGTCCAGAAGGGCCATTTCAAGTCTAAATCTATAACCCCATAGCTTCTCTATGCCTCAGTATCTCAAGATAACAATAACACTTTAAATCATTGTCTCGATCTTGCGCTGGGTTAAAAAGCACCTTGTCCAACCCTCTCATTTTACAGAATGAGGAATCTTTCCCAAAGTCATAGAGATAGTAAACCAGCAGATTTGGATTGAAGTCCCAAGCCTCCTAATTCAGCAAATTCTTTGCAGCACACCATTCAATGAATATTTATTAAGCACTTTCTATGTGCCACATACCAAGATTATAAGGATCAAAACAAGCCAGTCCGGCCCTCAGGGACCTAGCACCGTACAGGAAGGCTGTACATGGACACGCTAAAGAAATGTGGAGGATATGTGCAGGCTATTTCAACAGGAAGACAATGCTGATTAGAAGGGATCAGGATGAGGCCTGTGAGCTGCATCCTGAGGGAAGAGAGGGCTTTTCAAAAGGCAGCTTTGAGGACCTACTGCTCAGGTCACAGGGCCCTCGGTGCAAAGACATGAAGGAGGGAGAGGAACCATCCTGTAAGCGGGATGTTATCAGGCCAGTCTGACTGTAATGGAGGCTACATGAGGGAGAACAAAAGAAGACAGGTGGGAGTCAATTGTGGAGGGCCCTATACACAAGGTGGAGGATTTTATATTTTACCCTCGAGACAAGAGGGAGCCATGGATGCTTCTTGAGGAAGGGAGTGCCCCAGTCAGACCTATGCTAATTTAAGAAAGCTGCTCTGGCAGCTGTGTGGAGGATGGATTAGAGATGGAAGAGGCTAGGGACTGGCAGAGGGACCATCCAAGCAGGGCTGATAGAAGGATGGTGCTTTTTGTAGATGGGAAAGCCCTCAATGTGTTACGGTGGACAGACAGTCATCCTTAGAGGCAGGAAGAGCAGAGTCCCATCTCTGACACATACCATGTGACTTTAGATGAGTCACTTAACCTGCCCCCCAGTTCTCTAAGGCTCCATATTTCACAAGTGTTGGGGGTCTCAGCTGCTGGAGAGGCCTGCATAGCATCCTCCCCACTAATGAAATCAAAGTTCCTTCCACCACTCTCTCTGCAAAATGGCACTTAAACATGTGAGCTCTCATTATTAAAGGAACAAATGAGTCTGTGACCTAGTCATATAAATTTTTTTTAAATTGGGACACAATTGGAGTTAAGTGACTTGCTCAGGGTCATACAGTTCATTAAATATCTGAGGACAAATTTGAACTCAGATCCTTTTGACTTCAGGGCTGGTACTCTATTGCACCACCTAGTTTCTCCCCCATTTTTTTTTTTGTTTTGTTTTGTAAGTCAGTCTGGGTTAAGTGACTTGCTCAGGGTCACACAGCTAGTATTTAGTCCTGGATTTAGTCCTGAGCACCGCAGGGTGTATTTGAATTAAAATCAATGAATGACCTTGACAGGACTCTTAAGTCATATTCATCAATGTTCCTCACAAAAAATGCAGAGCAATGCTCAGGATCCTAGTATTTAGACCTAAAAGGGAGCTCACAGACTATCTCTGTCCAATCCTCTCATTTTAGAGGCAGCCTAGAACAGTAAATAAGAGTATTAGCCTTGGAATTGGGGAGACCTGAGTTCAAATGAGACCCACAGACACTGTCCAGATGTGTGATCACATCATCTTTCTCGACTTCAGTTTCTCTCATCTGTAAAATAGGGAAATAAATAGCCTCTATCTCCTGGGTTGTTGTAAGGACCAGATGAGATTATATTTGTAAAGTGCTTTGCAGATCTTAAAGGGTTTATTATGATTTTCATCATCATCATTATTATTACAAAAGAGGGAACTGAAGCTGAGAGAGGGGAAGTGATTTCCGAGAGGTCACACAGCCAGCTCAATTAAGTTTTAGGCTTACCTACACGTTAGGGAAAAAAAAAAATTCAAAATGATGGTGGATCCAGGAAACTCTCCTTTTCTTCTTCTCTCTAGAGCATCATTTCAAAGAGTCCTGAGGACCCAAAGCATAAAGCTTAAACTTTTCTTTTTAAGAGGTGGAGATGAAAACCTGGGAACATTGCCCAGCAGGCAAGTCTGTCTCTTGCCATCCCTCCAGAGGCTGGTTGTCAGGGCAGCCTCGGTTCTGGCGGGGACACTTGAAGGCCAGCAGCTCCCCTTGGCAGATGTCAAGTTCTGGGAGAGCCACAAAAGTCTCCAGACATGGCATCATCCCTACCTCTGTATTTGGAGCCAGAGTATCAGAAGTTAGAAGCCCTGGGTTCAAGTTCAGTCTTGAACTTGTTCCCTGAATGACCTTGTCAAGACACTTGACTTCTTTAGGGCTCAGTTTCCTCATCTGCAAAAGGAGAGAGAACTTCTAAGGTCCTTCTACCTTTGGGACTCTGAGTTTATGATCTTACCCTTGTGGCTAGGCCTCAGTTTCCTCATCTGTAAAGTCTAGGTGACAGCCGTAAATCAATCACTTTGACAGACATCCAAGGGTGAGGGATGGAGAGAAAGGAAAAAAGGCAGATGAGACAGGAATGATTCTAAATGAGTGAATGGGGCCCCAGTTCTGGGAGTCTCAATCCCTTGGCTCCAGCCAGGAGCCATTGCCAGCATTCCCTGCCCAGAATAGGGAGGCCCAGTCCTTCTGCCTGCTGGTATTTGCAGGGCATGCTCACTGAGGAGGGGCCCATGGAGAACAAGGAGGAGAACAAGAAGGCACACGCCCTTCGCAGAGGAATTGCATCCCTGGGGGGAAATACCAGTCTGGTAAGGTTTAGGGTGGCTCTCCATCTGGGCAGAGAGAGATGTCAGTTCTCAAGGGAAATCTGCTATGTGGCCAGAATGGAGCCCAGGGTCAAGTCTCTGGGAATGGTTAGATGGCATAAGGAGGAGGGAGAGAGGAAAGAAGGGGGCAGAGAAGAAACTCCAGAGAAGAGTGAGGTGGGGAGGGAGTGGGAGAGGAAAAGACCCAGAGAGGGAGAAGGAAGCAGAAAAATGAGTGTAGGAGGGAGAGGGGAACTGACTGGGAGCATTTATTAAGGAGTGGGGGAGAGAGGAGATGGGCAGGTATTGGGCTGATTCTGGAGCCAGAGGAACTGAGTTCAAATCCTGTACCTGCATGGTCTTAGAAAGCCACTTAACCACTCTGGGCCTCAGTTTCCTCTTCTGTAAAAGGAGGGCATTGGGCTAGATGACCTCTAAAGTCCCTCCCATCCAATTTTAATCTATGAGCCTAATAACCTGCTGCATATAATGCCAAAGACAAAAATGAAAAATGGCCCTTGTCCTCAAGGAGCTACTGAATATATTATTATATATAGACAACAATAATAAATGACAAATTAGCACTTATGTAGGGTTTTAAATTTGACAAAGTGCTTTATATGTTATTTCACTTGATCATTACGACTCTGTGAGGGGCCGCTATTATTCCCATTTTACAGATGAGGGAGGTTAAGTACCTCATCCAGGCCATGAAACTAGTGAGTAACTGAAGCCATATTCTAACTCAGGCCTTCCTGACTCCAAGGTCAGTTCCCTACTCATCATACCTCCTAGTTGTCTCATGTTAACAAGTTGATTTAGGGAGAAAAGAACGGAAAGGAGAGGGGGGATGGGAGAAAGAGGCAAGGAAAGGCTTCTCATGTAAGAGATGGCACATGAGTTGAGTCTAGAAGGAAAGCCTGCCTTCTACAAGGGGAAGAAAGCTTTCTGAGTCCAGGCATGGGAGATGGAATGCCTATTTCTGGAAACAGCTCAGAGGTCAGTCTGGTTGGAATATGGTGTCCATAGAAGAAAGTCTACAAAGGTAGACTGAGACTCAAAGCCTCTTCCCATCAAAAACCAAGAACAACAGTAGAGGACCCCAGGACCATAGATCTAGAACTGGACGTAGCTGCTGAGGCCTTCTAGCTCAATCCCCTCATTTTACAGACCAGGAAACTGAGGCCCAAGGATGTTAAGTGATTTGCCCAAAGTCATGTAGGTGGTGAAGCAGGTAGGTCCTCTGATTCCACTCCCACAGCTTAGGACAAAGCCCTGGGAGACGCCTATCATCCATTCTCATGGTGTCAGTAATGGCTCCAGGGGAGAGTTCAGAATGTACCACCATATTCCAAACTCTACTGGGAAGACTAGAGTTTTTGATAGGAAGCCCCAGAAGCTCACTCCTCCCATCACAACCTGCTCTCCTGCCTGCTGGGTCCCCTCCTAGAAGCTGCACTGAGCTTCCTTCTAGGTCCCCCAACAATACTATGGGGTGACTCCATCCCCTGACCTTCCTTCTTTCCAAGCCATCAGGGTTGCTCCAAGTAAAACTATCCCCTGCTCTGTTCCCACTTGGGAAAACCCAGAAAGGACCTGGCAAAGGAGGAAAAAATAGAAAATAGAAAAATAGAAAAAAAAATTCCAACCACCAGAGGTTTCCCTTCCATTTTTGCTTCAAAAGGTTGAATTCTCTCATGGTAATTCCCAAGCACCCAGAAAATACCTGGTTTCACATCCACTAAGTCTGACCATCTCGTGTGATAAAAAGAAACAAATCTCCCCCTTTTATTTCTTTTTTGTCCACTCCTCATTCAAAGACACAAAGGAGGGCTAGCAACTCAGGAGTTTGCAGGGTACAAAGCCAGGCAGCATGACAGATGGATACAGTATTGCTGGCCTTGGAGGCAAGTAGACCAAGGTCAAATCTAGCCTCAGACCTCAGACTAGCTACCTTGGTGATCCTGGGCAAGAAAAAAAAATGGCTCAAATCAAATACCACCACCACCCCTGCCATGGTTTCCAGCAGTCTAGAACATGGACCTCATTCACTGTCATGGGAGGGTGTTCTGTGTAAATAAACCATTTAATCCCTGGGTCTTGTCTGTCTCTGTTTTCTCACACACACATCCAGAGGACCACCATTTGGATGGAGGGAGAGACAAAATGATACCACATCATTTCGATATTTGGACAACGGTTGTCTTGTACGTCCCTCTCCAGAACCAAGGAGGAACTATTTTTTACATCTCTCCCCTCTATATAAGAAAAAGGATGTTTCTAGCACTTTTAAGTCATCTGTAAACATATTAGAAATAATTGTCCAGAGTCTGAATGAATAATTGAGTGTCTCCAAAAGGTTACCTTTTTTAGGTCCTGGTTGGACTAGGGATTATTTCATTCCTTATATTTATATCCCTAGTGCCTAGCACAGAGTCAACTCTTTGAATAAATGTTAGACTGATTAATTGACTACATGGCCACCAAGAGTCCTTCCAACTCTGAGATTCTGTGACTTGTGTAACCCTGAGAATCTATGCCTCAACTGGCAATTCAATCCCAGCAATCCAGTCTCTTTCCACTGCTCTAACAAGAAGACACACTAGGAAAGAGAGGACGAAAAAGCCTGTTTTCTTCTCCACAGAAATCCAAAACCAGCTCACCCAGTAGCTACGTAAGCAACAAGGCAGCAATAAATGCAGCCTAATGAGAGCCAGAGCTGGATCAGAGGACCTGGGTTCAAATCCTAGATCTGCCACTTCATTAGCTGCATGATATTGCCTTGGACAAATCATTTCATTTGCCCTGGTCTCCCTTTCCTCACTGGTGAAATGAAAGATTTGGACTCTGAAGTCCCTTCTCTGGAGCTATGTTTCTATATTCTGGGCTCCCAGCTTTCTCTTTTTAAGAGGAAAAAAAAGACAACTTCTGAGGTCTCATCCAACAGTTAATCACTAATCCTAAATGGAAGAGGGGGAGAGGAAGGGGGAAATGGGAGGCAAGCTCAGATGCCTGACCTGAATCAAATCCCTTTCCAGGGGTGAGGACATTAACCTAATCCTTGAGATTCTTGGGTTTCACTTAAGGAACTTCCCAGTTTTCAGCCTGAATATGTATATGATTGATTCCTTGAGCCGAAAAATAAATAAAATTACAACATTCTGTGCGACCCACCCACACGGGTATACTTTTCTGAGAAATCAGAGCAGGCCACCAGCCTTGGCCATACCTTCTCTTTGGCATAACAGAAGCCAAACACCCAAGACCAGATTGAGCTGGGGTTGGACAGGAGGGATAAAGTCCTGATAAGGGGAAAGTGACCAGAGCTCGCCTGAATCCTCCCCTAATCATTCCGCTACAAGGCTGGCCAGAACTACTGGGGCTGCTGCTGCTTCCTCCTCCTCCCTCCTCCTCCTCCTAGGCAGCCTCAGCTTATCTCCTCAGCCCACATCATGACTCATCAGCAGCCACCCTGGTGGCCTTTGGTGGTCTCCCCACCACAGAGCATCCTTACTCCACCCTAGTGGAGACTCATCCCTAGTGGCCGTACCAGGGCACCCTCACTGACTGGCACGGTGGTCATCCAGGGCCAAAGGACAGTCTCAGAACTGAGGAGTCTGGCCAGGTGGGGACCAGGTATCTGATGACAAAGAAAAGCAAGCACTTGCAAAGTGATGCCCCTCCTCCCTCTCCCCTCACAGAGCTGCTTCGCTTTAGAATGTGCAGGGACATCTGAGCAACCCTCTCATTTTACAGATGAGGAAACTGAGGCCAGAGAGATTAAGTGATTTTGCCTAAGTAGTTATCAGCAGAGGCAAAGCTTGAACCTAGATCTGCTGGCACCAAATAATTGGTATTGGATTACTGTGAAAAAAGTACAGGTCCTGGGTTTAAATCCAGCTTCTAATGGTTCTCACCTGTGTGACCTCAGACAAGTCATTTTACAACCTGGGCCTTTCCAATCTATATGATTAGAGAGTTGGATGATGGTGCTTCTAGTCCAAGATTTCTGATGCTATGAGTCAAATACCACAAAATCTCACAAATTTGCCTCAGTTTCCTGCTCCACAAATAACCCCTACCTCAGGGGGTAGTTGTGAGACTTAAATGAGATAATATATGGAAAGCACTTTGCAAATCTGAAGTAGTAGTAGTAGTAGTAGTAGTAGTAGTAGTAGTAGTAGTAGTAGTAGTAGTAGTAGTAGTAGTAGTAGTAGTAGTAGTAGTAAAGGAATGTGTTCTATGAAAGGGGTATCACCAGTTCAGCCAACCAGCATTTATTAAGCTCCTACTCTGCTTCTGGCACTGCGATCCTACATTAGAGGCCAATCGCAGGGCATTCACCACAGCTGAGAATCATAAAAACTCAGGGGGCCTCGGAAGCAGCTGGCTTGGTGCTGCCTTAGCAGGAATTTTTCTACAAACAGCTTTTTTTTGTGTGTGCCTTTCTTGCCTAGATTTTTTTTTTTAAAGATCTCTTTGGTAGGCTGGGAAAGCCTATGGACCCCTTCTCAGAATTCTATTTTTAAACATATAAAATAAAATGCAGAACATTTTAAAGGAAGCCCAAAATTACCAAGAATAAAGATTCACAGCTCCCTCAGGGTTCGCAAACTCCGGATTTATAAGAACTCCTGACATAGTCTTTTTCCTACTTTAGAATCAGGGGACCCTTTGGCAGGTTGGTGATGGAATCCACTCTCAAAACCATGGTTTTAAATGCACAAAATAAAATACACAGAATTACAACCGAAACAAAAGATATATATATTTTTTCCTATCCAAGTTCTTGGATCCCCTAAGATTTGTCCAAGGACTTCAACTTAAGCCATACATCATCCTTGACAAATCAAAAGCACAGTCCAGAAGCCTGCTTGGGGATGGGGGCAGGAAAGCAGGACTCCTCTACTATTCCCTCTCCAAAGTTTCTCCCAAAAGGATGGAATCACCCGTTGGTCATTGCCCCAGAGGAGCGGGGGATGTCCAGCCCCAGTCGAGCTGCCTCACCTGAGCGGGATCTTGATGGCCAGGTACCTGTCGATGGCCACGGCCAGCATGCTGAAGATGGAGCTCTGGGTCAGCACCAGGACGAAGCAGGCGAGGAAGAGGCAGCTGTGGAAGTCGGTGCAGAAGCCCACGCTGATGGTGATGGCGAAGGGGATGGCCAGCAGCCCCACGGCGATGTCGGCCACGGCCAGAGACACCAGGAAGTAGTTGGTGGCCGTCTTCAGGGTGCTGTTGGTGGCCACGGCGCAGCACACCAGCACGTTGCCCGCTATGGACAGCCCGGCGATGACCAGCTCCAGCACGATGTAGAGCGTGTCCTCCGAGTCCAGCGGCATGGCATGGCCCGGGGGGGGGCTCCCCGACCCCTGGGGGAGGCAGGGAGGAATGGCGGGGGGCGGGCGGGCGCCCCCAGCCCTGGCGGGAGAAGCCCCTGCTCCGGCGGGGCTGTCAGCTGCCCTCGATGGCTGGGGGGAGTTGGACGGAGAGCTCCCGGGCGCTCGGTGCCGACTCGTGGGAAAGTCAAGGGAGAGGCTGCTCCTGCCCGGTCAGCGCCCCCGGGGCCGGCGTCCCTGGGTCCTGGTCATGGCTCAGCTGCCCTGTCCGCTCCGCGCTCTCTCCGCGCTTCCCCGGAGAGGGTCGGGGTCCGCCCTTTGGGCCGGAGCCGGAGCCTCCCTTCCCTCCCTCCTGCTCGGGTACAGCCTCCGGACTAACTCCCTGCTCAGTTCTGGCTCCGCGGACCCAGGCACATGGACCCAGCGGGCGGGACGCGAGCCGGGGAGGCAGAGCCCGAGACCTCCGATTGGACAACCAGCCCGTCCCTCGCGTCAATTCCCCGCCGGAGCTCCGCCTCCTTACCGTAACCCCCCGAGGACTGGCGAAATCACAAAGTGCCCCCGACCTCTCCAAAGTCGCGGCTGGGCGCCGAACTCCAAGCCTTAGTCAATCCTCCAGGGACTCCCCAAGACACGCACAGAAAACCCCGAACCTGAGTAGGGACCCCTCCCCCGAAGAAGCCGCCGCCACCGCTGCGTGTCCCCGAGTTTCCTGGTGTCCTCGGGCAAGGCAATGGGCGTGCCCGAGGGGACGCTTCGCCCGCTGGGCGCTTGGAACTCACTTTTCGACCGAGCCGGGGTTGGGCAGAGGCACCGGACTCCGACCCGGCTGTCCCTGGACGGCCTGCTCCCTGCCCACCCCCAGCCTTCTCCTGCCCGGCGGTGGAAGCCAGTTACCCCAGGAGGCCAATTCTGCCTTTTCTGGAGCCACCCCAGGGGGACAAGTCTTGGGGGTCTTCAGGAGGGCCATCTCCCACCCTGGAGCTCAGGAGAAGACCGGAGCTGGGGCCGTGGGCTCTAATCCCCACCCGGCAGCTCCTAAAGTTACAGATTTAGAGCTGGCTAGGGACCTTCCAGGTCAGCGAGTCCAACCCCGTGGTTTTATAAAGTGAGACACAGAGAGGGGAAACCGATTTCCCAAAGTCACACAGCTAATGGTTGGGATTCGAACCCCAACTCCCGAACTGAGTCTTGGGAGGAAACTTTTGGGTGGTAGCTCCCCCATCCATCATCTCGCCCCGGCCTGCCCTTTTCTGCTTCTGATAATGGTCACTTTAGAGCACGAGGAAGGTTGGTTTGAGAAGGAAATATAAAAGGGGAGGGTAAGGAGGGTGTGTGTGTGTGTGTGATGAGGGGATTTAGAGGAAAACGAAAAACCCATCTACAAAACGACCCTTTTGATTCAGACCCCGGCATATCAAAGCCTGTCAAACTTGCAGGGCTACTCTTCCTCTTCCTCCCTCTTCCGTCCCTCCTCTCCCCGCCACCCCCCCCCCCCCAAAAAAAAAAAAAGATTATTTAGGAATGTTTGACAAGAAAAGCAGGAGGCCAACCTCAGTTGGTAGGGAGAGAAGCTTCCAATGCTTCAGAATGCCTCTTCCCCCTTTCTCCTTGGGATCCCCCTCCCAGTCCACTCCTCCGCCACCCCCTTCGCCCCAACACATACTTATAGAGGCAGTTACAGAGAGAGAACCCTGCAGTGTGTTAAACTGAAGAGGCGCACCTGATTCGCGGACCACAATTCATTCATACTCCACAAGCATTTTGTGAGTGACTGCTGTGAGGTAGGCACTGGGATTATAAAAAAGACAAAAGACCTTCTATTGGGAGAAACATGTGCACAGATCAGTAAATCCAAAGTACATAAGAAGCAATACCTGGGAGAATCAGGAAAGGCTTTTAGAAGGAGACGGACTTCAAATGAGGCTTGAGGAGAGAGAGAGAGAGAGAGAGAGAGAGAGAGAGAGAGAGAGAGAGAGAGAGAGAGAGAGAGAGAGAGAGAGCTTGCAGGTACCTGGGAGGGCCTTTGCAAAGAGAGAAAGGGGATGGAATGAGGTGTATAGAAACAGGCCATCTTAGGTCGAACACAGAGCAAGTGAGTCACATGATAAGGATATCCATGTGGAGTTCAAATTTCAGAAGGCAGAGGCTGGAAGCAATGAGACTAATTAATAGTCTAGGAGGGAGATGACAAGGGATTGACCAAAGTAGTAGCTATTGGAGAGGAGGAAGGGGAACAGATGGGGACATTGTAGAGGTAGAATTCACTTCTTCGAGAAACATCTTTTCTCTTCAAATGGACACAGGCTACTTGTGTGAGTCCGAGAATGATAAACATTTTAGACTTTAGCTTCTACTTTTGTAAAATAAAGGGAATAGACTTTAATGTTCCTTCCTGTCCTATATCCTTGTGGTTCCTGGAATGCCTTATGTAACTTGTGTATACATTAAAGCTCTTGTCAAATCAATAGTATGTGATAGAATTGGATCTCATTCGGCAAGGCCCACTGATTAGAGAATAACTCTACCACTCATGGTAGATGTAAATTAAAATAAACAAGAATGAGAAAAACCTACAATCCAACATATCAGTGAAGTCTATGCAATGCTCCACATTCATAATTCCCACCCTGACAAAGAAAGGAGGGAGAAGCATTTTCCCATCTCTTATTGGAGACCAGGCTTGGTTATAATAATTACAGCATTTAGTTTTTTTTTTTTTTCATTTCCATTGCTGCCATCCCTGTGGGTAGTGTTTTCCTGGCTCTTTTTACTTTACTCTGCATCCTTTCATACAAGTTTTCCAATGCTTCTCTGCATTCTTCATATTCATTGATACAAGAATACTCCGTTGATTTCATCTACCATGACTGGTTAAGTCATTCCCCATTGGGTAGCCAATGCAGAGAGCTGCAATTCTGTCATTTATTATATATTACTGATTTGACAAAGGTTTTAATATATGTGAAGGCTGTATAAGGGCATTCCAAGAACACATAAAGAGTATAAATGATACTGCATTTTAGGATCTACGGAATGCTTTTCACCTATGCTAGTATAAGATGATCCTCATGATATATCTGTGTTGTATGGATGTGAGACGGGAACCACAAATGGAGGGTGTTAGAGCTATCAAAGCTTAAAACTGCACGAAGATTTTTGGACTATCCTGTATTATTGTACCCATTTTTCAGATTAGGAAAGTGAGGCTTAAGGAGGGGAATAAACTTGTCGAAGGTCACAGAGCTTGTTAGGTGTCAGAGCCAACAGCTAAAATGAAGTTGCCTAGATTACAAGGTGAGTACTTTAGAACTGACCATGCAAATATTTCTCACCCTTGTCTTGAATTTTACAGATAAAGAAACTGAGGGATAAACAGTAAACAGTAACTTGCTCATGGAAAAATGAATTGATGGCCACACAAGGAACTCAGCTTTTGGTCCTGACTCTCTTTCTGTGGGGAAATTCCCATGTCAGAGATCAGTCCATTTCTCTCAAGGAATATTTTAGGCCAACCAATAAAGTTAATTTTTCATTGGTTGTATCCTGTAACTGATCTGTTGCAACAAGGAACTTTGGAAATTCCCATATTCAATACCAGAAAGCAAACCAAAAAAAAAAAGGGGGGGAGAGGGATGAAAAGGAATTCCCAGCTATGATCAGCCAGTGTGATGTTTTCTGGACATCAATGCCCAGCCTCCCTTTCCAAACAGCATAAAAGTGAGTGAGTGAGTGAGTGAATGTGTGAATGAATGGGTGTGTACAAAGTCATTTGGCTCTCATATCTGGTCAGCCCCACACCATGCCTCACATCCCATCTCATTCAACTGCCCTGTGAGTCAACTCATCATCATTGTGTAGCTCTCCAGACTAAAACAGCCCTGGCCTCTGAATCTTTCCTGGCCTGCAATATATGTGGTGTGTGTATGTGTGTGTGTGTGTGTGTGTGTGTGTGTGTGTGTATGTATATGTATATATGCTGTCTCCCTATATTAGAATATAAATTGTAAAGGAAGGAAAAAAAGAAACTTACATGATAGCTTTGTTGTATATCTGGATTTGCACTTTTGTGGGCAATCATCTTTTTTTATAGTACTGTGAACATTTGTTTGTTTTGCTCAGTGAATAGAAAATATGTTAAAAAGTAAAAGGAAGCAAATTGCTTCAGTTTCGGGATTATCACACTTTTTACATTTGTATTCCCAGTGCCTGACATACCTACCTTAATAAATTCATTCATTCATTCTTTCCTGTTGCCATACGGTAGGAGGTAATAACTTCATGTCCACAGCCCAAGACATGAAGGGGCTGGGTTGGCAGAAAGGGGCAAGGGATGTGATCCATAAGCCACTGATTCTCCAGGGGTGGGAGGGGGAGCCTGTCCTGACTATTGTCTCTCATAATCACAGAGTCTCTGCGGAAAAGGGACTCTAGAGGCCATCTAATCCAATCAAGATCTAATCAGGATCCCTCTCTACAGCTTCTGAGTCCTCTAATTAAAGATGGTGGAGAATTGGACCTGCCAAGGCAGTCTGTTCTAAGTAGCAAGGATCTGTGAGTTCATCAATATCCAGCAGCAGAGATCATGACCTATCCGAGTCTTGTCATCCAGTGCCATTATCCTCCAATAACAGCTAGATGGCCTCAGAGGTTCCTTCAACTTAGGGATTCTCTGATTCTGTTCTGTGACTTTCCCACCTCCTTTGTGGATCACACCTGTCTTGGATGCTGCCTTTTGCCTCCTTTCATACACATAGATCTTCACTGGTCATACACTGCAGCCTATTGATACTTAGCATGAGCTGCCATATCAGCATGAAAGTAAATGAGTGGAGAGTAAAGCACTTTACATTCTCAGCAGTCATTCAATCTCTATGACTCAGTTTCCTCATCTGTAAAAATGGGTTGGACTCAGTGGTTTCAAAGGTTTCTTCCAGCTCTAACTCTAGAACCCTTAAAGTGCTCTATGAATATAAATAATATTCTCATTATCCTGCATCTTTATTCCCCTAATAGGACCATAAACTTCTGGAAGGTGGGGACTATATGTTGTCCTTGGATCCATCCCTAGGACTTATCACAGTACATGGTAATTGCTTAGCAAATGCTTATTGATAAGTGTGTTGGTCAGTCTGTTGATTGGTTGATCTTTCCACCTTTCGGGTTACCTGCAAGACTGTCTTCTGAGTTACTAGGGATCTGTGATCCACGGCCATATGTCATCAGAGGAAGAACACAGATATTTAAAAGATGAGTTTTTGTTTCAAAGGGTAGCTCAGGATGGTTGAAAGCGCCATTCATGTTCTTAAATGCAATTCAATCCTGTTTTCTTTCTCCACGTAAGTCTGGACTCAGCCTAGATATTTTGTCTGTCCACATTTTACATACTGATGGACTAACCTTATGGGCTTCCCATCTAATGGAGCAACAGTCATTCATTATTCATTTCGTTTTTCCCATATGTACTGTTGAGCCAATCTCTTTTGGGTAGTCACGTTTCTTATTGAGTTCTTGCCTATAATAAAGAAGTACTGTTAAGTAACTACAGTAAAGAACCTTAGGGCTTGCTGCAGTCAACACAATGGCATCTCTGAACAGGAGTATGTGGGGGACCTCACCATCTGGAGGAAATCCTGCTTCCAAACAAGACGTCGTTCAGGATGTCCTGTATGACAATGGCGAAGGCTTTGCAAAGTCCATTTATCTCTTTGGTTTTTGTTTCCCTAGCATCTACTACAGGGATTTACACATAGCATGACCTTACTTGTGTATTGAACTGAATCTCAAACCTTGATGAATATTAATAATGAGATTGTTGAGACTCAGTTGGTCATTGAATCTAGCAAGGAATTTTGCATGATCTTAACACATGCATGGAAGGCACCTTTTAGGAGGTGTGCTTTCTGTGTTTTGCTCTGAGAGGTAAAATGTTTTATTATAAGCATTAAACACATTATTTATTATAAGCAGTAAACACATATTCTGGATTCCTCTGCACCTTTCAGTTCATTATGTGACTGTGAAGGTGTGGGTTGTTCTAGAAAACAATTTACAAGTTCAAGTCCTGTTTTCTGACACAAACTGGCTTTGTGATCCTGGACAAAACACTCAACTTCTCACTACCCCCAGGGAATCTCCCACACCATTGTGGCAGAGTAGGGATGGATCTGCATTGAGAGGAGTTCCTCACTCAAAACCCCAAGCCTAGTCCCCCTGCCCAAAAGGGTATAATCCAATTCCATGTTCTTTTCCATTACCTACTTCTGATATTAGGCACATTTATGTTGTTTGCCCAGGTCAGATTGTTGGGAATTCATGCAGTGTCTGTCTCTGCTTTGAATTTCATGCTGATTTTCAATCTTTGTTCCTACTAGCCAATGGTCTAACATCTAACTGGAAAACATTTTTTTACATCAATAACCAGTTATTGTCTTTGAGAGATAGTCAAATCTATTTTTGTGTTATGTTTTATGATTTCTGATTCACCTCATGAATAAAGTATTTACTATACAGGGTATTCCAAAAGCCATTGTGCAGTGTTAAGCTTGCGTAGCTTAAAACTTCACATTAACTCTTGGGACACCTTTTGTTCGGAGAGATCTACAACTCTTTGGCCTCTTTCTCAACCCTGAGCCATATTTCCATATATATGTATATACATACATATATTTTCATATTTATATATTATAAATAATAAATAGAAATATTTTATATTTATGTGTGATATGTGTATATATGTGTATGCATATGAATATATGTATGTATATTTTTGTGTGTATGTATCTCTATCTATCTATCTATCTATCTATCTATCTATCTATCTATCTATCTCCTCCCTTGTGCCTGCCTTCACATTTTGTATCAAACCTAAATCTGCCTCTGTAACTTCTACCTGGTTTTGCCTTCTAAGGTCAAGTGGGGTAGTCTAAACCCTTTGCCATGTCATGGTCCTTCAAAGATTTAAAGAAAACCATCATGGCCCCACCAAGCTGTCTGTCTTTCAGGCTAAACATCCCCACTTCCTCCAAATTCATTATATGGAATGATCTCTAGGCCCTTTACGAACCTGGTTACCCTCCTCTGGATCCTTTCCAGAGGGTCCCCCCTCCCTTGATGGTCTCCTCCCTCATCCTCCTCCCCTATCCATATTGAGCCCTCTCTTTTGGATGCTCTCCAGATTGTCAATGTCCATCTTAAAACAGTAGCATCCAGAACTGGACACAGTGCTCCAGATACGGTTTGACCACGGCCAAAGGTGTCACTTTCCTAGTCCTGGAAACTTTTCCCTCTATTTTTTTGTTCAAATTATGACTTCATTGGTCTAAGGAACTCCCAATAAGGAAATTTCTTCCACCAGCTATTCTGCCATTTATAGTCTAGTAAGGGGGTGAGGAATGGGAAGGGACATGAAGAGGTTAGGTGACTTGTCCAGGATCACACAGCCAGGATATGTCAGAGGTGAGACTTGAACCCAGGCTTTCCTGCCTCATTGGCCATCTCTGCACTCACTATACTATATTCTCTCTCCATTAGGCTGTTCTTAATTCTACCTAAGAGTTCACTAGCTTTTCTTGTCTGTACTGTTGAATCCTATAGATCTTCTAATTCCCTAAAAGCCTCAGTACTTTTCCTGTAAACCCTAGCCACAGAGACCCCCAGGGAGGAAGGAAGAAGGATAGGCAGCCCCAGGCTCCAGGTCCTATGCCATATGTAATTTCCCTCCTATGGCCTGTAATCCCTGATGTACATCAATCCTACTCGGCCACTTCGATTCCTTACAGGTTTTCCCACTGTAATGCTTGTTCTAGACCCTGGGAAAAGACATGGTATAAAAGAGGAAACCATATGAAAGTCCTCTCTGGGTAAGCCAGCAGAAAAGATAGATCTCTAGCAGGGGCTTTCCAGGTAAATATTCAGCAACTGACTTTTCAAAAAAAATTGCTGGGCATACTTTTAAATTTAATATGTATTATATTTTATCACTTTCTTAAGAACAGACAATCAACAAACAGTAACTTAAGCCCTGGTTTGTATATTTCCAAGGTGTAAATATTTATACTGAAAATTTAGCAATCAGTTCTCAAGAACCCATGGGAACTAACTTCAGCACATCAAATAATGTCTTCAGAAAGCAGTAAAGCCTTTTGGATCAACCTTCATGTTTCCCTACTAGGGTCAGGCTAGGACCCAGGTTCTGGTGCTGGCTGTGACACTAACCTCTTCTGTTACCTTAAGCAGCTGAGTAACCCAGTGGTTAGAGCTCTGGACCTGGCATCAGGAAGACCTGAGTCTAGACCCTAGCCTCAGACATTTACTAGCTGTGTGACCCTGGGCAAGTCACTTAGCCACTGTGTACCTCAATTTCCTCATCTGTAAAATAGGGATAATAATAGCATCTAACGCCCAGGGTTGCTGTAAGGATAAACTGAGATGATATTTGTAAAGCTCTTTGTAAATCTTAAAACACTATATAGATTTCGTCCCTTTCCTTCCCTGTTTCTTGTGTAAAAACAAAGGGCCTGGATTAAACGTCTTTTAGTGTTCCTCCCAGCTCTGACATTCAGTGTCATATGTTCTAAGGTCCCTCCCAGCTCTGATATTCCATGTTCTAAGACAAGGGCTCTTAACCCTTTTTGGGTCATGGATCCCCTTGGCAAACAGTTTGGGGAGGCCTATGGACTCCCTTCTTGGAATCATGTTTTTAAATGCATAAGATAAAATACACATCATGGCAAAGGCAACACGTTATTTTGAAATAGAGTTATCAGCATATACTTGAAGAACAAATTGACAGATTCCAGGTTAAGAACTCTTGTTCTAAGGTCTCTTTCAGCTCAGACATTTTACACTCAATGTCCCACGCAAAATCTAATGGCTTTTTCCTAATACTGATCCTCCTTGACTTCTGGGCCACCCTTGACATTGTCAATCACTTTCTCCTCCTGGATCCTCTCTCCTCTCTCTGTTATCCTGACTCTGCTGTCCTATCGGTCTTTCTCAGTCTCTTTGGCCGGTTCATTTTCTGCATTGACCTCACTAACCCTGGATGTCCTTCAAATGGTAGACCATCATCTTTTTGGGTGATCTCATCACCTCCCACAGATTCAATAATCATCTCTATGCAGATGATTCTCAGATCTGTGGAGTCCTTGTGTCTTTGATGAGCTACGGTTCCTCACCTCCAACTGTATCTTAGACATCTCAAATTGGATGCCCTCTAGGTATCTCCAACTCAACCTATGTTGATAAATGTTCAGATAGCCTATCTTTTCTCCCAAACTTTCCTTCCTTCTAAACTTCTATGTTACTGTCAAGGGCATTGCCCTCTTCCCAGATCCCCAGTCTCCATGTCATTTTTGTTTCTTCCCTTATAATTATCACCTGCCCCTGTATCAAACCTATTACCAAGTCTTATGTTTCTACTTTCACATATCTGCTCCATATCCCATTCTCTCCACCCATACGGCCGCAGTCGTATTGCCTAGACAAGTGCAATAGCTTTCTAATTGGCATCCCTACCTCAAGTCTGATCCATCCTCCACTTGATGGTCAAAATGACTTTTCTAAAGCATGTGTCTCAGGATGTCACTCACCTGATTAATGAGCCCTAGTGGCTCCCTATTACTTTCAGGATCAAATATGAAATCCTTTGTTTGTCACTTAAGGCTCTTTATAACCTGGCCTCTTCCCACCTTTCTAGTTTTCTTACACTTTATTCTCCTTCACACACTCTATTATCCCACAACCATTCCCACTTGTGTCAATCTATTAGTAAGGCATTCTCTTTCTCAAGAGCTCTATCAGGCCAGCAGTCAACAGCAATTATTTTAAAATTTTTTATGGATATTTTTTCTTTTTATACCACTTGTATTTCCAAATATATCCTTCCTCCTAAGGAAGACACTAAGACAACTATCCCCTATAACTAAAAACAGAAAAAGCAGGAAACAGTTCAGCAAGACTAACCGTCACAAAGACAGTAGGATGGTCACAGGAGCAGCAGCCATGGAGGAATTTGGCCAGGCTGACAAAGCCAACGTGCAGTGTTGCCCCTCTCCCTGCCCACGCGTGGCAGGGCAGTGTGCTGGGACATATGGAGAAAAGCCAGGAAGACAGACAGATTCTTACACTGGAAACTGCCTCTCCAGTTACATGAAGGGATTCACTGAAACTATTATTTCTGTCAAAGTTGATTTGCCCAGTTGTGCCAAAGGAGGCATGATCAGCTGAGCCTTGCCCCACCCCTTGGAAGAACTGAACTGAGGACCACGGAAGGAATTCATAACTCATACAGTCATATTCAAAGGATGGAGTGAATGAAATTATGGGTTAACTACTCTGAGCCATGGCCAAATCTTCTAGCAATTAAAAAAAATAAAACAGATGCTTATCAAATAAATTTTCCTTATTTGGGATTTTGGCACTTTGGGTTTTATTATATCATTTATTTTGTAAATATGACCCCCCCAAAAAGTTTTTTTTAAAAGGCTAACTGACACTTTAACTGAGACTGACAGTGGACACAATGTTTTGTGCCCTTCTGTAAAAGATGGAGGGAGATGCATTCTCTCATCTCTTCCTCCAGGCCAAACAGCATCTTACAGCAACCACTATAAGCAAAGTGGGGCACCTAAGTGGAGTCATGGATAAAGTACCAGGCCTGAATTCAGGAAGACTCATCTTCTTGAATTCCAATCTGACCTCAGACACGAGTTGTATGATCCTGGACAAGTCACTTTACCCTCTTTGCCTCAGTTTCCTCATCTGTAAAATGAGCTGGAGAAGAAAATGGCACACCATTCCAGTATCTCTGCCAAGAAAAGCCCAAACTAAAGAGTCAGACATCACTGAAACGACTAAACAATATCAAGAAAAATATGTAAAGCAATGTGCTGGGGCAGGGGGAGGGGGAGGGGGAGGAAGAAGTATGTGAGATATGGCCATTGACCTCAAGGAACTTAGGATGTCATTGTAGATGCATTCGTGTGCATAGCCATTTACTAACCTTTGCCTCCTCAACCTTCCCTCCCCACAGGGACCTGGTGGTTTGCAGACTGCAAACTGGTGGCGTTTAGCACTGGGATATGCAGAGGAGAAAACTATCAAAACATCCCATCCCCAAAATACAGGGCAAGAAGAGAGAAAGGAAGCAGCAAAAGTTACCTAGCTGGAAAATGTTATTTTCTTTGGAGGTAGCTAAGTATTGCCATGGCTAGAGTGCCAGGCTTAGAGTAAAAAGACCTAAGTTTAAATCTAACCACTGATACTTTATTAGCTGTGTGACCCTGGGTACATCGCTCAACCTCAGTTTGCCTCAGTTTTCTTCCTATTAAAATGGGGAAAATAATAGCACTTACATCCTAGGATGGTCATGAGATAATATGAGATAACATTTTTATAAAATGCACAGCACACAGTAGGTACTTAATAAATACTCATTCCTTGAGAATTCTCATCATTGTCCATGTGTGTGATCCAGTGTGTATCACTCCAAATGTAGGTGTTCACATCTTGATCCAGTGTATAGCATCTCATCTGTGTTTCCCAGGAGGATAGAAGTCCATGCTAGAAAACCTATTTGTCTGTATCTGGGTAGAAGTTGGCTAGCATTTATGAAGTGCCTATTATATACCAGGCAGTGTACTGAGCATCAGATAGCAGCAAGAAATAAGGAGCTAGCCTCAGCCAGTTCTATTAGGAAGGGCATCTACTGTCGATGAGAACTTGTCCTAGGCGGATTAATTTTGTTACTACCAGAGTAAAAGCACCAAAAATTTTTCTGGACAAAATATCAGAGTCTGCTTTGAACCTCCACGAGCAGTAGTCTTAGAAATATAGCTCTTCCTCGTGACTCAATAAGTTTCAATGGGCTAATGATCACAGGGTTAGATAGAATAAATGATGGAGGTATAATTAGAAGTGGGTATTTCCCTTAATTAAAGCCGCAAGCTATTGCTTAACCTTCTTACGCCTGCTGAAAACCATTCTATTAAACCCCTACTTGGGTACAGCTGGCCAGAGCCAACTTCTACCAAAGACCCATTTGCTCCTGTTATACCACTCACTACTAATAGGCAAGTTTTCTTCGGAATTTTAGCTATGAGTTACTGTGTCTTGAGGATAGAGCCAAGTCCTTTCTTGGGCACTGTGACCATAAAACTTTTATGGTTAAAAGATGGGAATTTTCAAAAGAGGAAGCACGAATAATGCATAACCACTAGGAAAAAACACTCGCTAATCAAAGGAATGCAAACCAAAACAACTTTGAGGATAATACCTCAAACCAAAATAGCAAAAAGCAAAAAACAGTTCAGTGTTGACTAGACTGTAGAGATAGGTACACTCATATGTTGCTGGTGGAATTGCAACTGTTTAGAATATTTTCAGACAATCGTCTGACAACGTACAATTGAAACTACCAGAACAAAGAAGCCTCATATCTAATCCAATAATTCCAGTGTCAGGAATATACCCTGACAGTATCATCAAAAATAAAAGAGAATTATTTGTTCAGATATAGCAGGATTATATGCAATTATAAAACATTAGAAATAATTTGTGTCCCACGACATGAAAAGGTATAATATAAATTGTGGCATTGAATGTAAAGCGATAATGGAATTCAATTAGAATGGACAAGTCTAAAAAATCCAAAGGAATCCAAAAAATCTGGAAGACCTTAATGAAATATGTCAAGTGTATGGAAGATGGGAATGGGAAAGGGAAAAAGAATGGAAAATATTGAGGCCAGCCTGGCTGTGAGCACATATGAACGAGAGTGGGAGGGGATGCTGATTCACCGATGTGTATATACAAGTTCTCGTTTTTGCTCGTGTCTTAATTTCCAAATAAAGATGACATGAGAAAATAAATCAGAGTAAATTCTGAAAGTAAATATAAATACGTGAAGGAAGTAGACAAAGAAAGAATCCTAATGGTGACTTAGAGGGAGGGATTGAAATAAGTATGAGAGTACTTGGCAGCAAAATTAATTAAAAGTTTAAAAGCTAGCAAGTAAGTTTAGCTGTTTGTATTGATGCTTAAGACACTGCCAATAAAATATTTAATTTTTAAAATTTGACTTTAAAAAACCACCGATGTCACCATGATGTAGTGGGAAAGACCTGGTTGTGACAATAGTATTACCAGCGTGCGAATTTCATCTCTGACATTTACAAAATGGGATGACCCTGGGCAAGTCATTTCTCTCATCCTCATCTGTTAAACTAGATATTACTAGCAGCTAAACAGCACTTTAGGGAGAGAAAGGACGGGAGGGAAAGATGGAAGAAGAGATAGAATGGGAAAGAAAGGGAGGGAATGTTGTGAATGTCAAATGAGACCATATATGTAAAGGGCTACACATAATCATTAACTCTTAGCTTAGACCCACCATCGGATAATACTTTAGCGCTGGAAGAGATCTCAGTCCAATTCACTCATTTTATAGATGAGGAAACTGAGACAAGTAACTTGTCTAAGACCACCCAGCTCTTAAGCAGCAGAGCGAATATTTGAATTCAGGACCTCTGACTCCTGAGCCACAACTTTTTCCACTCTGCCATGATGCCTTCCATATACTATAGAAACAATGATGATCAGAGCAGCATTCTTTACAGTTTACAGTTAGATGGAGGAGGGGAGTCCATGCAGAGGAAGGCTTAGCTCCTGGTAGCATCAGCTCAAAGCTTTGGAGAAGCGTGCGAAACCCTCAGGAGACAAGCTCTCTGGATCTACCATCTGAATCTTCTCTCTTCTCCTTCCCCTCCTGGCCCTGGTGGTTATGTATCCAATTTTCCCACAAACAGTAGACACCACTCTGATAGCACGAACAAGGCTGGGAACTCTCAAGGAGGGACGCCCAGACTCCAGATGGAATCCTTCTTTGGGACAGAAAGTGGGGACAGACTGGAGGGGGCCCCATGTTCCTAGGGTGAGGGAGGGGGATAAAGGAAACCTAGACTTCTGTCCCAAGAGAGCTGACCACTCATTGACTCCTTGTGATGGGACCATTCTGGGCGGACGTGCTATTCCATCATCCATCCCTGTCCCCAGGGGCTGCTTGCCTCTTGCCACCTGGAAACAAAGCTGTTTGGGATATCTCTATTTCCTTCTCCCCCCTCCCCAGCTTCTCATGCTGCACATAAACACATGTGAACATTTACATGGGTCTGTGACCACACACACACACGTACACATGTGCACACATATGTCCTGGGAAGCAGTTTTTAGATCCTTACTCGGGGTTCCCCTTGAATGTCCATCCTCCTTAGCCAGGCCCTACAGACTGGGGCAGATGGCTCATTTGTGAAGTCTACCTTCTGGATATTTCAGCAGGAAGTGTCCTGCACAGAAGGGTTCTAGATTTAGAGCTCAAAGGGACCTTAAAAACCATGTAGAGCAAGCCTTGTGGGACCTCATATGGTAGGTCTTATTACTACCCCCATTCTACAGATGGAGAGAAGGGGAAGTAAAACCCAAGGTCACACAAGTGGTAAGTAATACAGCCAAGATATGAGCCCACGTTGTCTGGCTTCAGATGCCACCCTATTTTTCACTCACCATTCGGGTATGGCCAACTTTTCCCAATGCTCCAATTCTGTGATGCCATGAATCTGAATCTGCTGAGGACACTCAAGAAGAAATAGAGAGTTTTTGAATCCAGTAGTTACAAGGAAATCAACTATATTAGAGGCTTAGAGTCAGGAAGACCTGGGTTAAAGTTCCACTGCAGGCATTAACTAGCTGGGTCACCTGGACAAATCCTTTAACCCAGAGGATCATCAGTTTCTCTATTTGTAAAAGATAGAATAATAGCACCTGGGTCATACGGTTCTTATGAGACTCAAACAAGACAATCTATGTAAAGTGTTTTGCAAATCTTAACATGCTATATGAAAATGAGTGTTATAGTTAGAGCATTGGAAAATTGACAGGCTTCACTTTAAGAGATCTGGAAGGGATCTAGCTCCTCAGGGCAGTGATAGACTAGAAGGAACCTTGGCTTTGGAGTCAGGAGACCTGGGATTATCCCTGGGACCTTGGCAGGTCACTTAAGTCAAATCCAAAAGCATTGATTAAACACCTACCTTGTGCCTGACCCTGTACTAAGCAAGAAGATATGAAGAAAGACAAAAACTCTCTCTACCCTCAAGGATCTCACAGCATAATGAAAAGACATCCTGCAAACAGCTCCATAAGAAGGAGAGATACACCAGGTAAACGGTGATCTTTCTGTTAGACAATAGCCTTGTGGGGAAAGGTTTCTTGTCAAGTAGAAGGTAGACTTTGAGCTGAGCCTTGGAGGAAGTGGGGGAAGGTGGTGGAGTCTCAGAGGGAGAACATTCCATGCATGGCAACAGCCAGGGAAATGGCATCGGGCAGGGAGATAGGGTGCCCTGTGAGAGGAATAAACAGGGGGCCTGCTTCACTTGATGGTGGAGTACATGGAGAAGACTCAAGTAGAAAAAGACAGAGAAAATAGAAAGAGGTCAGCTTGGGAGGGGCTTTGAAAGCCAAACAGAGGGTTTTATATTTGATCTTGGAAGTAAGAGGGAGTCGTAGTTTATTGAGTAGGGAAGTGACATGGTCAGAAGCATGTTTTAAGGAGAGCAATCTTACCCCTAAGTGGAGAATGGATTGGCATGAGGGAAAACCTGAGGCAGGAAGACCAAGCAGGACTATTCTAACAGTCCAGGCATGAGGTGCTGAAAGTCTGTTCTAGAATAATGAAAGACATATATCCAAGAGGCATTCTGAAGGACTTGTAAACAGATTGGATATGAGGGGGAAATGAGGGTGAAGAGTCAAGGATGGTGCCTAGGTGCAAGCCTAGGGGATTGGGTGGATGGTCAAGGAAAATGGTGGTGCCCCTGAACCAAGTTTGGGGTTGGAGGTTGGGGAGGGTAATGAATTCACTCTTGAACATACGAAGTTTAGGATGGAGCTGGATCACCTTGCTGGAGATGTGAGAATGGAAGTCGGGAGAGAAGTTAGGATTGGTTAGGATCCTCAGATCAGCTATAATTGAATTTTAATGGGATCTGATAAGATCATCAAGTGAATGTGGAAGAAAAGAGCCTAGGATAGAGTCTTAGGGGGATGCTCTTAGTAAATGGGCATGACCTGAACGAAGACCCAGCAAAGGAGACCGGGGGTGACATACACAGGGGTGCTTACTATCACAGGTTCTTAAATCTGCGTTTATAAAAGGAAAGGTAATCACTTTAATTACATTCAACATACAGAAAAATACAGGCAGAGAGTTAAAGACCAACAGACAGGGTTCTTACTGCCTGAATCAAAGCAATATTGCCATACAATTTACATACATCCCTGGATTGAGAGAGCCTTTACATCTGAGCAGTTGAAGGGTCTGAATATATGGTCACTCAGCATCTTGACCAGGCAATCACAAGATCCTTCTCATAAGCAAACCCCCAAAGTAAAATATTAACCTCCCAGTATATATAAGGAAGATGGCTCCTGATTGACTCGGAGTCAGCAGACATGATATCCACAAGACTCAGCACCGTTTTGAACCATCAGAGCTCAAGAGGGACTGAAACCTCAGGTGTTCACAATTTAACCTGAGCCTGGAAAACAACCCCAAACAAATAAATCCCACTGCTTGCTGCCACAGATGATCAGAGAGGTAGGAGAAGAACTATATAAAGTATTACTACAGGAAGCTAGAGAGGAGAAAGGGTAATAGTGTTGAAAGCTGCAGAGAGGTCAAGAGGGACGAGCATTAAGAAAAGACTTAGATCTGACAGTTAAAGGAGCAATGGTAACTTTGAAGGGGGCAGTTTCAGTTGAATAATGAGATTGGAAGTCAGATAGAATGAGAGGGAAAAAAGTTGAGAAAGGTTATACATAGTTTTCTCAAGTTCAGCCTCTAAAGGAAGGAGAGGTAGAGGATGATAGTGAACTGGGAAAGGAGGAGCTTATAAGGATGATGGAGACATGAATCTGTTTGTAGCCAGCAGGGAACAGGGAAGCAGCCAGCAGACAGGGAGACTGAAGACGGAGACTGAGAATTAGGGAGATAATGAGGAAGACAGAGGGAATAGAATGGAATTGCTTGGGAATGCAGAGGGGTTTACCATGGCAAGGAAAAGGATCACTTCATTACGTGAGACAGAGGCAATGGAAGAGGGAGAGGAAGAAACATCTGGATGATGAGAGATGTGGAGGAGGGGAGAAGAGAGAGTTCTCACAAATTTCATTGAATCTCAATGGTTTTCATTGAAATGTGAGACAAAACTATCAGACGAGATGGAGAGGGGGAACCATGGGAGTTTTGAGGCAGGATGAAAAAGTTTGGAAGAGCAGCTTTGATGAATGAGATAGTGAGTCTATTAGGGAGATGTAAAAGGATTGAATAGGCAGCTAAGTGAAGCCACAGTGCATAGAGCTTCAGGCCTGGAATCAGGAGGATTCATCTTCATGAGTTCAAATCCAGCTTCAGACACTTATTAGCTGTGTGACCCTGGGCAAGTCACAACCCTGTTTGCCTCAGTTTCTCATCTGTAAAATGAAGTAGAGAAGGAAATGGCAAACCACTCCAACATTCTTGCCAAGAAAACCCCAAAAGAAGTGATGGAGAGTGAGACATGACTGAAAAAACCAAACAACTGCAAAAAAGGATTGCCTTGCTGTAGTGAGTGCCCAGCTGAGATTATGTATGTAAATGTGTGGTGGATCCAACCAGCAAGATATCCCGATTTTCTCTAGCTTCATTCAGCCACATGTGAATAGGAGAAGAAGGAATGGATGATGGGAGTAATCCAAGCTTGGGGCTTGACTGGGCAAGGGACTGGAGCATAGAGGATAGTGTAGATTCTAACTGGTTCCCTAAGGATAGACACAGGAAAGAGAGGAGAGTATAGCCAGTTCAAGGATGATGGCCTGAGAAAGAACTGAGGAACTGAGGGATCAGAGGTCACAATGAGGATAAAGAGCAAGACCAGGAATCATAAGTCAAAGAGAAAGATGGCATGACAACAAATTGTGATGAGATAAATGAATGTCAGGGTTCATGAACATGGAAATGGAACATTTGTGGGTGATAGCAAGATCAAAGGTATGACCATCTCTCAGTGTAGGAGTAGGACATGGGGAATGAATGAACTGAGGAATTAGAAGGTAGAGTATTTGTTGAAAGAATCTCAATTAGTATATTGAAGTCCCTTAGAATGAAAAGCTCAAGTGGGAAGAAAGGCACTGAATTCACTGAGGAAAGGAAGGAAAGGGCCTTGAGAGTTGACAGATAACAGATACCAGAATCCTGATTGGATGAGAAATATGGATTGAATGAATGCCAAGAGTGAACAGTTCCCAATAAATAGGAGAAGGACAGTCTGGACGTGGTAGTGGGGAATAACAAGAATTTAAGGAGAGTCTTAGGTATGAGTGAAAGGATGGTCAAGTTCCAGTGAGTGCTAGAAAATGGAAGGAGTGAGAAAGAAGAAAGTCACATCTGTAAATGAGAAGACTGGACCAGATGACTTCTGATGTCCTATCTGGCTTTAGATCTATGGTTGTATTCCTCTATCTCTCATTGCCACCAACTGACATGAATCACCGGCTGCCTGCATGACCCAGAGGGTCATTGATTTGGAGTCTAATCGTCTCATTTACAAATGAAAATATTGTGGTCTAGAGAGGCTGTGACTAGCCTGAGGTCACACAGCTAGTAAATGAATCTGAGATTTGAGCCTAGGTCTTTTGATACTCAAGACTCTGCCAAGTCATAAAATGTATGTGTTGATGGGGCAAGAGGGTGATGCTTGTAAAAAGTAAGAAGTGTGGTACAACGAAAAGGATGAGGAAATGGGAGTTAGGACATTGGGATATGGTTCTGTCACTGACTAAGTGTGTAATCTTGAGCTTTTTCTCCTTTCTGGGTATAGTAGAAACTGGGCCTCAGTTTTCCTCATTTTCAAAATCAAATGTTTCCTTATTTGCAAAATGAGAAACTTGGTCTTGATGATATAATTCAATTCAGCTGTATTTATTACCCAGGCTACCCTCTCCTTCCCTACCATTCCCATGTGGTCCCCTCTGAATGCCATCTTGTGCTCAAGGCATTTTGGACTATCTATTCTAAAACATAATCGATGAGCCCCAACTAATGTCTTTCTTTTATCCATCCATCAAAGGAAACATCAGTTCAAAACAAAAGACATTTAATTAAATGGTATAATGAGATCAGTGACAAGAGTCCCCTCATTCCTATAGGTTACCACACCAAGAGTAGGGGACAGGGCATATCCATTAGTAGGGCATATATACATTTGGAAGCACATTGCTCCTCTATCACTAAGGAGGTATTGATGTTGTCTAGTGAAGGCATCAGAAGAGCTATTTTCTCTCCTGGGTTGAGGTCTAGTGCAGTAATGTTTGTCTATCACATTATTTTGTCACACCTTAACCAATCGACCTACGTTGTTCTCTGCTACATTAGTGGTCTTCAGCTAAATAGCTTCTTTGGGTCCTCTGCTTATCTCTGATAACATCTGCTGGAGTACAACTGCTAGGTAACTTCTCCCTAAAAGAAGAGGGCTAAGCTCCCTCAGTCACAGCCCTCTTTCAGTCAGACAGGCAAGTGCAAACACTGCCTACAGCAAACCATTCTTTGGACTAGATTCTGATCTCCTAAATGATTTAGAGTTAGAAAAGCCCTTAGAATTCCCTTCATGCCTGTGTCTGCTAATCTACCTCCTTTCAAAACATTACAGGAAACTATGTAGGAAAAGATGCTGTTTGGAATGAGTGGCAAAATTCCTTTCAACTTCCATGATGCCCCTGGTTGCGATGTTAATTACCCCGAAAGAGCTTCAGAACCAACAACCTTCACCCTAGTTCCTTTAGTCTACATTTCTATCTTTCCTATGCATTCCTGTCAGAACAAAATCACTTTTCTCTCCACACAAGATTTATTAAACACTTATTCTGTACAAAGACCATGGGCTAGGTACAAAGATACAAAGACAAAAAGAAAGTCTATGCCTTCTAGAATTTATATTTTTATAAAAAACTTTGCTTTATTCATTTTGAATTTAAATACAAAAAGACAAAAAAAAACCCCATTTCCAGGTTTACAGTACATCATAAAAAGAGGATTCAATATAAAATGGTGAATTTCCATTTCACTCTGTTTAAAAAAAAACCTATGTAATAAATACTGCAGATTGTTTTCAAAGCTACCCAGTTTTTCTTCATTTCCTTTTAAGTTTTTTTTTGTTTGTTTTCTGCTGTGCACTTTTTTTCCTCTCTCCTTTCTCATGCAGCCTTGGAGAAGGCTACCATTAGACACGTGTGTGTGTGTGTGTGTGTGTGTGTGTGTGTGTGTGTGTATAAAACCATACTATACATCAATTTATCAGTAGAACATATTCTGAAGGGGCACTTCTCTAAGGTTACTTCTGATTCTGACAATATATAGTTTTATAATTTACTCAGTTGAAGGTTGAATTTAAAATAAAGGAGGAATCAAGGAAAACTCCAGAAGATTGCAGTAGAATTAACCATAGCTGCTTCCTTTCTCAACTTGGAGGAAATGGTTTTAATGGTCTCTGAGGGGACACTTGGGTCACCTCACCAATGTGATCCATTGAGAGCAATACTATTCAAGGTTCTTGGTCCCTCTTGTGAGGAGGAAGCTGAATCCCAGGACCTAATGGCATATGTCTACATGGCCCCCAAAACAGAAGATGAGCTCGGAACTCCATATACCCTACTAGCTCAACCCCTTCCAATGCCTTCTTCCCACAGAAATCCTCATATAACAGTCCTCGATATCTGTAGAAGATCTTCCCAGAAATTTCAAAATATTAGTGACTGCTGGATTCTAGGATTGTGTCACCATGACAACTTGGGTTATAATCTATGAAATTTGACCACTGGATGAGGTGATCTTAAAGAACCTTTCATGTCCAAGATTCCATTATCCAAAGACTCTTCCCTCTCCCCATCGCTGGGGATGCTGTTTGTGAAATAATGATCTCCATTGATGATCTCTGACCATTCTGCGTTCTGTTCTAAGATTCCACGGCATTCTAGAACTCTTATGAACCTAGAGCAGAGGGCTAGGGGGAATAAATGAATGAATGAAAGAATGAATGAAGAATAATTATTAAACATCTGCTATGTGTCAGGCACACTGTTCAGTATTGGGAATACAAAGATGAAAGTGAAGGGGCCTGCATTCTAATAGGAGCTCCCTGACCTAAAATGAATGGGGGTGGGGAACTTCCAAGGCCACCTAGTCCAAACCCCTCATTTTACAGAGAAGGAAACTGACTCACACAGAGAGAGGTCAAATGATCTTCCCAGGGTTGCATTCAAGGGAAAACTGGGCCAAGGAGAGGAACTTGGTCTGGGGAGTCACAGAGATGGTCAACAATAGGGTAGTCATTTGTCCTGTTATTACCCAAAGTGAGGGTGGTTTTGATTTGATTACTGATCCCAAAACAGGAGGTAGAAGGCCAGAGATGGAAGTCATAGGATGACTGGTTGGCAAGATGTCCCAAGATGGTGGGGGTGGATTGATGGGTCAAGCATGACATAGGGTCACCTAGATAGAGTTCTTCAGGCCACTTTTTACCCACTCACTGATGAGTCAATCAAGTTCATCTTGGAATCCCAAGTGATATGACAGAGGACTATTATGTCTTTTGAGATCTAGGGGGACCTCAGAGTCTTTTGGTCCAACCCCTGAAACTGAGGCCAAGGCAGGTGAAGTGAGTTGCCCTAAGTTACTTGGGTAGTAATTATCAGAAGTGGAATTTGAACACAGATCCTTTGACTCCAGTGTCTTTCCCTCATACTATGCTGCCCCAAGACATAGCATTCCTTGGTATAGACCCAGTTTGAAAATTCATTTGAATGAATGAAGGAAGTATGATAGACAGTTTGAGTCTGAGGAAGAGATATACACACTCCTCCCCACAGGGAACTTACCTACTTCTGATTTTTTGATCCAAAGCAGTAGTTAGAGCAGGACACATGTCCCAGCTGTGCTTTAGCTACCTGATGACCCTGGACATGCCTTCACACACATGCTGTCCAAATATCCCTTCCCTGACCAACTCCGCCCAGGCAGCAGACTGAACCGAACTCCTCCATATTTGCATTTAAATGGTTTTCTAAATCATGAGGAGAAAGAGATTTCCGAACTTTAGAAATATACCTATTTAGGTCAAGAAGGACCTTTGAATCCAACAGTCATGAGCAAATCAATTGAATGAGCTTTTATTAATCTCTTTACACAGACCAAGTAGGTGCTGGACACTGGGGATACAAAAGCAAAAAACCAAAAACCAGTCCTGGTCCTCAAGAGTTTATATTCTAATGTAACCTAAGACAACTTACGTATGGGAAATTATGTACAAAATATACACAAAGTAATTTCTCAGGGTAAAACCCTAGCATTCATAACAGGCTTCCTGTAGGAGGTGATACTTGAGATGACTTTTGAAGGAAATTAAGGGTATATGAGGCTCAAGTAAGGAGGGAGTGCATTCCAGGCATGGGGAAAAGTCTTGCAAAAGCACGGAGATGGAAGATGAAATGTTACCGACTTGGAGTAGCAAGCTGACTGGTTTGGTCACAACATTGGGAAATAATGTACCCTACAAAGGTAGACTCGAGCCGGAGTAATTGAGAGCCATGGAGACTTCCTGAGCAAATGGGTGACATGATCAGATCTGTATTAGGAAAGTCCCTTTAGCAGTTGCGTGGAGGATGGGTTGTGAACTAGTTCAGGATGTAGAGGGGTTAGTAGAACTTTGGTGCTTAGGCAAGGCTCCCGTCAGTCATTTTAGCTGTTTCTGTCTCAGTGTCCACCTCCTCCTTCTGGAAGAAGGGGCCTCAGATGGCCAGACTGCATCCTGGAAGCCTCAAAGCATGTTTTCTGTAAATCAGGATGCTAAAATTTGGGCATTTTTCAAGATGGTTTTGAAATAGGATGCTCTGCTGACATCAGGCGGTTATTCATAAGACCTTAAGTCATCCAGTCTGGCTGTTTCCTAGGGTATCAGCCTGTTGCTCAGCAGTCTTCATCTCTTTTTTCAACTTCTCACCCCACCCAGTGTGGAAATTTCAGTGTCTTGATGACATAATGTTTGGTGGAGCCAACAGTCCTTTAGGGCACTTTCCCCTCCAAGTTATGAAAGGTAGCCAGGCCCAACCAGATGTGTGACCTTGGGCAAGTCACTTCCAGTGCTTAGAAGAATACCTGACTACATAGTAGGTACTTAATAAATGTTTACTGATTGACAGATTGTTTCCCTTCAGCTTTCATTTCTGTAAAACCCAACAGTTTGATTAAACCATAAGATCATAGATTTCTTGAAAGAGACCTCGGAGGGCATCAAAATCCTCTTGCCTAAAGTCGTACAGTTAATAAGTGATAGAAGCGGGATTAAAACTCAGGTCCCTTGTCTCCAAATTCTATGCTCTTACCACTAGATCCCAAAATTTGTTTCCTCCAGGCTCTATTTGGTGTAGTTGTTGAGGAAGAGAGTATGGGCTGGGAGGCAGGTGACCTGGGTTCTGCTCTCAGCTGCACTGCTAACCTGCTGCGTGGTCCTGTGGGTGGGTGTCTCTGGCCCCTCCCCCACTTCCTCCTTTCACATGTGGGGAATGGAGTGGGGAGTATCTGTGGTCCCTGGGGAGGCAGTATTTGCAAACCAGTAAGTATTCGGAGGAAATGATCACAGTTTTCCCCCACCCAGTGTGAACTTTCTATGATGACTAGGGGGAGGGCATAGGAAGGTATGAATTGGCAGGTGTATACAGGAGGAACAAAATTTTAAACTTTAAAAAACAAGCTGCTCACCTCATCTGAAATGGAAAACCATCGTCTGTAAAATTACTACGTCAGTCAGTGGGAAATGATGGAATACAATGCCTCTCAAAGCGTGATCTGGGGACCCCTGGGGGAATGGGGGTGGCCTCTAGCCTGTGATAGAGACAGAAACTGGGATTTTCCTGGCACAGGAGACTCCTTCAGCACCTTATGGTCTTCGAGCTTTGCCTAGGACACTGCGAGGTTACCCAGGGATCATGAAGGCAAGAGCAGAATCCAAGCCTTTCCGGTTTTGAAGCCAGCTCTCAATCCATTAGGCCATATTGTCTATTCTATGAGAGTGATGGAAAAATAGGCTGGTAATAATAAGGATAATACTATTTGGCATTTATATCATGCTGTAAAGTTTTCAGAGCATTGTCCAGACATGATTTCACTGAAGCCTCACAAATAACCCTGTGAGGGGAGGGGTAGTGGATAGACCACTAGACCTGGAGTCACGAAGGCCTGAGTGTGAATCTGACCTCAGACACTTTCTAGCTGTATGACCCTAGGCAAGTCACTTAACCCTGTTTACCTTAGTTTCCTCATCTGTAACTTGAGCTGGAAAAGGAAATGGCAAACCACTCTAGTATCTTTGCCAAGAAAACCCCAGTGGGTCACAGAGACTCAGACATGACTAAAACAACTGAACAACATTAATAAAATAAATCGTAATTAATTAGTTAATTAATAAAATAAATCATTTAGAGCTAGGAGAAATTTTGAAAACCAACAAGTCAAACTCTTCATTTTACAGCTGAGGAAACTGGGGCAGAGAGAGGTTGTGATCTGCAAGGTCACACAGATGGTAAAAAGCAACATCTGAACTCAGGTCTTCCTGACTCCAAATTGAGGATTCAGTTTCCTTTAATGAAACCCATTTTGGGGGGAAAAGAAGTAAGGAATTGGCTATGCTTTCTCAACTCCCAACCCTTTTCCCCCCAAAATGGGAAGGTTCATTTAACACAAGCCCATTCTATAGACTTTTGCTTATTTTTGGAGCAGCAGTGGAGTTAAGTGACTTGCCCAGGGTCACACTGCTAGAAAATGTTTTGAACTCAGGTTCTCCTGACTCCAGGGCCTGCGCTCTATCCACTGCACCACCCAGCTCCTCCTCTACAAACTTTTGATAAACACTATGTACCGGGTCCCTTTGATTTACTGAGGGAAGGGAGGGTAAATGGGTATTATTTTAAAAAAGCAAAGCCAGATCCCTATCCTCACAGAGTGTACAGTATAGTGCTAAAAAAAGCCTTTGTGACAATCCTTCTAACTTCCTTTGCGTTCAGAAGGAAGGAAATTGGGCCAGCCCAGGGCCACTGTAAGACAGTCCATCTCTTAGAAGCCAGGGTTCTGGTCTCCCTCCTGTTCTCCCCCTCATTGTGTCCCAGGAAAGGTGGCACAGACAAAAACCCACAGGAACAATGTCTTATTCCCCTGTTCCTTCGGCTTCTCATCTTGAAATGGTTGGGGCAGAGGGTTTGGAAGGGGAAGTGGAAAGACAGCTCAGGGATTCCCATGAGGTGACCTTCTGGGCCTCTGAATTTCCTCCCTCCCTGCCTTTGCTCTCCAACCCTTGTGGCAAGAAGGCTGGAATCCGCCCTCCTGCCAAGGAGCTTTCCCTTAATTGACAATGCTCAGAAAAGCTCAGCTGTGAGTGCGCCCTGAAAGCAAAAAAACAAAACCCAGTGGAAAGTCAGATGCACCCAGCCCTATGAACCTCTCCCAGATTTATTCTGAGGCCTTTGCAAAGAGTATAGAGCAGAAGGGGACCCGACCTGGGGGAGGGGGCCCGAGAGACACAGTTTCCTCTCGGGGTGTCACACTTCTCCCCAGAAGGGAGCCGGTTCTGCACACCTCGAGAGGGCCCACGCCCCCAGTGCAGTGACTCTATGTACTTTCAGCCTCTGGGCCGCCTAACTTGGCTGCTACTGCTTCCTTTCTGAATATGCCTGCTGAGAAAGGGGGTGGGAGGTGTATGTGACATTTATAATACTTATTTGAGAGGGGCCCCAAACCTACACAAAAAGCCACAGAGGCTCAGATCTACCCACAGGCTGCAGGAAGGTGACTGGGAGGGCAGGCCCCTGATTCAGGTTCACTTCTAGGGACCAGGGAGTGCAAGGAAAAAAGCTGAGACTTCTCTTTCATCTTAGTGCAATTCAAACTAGTATACACTTCCTGGAGTGGGTGGAGTGAGATGGGGGTGTGAAATGGGCTCCAGTGGGGAAATTGGTTTGGTGCAAAGGGCTAGAAACCATTTCTAGCATGTTGGTTGCACAGTGGAAAAATGTCAGAATTTCAACTCAGAGGATGGGGCAGCCAGGTGGCTCTGCAGTGGATAAAGCACTGGCCTTGGGGTCAGGAGGATCTGAGATCAAATTTGACCTTAGATACTTAGTAGCTGTGTGATCCTGGGCAAGTCACTTAACCCCAATTGCCTAGGAAAGAAAGAAAGAAAGAAAGAAAGAAAGAAAGAAAGAAAGAAAGAAAGAAAGAAAGAAAGAAAGAAAGAAAGAAAGAAAGAAAGAAAGAAAGGAAGGAAGGAAGGAAGGAAGGAAGGAAGGGAAGGAAGAAAAGAAAGGAAGGAAGGAAAGAAAAGAAAGGAAGGGAGAAAAAAGGAAGGAAAGGAAGGAAAGGAAGAGAGAAAGAAAGAAAGAAACAAAGAAAGAAAGAAAAAGAAAGGAAAGGAAGAAATCAGAGGACTTGAGTTCAAATGTTGGTTTTGCTATTTGTTATCTGTGTGACTGTCACTGAACATTCCTGGGCCTCAGTTTCTTCACCTGTACAGTGAGAAGATTGGATTAGATGAGCTTTCTTCCAGGTCTAGAGCCATGATTTCATGATCTCTAGAGTCCCTTCCAGTTCCAAATCTGTGGTCCTAGAGATGGAGTAAAAGAAAGGTTCTGGGATTCTGATCCAGGCATGATCTTGACTCTTGACCTTAGATATCACCTACTCTTGCTGGTGCTCCTCTCCCCACTTTACAGAAAAGTAACTGAGGCCCAGAGAAGAGGCTGGTCCAAGCCAGAAAGGGACAGAGTCAAAATTCAAACCCAAATCTTCTGACCGAGTCTAACATTCTTTCCCCAGAATCATGCCATACTCTCAAAAGGTCATGGAGAAAATAGGAGCAGAGAGCAATTGGCCAAAAGGATGATAAAACTTAGATTTAGGATTAGAAGGGACCTAGTCAAAGTCTCTCATTGCGTAGGTAACTTCAGGAGGTCATGAACTGCCCAAAGTCACATCAGCGATGGGATTCTAATCCAGATTCTTTGACTTCAGAGCCAATCCTCTAATACTTTTGAATTTCCTGTATAGCTCCCAAATGGAGAGAAGCATAAAATGATGAGAGCATAGTGGCCCAATGGTTAGCATCCATACAGAAGGCACTCCTATGCTTCCCTGAACAGACTAAAGATTGAGAGGAGGAAGAGAAGGCAGAAAGCTCAGCCAGAAGCAGCTTCTGTATCAGAAAAGGGAAGCCGTTTGGTCCTCGAGAGCTCGGGGCTGCTGCTTGGCCCATCTTCCAGTACCATCCATGGGCCCCGTGGCTGTTGGCCAGGACTCTAGTTCAAAGTCCTTCTGGGCACTGAGGGAAGCTGCCTCTTACTTTCAACTTTAAATAGAATACAGAACCTGTTTCAAGTCATGTTTGGTCTCGATGTGAACACTTCTCTGTTCTCACTTGCCTTCTTCCTGCTGGTAAATTGGTTTCTATTGTCTGCAGACCTTCAAAGGCAAAATGGAGGTCAGGGATAGCCTGGGGACTGTCTCAGCTCTGATGCTCACCAGTTCCTCTGGTAAGTCTGGCTCAATGTGGAAGATGTCAATCCCAAATGGTTTTCTGGGAACCCAACCTGAGGTTCCTCCAGGGCTGGACACAAATGTGATGGGAGAGATGTGCTCTGGATAATAGGTTTTCAGGAAAGGAGTGGATCCTGCTATTACCAATATGCTTTGAGGTTCTGACTGAATCCCTGGGAGGCAGGTATTATTCCAATTTTACAGATGAGGAAATTGAGGCAGACAGATGTGATTTTTCCAAGGTCACATAGCTAGTGAGTGTCTGGGAGAGGATTTGAACTCAGATCTTCTTGACTTTCCATCCACACAATTCCACCTTTTTTCATTAAAAAAATTCTTTTACTTAACAAAAAAAATATTTTCTCTCCCTTGTACCTTCTCTTCCTCCACCCCCATGAGTGGAAACAAAACTTAAACCCTTATAACAAATATACAAAGTCAAGCAAAGCAAATTCCCTCATTGGCCATATTTAGAAAATTGTCTAAATTTGTACCCTGAACACATTGCCTCTGTGTCCACAGGTGGGTGGCCTCCTTCTTCATGGGTTCTTTAGAATCACAGGTTGGGGAATAGAAAGTCATCTGGCCCTACAGGACAAAGGAGAGGATGGGGACAAGAGAAGGGAGGGATGATAGAAGAGAGGGCAGATTGCTGATATGGAAAATTAGAATGCTCGGTGTATTAGGGTGGGGTGAGGGGATAAATGGGGAGAAAATTTGGAACCCAAAATTTTGTGAAAATGAATGTAAAAAGTTAAATAAATAAATTTATATTAAAAAAAAAAGAATCACAGGTTGGGTTGATCAGAGTTCTTAAGCTTTTCAAGGTTGTCTTTACAATGTTGCTGTTATACATAAATTGCTCCCCTGGTTCTGCTCTCTTCTCTCTGCATCGGTTCATACCAGTCTTCTCAGTTTCCTTGGAAATGATCCTTATTTCTTGTAAGCACAATATTATTCCATTATATTCATATACAGTCATTTGCTCAGTCGTTCTTCATTTGATGGGCATCCCCTTAATTTCCAGCTGACAGCCCATTTTCCCTGGCGTGCTGGGGATGGCCGGAAGCATAGTTGACCTTGGGCCTCTGTGGAAAAGAGGACTTCAAGTGTTCTTAGGGAGATCCCTTGCCCTCCAAAAAACCTAATCATTGATAATCTGGAAAGAGCAGTGGATTTGAAATCAGAGAGCCTGGGTTCAAATCCCACAACAAAGGTTTCCTACCTGGGTGGCTTTGGGCAATGCTTAATCTCCCTGGTCTTCAGTTCCATAGCTGGAGGTAACTGGAAGAGACAACCTCTGAAGTCCTCTAGGTACCTCTACAGCCTAACGACTCATTTCAGAACCCATTCCATTACATAAAGTGTTGAACTTGAAGCCAGGAGCAACTGGGTTTCAATCTTACCTTTATAGCCACATGAACCTGGGCAAACCAATTCATTTCTTAGGGTTGGGGCTGGATGACACAAGGGAATAAACCCTGAATCTGAAGATAGAGGATCGGAGTTTGAATTTTGACTTCCTTTCCATAAACTCTCTAATTTTCTCCACTCTGAACTAAAAGGGCAGAGAGATGACTGTCACTGCTTTAAATCTATGATCTCATGATCCTCAGTTTCCCCACATTCAGAGGTTCTCAAACTTATTTGGCCTTCTGCCCCCTTTAAAACAAATTGCTCAGTGCCTCCTTGGAAATCTGCTTTCTTTAATCCTTTAATAGTTTTTATTAATTGCATCATTTCAAAAAAATATATAAAATACTTTTTTAAAAATGACACATCTTCACATTAATAATTTATTATAAATTTTTTCCTGCACTGAAATTTTGATGATGCAATATGGCATCATGTAACCATATAGTATATATGTATGTAAACAAATCATTATATATGCCTATTCCTATCCGAGAGTGCACAAAATGCTCACCTGCCAACACTTGCTTGTTAAGAGCTATCAGTGAACTTGACCACTGATTGGTCAGAATTTGTTTTTTGTGTGTTTATTTTTCTTATGCTTCTACTGCCCCCTTATTTTTATTTAATGCCCCTCAATTGTGCCCCCCCGTGCCCCAGGAAGCAGTATCACCCACTTTAGGAATCTAAGCCTATATGGAAAAGGGTATGATTAAATTTACCCCATAGAGGTGGTAAGGTATAGAAAAGTGTGGTTTTATTAGTGGTAATGCACTGAGTAGCAGCGGTAACACAATAAACTTTGCCCAGCTAGTCTCCACATCTTAATAATAAGAATGCTATATAATTATGGAGCATCCTATGATTTTCATTCTACTTGTACCTATTTTGGTCCTCAGAATAGCCCTATAAGAAGATTGGATAAATACTCTTAACATAAACTTGCAGAAGAGGAAGCTGCACATAGAGGTGTTGAGTGATTGAACCAAGGTCACACAGCTTGGAAATGGTTGAACTGGGATGTCAAAGATACAAGCCTAGTCTTATAATTCCATGTTTGGATTTCTCAACATGCCTTGAGTGTGGATGAACTCGTCTTCTTCTTTCAAGAGAGGAGCTTTTTTTAAATCTTTTTTGAGGATGGGATGGGAAGCACTAGGACACAGAGAATATGGGGCAAAAAAGGGAAGGACCAGGGAGTAGGGAGCACTGACAGATTAATTTTACCTCCTTTCTAGTGGGGCTTGGGCTAGTCTCCCCATGGAAATGTTTCCAGATTGGGGCCAGAGTGAAGGTACTCAGATTTCGATAGTATCTATTTTGATACTAGTAAAATTGTGAAAGATGCTAACATCTTTGTCTCTGGTACACCGTTCTTTTGGGTCAATCAAATGAAAATTCAAGGCAGCAAAAGATGAAGTTCTGTAATCTCCTTCTGTGTTAGAAATAAGGGTGAAGATAATGATGGAAGAAGTAAAAAAGAGTAAAAAGAAGAGGAGAAAAGGAGAAAGGGGAGAGAAAGAAGAAGAAAGAAATGGCAAACCATTTCAGTATCTTTGTCAAGATGGGGTCACGGAGAGTCAGACACCCCTGAACAACAACCCCACCACTGAGGTTTGTGAAGCCCTTTACATATATAGGGGATCCCCCAAATCTTAATACTATTTTAAACTATAATGCCACTCATTTGATCCTTGTAATAGCACCATTTTATAGAAGAGCCAAGTCAAGTTGAGAAGTTAGGTGATTTGCAGTCACATAGCTAGTGAGTGTTTGAGGCAGGATCTGAATTCAGGTTTTCCTGACTCTAGGTCTGACACCCTGACCACTACACCAACCTGCTTCTCAAAAAGGAGGAAAGAGATGAAGCAGAGAAAGAAGGATGAAGAAGAGGATGAAAAAGAGAAGGGATAGGAAAGAAGGGGAGGAGGAACAGGGAAAAAGGAGGGCTGAAGAGGAAAATAAGATGGGAGAAAGAAGAAGAGAAAGAAATAAAAAGGAGAAGAAATCTGTCACTGGCTCTGTAACCCACACTTAGTGGATCATCTATGTATGGTCCCCAGCTACATCAGACCTTGTGATTTTTGTCCAAAGACCTATTTCTAGTTCACCATTTTGGACATGTGATTTTATTGGTACAACATAGGAAACTCCCAGTGTTTCAAAATACACTCCACTGATGCAAGTCAGAAACTCATCCAGAACATTGTCTCTGAGAGCTATCTGAGGCACAAAAAAATTAAATGACCTGCTCAAGGTTCCCTGCTCAGCAGAGGCAACGTGTCTTCTTGTGCTACCTACACTTCCTACTTATTCCCTTGCTGAATCTTGACTTTATCACTCACCTGAAATTCCTTTCTCCAAAATTTCCAATGACTTCTACGTTGCTAAGTCCAATGGTCTGTTTCCTTCCTGACTTCTCTACATCCTTTGATATTCCTTCTTGACCTCCAAGTCTGACCATTACCAAACTCCTAATAAATCCCTCTTTCTAACTTCCCTGATCCCTGCTTATGTTTTGGATTCCATCATTCCAATCAGCTAGGTCCCCAACCTCAGAAACATCCTTGATTCTCCCTCTCATATTCCTTATATTCACAGAGATAGAGACACCATAGCTAGATAGGCAGGCTGGTGGGCAGGCAGGTTGGTAGATAAATAGTCAGATGGATAGATAAGCAATAATAGATAGCATTTATATAGTGCCTACTCTGTGCCAAGCACTTTATAAATATTCTCATTTGATCCTCAGAGGTGGGCAGTCAGATGGTGCAGTGGATAAAACACTGGCCCTGGAGTCAGGAGGACCTGAGTTCAAATCTCACCTCAGACACTTACTAGCTATGTGACCCAAGTCACTTAACTCTGATGGCCTCAGAAAACTGAGAAACAACATCTAGTTGGTAGAAATAATTTGTAGTCTCAGAACAAAGAATCTTTGCATCCTCACAATAACTTTGGGAGGTAGGTGTTACTATTATCTCTATTTTACAGATGAGGAAACTGAAGTAGAAAGATAAGATAGATAGTGTCCTCTTCTCAACACTAACATAGTCACAGTTGGGTTCAAGCCCCTGTCACTTCTCACCTGGATTTTTGGGACAGCCTCCTCACTGCCCCGCCCCCTGCCCAATCCAGTCTTTCTTCTCTTGGATCTGTCCTGCCCACAGCTGCCAAATGGATATTCTTTAAGAAATATCATGGAAAATCAAGGAATGACAGATCTGACCATGTCATTTCTTAGCTTACAAAGCTTTTGTGACATTTTGTTGAGGATAAAATATAGACTCTTCAGTTTGACTTTTAAAACCCTTCACAATCTGGCTCCAGTCTTTCTTTCCAGGGTAATTACACATTACTCTCTGCCTCACACACTCCATTTCTAGCCAGACTGGCCTGACTGGCTGCTCCTTGTACAAGCTATTTTATCTTCCATTCCCACCTCCGTGCTTTTGCCCAAGGTGTCTCTATGCCCCAAATGCTCTCCCTTCCCTCCCTCAGCTTGAAGAATCCATGGCTTCTATTAAGGTTCAGCTCAGGTCACACTTTTTCTGGGATGTCAATCTTCATTTCTCTTCCTTCTCTCCCTATCAAATTGCTATTATCAAATGAGACAATAATTGTAAAGTGTAACTTAGCACAGTGCCCAGCACATAGTAGGTGCTATATAAATGTTTATTTATACTTATAAATATAAGTATATTACTATAAATATAATACTATATAATAAATGATATATAATCTATTTTAACATGTATAATACAAAATATAAATATGCTCTATTTATTATATATTTCTATAATATATAATATATTTATATTAATAAATGTTTTTTCCCTTCCATTAACCTCCACATACTTCACACATATTTCGAATTTAATTCTGTGTAAATGTTGTTTCCTCCCAGTAGAATGTGAGCTAGAAGGAAAGGATTTTTTTGTTTTATATTTGTAACCCGAGTGCTTGCTCAGTGGGAGCAAATAGTAAGAACTTAAGAAATACATGTTGGATTGAATTAAACACATAAAAACTGCCTTACTTGAGTATTACTAGGTGAAAAGAATTTGAAATTTGGAACCCTAAATGCACTCTCCCCTCCCTTCTCACCCCTGAATTGCTTCATTTGCGTCCTCCCAGACTGCATGCCTTACCCTCTCCTAACCCAGACAACCCACCCCTACTAGGTTAATCTTTCTTATCACTCATGTTGATAAGCTTAGTCTAGAGAAGGCATGAGAAAATGTAGGTCCCTCTCCCTTTTTTTTTTTTTTTTGCAGAGGTGGGTGCCTATGGATGTGGAATACTACATATACTCTGAGACTTTGTTGAAGTGTTGGCTAGTTTTTAACGATGTCTCATTTCTTTTTTTGTTATTTGTTATAAGGGATGATTCCTTGGGTAGAGGAGGAGAAGGGAGGGATATATTTGAAAATGAAGATTATATAAAAATAAAATATGTGAATATAAAAAATCAATTGAAAAAGCTTTTGATGATTTCCTATAGCATTCATTGTTCAATCATTTTCAGTCATATCTGACTTTTCATGACCCAACTTAAGGTTTTCTTGGCAAGGATACCCAAATGGTTTGCCATTTCATTCTCCATCCTTCATTTTACAGATGATAAAACTGAGGCAAATAGGGTTAAGTGACGCCCAGGGTGACACAGCTAGTACGTGTTTGGGGCCAGATTTGAACACAGAAAAATGAGTCTTCCTACTCCAGCATGGCTCTCTATCCACTGCACCAACCAGCTACCCCCGTATTCTATAGTACTAGATCTAAAGTCCACTGCCAGGGCCTTTTAAGACCTTCAAATATGACCATCCTATCTGTATAACACTATTTCCTGTCATTACCCAATACACTCGCTATGTAGCCAAGCTAGAATACTACATGCCCCCATCATTGCCTAACAAGCTATGCTTGTCTCTGACTCTATCAGATCAAAGACCTGAGTTCAAATTCTGCCTTGCCACTTAGTATCCAAATCACTGCTCCTCTCAGTCTCAGCCTTCTCTGTAACATGACAGAGGTTGAACGAAATGATCTCCAAGTTTATGTCCACCTCTAAGTCCTATGACTCTATGACACTATGTCCGCAAGGCTTCTTGAGGGTGGGGATTGTTTTCGGCATTTTTGTCTCTGTATTCCCAGTACCCGGCATAAAGTAGGATCATAGCACTAGAAGGGATTTTAGGTCTTGTCCAGCCCATCCATTTAATTTATTTTTTAGGGAAAAAGTCTTGACATTATGGAACTTAACTGAAGTGTATTAACATTCCACTATTACATTTCAATGAAAACAGAAAAAAAATTATGATCTCTACCTCTCAGAAAATTCACAACTCCCTCTACTCAATTCCAAACAAAAAAATAGCTTATAAAAGCTTATAAACGCCATATGAATCTCAGCATTTATGGCTAGCAGATTAAAATGCTATAAGTTGTAAAATAACAAATGAATGATTAAGTTGTATAGAGACAGAAAGTACATCCTTTAAAAACTACCCAGATGGCTCATGGTAGATGAGCAGCAGAAGCAGGTTATGTGTGAGTCTGCATAATGCTACCTTATTCCCATAAAATCCATCTCTAAGGAAAGCCTGACATCAACTAGGATTCAGGGGAGGGAAACCTGTGGCATGGAGGTCACATTGTCCCTCTAGGTCCTCAAGTATGGCTCTTTGACTGAATCCAAATGTTTCCCACCCCTGGGCTAGGTACTGATACAGATTAATGTTGGTAGTTGACCTGTCTAGTAGAAGATCCTTCCATTGGACTGGCCATTTAGCCTGAGTCTCAGACATCTGGTGAATTTCATTGATCAAATGAGATAATCTTTATAGAGTGATTAGCAGAGTTCCTGGCACATAGTAGGTGCTTAATAAATGTTTCTTTCTTCATTTGGGCTCCTCAGCTTCCAATTATACAATTAAGTCACTTGGAATGGTGAGAATCTTTACTTCAACACATATCTCAAGTAGTCATCCAGACTCTTCTCAGAGACATCCCTCGAGAGCAGACTCACTACCTCCCACTGCAGCTCAATCCACTTATGAATAGATTTAACTGTGATCAAGTTTTTCCTTCCATTGAAAGTAAAGTTGCCTCTGTCCAACTTCCACTCATGACTCCTAGTTCTGCTAAACAAACAAGTCTACTGACTTCTCCCTCTTCCACATGATGATCTTTTACGTCTCTGAAGACAGAAATTCTCTCTGAGCTTTCTTTTCTCCAGAACAAATACCTCCAGGTGCTTCAACCTATCCTTGTGTGTCATTAACTTAAGACCCTTCACTCTTCTGGTTACCTTCCTTAAAACTCTCTCCAGTTTATCAATATTCTTTCTTAAATATGGTGCCTAGAACTGAATGTAATATTCTTGATACAGAAGGACTATCTCCTTCTTCTTTCTAGAAGTTCTCCCTCTCTAAATGCTGCCCAAGTTTGCATTAGCAGTTTTTTGGCTGACCCATCACAGGATGTATTCAGAAGGAGCTGAAATCCCAGATCTTTTTCAGACAAACTGCTAACTAACCACACTTCCTCCCTTGTGATTGTGAAATTGATTTTTTGAATTCAAACATAAGACTTTACATTTATCTTCATTCATTATGCCCACTGGCATCATGTTCTAGCCTATCAAGATCCAGTGTGTTAGTTCATTCTCCCAGCTTTGCGCTATCTGCAAATTTAGTAAGAATGCCCCTCTATTCCTTTTCTAGCTTGAGTCTCTCTCGACTACATACTATATAGCACATTGCTTCCCCTGCTTGAAGTAACTTTTAAATGACATAAGCTTTGACACAAAAGGGGTGCCACTTGATAGCTACCATGCTATCAACTGAGAAGAAGTTGATTTTGAAAGCAATTGAAATTTCAACTTGGGATTTTTCTACAGAATGTTCCTGGCACAGCAGAGAGGGCATTTTGTTTGCATCACCTGCCTTTTTGAGTAGCTACATGCCTTGCCCGTGGTGGTACCTAGGGACACTCTTCTGATACCCTGATCTGCATGTGTCAGGTAATGCAATTTGTATGGTTAGAAAGGGATCATGCCATGAAGAAAGGTCCCATGCACCCCAAAATATTCATAACAGTACTTGTTTGTGGTAGCAAAGAACCAGAAACAAAATGGATTCCCATGGGCTGGGGAATGGTTGAACAAATTATGGTCAATGAGTGCATTACACCATAAGAAATGATGAACATGTAGAAGAATTCAGAGAAGCATGGGAAGACTTATATGAACTGATGCAAAGTGAAGTAAGAACCAGGAAAACAATATAGATAATGACTGTAATAATGTAGTGAAAAAACGCAAAACTTAATTCTGTGTGATTATAGCGACCAAGTATGGTCTCAGAGAAAAGACGAAAAAATCACCCTCTTTCTCATCTTTTGCCGATGTAGCAGGACTGCAGTTAAAGATTGTAGAACACTGCAAATACTAAAAGACTCTGATGATGCATTAGCTGACTTTGCTGAATTGTTTCTTTCGTTCTTATTCTTAATCACGAGGGATAGATTGTTGGGGTTGTTTCCCTTTTTTGTTACTTGTATCTCCAGTGTCTAATCCAGTGCTGGGCATATAGTAGGTGCTTGCTAAATTCTTACTGACTGATTGGATAGGAAGAGGAAAAGGATATAATAATTAATGAAAGTCATGTAAAAACAAAAGTTATCAATAGTTTTCTTTAAAGGATGTACCCTTCAAAAAGGGAAAAGGTCATTTCTCAAGGTCATGTAGAATGGACATCCCCCACCTGTTGGGCAACTCTAATCAAGGTAGGTTTATTTTCCTGGCAATAAGCCAAAGTTTCTCTTGGATACTGGGCATTCTTATGCTCCTTGTGCATTGATCTAAGGGTGGACAGGATTGGATCCATTTCTATCAAAGCAAAGGCTCAGTCAAGTGAATGATTTGGATGAGATGCCCTTCTGGAAAGCCAAGAAACTATCTTTCTGGGCTTCTGTTCAGCTGTTATTGGGCAGTCAGCATTTGCCAGCCTAGTTTCCCTGGGTTATGAAGTCATCACAGCCTTAACCCCAGCAATGATTTCAGGCTGTTACCAAATGGGAATCACTTGAGTGTCTTGATTTCTCATTTTCCATACAAAAATAGATTCCCCCAAAAAAGTTCTGCATAGCCTAATCCTGGGTAGGAAGCAGGGTTTGGCCAATGCCACGGTCTTTCCTTCCCTTGGGCATCAAAGGACTTCCCCCTTGTGCCCACTGTAGAGTGGACCAGCAGCCTCTCTGTTAAGGGAAGCCTTTTCTAAGAGGCTGGAGGGCATCCTCCCCCAAGAGCTAAGAACAGAAGCAGCCTGCAGTGATGGGGTGAAAAAACCCCAGGGTGTTAGATGAAACATGGGAAGACAGTTTGGCAGGCCTGCCCCTGATTTCTCTGAAACTGACAAGCCCAAACATTTCCAAAGCAAGCCAAATATGTATTCTGAGCCGAGGACTTCCTCTTTCTGACTAGGGTGATACCCATTTGTTTCCTTTACAGAGACTCCCAGTTCCCTCCTGTTTTGGACAACCATGCCTCTCTCAAGAAGGATTTTGAGGGAGGACTTTGGTCTCTCATTCTCTTTTTCTTTTTTTTTTGGTTATTTGATGTGATTTCATGGGGAAAAAGAATTCCTGTTGAGGAAATTCCCTCTACCAATGCAGTGAGAGTCAGAAGGACAAAGTGGATCAAGACCTAACTGACCTCCATGTCAGAAAAACCTAGGTTCAAGTCATTTCTCTGACACATCCTTGCTGAGTGACCCTAGGTCTTTAACTCTCAATGCCTCTGACAACTTTCTAAGACCATAAATTGCAGAGAAAGAGCCAACTGACATTGGTAGAAACTCATTCATACTAAAGGATAAATGATTGATAGGGCCTGATATGTTCTAATCCAAGAGGCACTTAATCTAATTCAACAAGTGTTTTTAAATGCCTTTCATGTGTCAGGCATTGATGGTGCAAAGACAAAACCAAAACAGTCATTGCCTTAAAGGAATTTATATCCTATTGCAGAGAAAATTCAATATAAATTCAAATATAATAATAAATAATAAATTATATAAATTCAATATAAAAATGTATGAAATAATTTGAAGGGGGAGGCCATGGCAGTTTATTAACAGCACAATGAACATTCTAGAGGATCCAATGGAAAGATAAGACTATGGACATGTAAAGCCTCAGACAAAGAACTGAATCTCTCATTGCCTGAGGTTCAGATACTCCAAACAGAGCAGGGAAGGTTGAGCCTTTCCTGAGTCTCTAAAATCATTCCACGGAGACCTGTAGGCTCTTCTGTGGGAGCCCAGGCCAAGGTCTGCTCCTCAGCTCGTGTGAGGACTTGTGGACACATCAGAGTGAGAGGTCCCTCACCTTCGTCACACTCCCTCAGAGCATGAAGGGGAGATGGTATAGTCAACCTTGGTGTGAGCCACAGCTGACCTTGCTGAGGATTGGCACAGAACCTGGCACATAGTAGGGGCTTTATAAATACTTGCTAATGTACATGGGATAATTCAATGCCACTCTCACCCTCTGGCCAGTTGACTGGCCTGGGAGGCCACAACCCTTTTGTTCCTGTAATCATCGGCCCTTTTGTGGCCAAATGGATTCGGGTAGGACTTGGGGTTTGGCAGAGCAGACTCTTCAAAAAACTGTAGAGCCAAGCACAGCAGCGATGGCCAGCGTGCAGCTGGAGATAACACTTCCCATCTTCCGTTATCCGCCTCTGCACTAAAGCTCCAGCAATTGTATGCTCTGAGGCTGGCTATAAATAACCACACAGATGTGCAACTAAGTGGAAAGATAGAAAGGCCTTCATGTCAAGTCTGTCTTTCCTCCCTTTATTGTCTCTCCTTTTCTCTCTTGTTTTTCTGTCTTCTTTTCTTTCTCTTTTCTTCTTTCCTTTCTTGTTTTCTTCCTTCTTTCCTTCCTTCCTTCCTTTCTTTTCTCATCTTTCTCCTTTTCTTTCTCTTTTCCTCCTTCTTTCCTTTCTCTTCCTTTCTTTCTTCCTTTTTCATTCCTTCCTTTCCCTTTTCTTCCTTCCTTTCTTCTCTGTCTTTCTTCTTTTCTTCCTCCCTTCCTCCCTTCCTTCCTCCCTCTCTCCCTCTCTCCTTCCTTCCTCCCTCTCTCCCTCTCTCCTTCCTTCCTCCCTCTCTCCCTTCCTTCCTTCCTTCCTTCCTTCCTTCCTTCCTTCCTTCCTTCCTTCCTTCCTTCCTTCCTTCCTTCCTTCCTTCTTTCCTCCATTATTATTTTGCCTCCAACCAATAACAGATGTAAGCTAAGTTGAACCTTTTTCTTTTAATCCAGATCTATGATTTCTTCTTTGTAGGGAACTCTTGCCTCTGGTGTTTATCTGCACGACCAAGGTAAGTCATTAACCTCTCTGTGCCTAAGTTTCTTCACCTATAAAATGATGCCTCCAAGGCCCTTTCAACCCTAGATCACAGGATTATATGTTTGGAGCTACAAGGGATTCTTAGAAGCCACAGAGTCCAATCCCCTCATTTTACAGATGAGGAAAGTGAGGCAAAGATGAGGGAAGTGAATAAGCATCTATGTGGCACCTACTGTCTTCCAGGAACTCTGCTAAGCACTTTACAAATATAATCTCATTTGACTCTGGAAAGTAGGGGCTATTATCTCCATTTTACATTCAAGGAAACTGAGGCAAACAGAAGTTAAGTGATAGTAAGTGTCTGAGGTTGGATTTGAACCAGGCACTCTATCCACTGTGCCAATGAGATGTCTCAAAAAGGTGATGTGACTTGACCAGTCATACAACTAGTAAGTATCTGAGGAAGGATTTGACCCAGATCATCCTGACTCCAGCTCTAATACCCTATCTCCTTTGCCACAATGCCTTTATGATCCTACAATTCCAGTGTGAGAATTTCCCCAGAAGATCAGTGACTTAGAGTCATAGAGTATTGCCTGAGACACTGAACAAGTGTGTGACTTAGCCTAGGTCACACAGTCAGAATGTGTCAGAGGTGAAATTTGAACCCAGGACTTTTTGTTTTGATTGCAAGACTTGTTCTCTATCCACTACACCAGGCTCTTCTTGCGTTGGACTTGAGTCATTTGAAGAGGAAGTGTGTGTGTGTGTGTTCTGTGAAACTACACAAGATAAAATAGGGCCAGCTAGGTGGTGCAGTGGATAGGGCACCAGTGCAAGAGTCAGGAGGACCTGAGTTCAAACCTCAGACATTTGACACTCATTAGCTGTGCGACCTTGGGCAAGTCACTTAACCCCAATTGCCTCATCCTGGGTCATCTCCAGTCATCCGGAAGAATATCTGGTCACTGGATTCAGATGACTCTGGAGAAGTAAGGCTGGTGACCTGCACAAGCCCTCCCTCACTCAAAACAAAGTCAAGTGCAAGTCATGTCATTATTTCTTTGATGGCACAGTCTTCTTTGGCAATGAAGGACAAACACACACACACAAGATAAAATTAAAAATCAGTTTATTCCTTCCAAAGAAGGACCGTAATAATTGTAGAGAAATAAGAGAGTATATGATCAAGGACTTAGAGCTCCTTAACTCCAAAATACTCTTGAGTTCTGGACAGGAAAATTCTATTTTTTTTCAAATATACTGTGATTGTTTTCTTTTTGTCTTTTTCATCACCTACATTTCTCAATCTATCACTTTTGCCTTCCCCCCTCCAGAGGGAAGCTAGTCCTTATAAGAAAGAATAAAAAGAAGGGAAAAAAATTCAACAAAACTAATGAACAGATTGAAAAAGTATTACATTATTTGTAGTATTCCACACCCACAGCCTCCCACATCTGAAAAAAAAGGAGAGAGGTACCTTCTCATAGCTCTTCTGGGATGAAGCTTGCTTATTATTATACTTTTGAAACATTGTTTTGACTCGTTTTGTTATTCTTTTCATTTCTATTGTTGTGGTCATCGTGTGTGTGCTGCTTTCCTGGTTCTGCTGATTTGTCTTTGGATCAGTCCATGTAAGCCTTCCCAGGCTTCTCAAGTTTCTCCATATTCGTCTCATGACCCAGGCACAAATATTCCACACAATTTATTCAACTTTTCTCAAAGGCCATCCACTTTGTTTCCAGTTCTTTGTCTAATTTGAGAAGTATTGTTATAGATACTTTTTAGTACATAGAGCCTTTCTTTGTTCCTGCTGTCCTTGAAGTATATACCTAGTAGTAGGATCTCTGGGTCAAGGGATATAGACATTTTTGTCACTTTCTCACCATGATTCCAAATTTCTTTCCAAAATGGTTGGATCAATTCATGAAGTTTTTAAATCTCCCACCAAAAAGAATTCTAACCATCCTGTTTTCTTCACAAAACTGTTGGTCAGTATTTCCTGAGCAGGGCCATACTCTCCTGTGACCTTATCTTTCCCTTCATGCTTTAGGGCAGCTCTGATACTCCTCATATCAGCTGTCACATCCCCTGTGGTCCTTGTGGCAGTGGCCTGTTCCTGGCTGGGCCCCAGTGGTGGCACAGAAGCTTCTGAGGTCCTTGCCAAATGCCCACTTTTAACTCCCTAGACCTCTTTCCAAATTTTAGACCCTTCCAGGCCTCATGATTTCATGACATTTTGTCCTGTACAAAAATGTTGCATATCATTGTTCACCTTGGAATAGCGCTAATAATTGACATTTGCATAGGGTTTTAAAGTTTATGAAGATATTGTATATGTGTGTATACACACGTGTGTATATATTCAAACTTTATATATGTGTATGTAAATATATTCATATGTATATATGTATGTATGTGTATGTGTGTCTGTGAATTCAACCTCACAACATTCTGTGAGGTAGATATCATTATATCCATTTTGTAGTTAATGAAACTGAGGCTTGGGCTCTATTTTCACAATATCTCTTGAATATGACCCACTTCTTTTCCCTTTATCCCATGAGAGCCCTGGTCTAGTCCTGGGGTACTTGAGCAGTTTCCCATTCGGTCTCCCAGTTTCTAGTTTCTCCCCTCCCCAGCTCATCTTCCATACATCTAAGTGATTTCCTAAAGCACAGGCCTGACGACATCATTCCCTTGCCCAATAAAATCCACTGACTTCCTCTTGTCTCTAGGATCAAATAGAAATTTCTTTCTTTGGCCAATAGGCTCCTCTAGAATCTGGTCCAGGTCTATTTTTCCATACTTGTGATCTGTTTCTCCCTTTTGGGAACTCCATGGTCCAGCCAACGGGGCCTTCATGCTGTCCTTCATTTCTGAATAAAATGTTCATACAAGTTGACCCAGATATGCCCCTCTTAGGCTAAGGAGATTGTTGCCAAAAATCATACACACAGGATGTCCCCTGTGCCTTGAATGCTTTTCTCTGAGGCTCAGCTCAAGCACAGCCTCCTCCAAGATGCCTTTTTGGACCCTTCTCCCGGTCTCCCCTCCCTCCCTCCCTCCATTATTGTCCTCACCCCTGAATTAGTTCCATATCTATTTTTCTTCTCTATGTCCTGTTTACTTAGCTATGAACATTTCCCAGCTAGAAGGTAAGCACTTTGAGGACAGGGCCTGTATGTCTTTCCAGCACTTAGTACAGTGCCTAGAACATGATTTGTTCTTGTTCAGTTGTTTCAGTTGAGCTCCACCTTTGGGTCCCCATTTGGAGTTTTCTTGGCCAAGATACTGCAGTGGTTTGCTAATTCCCTCTCCAGCTCATTTCACAGATGAGGAAACTGAGGCAAACAGGGCAAACAAAGTGACTTGCTCAGGATCACATAGTAAATATCTGAGTGAACTTGGGTCTTCCTGATTCCAAGTCCAGTACTCCATCCACTAAGCTTGTCTACCTGGATCTGTTCACTGTAGCTCTGGGAAAATCAGTCTATGTCCTGACATTTTCTTTTCCCAAGTCCTCAGGGAGAAGCTGAAGCGAGAGTGGTGTTTGGTGGGGCCTGGCTGCTCCCTGGGTATCAGTGATGGGGCTGCCATTGGCAGGACCATGGCTCTCAGTCTAGGTGGCATGAAATATGGGACCTGGTCCCTGGTCCCTGTACCCAGGAGATCCTAATTCTGCAAGCGTAGAGCAGTTGTGCTTCATCTTTCCTGAGTCATAGATCCCTTCAGCAGGCTGGCGAAGCTGACAGACCCCTGCTGAGAATCAGGTTTTTAAAGAATCAAACGAACTACTCAATTTCAATTGGGATTAGTGAAAATAAAGATGTGATTTGTCTTCCTAGTCAATTTCTCAGGTTAAGAACCCTTGTGCTAGAGAGACAAGACATAGAAGTTCTAGCCTGATAACCAAGCCCCAAAGGCACAAGCATACACAGCAGCTCTGTGTGGTCAAAGGAGTGCCATAGTTAGCAGCAAAAGACTTGGGTTCGAATCTCAGTTCTACTATTGATTTCCTATGTGGCCTTGGACAAGTCATTTCCCTTCCCCGTCTATCAGATGAAGAGTTTGGATTAGTTGATCTCTTAAGATCCTTTTCTAGCTCTAAATCTTGGTGTAGTCCTTCACAACTTCCCAGGCTCCTAAAGTTCATAGAGAAATGACTTGTCCAAGGTAACACACTTAATTACTGAACGGGTAGTGATTGGAATTCAGGTCTTCCAATCCTCCCATACTTTGGGTGAAATAACTTCTCAGGTCTCCTTAGCTATTGTGAGTATATTTTTCCAAATCCCTATGCTTGTCTCCTGTACCCAAGATAGTAAGTTCTGTCGGCTTGAGGAAGTTGCTGAATTTTCATGATGTGGAGAAGAAAAAGACCAGTAGAGTCATCTAGTCGAATGTCAGCTTGTTGCTTACTCAAATCTGTCACCCTTTAGATAGTAGATAGATCTCAGAAGAACTTTTGTAAAGAGTAATTTGGAACTATGCACAAAGGGCCCTAAAACTGTGTATGTCCTTTGATACAGCAATAAATACCACCACTACGACTGTACACCAAAGAGATCACAGAAAAAGGACCTATAGATATGAAAACATTTATAGCAGCTGTTTTTGTAGTGGTAAAGAACTGGGAAGCAAGTGGATGCCCATTGACTGGGGAGTGGCTGAACAAGCTGTGGTATATAATTACGATGAAATACCCTTGTGCTATAAGAAATGATGAACAGGATGATTTCTGAAAAACCTGGAAAGATTTACATGAACTGATACAAAGTGAAGTAAGCAGAACCAGAAGAACATTGTACACAGGAACAACAATATTGTATGAAGATCAACTGTGAATGACTTAACTATTCTCAGGAAAATAATGATCCAAGACAATTCCAAAGGACTTATGATGAAAAATACTATCCATCTGCAAAGAAAGAACTGATGATGCCTGAATGCACATTGAAGCATACTTCTTTTTAACTTTATTATTATTTTGTTTTTGTCTGCCTTTTCTTTTCCAACATGCTAATGTGGAAATATTTTGCACATGTATAATATACACACATACATACATATATGTATACATACATACATATATGTAATATATATCAAATTGCCTGCCTTCTCAAGGAAAGGGGAAGGGAAAGAGGGAGAGAATATTCAATTAAAAAAATTTTTTAAGAATGAATCTTAAATTTTTTGGTTTATATGTAATTGAGAAAGATAAAATAAACATCAAATGTAAAAAGAAGAGGAAGAAGAAGAAGGAGAAGAAAAAGGGGACTTTTCCCTCATAAGTGATAACAGCTATGGAAAGATGGCTACACAGCCCCAAAACTATTTTAACTCTTACATTGCCACTAATGAGGAATATGTATCTGCCCAGTGAGCTGAGAAGGCATTACTATTATTGAAAATTACAGCAATAATAGCAAGAATCTATGGAATATGATTACTAATTTGGGTGATAGCATGTTGCAGTGGAAGTCAGAAGAGCTGGGTTCAAATTCTGCCTCTGATACTTATGACTTGTATGATTTTGGGGGTGGTAACCTCTGTTTGTTCATCTGCAAAATAGAGGATTGGACTAGATGGTAGATGGTCTCTAACTTCTGTTTAGCTCTAGGCTGTGAAACTATAAGCAGCTCATCAGTATATTATGCCATTATCATTCCATGGTGTTTTCCATCCATTATCTTAATAGTGTTGTGGGAACCAATGGTCGAGTCAGAAATACAGAACACCAGGGCTTAAAGTATCTGGTTTGTGGTCAGGGTGAAAACCGACCTGAATTTTCATCATTGTTCTTCATTCGTTTCAGTCACATCCAACTCTCTGTGACCCCATCTGGAGTTTTCTTGGCCAAGAAACTGGAGTGGTTTGCCATTTTCTTCTCCAACTCATTTGACAGATGAGGAAACTGAGGCAAACAGGGTTACATGACTTGTCGAGGGTCACACAGGTAGTAAGTGCCTGAGGTAAGCTTGGAACTCAGGTTTTCCTGACTCCAGGCACAGCGCTCTATCCACTGAGTCACCTGGCTACCCTAATTTTCATTAGCACTTAGCTATACAAATTCAGGATTGGTTGAGGCTTCAGAAACAAAACATTTATTAGAAATTATCACACACATTCCATATCATACAACTTCATGTTAATACTTAAACTGATTTGTGTGAGCAGGTTGAAATTTGACCATGCCTAATACATTCTAGTTGTGCTCTTCAGAGAAATTAGACCATGGATGTCCCAATTGGACACAGGGATGTTATTAATGATATGCTAGTTACTCAGCATATGTCAGTGATTGGATCATTGGGCCAAGTCTAGTCTGGGTCAGGGAAGGCAAACATTCCACCACATCCGGTGGAATTTGGTAAATTTATACTTTAAAAATACATTTTCAAAAAGATGAGAGATGTTAGCAGGTTAAGTGCATCCTTCACTGTAGGATATCTGGAAGTTGTTTCTTTCCTGGAGGGAGACTTCTGTGCTCAGTCCCCAAATGACACAAATGCTGCCTGATGAGGACAGACTTCGGAATGAATTATTAAAAAAGAAATACAAACTACTAACTCTTCCTGAATTTGGCAAATGTTTTCAAGCAGCTGTGATCTGAGTCTTCTTTTCTATATGTGTTTGTGAAAGGTCTGGTTTGTTCTTGATATTCTGGGAGGGACCCTCTGGAAGGCAGGGGAAATGGTGACAATGGAGTCATAGCTCTACCCAAGGAGTGGAGTTTTATGTCTTCTGGATACTCATTTTTCAAAGTATAATTTCTCTGTCTGTCTGTCTCTGTCTATGTCTCTCCCTCTGTCTGTCTGTCTCTCTCTCTCACGCTTGCTCCGTGTGAGTTCTCCATAAAATAGTCTTTCTGGTAAGCATACATTTTGCATTCCAACAATGTGGTCAGCCCATTGGAGCTGTGCTCTCTGAAGCCTAGTTTGAACGTTTGGCTGTTTAGATCGAGTAAGGACTTCAATGTCTGGTACCTTATTCTGCCAGAATGTGTTCAGGGAGGACTAGTACTTCTGGTGTGATAGCTGCTGAGCCCTCTTCAGGGCTGCTTCCCACCTTTGGTGTCTGCTTTTTCCACCCAAGTCTCACCTGTGGCTCCAAGAAGCTGTAGCATGGGCAGTGGCCACACCCCCAGCTTGCCCAACAAAGAGCTGGAATAACAACATGGAAAGTATTTTCCATTCCTGGAGAGAAGGGAGTGATCAGAGATCACAGAACCATAGATTCAGAGTTGAAAGAGGTCACCAAATCCCACACCCTCATTTTACATATGATTAAACTGAGGCCAAGAAATGGAGGATTTGAACCTACACCCCTTAATTCCACATTGAGCACTCTTTCCCCAGACTGTTCCATTTTGTCTCCTATAAGGGGCTGGTTCCTTAGTAAGGATACAGGATCTTAGGGCTAGAAATACAACCCCCTCATTTCACATTTGAGGACATGGTGAGGATGTGACTTACCCCAGGTTGACATAGGAACTTCCAATATGGTAACTCCCTCTACCAAAGCAGTTGATGAGTTACCCATATGTAACTTACTTTGTAATCAAGCATTTATCTATTAAGTATCTACTGTGTACCACTCACTGTGCTTAGTTTTCAGGATACAAAGTCAAAAATTAGACAAGTCTCTGCCCTTAAGGAATTTGTATTACATTGGAATATAGTGTTAGAGAATGGTGCCTGATAAATAAATAAATGAAAAAGCACTCATTCAGTACTTGCTATGTGCCAGGCATCATCCTAAATGACGATGATACAAATATTAAAAAAGAGACAGTCCCTACCTCCATGGCTTGAGGCCTCTGGGTTCTGGGCCAGGAATCTGGAAGAACTCAGGTAACTTAGCAGCCATGTGACCCCCAGCAAGTCACTAAACTTCTCTGCCACAGTTTTCTCATCTAGAAAATGGGGGAAATAATTGTACCTACCTCCCAGGGTTGTTGTCACAATAACAGGAGTTATTTGTAAAATGCTTTGCAAACCTTCCAGTGCTATGTAAAAGCTAATCATTATTATTTTTTGGTTATTATTAAGGAACTTAACAAGTGTTAAGTGACTTCTAAGCTTTCAAGGAACTTAAATTCTAATTCTAAGTGACTTGCCCAGGGTCTCACATCTATAGGTATCAGAGGGAATATTTAAACCTGACTCCAAAGCCAGCCCCCTTCCCATTATGCCCTGCCTATGATGGGGGCTAAGAAAATATTAAGACCAAGGTAGTCACCCAATTTGATGCTGTTTGATTGTGCCTTGCTCATAGTTTCAAAGGATTTGAAAATCTTGCCCTAGGAAATCCTGTGTTCTTCGATGGGGGAGGGGAGGTGGGAGGGGTTCCCTTTGAGGGGGGGATTCATCAACAAACATTTATTTACTTGGTACCAGCACTGTGCCGATGCACTGTCCAGAGAAGTGGAGGGTAGAATGGGTGGAGGGGTGGGGAATGAGGAAAGGCCATATATGGACACCTCCTTGGTTTCTACTTGCTCCTTTTCGACTTATCTCCCACACCCAGGAACTTCTGATATCCCCATCCCCCACATCCTGTATAATCAACCACTTTACAGGAAACCACCTAACCTTTCCAGGAAGATCCAGCCCCTGGACCTCACTTGTTTGCCCCTCAGCAGTCACACTCCCACATGCCTTCTCTTTCTCTCATGTAATTGACTCTGAGTTTCCAGGATCCGGTCAGTGACCTTGCTCTCCACTCTATCTCTTCAAGCTTGGGATTTTTTATTATTATTAATAATTTTGTATTAATAGCTATCCTGGGACAGTTCTGCAAGTCCTGCTTTGGCTAAACATCCTAGAACAGAGTAAATGCATCTCTTTCCAAGTTCCTTTTGCAACAGATCAGCGAGAATGAAAATGGCCCATGTCTGCGTGCACACACAGGTCAAGAGATGGGAGGGAACGTTGTTCCCTGATTCCTAAAATACTATTTGTATGACAGCTTTGCTTCCTCATGATGCGACTTTAATAGAAATGTAAAGGCAGCAGAATGGGAAAGGGAACGGATCCTTTTGAGCTCTGGATTTGGAAACAGAGGACATCACTTTGAATCCCAGCTCTGTCACTGACATCTGTGATAGCAAACCACTCAACTCCAATGTGACTTCCTTCCTGTAAAATGAAATGGTTTGATTAGATGGCCTCCCAGGTCCCTTCCAATATGACCCTAGGGATTTTAAGTCTCTTATGCCCCTTGAGCTTGGTTTCCTCAGTTGTAAAATGAGGGTGTTGGATTTGATAGACTCTGAGGTCCTTTCCAACTCGGAACTTGTGGTCTTCTATGAACTTCTTAGGTGGCCACAGGTTTGCTAGAAAGTACATTGTAGCCCTATCTTCTCATTTCCTAAATCCTCCTTTCCGCTGCATCGGTGGATGCCTTTCCTCTTAAGACTACTTTGCATCCATATAATGCATATTCTCTGCCTGTATATAAATACAGGTATAAAGACAATGCATATGTATGTATATAACAGTTACAGAGACAATGTATATGTATGTACATAACAGGAACAGAGGCAATGTTTATGTATGCATGCATGTATGTATGCATGCATGTGCATATAAGAACATAAGCTCTTTGAAGGCAGAGACTGGTTTACTTCTTCTTTCCCCAGCACCGCATTCGGTTCAGTTCAGTTATTTCAGTCATGTTCAATTCTCCTTGATTTCATTTGAGGTTTTCTTAGCAAAGCTATTGAAGGAATTTGTTGTTTTCTCCTCCAGTTCATTTTACAGATGAGGAAACTGAGGCAAACTGGGTTAAATGAGGTCCCACATCTAGTGGTTGTGCAAGGTCACACATCTAGTAAGTGTCTGAGGCCAGATTTGAACTCAGGAAGATGAGTTTTCCTGACTTCAGACCTAGTGCTCTATCCACTTGGCCACCTAGTTCCCCCCAGTACCATACAGCAGGCACTTAATAAATGCTTGATTAGTTTATAATTTGTGGCATCACTCTACTTTCTAGCTGATTCCTGATGTGCTTGATGGGGATTTGAATTCCAATTTGATGACCATTTATTAAGTGCTAGTGTACAGAGTACCCTGCAAGGTTCCCAGCGCTATAACAAAGGTGCAAAAGAAATAGTCGGAGCATCGTAGGTTTTGAGCTGGAAGGCGTCTTAGATGATGAGTCCAATCCCTCATTTTACAGATGAAGAAACTGAAGGCCAGAGAGCTTTGGAGGTTTAGCATTATAGCATTGGAGGTTTAAAAACTGAAGGCATCTAGTTCTACCTCCTCATTTTTACAGATGAAGAAATGGTCCCAAGGCAGTAAATAAGAGAACTGGAACTAAAATCCAGGTATTACATATTTGCATCATGAAATCAAGGTCCTGCAGGAAGGAATTGTGCTAAGTTTGGGGCATGCCACCCCTGTCTTCCTCATCAATGAGTGAGCTATCTTGGAAGACTTGTATCAATGGTTTGATGTAGAATGTAATGCCCCCTAGAAGAGTGTGGTGCCCCAGAAACCAGCAAAGAGATAATCTTATAATTACCTAGAGGTGATTTTTTTTTTAAAGACTTTAGTATGGTTTTTTGGTTTGTTTGTTTTACCAGAGGCAGGCTCTGAATCAGGATTGCAAGAGTTCAAGGGCCACCTCTGACCCATCCTGGCTGTGTGATCCCTTAGCATCTCCAAAAACTCTTTAATACTGGAAGTTTTGGAGGAATTCTGCAACTGCTTTGATGGAGGGCATTTCTATTCTGGTAGATCCTGTTGCCAATGAAATTATGGGATCATAAGTTTAGAGCCAGAAGCGACTACAGAAATCATCTAGCCCAGGGCTTCTTAAACTTTTTCTACTCATGACTCCAAGGTCACGACCCCATATGGGATATTTAGTCCAACTCAATTTTAGAGTCAAATAACTTGGGATTTAGATAGAAGTAACTTCCTGATTGACACAGCCTCTCCACAGTGTCTCCTATGCTCATCCTACATTTGCTTCCATTGCACATGGGGGAAGATGCTTAGTTGATAGCGTCATGAATCAGTTTATGAGATCCCAAATTTAGAGTTGGGTTGGCATATTGGACATTATCTAATTCAATCCTCTCATTTTATAGAGGGTTAGGGTTCCAGGGTTCCTTCCACTAAAGAAAGGCAATATGGCTAACAGTAAAAGTGGCAGAGGCCTTGTCATTCTGCATAAGTGGGGGTGAGTGGATTTCCATAGGCTGGGTTCCCCAAGTCCATGACATTAGAGCTTGAGACTCCCCCCAAATGCTGCCTCTTTTCTGCCCTTCTCTCAAACAAGCTCCCTAGAGCTTGTTTCCAATCATCTTGGCTTTCAAAGTCCACTCCCCTAAACCTCACTAACTTTACTCTCCTTACAGAAATAAGAGATAATACATGAGACATGCTTCATTCATATCTACAGGACCTAGATTAGAACTCAACTCCCATCCTCTTGAGGAGAGCTTGAGACTAGGTCAGATCCCTTTTGGAAGATATAAGAAAGAAGAAAATGACTTCTGGTCATTGTGGGATCATCACCAGTGAGGAACAGAGAGATGATGATAACAACCCCCTCACACACTCCCAAACAACTCCAATTTCTAACACCCTGGAAGCACTCTAGTCCTGACAGCTTTATGTGGTAGGTGCGGCAAGTATCCTCCGCCTCATTTGATGGATGTGGAAACGGAGGCCAAGAGAGATTAAGCAACATGCCTGGGGTTGTCCAGCTGGTAAAGGTGAGAGTCAGGATTTTAACCAAGGTGTCCTGACTCCAGGTCCAGTGTGTCTCTGTCCCGGCTGATGCTCAGCATGAAATTCAGCAGGGAAGAAGAGCTCGATCCCACTGTCTAGAACATCTATCTCGCCATTCATTCAGACAGATGGAGACAATGAATGTCTAAATGATGTCAACAAAGACACAGCTGGGAGGGAGTACCGTGCTGAGGGCCTGTCACGTATGTAGAAGCATCAGGAAGGAGAAAAGGAGAGCTGGTCAAAACATGTCTCGGGCTCCCACTAAAAGCAGGCATACTTTTGTGCCATAATCGTTACCAGACATTTGTTCGTGTCATTTCTAATTCCTCTTTTTATATCTCTGTGAAAGATGATGAAAAATGTGCTCTCTTTAGTACACACAGAACTAGAATAGAGGAGGAGGGAAGCACCTTTGAGAACACTGAGTCCAAGCTTGTTATGTTACAGGGGAGGAATCCAAGTCCCAGAGAGGCCAAGCCAGGATCAGAATTCAGGTCATCTGCCCCCTGTACAATGCTCTTTCCCCTTTTGTATCCTGTCTGCCTATGTGATTGGTACATTGTCAGTAGGATGTGTACTCTGAGTTATCTTCCACCAGCATGGAGATATTAGACTGAATTATCCACTCGGTCCTTGTCCCTCTGTGACCAAAGGCACATTTTTGTGAGCAGGGATATAACTAGGATGGGGCCAACTGGGGTTTTGGCCCCGAACAAGTACATTTAAAAGGATATAATGATTTAAAATGATTTACATAGATAATGTGGTTTTAAAATTCAATACATTTATATTTTCATTTTTACTCCTTCAACAGCATAGACATTGGTTAACCAGTGAAGCTGGCTATACCAGGAAGCTACAAGAAGGCACACTTCTCCGTTCCCCCTCCCTTGAAGGTCAGGGGAGGGCAGCTGCTACACAGTGTCCTGGAGTCTCTCTTCCCTTACCCCCCCTCCCCCCACTCTCACTTGGGCTGGTGTCTTCTGTTTTCTATCTCTATCAGACTCCCCGGAGTCTTTCCTCCCATGGAGTCAGCAACCTGGGTCTCTTTTAGACAGCCATGGTTGACTAGAGGGCATGGTTTATGGGGCTTGTCTAGACCCTAATACTAGTAATTATAACCCTGTACAAATTAGAATAGGGCTTCTCCATCACAGAAGGAAATGTCTCATAACTTGAGCCTCATGTGCGCACCCCAATTTCACTATATAGTGGTAACAGATCCCCACCTCCTATCCCTACAGGCATATCAATACTTTAAACACCATATATGTTTCAACTTTCAGATGGAGCATCACTCAGAACCAGGTCTTCACGTGGTAAGTGCCATGCCACTAGTTACACATTGTTCTGGATTTCTTGATGAAGTTAAAGACACTCATTGACCCTGTCCAGCATGCAGCTCAGAACATTCACAACAGTCCCCTGTTCCTAGCATTTCTGAGAAGATGAGGGCTCTTTGCTAAAGGATCAGACTTTTTTCAAGAAAACAATCAGTCCCTAAAAGTATGTATCTCTATCCTTTAGTTCTAGTAGAAATGAATCCACCAACCCAGTTTCCCCTATAGCAACTCCCACCCACTGCCCCTAGCTTCGTTGTGCCCAGGATATGGGAGACAACTCAGGAAACCATAGCATTTCTAAAACTGCAATCTCATACTCAGTTGCAACCTGTCCAATTTCCCTTGGCAAATAACTGCCAGCTATCTGTACAGGGTAACCTCAAATCCATATTCATTAGACAGAAATGGGCAGCTTCATACTCATGATGGGTGACCCTTCCTTTTACCACCTAGCCACATGTGGGAGATATTGCTATGCCCATGGAAGGGGTCACATATGAATGTGTATGACTCTGTATGTATGTGTATATGTGTGTGCACACACATACATCTGATTATGTGGCCACAAGTGCTTAACCATGTCAGCAGCAGTACCGTGAGAGGATCAGTGGCCAGGAGAGACTTTGGGTATCATATTGAGGGAGGGGCTCATGTATGGACATATCCATTTAGCCCATATGTCTACCCATCTATAAGCCAACTCATGGAAAAGGATGCCTCCATCTACAGCTATATACAGGCCTAAGTGTATCATTCACACATCTGAGCATGGCACTGGAAGGTGGGAAGTTTCCACATTTAGTCACATTTGCAGGACCTACCTGTTCTCTGGGCTTTGGGAATCGCACTCTCAACAGTAATACCTCATCTCCTAGTTGGCTTCCATCTGTCTTGACTATGTGGAAGAATGCATGTCTTTGTATTTTTGAAGGGGGTGAGGTGCAGGACAGATGGAAACCAACAAGAGAGCTTAGTGTTTGGAAAGACAGTGTTCAAAATTTCTTCTAAAAATCTCTTTTTGTGTGGGATGGAGGTAGGGGTAGAAATTTGAAAATTGATAGAACAAAAAATTCCAGCTGCCATGGGGCAGTCGGTCATCTCTGCAGACAGCCTAAGACCATGTATGGAGTGGTTGAATGTAGAACATTGGGCTTGACTTGCTCAACCAGAATGTCTGATATTTAGGATGAAGTCATTTCCTTTAGACCCATCCTATGGAACAGAAAGCCTTCTCTGACTTAGATGTGGCTGTATCTCCTTGACTGATCAGTGTGTGTGTGTGTGTGTGTGTGTGTGTGTGTGTGTGTGTGTGTGTGTGTGTGTGCCTGTGTGCCCATGGGAGGCCTTTGATGTGTTGGTGTATTTGGCTACTGTCTCACTCTCTTTGCATTCATTCTGGACCATCAGAGTCTTGATTTAGAACCAGAATTCTTTTCTTTTTGTTTCCTCTATAAAGTGATCGAGTGCTTCTGTGGCATTTTTCTTTCTCCTGCCTCTCCTCCTCCTCTTCCTCCTCCATATCTCTCTTCCCAAGGAGTTTAGGTCTCAAAGTATTTGTAGATCTGGGCCACGTATTGCATAACACTCTGCCAGTCAGGACGATCCGTGTACAGCATCTCGCTGAGTTCCTGTGTGGAAGACAAAGCAAGTCATCTTCTCAGCTGGAGGGGAAAGAGCTCAGAGTGGCATGAGCACGGGGGCATGAGGGCAAACCCAGGGCATGCTTCCTCCCTCCTAGAAAGGAATTGACAAAGGTCAAAGACTCTGAGATGCTCTTTCCTAAGAATTCTTCAGTCAGCTGACATCAGATCCTGGAGAGATTTCTACTTAAGCATGTAAGTTTACACCATCAGTGAGTTCCTGAGAATTGTCAACCAAGCAAATGAAAAATACTCTTCTCTTCAATCAGGAGATGTTGATCTCTTTAAAAGACCGAAGCAATGGCTGACTGCCATTTAATTTAACTAAGGATGGGCTAGGCTATTTTAGATGAGGACCAGATGGGCATCCTTTTGTTCCTGCGGTCCAGCCTTCATCTGTCATTAGCCCATAAGGTAGGAATAGCTGCCAGCAGCCAGCAGGTACAAGAACAAGACCAGAAAATGATGTTGTTTGGTCCCTGGAGGCTTAGGACAGTGCCATGCCAGGCTGGTTGATTAATCCATGAGTTAGCCAGCAAGCATTCATGAAGTACTTACTATGTACGAGCCATCATGCTAGGCACTGGGGATGTAGAAACTAAAGTGAAAGAACCTCTGTCTTCTGGGAGCAGGAGGAGAAGGGGATGAAGCAAGAGGAAAAAAGAGAAGGCAAAGAAAAGTAAATGAAGGAGTAGGAGAAGAAGAGGAGTGGAAAGAGGAAAAGAAAGAAAGAGAAAGAAAGGAGAGAAGGAAGTGGAGGACAAAGAGGAAAAGAGAAAGAAAGGAGAAGAGGAAGAAAAGGAGGAGAAGGGAGAGAAATAAGAGGAAAAAGAAGAGAAGGGATGCACCCTTTCTTCATCTCTGATGAAGAAGCACCACCTTCTACATGAGGGGTTCTTAAGCTGGGGATCCATGAATTCCCAAGAGGAATTCTTGAGGAGTTTAAGGATAGAATTCAGAGGGTCTGTGAACTTGAATGGGAAAAAAATCACATCTTCATGTCAATAAAATTGGATTCCATTTTTATCTTATCACATGCATTTAAAACCATGCTTCTGAGGAGGACTCCATGGGCTTCCCCAGACTGTTGCCCAAGGAATTCATGGTACAAACTATTTTGCATTTATTTGTATTTATATGTGTGTATGTATGCATGTAAGTATATATACAAACATACATATATACATATACACACACATATATACGCAGAGACTTTTTGGTAGTCTTAATTAGAACATAAGTTCTCCATGAATTGGAATCGTTTGTTATACTTGTACCCTAGTGCCTAGTGCAGTGTTGGACACATAGCAGGTGGCTAATAAATGCTTACTGATTGACTGGAAGAAGAGAAGACAAAGAAGAGATTTCCAAGCCATTTTTCTGCTATAAATGTCTAAAAGTAGCTGGAAAGCCATGCTGGACTTTTTCAGAAGTCAAAGAAGAACAGCCAGGAGGAAGCAGGCACACAAACAAGGCAAGAATAGAACACTGTGTGATATATTAAACAAAACTCTACAACATGCTGTGTCTGTTACTGGGCACTGGGAGGCCTGATGGGGTCCTATTAATGCGCCATTTATCCACTGTTTAAACAACATCCCCAACATGCCTGACTAACTTGTTCCCTAGCAATGCAGAAGGATAAGCCATAGGTAGACGCTGGCTGTGCAGTTGGGATGGGAGTGGGAAGAGGGCCTTGAGAATCAAGCAGAGAGACCCTGAAGTGTAAAGGGTTTAGGGAACGATCGCTCCAGTGAGTGCCAAGGGCGAGGGGTCAGTTGTGGTCTCTTTCAAAGACAGGAACCTAAATGCTAGGAAGGTTAATGAGCAAATACACAAAAGCATCTGCTTACCAGCCCAATGGAACCAAGGACAAGTGTCATGTGGAGATTAGGGAGGAGACTTAAGAAAGAACAATCAAAAAGGCGTTTGCTTCCAGGTGAGGCATCAATGTGGCAGGGAAGATGCCAATGTGCCCTGGCTGAAGTGGATTTCTACTAGGAATTTCCAGTACCAGTGACATCACAGGTCCCACCCCTAGTCATTGACATAGTACCAAAGGATCACCAGTTCATGGGATATGAGAGCTGGAAGAAATCTAGGAGCATTATAGAACTGAGAGGGACTTGAAAGATCAATGCTTTCCTTTTTTTTCTTGAGCCTCAGTTTCCTCAGCTATAAATTAAGGGACTTGGACTTAGCCATGAATTTTACCTCTAGGGCTAGGATACTATGAAATTCTGTGACATTAGGAAAATCACAGTCCTCATGAGCTTTGGTTTCTTTCTCTATAAAATGAAAGGGTCCCACTAGATAGCTCCTAAAGTATATTTCAGACTAAGAAGAGGCAGAGCAGAACTTGGAAGAATCCTGTCCTGGAACTGGAAGAGACCTCAGGGGCCACTGACTCTGACTTTCTCATGTTATAGATAGGGAAACTGAGGACCAAGGAAGTTAAGTGACTTGTTCAAGGTCACAGAGGTAGTAAGTGGAAGAGATGGGATTTGAACCTCAGGCCCTCTGTCTCTGCTCTCTCTGCTGTACTACTACACCCCTCCCTGGGCCACTGGAGAACTGCTGTGGCTCTTTTTATTCCTCTTTTAATTCAGTTCCATGTATGGAAAAATGATTCTTTGTGCCTAACCAGAGGACTTGAGTTCAAATTCCAGCTCTGCCCCTTTATCCCTGTGCTATGATGGCCCTCAATGTCCTTATGTGTAAAATGATCAGGCTGGACTCGATGACCTCTAAGATTCAGTTCTAAATCTATGATCTCATGATCTTTTCACTTTCCTAACTGGGAATGTCACAAACTCTTGATCTCATGAATGTCAGTGAGTGCAAGCAAACACAGACCAAAGCCAGGGACCCTCCACGAACCCTTCGTAGTTCCCTTCTTGTTTTCTCATCCTTCTGTGCTGGGAGCTCTAGGTTTCTGGGGAAAGAATTTTATGACTGTTGTGGAAAGAGCCCCGAGCTTGGAGGATAGTGGGAAGCATCCAGAGAAAGGATGGTGAAAGGTTTCAAGGTCAAGGCTCATTTGAAGAAACTAGTTAGAGATGGTGGTGGCCTCTTAATCTGTGATCCCAGTGTAACCTGAAGAACAGATTTGGGGAGGGGCAATGGGAGCTGTCAGTACCTAAAGGTTCGATATGTGGGAGGGGGGAATAGATGAGATTCAGAAACAGCTGCTCATTAGGCAGGACATTCATGCATGCATGCTTTCATTCAATGGCCATCACTGACCTCCTTCTATTGTGGGGAAAGGACTGAAAGTTCTCTTAATGCTTTCTCTGATAGGACCAAGCTTCTAATTTCTAGTCTTTAGTCTTTCAATGCTTTAATAGGTCAATGAGCTCATTGATGTAATTACCAGGAAAGCAGGTCCCAAACCATCTCTGCTTGCCCATCCTGTACAATTCTTGTGCATGACCCAACCCAAGCTAGACTCTCAGATTACCCTGTCTTAACATATGAGATTTGGTTTTAATGAAGTCGAACCAATAGGAAGCCTTAAATTTAGGGCTTGTGAATAATGAGCCTCTTTGGATGAGGGATTTCAATTCCAGTAATGTATAGGTCTCTTGTCATCATTGGCTAAACCTTTCTCAAGGATTCAAATGAAGATACTCACCAGGCTGGGGGTGATGCCAACACTCTCTGCAGCTTGGAATGCCAATAAGAGATTCCTTTTCTGGGGGTTGGGAAAAATGAGAAAGATGGATGTTATCAACTAAAGAAGTAATAAAGCCAGTCTTCTACCCTGCCAATAGTCACAAACGCCATAAGAATTCAAAAGCAGTGATTGCCCAAACAATCTTGAATTTAACTACTTTATGTTTACTCTGTACATCCCTGTATATGTGTTCTCCACTAGAAAATAGGGATCATTCTGTTCTTTGTACTTGTGGCTTGAATACCCAGCACAGTGTCTGGTACATAGTAGGCACTTAATAGATGCTTGCTGATCGACTGAATGATACTAGGTCCTTGTAAGAGACAGGACACAATTTAATCAGATGTTCTGAGCAAAAGACCAGACCAAATTATCTATTTGTCTTCAAACTCCCATGTATTGCGATGCTTCCTCTTAACAAGGAACTTGGAAAGACCTCTAAGGATGGAGACAGAGCAAAGTGAACAGATCCAGAAGAAAACAATTTATGCAATAAGCAACATTGTAGGAAAAAAAAACAACTTTGCAAGACTAGAGCTCTGGTCAATGCAATGACACATTTCATCACCAACCTCCTGCTGCAGATGTGACAGATTTAAAATGCAGAGGGAGCAATATATTTTCTGGCATGGCCAATGTGGGAATTTGTTTTCATGTATTATGCATATGTATGATGAGAGTTTTATTTTTAAATTCTGTTTGCTGTTTAGTTGTGGGGATGGTAGGAAGGACAGATTATAAATGTGTGAAAAAATAATTTTTTAAAAACGAGAAAACTTCAGTTTGACCATTTTTAAAGGATGATGGAAGCTTAACAGATATTTATTTAGTGACAACTGCCACATACCCCTTCCCCAAACTCATCAATTACACACACACACACATGCATGCATGCATGCATGGACATGCATTTGTGTATATGTTCATGGACTTTTATGGTTCAGTGGATAACATAATCCCCAAATAGAGTTGGGGATCCTTTCTCAAGCTCTTACGTCCAAACCTTCAGAAGTGTGTTTCTACAATGGCCTCAAAGCAAAGGAAACTGCATGGTGTGGTGGAAAGAGCATAGACTCTGGAATGCAAACTTCTGCGTCTGAATCCCACCTCCAATGATAATGATCTGTGTGGCCTTGAATAAATCATTTAATTGACTTCCCTGGATCTCCGTTTTTATATCTGTAAGAGGAAGGGGTTGGACCAGATGAATCCCATCTGAGGGCCCTTTCTGTTCCAGGTAATGATGTCATGATCCTGGAGTAGCACATGAAGGAATGTTCCACTCAGGGTCAGGAGCATATGGAAGCAAGAAGCATTTACTATAGACCTACTATGTGTCAGGCCTTGTACTAGATGCTGAGAAAACAACAAAAGTGAAACAGTCCTTTCCCTGAAAAAGCTTACATTCTCTAGGATTGATGAATTACTTGAATTCATTTTTAATTCTACAAGCATTTATTAAGCATCAACTATGTGCCAGGCATTGTGCTAAGTTTTGGGGATACAAAGATGGAAATTAAATAGTCCCTGCCCTTGGGGAGATTATATAATTTATGACTAATGGATTTGTTTGAATTCATTTTTTTAATTACTTTTATCATCATAGTATCCCATGATTCTCTTCCCCTCCCCCTCTGAGAGCCATCCCATAAGACCTGAATAAACTCTTATTAAGTGCCTACTATGTGTAAGGCACAAAGACAAATATGTAAGTCCCTGCTCTCATGGGGCTTACATTCTACTGGGGGAATACAAGTAAGTCTACATTCAGTCACTGAAGTAGGAAGGAAGGAGAGCGCCATCTTAGAAGGTTTTGTGTAGGAGATAGTCTATGAACTGAGCCTTTAAGGATGCAAGGAAGGACCACGCTAAGAGAGAAACAGACATTGCGAAGGGAGGAAATGTCTCTAAATCAAAGGCTAGAAGGTTTTCTCAAGGCTCTCATGTCTGACTATAATGAAACCAACTGGTGTTTTCCAAGTCAATGTTGAACAAAAACGTAGCCAGTTCAGTCTCCCACTGGGAGACAGACTCAGAAAAGAATTGGAAATAGTTTTTACCATGGACCACCATTGAGAGTGGCTGGTTCTTTGTTTACAAAAATGATTTTTATGTGTCGGGACAGCAAAGAGGGCACAAGGAGCCAAACGTCATTACCCTAATCCACACTCATTACCATGGGAAGGTCTCTACTGCCATGGCTAAGGGCATAAAACATCACGAACCATCTGAGCTGCTCCCATGATTAGAGGATGGAGCCAGGTCACTTGCAGTCATTGAAGTCATTGATCAAGTGTCTTCCAAGGCCAGACTGCCACTCACTGAGTTCATTGTTTGGTGCTTGGGAGAAAAATTCTGACCCTCATCTGGGATTTTACAATAATGCAAAATACTGGGGATAATTTTTAGCAAAGGAGAATCATAGGATCCTAGGAGAGACCTTAGAGGCATCCTCATTTTACAGAGAAGGAAATTGAGGCCAAGAGTGACTGACTTAGGATTATAGCTCCTGAGCTAAAAGAGACTTCAGAGGCCATAGAATCTAACCCCTTTGTTTTATAGATGCAATGACCAGATGATTTATAGGATTATATTTATTTATATTTATTAACTTTATATGTGAATCAGATAGATGAAGCAGTACAGAAGATGTACCTGGAATCAAGAAGGCCTGAATTCAAATCCATCCTTAGACACTTACTAGCTGTGTGACCCTGGTCAAGTCACTTAACCCTGTTTGCCTCATTTCCTTATCTGTCAAATGAGCTGGAGAAGGAAGTGGCAAACCATTCTTGCCAAGGAAACCCCAAGAGGGGTCATGGAGAGTCAGACATGCCTGAAATATCTATTTTCTCTGTATCTGTGCATATATACATATATATATATACATGTATATGTATAGTATATATATATGTATATGTATAGTATATATATGTATATGTATAGTATATATATATATATATATATAATTTCTACATATTTGTAATCTCTCCCATTAGAATGGAAGCTTATTACAGGAAGGGATTGTTTTATTATTTCTACTCGTATCCCCAGAGTCTACACAGGGTCTGGCACGTAGGAAATACTTAATAAATTACATGTTAATTGATTGGCAGTCACCTAAGAAGCCATCTAGTCCAACCCTGTCATTTTACAGAGGATGAAACTGAGGTCCTGTGAGATTCCAGAACTTGGCCAAAGTCATAGAAGCTGTAAGAGGTCAGAAATTGGATTTCAAATCAGATCCATTACCTCCAGAACTGGGGTTTTTTCCACTATAAATCCCAGGGTTTCTATTTAGAGCTAATTTAGAGTTTTCGAAAATGAATTAAGGGACACCTGCCTGTGCCAAGCACTTTGTGGAATCAAACCATTGTTTGCTTCTAATATCATGAACCTGGGCTTGGAGACTGAGAGATCAGTAGGTTCCTTGGGCTGTCCAAGCTCACGCCTCTCATTTACTTGCTCAGGAGGCATTTTCTAAGCACCCACTATGTACTAGACTCTGTGTTAGGCACTGGGGACACAAATGGGAAATAGTCCCTGCCCCTAAGGAGCAGAGCTTGAGAAAAGTTCAACTTCAGTGAAAGTTTTCTGAAGGCTGGGAGAGTCTTGGGCTGCAGAAGGCAGTCTGGAAGGAGCCGGTAGGAAGGGACAGACAAAAAATATAAACAAGAGATGGGAGGGGAGGTGACCAAGCATCCAAGCAGAAGTGTTGGCCTTGGGAAAGGGAAGGGGGAGGAAAGAAAGGGGAAAGATGTAAAGGGGTCTTGAGATGCAGAATAAGGGAGAAGAGGGTCACATCGCTGGCGGGCAGGCTGTGCAAACTACTCTGTCAGTATGTAGGCCCTGGACAGACACTGGAGATGGAGAAGAGAAGGGAGGAGGTATTTATATAGGGCCTACTGTGTGCAAGGCACTATGCTAAGCACTTTAAAAATATTATTGCTCTTATCAGAGGAGACAACGAGCCCTCCCAGATTTGAGCAAGAGGAAGATAACAAGCTGGACTGCCCTGGGAAAACTTTACAATATCTTTCATATGATTTCACATGTGTAACTGCAATCACATTTCTTGCCTTTTCAATGGGTGGGGGAGAGGCAAGAGGGAGCTACAGAATTTAAAACCCCAAATTTAAGAAAATGAATACTAAATTTGGGAAAAAAAACTGTACAATACCTCTGAAACAAAGACCTATCTTTTTGAAACTGATATTTTTTCTGGTGATTCCCTGTGACTGCAAGTAACAGTCAGACTGTAGTTCTCAAAAAAGGCAAGTATTGAGTTGTGTTGGAGCAATGGAGTGAGGTATGGTACATCTAACAGGATGTTCAAGCTGTAGGATACCAGAGATAACCAGAAAAGGAAGTGGGCTGGTCATGCAGCAAGAGGGAGAGGGAGGGGATAGATCGCCTGTCCAATGCACTAACGCAACAGAAGATGTAGAGGGTGGGCCTCTATACAATGGGCTGCCCCTCAGGAAAGGAATGACTTATGGGAGGCTATGACCAGTCAAACAGGGTAAGAAGGTATGGGCAGACTGGGTTCTGGACTGTGGGAAGCAGTACCCAGATGGATGAGATCTCAGATCCAAATTAAATGTTAAATAATACCATGTGTGGTTATTAGAGATAGGTCATAGGATCATAGATTTAGAGCTGGCAGGGACCTCAGACATCACTAAGTCCAACCCCCTCATTTTTGCAGGTGAGGAAATTGAAATGACTTGTCTAGGGTCACACAGCTAAGAAGGGCCTGAGGCTAGATTTGAACTCAGATCTTCCTGACTGCAGGCCCAGTCTTCTATATTCTGCACTATCCTAACTGCCTGGTCTTTTAAGAACTCCACGAGGGAATTGACAGAGTTGGAAGGAGCAGAAGAGGCCAGGGATTTTCATTGGATTAATTACTGAAAAAATTGTAAGGGGGATGAAGTGAACAAGATAGCTGAGTTGCCTATGGGCTAACTTGTTTTGGGCAGAGAAAAGCACCTCTAAAAAGTCTACCCGCTTAGCAATCCGGCCTCTGAAACTCCTGACAGGGTCTTGAAAGACTTGGATTCTAATTTCATCTCCACTGCTAACTAGCCTTGTGGCAAGTCCCAACCTCTCTGGGCCTCATTTTTCTCAGACACAAGATGAGGAATGTTGAAATGGATGACCTCTGAGGTTCTTTTGAGATCTATTCAACAGCTAATAAGTAATTAACTCTATAGGACTTCAAGATTTACAGCACCTTCCCTCATGACAACTTTGGAAGGTCAAGGGTATAGTTAGACCATGGCCATACAGCTACTACGGGTGGACACAGAGTCATAGCTTCTTAGACCTGGGTGGGAGCTTAGAGATCACCTACTGATCTTACAGATATGGAAAATGAGACCCAGAGAGATGTAATTTGCCAAAGGTCATAATCTAGTAGTAGTAGTAATAGCAGTAGGGATAGCAATGATGATGATGATGATGATAGCTAGCATAGATATAACACTCAAAAGTTTGTTAAGCATTTAACAGATAACTGATATGATCCTTACCCCAACCTTGGGAAGTAGGTGCTCCCTTCTATAGGTGAGGAAACAGGGTTTAAGTTACTTGCCCAAGATTAAACAGCTAGTAAGTGTTAGAGGCCAAATTTGAACTCAGGTCTTATTATTCAACAATGATACTAGTGCCTACAATGGGGCAGCTAGGTGGTGCAGTAGATAGATAGTGCTGGAGTCAGGAGGACCTGAGTTCAGATCTCACCTCAGACACTTGACAGTCACTAGCTGTGTGACCTTGGGCAAGTCACTTAACCCCAACTGCCTCATCCTGGGTCATCTCCAGTCATCCTGATGAATATCTGGTTACTGGATTCAGATGGCTCTGGAGGAGAAGTGAGGCTGGTGACATGTACAGCCCTCCCTCACTCAAAACAAAGTCAAGTGCAAGTCATGTTATTGTTTCTCTGATGGCATGGTCTTCTTCGGCAATGAAGGACGAACACACACACAGTGCCTACAATGTATAAAATAGCATGCTAGGCACTGCAGAGGGACATAGAATTTGGACAATGGTTCAAACCATCTTTCTTTCAGTTTGCCATATTTAAATCCCTGGTGCTATTTTTAACTCTTTTATAACTCCTTACCTTTTATATGTAGTCAATTACCTAGCTCCTCTCTAAAGCTTGTTTCTGCCATGGTACCCAGTGTAGGGCTCTGAATACAGTAGATGCTAGATAAATTCCTACTGAATTAGATTGTTTGATAAGATTGTCCCTACTGTCTCACAATCTAGGAGGGAAGAAAAGACAAGCACACAAGTATACTATGGGGTAGACTGTGATATTCTCTAAAACAGAGGTACAAAAAACTATAGGAATTCAGAGGTGGGGGAGGAGGGGAGAGAGAGAGAAACAGAGAGAGACAGACAGAGACAGAGAGACAGAGAGAGAGAAAGAGAGAGAGAGAAAGAAAGAGAGAGCGAGAAAGAAAGAGGGAGAGAGAGAGAGAAAGAGGGAAAGAGAGATCTTTTTCATCTGGGATGATTTCGGGGGAAATGAAAAATGAACTGAAACTTTTCAAGGAGGGAATGTGATTCATCTACAGGGGTGTGCTGGTAAACGTTTAACAATAACCCCTCTATTGGAGAGTGGTAAAAACAGGGCACGAACTTTAATATTCATTATTAATGTTTTCTCCATCATTTTTAAAAGTTGAGATCATCAACAAAACAATAAATCAAGCCCTAATTTGTAGCATTTGCTAATTTCTGAGTTGTAAATGCTCACGCTGAAAATTTAACAATTGGCTCTTAGGAGACCATATGAGCTGGCTCCAGGCATAGGTGAAGGGGAAGGCATTCCAGCTAGAGAAGACTGTATGAACAAAGGTGCAGAAGTGGGAAAACACGAGGCTCATTCAAAGATAAATGGATGGGGGAAGATGAGGAAGGATAGCAGGGAAGGGGCATGGAAAAAACCCTGGCCCTTGAGGACCAAGGTTCAAACCCTGCTTCTGATAATTACTGCCTAGAGGACTTTGGGCAAGTTACTTCATTTCCTCCATCAAATAAAGGAATTAAATCAGATGGCTTCTGAGATCTCTTCAGTCTCTGATCCTCTGAATGGAGTGACCTCAAGAATTACAATTCTCCTTAAGGGTTAGGCTAGAGTTTGGCCTTTGGAATTAAGCCAGTGGAAAGGAAAGGATTGAAGACTTTGAATGCTGGAGACTGATTGTGAGAGTCAGGGGCTTTGGGAAGCAGGCAGGCATGGGATGTAGAACATTCATGGGGGGAGTTTTAAGTGGGAAGGAAGGAAAAGCAGCCAGACCAGACCACCCCTTCTCCCAATACCCCCCCAAACCAGGCTTATCTTCTATCCCCAAAAGAATCAGTCTGGCTTCCCCTGACTAGAGAAGTCTGTTGCAAAGCACAGTCTTTTTTTTTTTTATTAAAACAAAACAAACAAATAAACTTCAAAACAAAAGGAAACCTTCCTTTGATTGTATCTGACACCCTTTGATTGTATCTTCCTTTTAAGTCATGGGAGAAGACAGACTGTAGTTCTTTCTGAACTTTCCTATTTGATGCAGATGTCCAGAAAGCCTGGGTCAATTAATTCCATTTAGCAAGAAGCGTCCAGGGGACCGTAGAGCTTTGGGGACTGCCAGTGTCCAAAATCGGCTAAAAGCCATTCAGAATCTGCATCTTGCTTTTAGTAGGTTTTTACAAGCCATAGAATAGGTCTGCCTCAGCTGCTCCCCTTCTGGGAAACCAGTGGCGGTACACCATTCACCTCTTTATTCATCAATTCCCCCATTCATTCATTTGATAGATTGTAAGCACCTCCAGAGCAGGGATTATTTCATTCTGTTTTTGGATACAGTATCTGGCACACAGGAGGGGCTGAATGAATCCTTGCTGAATTGATACTTCATTTTTTCATAAGCTTAGATATAAAATGCGAAGGGAATTTAGAAGCTACGGAATCCTACCCCTTCATTTTACAACTCAGGAAACTAAAGCCCAGAGAAGGTAAATGGTAGGTAGGTAAATAGAAGGTAAATGCTCAGGGTCACAAAGCAGGAACAGGACTTGGGTCTTCCTGATTCCCAAGTCCAGCGTCCCATGTGGTGCCTTCTACAAAGACCACCTCAGATTCAGGATTCCATCTACCACAAGTGAGCTTAGATGGAGCTAGCAGGCTACCACCAGATTCATGAGGATCATCTGGATGAGCAGGCCCTCAGATCACAGAGCTAAAAAGGGGGCCTCAGGGGTCACCTAGCTCGACTTCCTCATTTTGCAGAGGAAACCTTAGAGTTTTAGAGAGCCACTTGCTGGAGGATACAGAGGGATGGGACAAGTAGCTCTTGCCTTCTGACTCCCCATTGGGCTGTACCCACCCCTCTCTGTACCATAGCCACTGTTCTCTACTCTGTACTTCTTTCTCACATGATGTGTCCAGGAGAGAATTCAGCCCTAGGAACCAGTTAGCAGCATGCTGCTACTACAGAACCTCTGTCTACACTGTCTCTTCCATGCTTCCTTACATTCACAGGACTCAAGTCCTGAGCTTTGTATTATATTTGGTCAGTCAACAAATATTCGTTAATTACTGACTATGGACCAGGCATCATGCTGCATGTTAGGGAGCCAAGGACAAAAGCAGACCCTGGTCTCATGGAGCCCACATTCTACTAGGGAGAGGTGGGGGTATGAAGGCATGGATACAGATAAGTACAGTCAAAATATTTCTTTTATGGCTTTTATCTGGGATTTCATTGGCACATAGTGAGGAAACTGCCTCTACCAAACAAGATGGGCACCAGACCAACAACCCAATGACTTGCCCAAGGTCATTTCAGTAGTATGTCAGAAACAGCACTTGAACATGAGTCTGCTGAGGTCTGAAGGAAGGCAAAGTGAGGAGGGAGAGGGGAGAGGAGCCCAGGTACGGGGGATGGCCTGATAAAAGCACCCAGAGGGGAAATGGAATGTCTGTGTGCAGAGAAATAAAAGAGCTAGTTAAGCTGGACCAGAGAAGGCATGGAGGGGAGGGCTGTGTCAGAAGCCTGGAGAAGTGGGTGGGGGCTCCCACCCAGTGGAGATGGTCTGGAAACACCAAACAGAAGAGTTTACATTTGATGCCAAAGGCCTTGGAGGAGCCACTAGAGTTTCAGCAAGGGAGGGATGCAGTTAGATCTGGACTTGAACTTTGATATATTGATAAATTATTTAATGTTCAATTGTTTCAGTTGTACCTGATTCTTCATGACCCCATTTGGAGCCTTCTTGACAAAGTTACTATAGTGGTTTGCCAATTCCTTCTCCAGCTCATTTTGCAGAAGACAAACAGGGTCACACAACTGGTAAATATCCGAGGTCAGATTTGAATTCAGGTCTTCCTGACTCCAGGATTAATACTCCATTCACGACACCACCTAGCTGCTAATGTACATGCGCATTATTTTCCAACTAAAGCATAAAGGGTAAACGACCAGGGTTCATGTTCACTCATTCATTCATTTATAATAATAAAAGCTCAGATTTATAGAGAGTTTTAAGGTTTGCAAAATGCTTTACAAATATTAGCTCATTTTATCCTCACAATTCATTGAGTGCCCCATTTTATAAAGGAGGAAACTGAGGCAAACAATGGTTAAATGATTTGTCCAAGGTCACACAGCTAGTAAGGATGAATTAGAACTCACATCTTCTTGAATCCATGTAGGTAATAATTTATATTTCTTTCTTTCCCAGGTCAGTGTTTTTTCACATACTATGTGTTCACTTCAGTCTAATAGCCTCCTCACTCAATTTTCAGTCAGAGGTGAAACTTCCCAAAATGGCGAGTTGCCCTTTTTTTTAGGGGGAAGGGTGAGGACCTAGTTCATCCCAGCCTGGGCATCCTAGCATCAATCCTGACTCCTGTTGGGTGTGGAGGACAGGAATGCTTTGAAGTAAGTATTCTCTCATAATGGAGGGCTCTTCATGGCCTGTGGGGGCTTCACTTTGCCTCTGGTCTTATCTCAGTCTTGCAGTGAACCCTACTGTACTTATTTCTGGATGACCAAACGATGAAAGGCGAAATCCACCCCTGGAGTTCAGAACAAGGGTTGTGACCTTCCCTCCCCTCCCATCTTCTGTGGTCCATATGGATGTTGTGGGCTTCCTGCCAGCTTGATAGTGGAGTGTGAGGAAGTACAAGTGGCTACAATGTAGTGGCTGACAATGGAAAATAAATAAGATGCGGAACAGGAAGCTGGTGTTTAATCTTCTGTTGCACGTCGTCGCCATGTTGGCAGGAGATGGCCAGCAAAGGGTCAGGGGGTCCGTTATGAATCATCCTGGTGGGATCCATAGAATGAGTCACTACGAGGCCAGAGGAAGGGTACACAGTCCCATGAAACAGGACAATCTCCTTTGGTGCCTTATCATGGCACGGGGTGGCTATGCTCTCTCGAAGAGTTTCCAGCCTACCAAGCTGGAAAGGGTTCAAGTGCAGACCCAATGATGAACAAGCATTATTAAACACCTACCACATGCTATGTATTGGTGATACAAAGAAAATGAACACTATCCATCAAGGGCATTACCATCTTCCCAACTGCTTGGGCTCATAACCTTGGTGTCATGGTGGACTCCTCTCTCATCCTCACCTCTCCCATCTTTACTCTGTTGCCAAGACCTGTCATTTTTACCTTTTTAACATTCTCTCAAATATGCCCTCTTCTCTCCTCTGACACTGTGACCACTCTGGTGTAGACCCTTATCATCTGTACTATTGTAATAGTGAGTCACCTGCAGTTCTCAAACCTCTCTCCACTCTGAGCCATCCTCTCAGCTGCCATCAGGTCTGATCCTATCACCCCTTCCCCCTATTTGTTAATCCCTATCACTTTGGCTTTTAAAAGCTTTTAAAAGTTTGGCTTTTAAAATTTTAAGTTTTTTTTTTAAGTTTGACTTTTAAAGCCCTTTACAAACTGGTCCCTTTTCTCTTCCCCTTCTTATACCTCACTCTCTTTCATGCAGGTCAGAAGAAGCAGTACAAGGACACCCTCAAGGTCTCTATGAAGAATTTTGGAATCAATTGGGAGACATGGGAGATGCTGGCACAGGACCACCCAGCACAGTGTGTCCTCATCAAGGAAGGCAAAAAGCAGAATCACAGTAGCACAAAGGAAATGTGAGATACACAAATCTAGAGACATCTCCATCCCAAATGTTCAAACAAATCACTTGTGCATGACCTACGGCAGTCTTCCAAGCTCATACCGGACTGATTAGCCACAGTTGGACACAGGGTACCTTGGCCCAACATCATGATGTCACTGGTCCTCTTCAAAAATGAAGGAAGAACATTTCTACAATCGAGTAACACTGGCTTCCTCACTATTCCTTGCCCAAGACAATCCATTCTCCCACCTCCTTGCCCTTTCATCGGCTGCCTTCCACAGCTGGAATGCCCTCCCTCCTCACCCTCGCTTCCTCTGGGAATAAGTTTAAGTTCTGCCTTCCACAAAAGGTCTTCCTCATTCTCCTCAATGTTAGAACTTTCCCTCTTTGGCAGCTAGGTGGTGTAGTGGATAGAGCACCAGTGCAAGAGTCAAGACAACTTGAGTTCAAATCTCACCTCATACACTTGACACTCACTAGCTGTGTGACCTTGAGCAAGTCACTTAACCCCAATTGCCTCATCCTGGGTCACCTCCAGTTATCCTGATGCATATCTGGTTACTGGATTCAGATGACTCTGGAGGAGAAGTGAGGCTGATGACTTACACAGCCCTCCCTCACTCAAAACAAAGTCAAGTGCAAGTCATGTCATCATCTCTCTGATGGCATGGTCTTCTTCGGCAATGAAGGACGAACACACACACAGCACTTTCCCTCTGAGATCACTGTATGTATCTCTTGTGTACACAATGTGTTCACATGTCTCCTCAATTAGAATGTGAGGGTGGGGACCAGGTTATGGCTTTCTTTGCATCCTTAGTTTTTAACTCAATGCCTGGCGCAAGGTAAGCACCTAATAAATGCTAGTTGACTGACCTGCCCTCAGAGATCTTACAGTCTATTGGACAAAAGAAGCCATTTGGAGGAAGAAGAGATGTACTAGAATTCACATGAGGCAAGGGCGGCATTTCAGTGTTTAGTAGGAGGGGGAGGGGTGCCTTGGAAAATGGGACAACCAGGATTGAAGCCCAAGTCCAAGTTATTTGAAGACCTACTGGGGGGTGGTAGAGTCAGACTGAATGAGGCAAGATGAAACAATAGGGATGGGGCTTGGAGACGGATTTCAGTTTATTTTTATAGCATTTGGGGGTTGGGGGTAAGACTCAGTGTGGTACAGAGCAATGGCTGAGGGAAGGGCAAAGGCTCTGGGTTCAAATCTCAACACTGGTGCTTCACTATCTATGTGACTTTAGGCAAGTCATTTCACCACCAGAGGGTCTCAGTTTCCTCTGTACAATGAAGAGTTTGGATAAGAAGGATGACCTCTAAGGACCCTCCCATTTCCTGAGCTATGACTCTGATCTCCTGAGGAGGACTGGGCTGGAATCTACATTGGTGAATGAAATCTTCTGACCAATGAAACCATAGGCCCTTGAGCTTTTGAAGTCAAAACAGGAAGTCAGCAGCAAAAATGTGCAGGGTATTAATATCAAGGTAAAACCATGCCACTCAAGGGCACAAGCCACCACCCTCCTGGATGTCCAGACTTGCTGCCTGAGTGTCATCGGGAGTTCCTTCCTCATACTTATTCCCTCTCTCCAATCTGTCACCAAGCCCTGTTGTTTCTGCCTTGGAAGCAAATTTAGTATATTTCTTTTTATTTATTTCTTTATTTTTATTTGCCAAGATAACAAAGGAATATGTTTTATTTCTTTTTTAATTTCTTTTATATTTCTATTTGCCAAGATCACAAAAGTAGTGTTTTATTTCTTTTTATTTTATATTTTTATTTGCCAAGATTACAAAAGTAGTATGCTCTAATAGATGTAAAATATCTGAATAATCTGAGCTTAGTATCTATTATTATATTTATATATTTTATATGTATTATATTTAGTATCTATTTTTAAACATATTATCCCTTCCCACAGGACCCCGAAGCTAACCGTAATTTAGGGGTGTATGGTGCATACACAGTACCTTCTTTTATTTCTTCTAACTTAGTATCACTAATTAAAAAAGTAACACCACTACAAACAACTACACTCTTTAAGCGTCAGGAGACAGGATGTGAAGCCGGGTCTTCCTGGCTCCAAGCCTGAGCCTCTACCTACCCTGCCTGGCTGTCTCTGGCACTGTATACATCACACACTTAAGGTGTGCTGAATGAAGAATGCACTAAAACAGGGTGAGCTGCAGACAGGATTCTAGGGTGAGCCACAGCTTAGTCACTGGCTGTTTAGGTCTGCTATCGAGATCTGGGTTTCTACTTCAGGCCTATAAAACCTCTCCATGGTCGAACATCATCACAATTCTTTGGTGAATTGCCAGCAGAGTGGGTGGGGGTCATGTTTGGGAACTTACTTTCTCCTGGCTGTTCAGCTCCTGGTAGGGAATGTGCGCAGGCAGATAGGTGTGAAGAAGGGCGCAGAAGGCCAGGCCGTCGCTCCAGCTGCTGCTGAAATTGGTGATATCGATGTTCTGTAGGAGGAAAACACCAGACACAATCACCCAGAGTGAGAAAAGGGCGCCAGGACTTCTGGCGGTCCTCACAAAGACAGGAAAATAATAATAACAAAGAGCTGGCATTCACAACAAGGTTGTTATGAAACCTTACTGCAAGCTAAGTGCAATGATTACTATCCCCATTTTATAGATGAGGAAACTGAGGCTCAGAGTGGTTAAGTGGGGACGAGCAGAGTTGATATTTTTAAGTCTTCCAACACAGAACTGTAGACTTTTGGACCTAGAAGGGATAGAAGGCTGGGCTTAGAGTCAGGAAGACCCCGGTTCAAATCCTACCTCAAAGACTTACTAGCTGTATGACCCATGGCAAGTCATTTAACTTTTCTGAGCCTCAGTTTCCTCATCTGTAAAATGGGGATAATTATATCTGTCATACCTATCTCCCAAAGTTGTTGTAAGATCAAATGGGATACTGTACATAAAGGGCTTTACCAATCTTAAAATATGATGTCATGTTAGCTATTACTAAGACTTCATCTTCCAGTCCCCAGGGTTCTTCAACTAAGGGCTGAAAACTTATTTTAAAAATATTGTGACAACTGCTTTGTTCAGTCCTTTTCAGTCCACGACTCCATTTAGAGTTTTCATGGCAGAGAGTGGTCTGCTGTTTCCTTATCCAGCTCATTTGACAGATGAAGAAACTGAGGCAAACAAAGTTGAGTGACCCAGGGTCACACAGCTAGTGTGACAGTGTCTGAGGCCAGATTTGAGCTCAGGTCTGACTTCTGGCCCTATGCTCTATCCGCTGTGCCACCTAGCTGCCCCATTGACAACTACATTTCAGAATAACTGGTTTTCTTTGGAGTTCTATGCATTTTTTTGTCTGCATTTAAGAACATCATTCTGAGAAGGAATCTATGGGCCAGATTGTCTGCCAAAGAGGTCCATGACACTAAAAATGGGAAGTAAAAATGAAGAGCACCTTCATTTTACAAGCAGGAGTCACTGTGCTCCTAAGTGACTTGTCCAGGGTCATGCAGTTAGTAATTGTCTCAGGCCAGATTTAAAATCTGTTCTCTCTGACTCCAACTTTATTCACTAAGCCCCCTAGTTGCCTCTAGATCAGACAGGAAAGACAGCCATGCTCACCATCAGACCCCATCCTGGAACTCCTAAGGAGGAAGGATCATTGTGTTTCATTTTGGTGGCAATGGGGGTTAAGTAATTTGGCCAGGATCACACAGCTAGTAAGTGTCTGAGGTTGGATTTAAACTCAAGTCCTCCTGACTCCAGGGCTGGCGCTCTATCCACTGCGGCCACCTAGCTGCCCTAAGCATCATTAACATACATTAGAGACAAGACTTGGAGATGTCTGCTTGGGGGTGGATTGGCAGCAGCCCCCTCCTCTAAGCTGTAAAGAATATTTCCAACAAATCTCTTTTGGACAAGTAAATCTTTCTTTTCCTGCCTTGAATGTCCATTGGTCATCTGAGAGGCCTCCAAAGGTGGAAAGTGAAATGGGTGGGAGAGATTGCTCAAGTTTCATTTTCAAAGACCTCGATCTTCCAAAGAGAGCTCTTCTCCAAAATTCAAGGGTGGAGGAAGTCCCTTCACTCTCTGAATGTCTATCCTCTACAGAGCTGGATGACCTCTGAATTCTGTCCTGTCCTGGCTGGAATTACACCTACCCTCCCTTCTGGCCAGGCACATCTTCCATCCAGACTCTTCCAGACTGAAGGCCCGGACCCTGACCTGCCAATGTGGAACTCTTAAGAGTTCCAGACTGGAATCCCATGGTCAAGGCAGCCTGGGCTCAGTGCCTTTGTATTCAACGGAATTACTGTCTTGTCCTCTGCTGAATCAGGATAAGGGTTAAATGTTCCTTAAGACGCATTTCCAGGTCTAAAGCTTCCACTTCCCAAAGGGAAGACTTCTTTAAGCCTGTTCCACTCACCACTGCTCCATTTCTTGGGCTCAATGTGGAACCAGAGTGTACTGGGAAAGGATGATGAGGAAATGCCAGTGTGCTCAGACGTTCCCCTAAAGTCTAAATTGTCAGATCTACTTTGCAAAGTAGCCAACCTTCTTGCTGAAACTGTCCTTATCTTAGAAATATGAGAATTATAGATTGAGAGCTAGAAGGGGCTGTCCAGTCATTTTATAGATGAGGGAACTGAGTCAGAGATGTTAAGTGATTTGCCCAAGGTCATGCAGGTAGTAAGCAGCATTGGAGCCTAGGTCCTCTGGAAGCCCTCCAAAGCCAGGGTTCTGTCCATTCTATCACATTGTCATTTTCTATTGCTGTTGTTGCATTCATCCTTAGTTGCCGAAGAAGACCATGCCATCAGAGAAATAATGAATGACTTGCACTTGACTTTGAGTGAGGGGGGCTGTGCAGGTCACCAGCCTCACTTCTCCTGCAGAGCCATCTGCATCCAAAGACCTGATATTCCTCAGGATGACTGGAGATGGCCCAGGATGCACTGGGAGACCTTGGGCCCTTTAGGCTAAGGCCTTTTCAGATAGAGTAAGGCCCATTCATTTTCTACTGGTTAAATTTGTCAATAGAAAGTGCGCTCCCTGAGGACAGGGCTGGTCATTTCACTTGTCTTTTCATTCCCACTACCTAGAGTTAGAAGTTGTTGACTGAGTGAGTGACTCATCGAAAGAACTTGTCTTACCTCTTCTTCGTAATAATCGAGTGTTTTGTATGGACCAGCTCAGTCTTCCACAGAAGTCCTCCTAGAGTCTTGTTGTGGTGACACTGGGAGTGACTCCGGGTTCTTGAGTGCTGTGACTCTCCAATGGCACAACAAGCTTAGGCAGGTTCTATCTAATGGGAGAGGCAGCTAGGTGGCACAGTAAATGGAGCATAGTGTCTGAAATCAGGAAAATCTGAGTACAAATCCAGTCTTAGATACTAGCCATGTGACCTTAGGCAAGTCACTTCACCCCAGTTTGCCTCTGTTTCCTTATCTGTAAAATGGAGAAAACCACACAGAGAGTAAGAGTCGGATCCTAGGCTCCAAATCTAGTGCTCTTTCCATTGTACCATGCTTAGAGTGCCGGACTTAGATTGTAAACTCCTTGAGGGCATGAATTATCTTTTGCCTCTCTATCCCTAGTGCTTAGCATAGTACCTGGCATGTAGTAGGTGCTTAATAAATGTTGATTGATTGATTGACTGGGTCTAGAGTCCAGAAGAACTGAGTTCAATTTCAGCTACAGATTCTAATTAGCACTGTGACCCTGGGCAAGGAATTTTACTTCTTTTTGCCTCAATTTTCTCAACTGTAAAACGGAGGATCATAATAGCAGGGTAGTGTAGTGAGGATGAAAATGAGATAATATTTGTAAAGTGCCTGGAACATAGTAGGTGCTTAATAAATATTTGTTTCCTTTTTTCCTTCCTTTTCCCTTGGGGGTGGCCTACTATGTGCTATGTTGGTACCATATGGTGTTAAAAGACCTAGGTTCTTAATTTGGAAGGGTCTGTGGATAGATTTTGGGGGTGCATTAATTCTGGTGGGAAAAAATTATATCTTTATTTTCATTAACCTCTAGCTGGAATTTACAATGTCCTTTAGTTATTAATGTAGGCAAAAAATATTAATCTGAGAAGGGGATCCTAGGGTTCCTAGACTGCTCTGGGAGGTCCAAGACACTCGGAAGTTTAAGCACACTTGGAAGGTGCCCAACACATTGAATTGGACTTAAAATAGAGGAGACATGGCATACTCAATCAGTCAACTAATAACCATTTATTAAGCACCTACTGTATGCCAGGTAGTGTGCTCTGCGCTCGGGATACAAAAACCGGCTAAAAACATTCCCTGCCTTTAAGAAACTTATAATCTAACCGGGCAAGAGAGACAACAGGCAGACAGATATAAAGTGAGCTATGTACAGGAATGAATGAAGAGAGGGAGGGGCTGGAATGCGGAAGAGCTGGGGAAGGCTTCCTGTAAAAGCTGGGACTTTAACTGAGACTCAAAGGAAGCCAGGGAGGGCAACAGCTGAAGTCCGGGGCAGTTCTGCCCTCTCCCCTCTCTCCTCCCCATCTCAGGCCGCCTGCCTTGGGCCCTGGGAACAAGAAATTGCCAGGGATGGCTCTTACCCGATGACCTCTCAAACTCTGAGGTTGTTAGACTGTCTTCTGATTTATACTTTAGAGTACGGAGCTAATTTTTATCATGTACAAGTATCCAGTCTGCTGGTCAACAAGCATTTATTAAGTGCCTACTATGTGCCAGGCACTCTGTTAAACATGGGGGACATAAAGGCAAAACTATTCTCCCTGCCTTCTAATGGAGGAGACAACCTGCAAATAATTCTGTACACCCAAGATGCATTTTGTGTAACTAGAAGGTGATTTCATTTTTAGCAGACACAGTTATTTCTGTAATTCTCATAAGCATCTAGCAAACACAATGTATAACCAGAAATTTTACAGTACATAAAACTTAAGCAGGGAGCTTCCTTTGTTAACTAATAATCTCTTATAGACCAACGGAACTTTGGCAAGAAAATTATCATCAGCAGGGCTGGCACATAGAAAGCACGGGTCAGTTAGATGCTGCCAATGTGGCAAGATTTTCTAATTTAAAAAAATCACAGATTTAGAGTTGGACAGAATCTTCGAGTCCTGTCCATCTAACCACCCCCCTCTCCCATTATCCAGGTGAGGAGCTGAGGCTCACACAATTGAAGTGACTTCTCTGAGGGTCACCCAGGTTAGTGCTTGAGTTAAGATTCAAACTCAGGTCTCACTTTAAATGCTGCTTGCTTTCCACTGTACCATGCTTCTCTGTGAGGAGCTTCCCTCAGGTCCCCCTGCCCTGCCACTGGACTATCTCCTCCTCTCCTCTTAAATGCCAACCATCAACTAATTCTTGGGGGTCAGATGACTGTCTCCTAACTACTAGGTCAGGACACTGCAGGGCTTTCTGGGGATGTGGTGACATTCTGGATTTCCTCACTCTATTTGAACAATTATGAATAGAAGGTGAAGGTGAGAGTTGGAGAGGCTACCACACTGTGTCATCATATAATATAGGGTTGGGTGTGGATGAACGGATCATGACTCAAGGGTAAAGATAAGCCACTCTCCCCAGGGACAGTGAAGAAAATTCACAGTTATATGATGGGCTGGGCTAGACAATCCAAATGGAATATTTATTGTTAGGTCATGGCTAAAAGTTGTGGCATATGATTGTGATGGAATACTACTTTTGCAATGAGAAATAAAGAGCAAGATGGTTCAGAAAAACCTGGGAAGACTTACATGAACTGATGTAAAGTGAGCAGAACCGGGAGAACATTGGACATAGCAACATTGTAACGATGATTAATTATTCTGAGTATGGTAGCGATCCAAAACGATTCCAAAGAACTTATGATGAAAAATGCTATGCCCTCCAGAGAAAGAACTGATGGAGTTTGTATCAGATGGAAGTATACTTTTTAAACTTGGTTTTTCTTGTTTTTGGTCTGGTGTTATTGATAACATGGCTAGTATGGAAATATATTTTGCATGATTGAATATATATAACCTATACCAAACTGCTTGCCTTCTCAAGGAGGGGAAGAGAGGAAGGGAGGGAGAGAATTTGGAGCTCAAAATTTTTTTCAATGAATGTTAAAAATTGTTTTTAGATGTAATTGAGCAAAAGCAAATTTAATCAAGATAAGTTTTTGTAAAAGGCCATAATTAAATTGGGGCACAGAATGATATAACTAAGTGATATGACCACGGCTGCCTAGGAGATGAGAAGCAGAGGCGGGACCCTTGCCCATATTCTTGGACTCAACTCCACTGTTCTGTAACAGTACACAGGTCCTGTTGGGGTCAGATGTGGAGCTTCAGTTTTAAATCTGGGGGAATGGGTATGAGTGAAAGAAGGCCCTACAACATATTTTAGTGTAAAAGCCTCAAATAACAGGGTACTGAGGATGGGTTCTAGGGGCAAGGGGAGAAGCCTCAAAGTCAAGTTTTGCTCATTTAACCCTGACTGATACAGCTGGATTTGGTTTCCAAGCAGGTCAGGCAACTTTCTCCCTGACAGGCTGGCCACAAGCTGAATTATTGATAGCCTGGTCCAAAATGTCAACATTTGTTTAAGCCCAGGGGTGGGGAGCCTCTGGCCCAGAGCCCAGTTTTCACCCTTGTTTTGAATTCATCCAGTTCTCAAAATTATGTAGCTGCTACAGGCCAGAAAGTAAGGTCTCCCCCAGTGGTATTGTGTGGTTTGGCCATTCAGAGAGAAACCTCTGGAGATATGAAGTCAGAGTAGATAAAAAGCTGTGGGTAATGGGTAAGTAACTAGCATTTCAAAGAGTAATATGGGAAAGGGGGGAAGCCCGTAACCCAAGTCATATTTAACTAACTCATCTCAATTCTTTTGGGAGCCAGATAGTCCAATGGTTAAAGTGCTGGGCTTGGTGTCTAGAAGACCTGGAAAGGACTGGATTTGGAGTCAGAAAACCCAAATCCCAATCCCAGTGTGGTGATTCTCCATGTTGGGCAGGTAGATAATGACACCCTTTGGATTGTCTAGCCCTGGCCATCATGTAACTATGGGACCAAGTGAACACTAAGGCCCCTGCCAGCTCTAAATCTATGCTCCTATGACATCACCCCCAGGAACTCTTCATAAAACTGAAGGTAGGGACCAAAGCCCCTTCCCCAAGACACCATTCCAGGTCACAGGACCTGAGTTCACAGCCTGATTTGGCCACTCATGACCAGGGGAAGTCACTTCCATGCCCTAAGCCTCAGTTTCCTCCTATGTAAAAGGAGAGAGTTGGTCTAGATGGCTTCTGAGGTCCCTTCCCCCTCCAGATCTGTAATTCTATATTCTCTTAAAATCATCTTCTCCATGAAGAGGAAACACTGAGTTTCCCTGCTCAATTACATATTCCCATGCAAATCTTGGCACCAAGGCCACAAGCCGCAAACACAAAACTATTGTATAGCAACTCTGGCAGTTCTGTAAGATCACCGGGCCTGAACATTTTTCATCTTTGCTTGCCAAATCCACACGAGGGCCAATGAGCTCAGCAGTTTGTGCTACCCAACCCATTGTCAAGAATAGCCAGCCTTCTCTGCCTCTTCCCCTCCCCGCCCCCACCTAGAGAAGGCACAGACTTGTCTGCAGGGTAGAAGACTGAGCTGTCTTCTCTTTCCTTAAAGAATTCTTCTACACTATCATGACCTCCCTAGATTTCTAAGGCATGAAACACAAACAGTACGGAACCCATTTCAGAAGGGAGAATCCTCATAAGAGCCAGATTGACAGGTACTGGTGGGGGTGGGTGGGTGCCCCTCTGATCTCACAGCTGCCCACACCTGGACACCTGCCGCCCTGGCTCTAGAGATGTCTCCACCAGCCTCCTTCCCCATCACATTTCATACCCCCTGAGCTGATAGCTTCTGGGTCTGTTCCACAATACATTTTCCACTGCTAATGGAAATGTTGGAAAGAGAACAGCTGCCCCCTTTTTCAGCAGCCCTGGTGAGAGAGAAGGTAACAGCTCTGAAAGTCAGGGTGGAGAGGGAGGGAGTCATAGTAAGTAATGGATAAGGGCTGTTATGTTTAGAGAGGCCTTTCTGACTGACGAAACCAGACCTCTCATTTGGTCCTGGCAGGAAGCCTAGAAGAAGGTTTGCATATTGTCCTATATTATCTCAATTTTACAGATGAGGATACTGAGGTAGAATCATGCATAGTCATCTAGTTCATCCCATACCCAAAAGGAATCTCATTAGAATGTAAGCTCATTGAAGTGAGGAACTCTGCTGTCAGCTAACCTGTCAACAAACATTTATGAAGCACCTTAGCATCAGAGAGGTGAGGGGCTATGCATGTGAAAGTGTGCATATGCTGTCATCCTTAGCCAATGCATTGGTTCGTTTTGCCAAGCTGCTTTTCCCCCTTCCTTCTTTTTTGTTTGTTGTTACATAGGCTTGGTCTCTGAGGAGGAAAGAGGGATACAGGTATTTATAAAACTAAAACAGAAACGAGATGGACGCGTGAAATTAAAAAGCGATTGCCTTCATTTATCTGGCTTCTAGATGAAATTCCAGAGGGGAGGACTATGAAGCTTCCTGGAAACCTAAATCTGCAACAAGCCTCCCTAGATAAACATGCGGAATAGGTACTGTCCGCTGTACTGGAGTGCTGACCTTTCCCAGTACTGGGGAGGCAGTTTCACACATCCACCCAGACTCGGTTACTTTGTTGCTGCGAAGGCCCACAATTTCTGAGACAGCTTGCTCGAGTATGAGGTATAGCATTCGTTGATGAAATAGAGCCCTTCTTTGGTGTGAGATTAACTGTCTTGGATGGGGACCAATTCCTGACTACTGAATAATGCCCCACAAAACATTTATCGAGCTCCTACTGTGTGCTGGGCACTATACTAAGTGCTGGGGATACAAGGACAAAAAAGAATCAGTTTCTGCTTTTAGTGAGCCTACATAATATTGAGCCCATCATAATTTCTCTTAGCCTCGGTTTTCTCATCTGTGGAATGGGCATGACAGGAGTTCTACTACTAAAGTGGTGTATTGGTAAATGTTTAACAATCAGCTCTCCAACAAGTGGGGGAAGGAATCCTGTACATATGACATACTCTTAAGTTTAATTCTGCATTATTAATATATTAATATTATTTAACATTTTTTATTTTAATTATTAACATCACTTTCTTAATTTTAGACAATTAGCAGAACAACAAAACAAGCCCTGATTTGTGGTTTTTGCTGATTTCCAAGGTGTAAACGCTCATATTGAAAACTTAATAATTAACTTTCCTGAGGTTCAGATTGGCTTCCACACAACCCCTTCAAGGGGAATTATTTTTTAAGTAACAATAAAAACAGGCAGCTAGGAGACACAGGGGATATCTATGTTCAAATCCAATCTCAGATGCTTACTCGATGTGTGACCTTGGGCAAGTCACTTAACCTCTGTCTGCTTCTGTTTCCCCATCTCTAAAATGGGGATAATAACATCACTTACCTCCCAGAGTTGTTGTGAAGATCCAGTGAAACAATAATTGTAATGTGCTTTGCAAACTTTAAAACACTATATAAATACTATCTATTAAAAATAATCTTATTGCTATCTCTTGTTTTTACATCAATTTCATTTCCAAACGTATAGGTCCATCTCCACTCCACGGAGAGCCACCCTTTATAATAAAGCACCCAAGGGAAGGGGTGGGGTGGGGGGAAGGAGACTTAGCAAAACTAACCAAGGTTAGTCAACCCTATATGACAGTGTAAGCACTGTCCCATACCCATAGTCCCCACTTTTCTGCAAAAAGGGAGAGGATCGCTTTTTTATCTCCTTTTCAAGGACAAATTTGATCATTATAATTACACAGAGTTTAGGGAAGTTTTATAAATCTTTAAGCTCTCTGGGAAAGTGGGTTTTTATTAGTATTGTTACCTTTGTGGTACCTTATCTTTACTCCCAGCTGTGATCCTCTTTCCCACCCTTTCCCATTACCTCTCACTCCCAATGTCAATAACCTCCTAACAGCTCTCTCAGTTTCCCAATGCTTGGTTCATTCCCCTCCCCTACTATGACCTTACTACTAAGTTATAAACTCATCAAAAGCAGGGATCAAATCTTACTCATGTTGGCAATTTACTTCAGAGTTGTGGGGTCAAAGACCAAAGATTTCTAGCAGGAAAGAACCTTAGAGGCAGGGGTAGGTAAACATTTACACCTCAGAAGTCAGCAAAATCCACAAATCAATCACAACTTGATCACTGCTTTGTTGGTTGCCTAGTCTTATGAAAGTGATGGAAAACATGTCAAATAATGGAGATTAAACGGCAAACTGTATGTCATGAGAATATTTGAAGACATGGTTGTTAAACAGAAAGCTGATTGTTAAACATTTGCTAGCACACTCCTGCTTAGAAGTCATCTAGCCTGGTCTCTTCTTTTGTGGAAGAGGCAAAGTTAAAGGATGGGGTAGGGAAGAGTAAGGGGCAGAAAAGCTTGGAGAAAGGAAGAGGGAAAGAAGAAAAGGAGAGAAAAGGTGAATTAGAGGAAAGACAGAAGTGATCTGAATTGCACACAATTCATGGACACTTTACTCTCAGACAGAGATGCCAACAAGAGGGGAGGGTAGGGCTCCATAGCTGACAAACTGGATAATTAGCATCTGAATAACAATGTTTGCTGAATTTCTGAAAAGTTGACAGAGGGTGAGGCAAGCTGTTTTTTTCTCAGGTCTCTAAGACCTTAATGGACCTGCTCCAATTTGAGGGCATGATTATTTCATCCAGTCAGGGCTATTAAAAACAAATCTCCCTCTATAAATGGGATAAATACAGGCATAAATCAGGAAATAACTGGGTTTGGAGACACACTTAGTGAGTCAGGAAGTCCAGGACCAACTGGTGAGCGCCCCGTCCCCGTCACTCCTATACACTAATGTTGGGAGATTAAGTGATGAACCTGGAATCTGTCAACCACAAAAACAGAACCAAGACATCAGGATGAGATAAGGCCTTTGTCTGCTGGGCCCCAACTTCTCACAGAAGGGGCCTTTATCTCTGCAGACTGCAAATCTCAAATGGTCTAAGTTAATTATGTGATGGGTGATGGATGGACATAGATGGAGGCTTTCTCAACTCCTTTCAAGGAACAGATTCTATATTGTTGATCAGGTTATAGTTATTAGGGGGATCAAGATGCTGACCGACCTGTGAGCGATAGTGTCTGGTGGCTGCTTTACAGGTGCTCATACTGTCTGGCCTTTGGGCTAACTGATCTGGAGAAAGAGCGAGGCACCCACATGGTACTGAATCATTGTGAAGAAAGCCTGCTGCTGTGGGGGGCTTGCACTAGGTGGGGGAGTCATTTGGAATATCTGATGGGGCCTTGGGCCAGTGACTTGAGCTATCTGGGCCTCTATACCCTTATATGTAAAATGGGGATAATATTATTGTTTCTAGGATAAATATGGAATCTTCAGCCTGGCATTTAAAGGTCTTGAGGGCAGCAAGGTGGTGCAGTGGTTAGAGCGCTAGCCTGGAGTCAGGGAAGGCCTGAGTTCAAATCCAGCCTCAGATACTTATTTGCTATGTAACCTTGGGCAAGTCACTTCATCCTGTTTGCCTCAGTTTCCTTATCTGTCAAATGAACTGGAGAAGGAAATGACAAACCACTCTAGATCTTTGCCAAGAAAACCCCAAATGGGGTCATGGAGAGTCGAACACGACTGAAAAAATACAACTGGACAACAATGGCTGAGATCTACATTTCCAGTTGACTTCACATGACTATCCTTCATGTGTGCCTCCTCTTCACTTGTAGCTACGGTGTCTTCTAGCTTCCTAATGTCTTCCATCCAGGCCCAGCTCCGACGCCCCCTCCCACCACAGGTGTGCCCTGATTCTTACAGATGCCGGTGTTCTTTCTCTCTCAAAATGACTTTGTACCTATCTGTCAGTAACCACTGCACCCTGCCCCTTTCCCAAGCAGAATGTAAGCTCTCCGAGGCCAGAAGCTCTTTAAAATTTGGGGATTTTATTGACGTCTTTCTCTTTTTTTGGGTTCCTTTCATTTCCCAATATATTCTTCCCCTTCCCCAACACTGAGAGCCACCTTTAAAGTAAAGAATAAAAAAGAGAGAGGGTGAAGGAAAAACAATTTAGGAAAATGAAGTCACATATCAACTTCTTTCTGGCAGTGAATGTAATAGTCCACACCCAGGGTCCCCCACCTCTGAGGGTAGAAGGTGCATTTGGCTTTATTCTCCGTGCCTAAGGCAGTACATGGCACATTTGCTATTATTCAGCCTTTTCAGTCACCTCTGACTCTCCATGACCCCATCTGGGGTTTTCTTGGCAAAGGTACTGAAGTAGTTTGTCATTTCCTTCAACTCCTTTGATAGATGAGGAAACTGAGGCAAACAGGGTTAAGTGACTTGGCCAGGGTCACACAGCAAATGTCTGAGGCCAGATTTGAACCCATGAAGATGAATCTTCTTGACTCCAGGCCCAGTGCTCTGTCCAGGAGCTGCCCATAGGAGGGCTTCATTAACACTAGAAGGACAAGGCTTGTCAGCGGAAGCAATTAAAGAATATTAACTTCAATGTCTCTTATCTGTGCAAATGCATTTTAAGTACAAATAGTTACAAGCATGTATTATCATTTCATTTTAATATAACAATTTTCATCTCATTATCTTTGTTTTCTTTGACCAATAGATTAAAAAAATGCCTGCGTTCATTGATGTGGCTCAGTCCTTTCTGGTAGTCTTTAATTCCCACGTTCAGGTACCACCAATGTCACAGGGCTGTGTGTTTCTCCACAAACCCCCTGGATTCCCCCTCCCTGCTTCCAAACCCTCCTCCCCCTTCAATTCATTCTCAAATGGGGTGGGAAGAAGCTTCTAGAGAAAATACATAAGAAGTATCCAGTACGCCATTCTCAGCAACCTCCATTAATTGCTGAGGGCATCACTTTCTCTACCTAACTGCCACTATCAATAATACTAATAGACACTTTACCTCCATTATTTCACTTAAAAACCCCAGGAGATAGGTATGATGGCTATTACCATGGCCCATTTTAGAGATGAGGAAATTGAGACTCATGGAGGTCAAGGGACTTGCTTAGGATCATGCCCTGAGCAAGTGTTAAGGGAGCAATATGACATAAGTCCCTTCCAAGACCAGCTTGGGTTCAGCCTCCAAGTCCTACTCCTCAGTTGGCTCTCAACAGTAGTGAACTACATTTTCCCAGAAAGTTTTTATTTTTAGTTACAACTCACATGGAACTAGATGTACAGTGGATAGAGTTCTGGGCCTGGATTCAGAAAGACCTGAGTTCAAATCCAGCCTCTAGATAATTAACTAGCTGTGGGACCCTCTAGGCAAGTCACTTACCCCCGTCTATCTCAGTTTTGTCATCTGCAAAATGGGGATAATAAGAGTCTCAACCACCCAAAGTTTGTTGTGAGGACAGCATGAGGTAATGCTTTATAAGTGCTTTACAAGCCTTAGAATGCTATATAAATGCTAGCTATCACTATAATCATTAGTAAAATGGTTTGGAACCTAGGCCTCCTAAGATTTTTCCTTTCATTCATCAATTCTTTAACATTTAGACCATTTTAAGGGATAGGTGGGGAGTTGCTTGTATCTAAGTGAGAGGCTGGGAGAGATGCTTTCACAGGAGATCGTTAGGGTGCTTCACTGACATTTAGCATTTCCTTTCAAGTTTCAGATTTGGGCTTAAAGTATGGGAAAAAAGTCAGGCATTTAGTCCGGTCTCAGGATGGGTGCCAACAATGACCATACCTACTGCCCCAGTGTGACAGGGAACAAAGATCGGGAGAGAGAGAGCCCTGACAGGGGTGTTGCTCCCTCAGGCCATCCCAGCCAGGGGCCAACATTGGCTACTTCTGTAAAATTTAATTTTCTGTCTGTTCCTCCAAGGTCAATGGGAGGAACCTTGGCTGGGAGCAGACTTGCTGTTTTAGAGGAGGAAAGGGGGAGTAAGCAGACATGGTTTCATCTGGCTCTTGTCTTCAGAATATGTAGGTCATGGTGATGGTGGAAACACAAGGGAGGGGAAACAGTGTGATCGTGGGTATTTTAATGTTTCCTGTGCACTAAAGGCCTCCTGGAGCAGGAAGTGGCCTGTAGGCGCCCTTTAGCCTTCAATAATTTGTGGCGTCCAGCTAGAGCTAGATTACAACCTGGGAGGGAGTGACATTTGGGGACCCCTTTGGAGCTGCCACCAAGTCTAGGGCAGTGATCTCCCAAGGGGGTCTGAGGCCTGATCCCAAGAGACCCCATGGTCAGACTCCCAGGGCTGTGTGATCTCATTGTGCTCACTGCAAAGAGGGATTTGTCTCTGATCTCTCCCCCTTCCCCCCCCACCCCCCCACCCAATTCCCAGCTCCTCCCACTTTGAGAGGGGGGATCCTGCCTCTCAGGGCTGTTATAAGCTGTTATGTCATAACTTTTAATGGCTACTCGCATCTTCACAATGACAGTAGCATCAATGCAGCTTAGGGTTGGGAAATACCCCACCCGACTGCTTCTGCTCCCCCTATCCCAAACCCTTTTCATTTTAGGTGGAATAAAGTCAGTGGTAAAGGTTGAGCAGATAGAGAAGGGCTGTGAACTGCACTGTAGATCTCATTACATCTTTCCCCCGCAAGCCTACCCCTCTACCAAACTCCTTATACCACCAAGGGCACCCTTGGCCTCCCAGGTCCCCGGGTTTCTACAATTTCAAGCTGATCCTCAACTCCCTCTTCCCCCACCCCACATATCAGTCTGTTGCCAGATTTTGCTATTTCAGCTTCCCCAACATTGTGAGCATCTGTTACCTTCACCCTCACACAACCACCAGCCAGATCAGGCTCCCATTGCCCCCAAGCTACACTAATCTAAGTCTCGTAATTGGTCTTCCTTCTCAAGTCTACATGGCCAATAAAATAATCTTCCTAAAGCACCAATCTGACCATCTCACTCCCTGCTCAGTGAACTCTACCGACTCATCAATCAAATATTATTTCATCTTTGTCTCAGTCTTTAACACTTTTGATACATTATGTAAGTTCTAAGTCACCTAGCTAGCAAATGTTGGAGGTTCTGATCCATTTGTCCAGATGAGAATATCTTCACAAAAGCATTTGTCCACTAAGCACAGACAAAACAAAGACACAAGATTACAAATTATCCTCTTCATTCTGGTTTCTGGGGATCAAAACACAGCATTTAAAATATTCCAACACTCTAGTATTCCTTCAAAGTTGACAATGCATCTTAGTCCCAGAGGACGAATAGCTGAACACATGTCCCTCTTTTCAGTAAAAAAGTGGAAGTCCACAGGTGCAGAATGTTGCATACACTCTCAGGAATGGTCATTTTGTGGATCAGTTTTGCTTAACTGTTTTTCTTGTTTAAAAATGTTTTTAGTTATATCTTTTCTTTTTAACATCATCATCATTATTAAATATATCCCTCCCACCAATTCCCTCCCTAACTCAGTGACTCAGCCCTTGTATCAAAAAGTAAAACAGAGTGGGGGAAATTAACTCAGCAGAACTAAACTGACATCAACTGAACCTGGCAGAGTATTCAGTGTTCCACACCCCCAGTTCTCCACCTCTGTAAAAAAGGAGAAAAGTACATTTTCTCCTTCCTTCCTCACGGTCAAGCTGTTCCCCTCTTTTAATTACAAGAGTGAGTTCCCAGGGAGTGGATGTGACTTCGAAAGAATAAAAGGCCCCAGTGAAATAATAAAACACAAAGGAAAAAAAATAAGCCAGGGGTGCTCTGGATGGAGCATCTGTTCCCCGACTACAGCTGTACAAGAGTCTCATGATGACCCCATTCTTTGCATTTTGGAACCTCGAAGTGCCTGATTTGGCTCACTGTCGGCCTTAGCCATAGATGAGGATTACTTTGGAAAGAATTGGAAGGTAACCCTTGGATTTTGTCTTTTCAGAAGGGCTTTTAAAGTTAAATCGGCAGAGGGAGAAGGCCAAGATATGACTAGCACTGCCCCTTTCATGCTTCTGACATTAAGACCAGATGTCTAGTCCATTAACTCCATGAGAGGATGATGGTGGGGACCCTGGGGGGAGTCTGAGGGAAATCAGACATTCTCCACCTTATCAAGATCAGATACTTCCTTCCTTTCACTCTCTCCCAGGCTAAGGAGGCCCAAGATGGCCCAGAACTATCACCTTGACCCATCTTCCCTCACAGTCTTCTGACCTGGAAGGAGGAAAAACAAACACCAGGTCATGCTGCAGCTGACTAGCTTGACATCTGGGCATACTGGGACGTGCAGAACCCCACAGGCGCCTTTTGTGGGGGAGGGGAGAAGCTTAGTGTATCCACCTGTAGGTTTTCAATAAAAATAGACCCTATTTGAAAGATAATGAACATCCACAGCCAGTCAGGATGGGTGAATTCTGAGTGGCTGCCAGGTTGTTTGATAGATCTAAGAGGGACAACCAGAGAGTAGTGGAGAGTGTGGGACTGGGGCTCAGTCTAGGTTTGTCCTGACCCTCAATTACAGGAAGAACCCAGACAGTGGGTCAAAGGAAAGGAAACTAAGCTACTGAACTTCCCAAGACCCAGTGATGGAATTCCAGCCCCAAGATCGGAGGCCAAGAGGGTGACTCTGCTCTGGCAGCGTACGAGGCGAATGGACAGAGTGGACTGGGCTTTGAAACCAAGGGAATGTAGTTTCAAATACCCCTTCTGGCCCGTACTGTGTGACCATGGCCAAATCACTTTCCCTGATCTAGGCAACTCTCAAAGACAGGGGTTCTTAACCTGCCGTCCACAATCTTATTTTTAAAAAATATTTTGATAATTATATTTAAATATAATTGGCTTCCTTTGTAATCCTATATATTCTATTGGATGTATTTAAAGACTATTCCAAGAAGGGGCCTACAGACCTCATTGGACTGCCAAAGGGGTGATACAAAAATGGTTAAGAACCTTGGAGTATTTATCAATTGCAGCTAAGGTTTTCACCATGTTCCAAGAAGTTCATAATCCTAAAGCTCATCAACCTTGGTTTACTTCATTTCATTGCTAACCTTTGCCTTTTTGACTAGAGGGGGGCCACAAACCTCAAACCCCCAGTAAGGAGGGCACTCCGCTTTTCTCAGCCAGTGACGCTGCTGTGGGATCTTAGACCTGCCTTCTCTCTCTCTCATTTCCCTCTGCCTCCTCTTTCCTGTTTCCTCTTGTGTGTTGTTGGCCCCATTAAAGTATAAAATTCTGGAGGGCAAGAACTCTTTCTTATTTTGTATCTATATCCCCTGCATTGAGTACAGTGCCTGGCACATAGTAGGCACTTAGTAAATGTTTATTGACTGACAGTAGAGGGAGGTTCTTCACTGAGGAGTTCTCTGTAACCAAGAACATAGTGGTCCAGTTCTAAATAACAAACAATATGGTGATTATTGTGCTGAACACTGAGGATACTAAGCCAAAAAAATGAAACAGTTCCTGCCTTCAGTGGGCTTACATTCTAGAGGGTGAGATAGTATGTACACAGTAGCAAAGTAATTTCTGGGGAGGGGAGAAGGAGACTAATAGCCAGGAGGGGCCAAGAACCACTGCATGGAGCAGCGGACACAAGCTAATTAAGCACTGAAGGAAACCAGGGATTCTAAGAGATGAAGGTGAAGAGGTAGGGCATTCCAGGCAAGAGGGACAGTTTAAGCAAAGGCATGAAGACAGGAAATGCGGTGCTGTGTAGGAGGAACTATCACAATGTTAGTTTGGTCAAAAGAATGAATGTATGACAGGGTGGAAAAGTAGGCTGGAATCAGGTTGTGAAATGCTTCCAATGACAGAGGAGTTTGCATTTGATCCCAAAGATCATAGGGAACTACTACAAAAACATTTATGATAAAGCAGGCTAATGAATGAATAAGTTCAATCATTCATACATTCACCTGTCCATCTATCCATTCTTCTATCCATCCATCCATCCATCTGTGCATCCATCCATGCATCCATCCATCCATCCTCCTAGCCATCCATCCTCCTTTTATCCATGCATCCATGAATCTATTCATCCATCCATCCTTGTATCCATCCATCTATCTATGCATCCATTTATCTCTACTTTCTATGTTAGTGGTGCAGAAGATAGAGTACTAGGCCTGGAGTCAGGAAGACCACAGTTTAAACCTAGTTTCATACACTTACTATGTGACCCTAGGTAAGTCACTTGAACTGTCAGTTTCCTTAACTGTAAAATGGGGATAATCATGGAGCCTACCTCCCAAAGTTGTTGTGAAGATCAAGCAAGATGATATTTGTAAATTTCTGAGTCATATGACCAACAAAATGGAGGACTAGACATTTTCTCTGATGCCCATGATGTCTCAAACCTCTTCAAAACAGAAATTATGTGCCAAAGATAAAGTAATTTCAGCTGTTTTCATGGTCTAGGACACCAAGAATTCAAGAAATTAAAAAAAAAATCACACATACAATCAACACCCATGAGCTGATGTTTATACTGAGATCATTCAGCATCCTTCCCCACCTTCCACCCCAAACCGTGCTACCAGCTATGAAACTGCACTAGCTGACCCAAAGACTTGGTCCTCCCTCTCTCCAATGATGTGGAAATCCCAGCTCCACACTTCAGAAATCTGCTTGGGTCTTGACAAGCAATTTGGTATTATGGCAACAATTCAAATTTTCCCAGCCCCCACCCCCCACTCCAAGCATCAGAGATCCAAACTACAGAAATCAACCCCCTAGCATCAACATGACAGTTCTCTGAATTGTTGGCAGCTTTTGACCTACCTCACTCAAAGTGAGAATCTGAAAAGACTTTAGCCTAAAATAGCCATTGCATCCTGGCTATCTCCAATTGTCCTGATGAATATCTGGCCTTGATATCTCAGGAGGAGAAAGTGAAGTTGGTGACCTTGCATAGCCCTCCCTCACTCAAGTCAAAGTCAACTGCAAGTCATGTCATCATCTCCCTGATGTCATGGTTCTCTTTGAGAATGAAGGACGAACACAATAGCTTGGTGTTGGGTCACAGAACTGAGAAACAGAACAACTGGGGCAGTACAACATGACAGAATATGATGCATGTGTGGGGCCTGAATCCAGCAGCTGCTGGCACCAGTTCTGTCCCCTCCCCAAGTTAGTTGGGGCAGAAACTTAGGGTGGTGAACTGTAAACTGCCCAGCATGGGAGGAGGCTGAAATATTTTGAAATTCAGTCCCCAAGGAAACCACTATCAGAGGGGGAGGGAGTCAGGAAATGAGCAATAGTGGAAAGTAAGACGTGGGGAAAGACCGAAATTACTATAAATCTCTGGAAAAAAGAAAGCTCAAAAGCCTTGAACATAAGCAAATAAATAAGGAAACTATTAACAACAGAAGAGTTTCAGTCTCTAGATGTAGGAAATGAGTTTGGGGATCCATGGAGAAATACCGCAAAACAAAAGGAAATGATTCCAAACTTGATGAGACAGAGGATCCTGTGGAATGTGAGAAGAATATGGAACCACAACATACTGTTTCTAAGTAGTTCAAAAAAAGAAATGAAAATCATGAGAGTTGAATTTATGGCTTGCACAGCAAAACTAATGGGCAGAACAGAAAAAAATTTGATCTGTGATATCAAGTCTCATCAAAGAAACAAAAGTGAGATCAATAGATTAAGAATGCAAATATATAGAAGTGAAGGACATCTATAATAAGAGAAGTAAAAAAAAATTATATAAAACAAAAATATGTTCTCTCTCCAAGCAAAATATGCTGATCTTAAAGACAACATGCACAGAGACAACCTAAGGGTCACAGGTCTCCCAGAAGAGGACAACAAGACAAAAAACTGGAATACCACAATGAAAGAAATAATACAAGAGAACTGCCCAGAACTTTTGAACACAGAAAATGAAAGTTCAAATCTGGTCTCAGACACTTACTAGTTATGTGACCCTAGGCAAATCACTTAATCCTGTTTGCCTCAGTTTCCTCACCTGTAAAATGAATGAGAGAAGGAAAGGGCAAATCACTCTAGTACCTTTGCCAAGAAAACCCCAAAAAGAGTCATGAGGAGTTGAATGTGAATGAAATGACTCAACAACAACAAATTCAAATAAAAACATATTCTGCCAGAAAATGCAGGGGGGAATGAAATAATACATTCTGAGGTGTAATGTAGCTCATTGTTGTAAATGGTTGTAAATCTGAGCTTAACCATTGAGGAACAAGATAAACATTGAATAATAAAGAAGAGTTTGAAAAATTCTTGGAAAGAAAATCAGACCTGAAATCAGAGATATTTGTCAATTACTCATCACAGTGCCTAGAATATGGCCTACACATTAATAAATGTTTATTTCTTTCCTCCTTTTAGTATAGATTTATTGGGTCTCTGTAATGTTCACATACTGAGAAGAATACACTGATGAGTAAGACATATTCTCTACCCTCAAGAAGGATATTCTAATAGATGTATAGTGAAAGCTACTGAATAAAGGCTTATACAAAAAAAAAAGTACAGTTTTCTTAGAACTATGAAAGTACAGAAAGAGAGCTATGAAAAGGACCATAAGGAAGACCTTAAAGAAAGCCCATGCTCACCAGATGGAAAGAAGAAAAGAAGCCAGAGATAGAGACACAAAATGGAGGATCCAAGAGGCAGGAAGAGAACTAGGTAAGCCTGGGAACACAGAAATCAAGACAGGAAAGAAGAGCATAGAAGGTAGGAGGGGATACCGGAGTCCAATGCAGTTGCAGAAGTTTTTGGATTTAACAGTAGTGAGGCTTACTACCCACCTCTCTCCTGCCCCAGCTATAAGATACAGAGCATCAACTTCCTTCAACTGTGTCCTCTCTCCAGAAAGGGAATAATCCCACAAACCCAAGAATACGCCCAAGAAGGGACCAGAGACCTGAATGCCATTTGAAAAACATCTCTGCCTCTGGGCTTGTAAACAATCAACACCTCTTTGAGGTTTGAATTCTGATGAGATCATAACCACAATAGAGAAATTTGGGAAAAATGACGGACGTGAGGCCAGGGCCCAATAGAGATTTGAGAAACCTTGGGCTTTAAGCGGCTGTCCCGGAATCCATTCCCCTGCCTTTAGACAAAGCCCCCACCAAAAGCATCTTGGAAAGAGGAAATCATTTGATCTCTCTAACTGGGGGTAGGGAACCTGAGGTCACAAGGTCACATGTGGCCCTCTGGGATCTCAAGTGGGACAGGTTCCCCACCCTGCTCTAGATAATCCATCCCCAACTAACCTCAGGAAGATTTTCTCATGGAGCTAGGTTAAATCTTTCATGTCACTTACTTCACTTGTCATTGCTGGAAATGGAGGACATTCAGTTGCTATTTTGGGCATTATAAGCTCTTTAGAGCTGTTGTATCAGACTTCAGATCTTTAAAGTTCATTTTATATGATCAAGCAAGTGAACATATTCTCCTTCCCTAAAACTGACTCAGAACTGGTTGCTTTTTTTTTAATTGATTCTTTTTGTTTTTATATCACAGTAATTTCCAGATATACTGGAATATTCCTGATATACTAATATTGAATATACCACTTTTAACCCAGTAAAAGATGAGAATTATATTACTGTCTCCTCTCTTGGGCAAAGATTGGTAGTGATAATTAAACAGCAGAATAGTTATTTTGAAAATCACTTCATTCACAGGCAGTTTTCAGAGGGAGAAATTAAAGCTATCTATAGTCATACAAAAAAATGCTCTAAATCACTATTGATTAGAGAGATGCAAATCAAAAGAGCTCTGAGATACCACATCACACCCATCAGATTGACTAACATCAAAACAGGAAGATGATGAATGTTGGAGAAGATGTGGGAGAGTTGGAACACTAATTCATTGTTGGTGGAGCTGAGAGTTTAATCAACCATTCTGAAGAGCAATTTGGAACTATGCCCAAAGGGCTACAAAAAATATGCATATCCTTTGACCCAGCAATATTGCTTCTAGGACTATATTCCAAAGAGATCATAAAAATGGGAAAGGGTCCCACATGTACAAAAATATTTATAGCAGCTTTCTTTGTGGTGACCAAGAACTGGCAATCAAGGGGATGCCCTTGATTGGGGAATGGCTGAACAAGTTATGATATAAGAATGTACACACACACACACACACACACACACACACACACACACACACACACACACACACACACCGACACACACACATACACACCCTCCCAAACCCCGCCAACACACACACGGTGGAGGGGGGAGGGAAAGTATCAATAACTCAGAAATATACAATTGACTCCATAAAGGATCATCTGAGAAGACTGAATCAATACTAATAGAAATGATTCAATTACTCTCTTTTCAGGGTGAACTGCAAACTGAGCCCCATCCTAGACATGGGAGGCAACAGATATCCAGTTAATAGGATTTGATATAATTTGGTGCTGCTCATTTTTCGGAATCTGCATTCAAAATGAATGCTATTGAATCACTGAGAATGGGAGTTGCCGAGATGGCTCCCTGATTGTCTGCACCACTGTCATTTGAGATGAGCAATATCACGGAGCCTTAGAGCTGTAACGGTCTGTGAAAACTACTCAGTCCTCTAGAAAGCAGAAATCTTCCTTGTGACTTCTTGGATAAATGGTCAGGCAGCCTCTGCTTGACTACTCCTAGGGAAGGGGGAACGCACTACCTGAGAAGCATCCCAGCTCCATTTGAGCAAAGCTCCTATTATGAAGACTATTATTGACCACATGGGAACTCAAAACGGGGTCTGCAGACGGAAAGGAACAATTTTAGGCTGCAAAACCACTCCAGTATCTTTGCCAGGAAAATTCCAAAAGGTGTCATGAAGATTTGGAAAAGATTGAAAGATGATTGAACAGCTACAAAAAAAGAAATTTTAGAAATAAAGCTTCAAGCATTAGAAATAGATGACCTCCTTTGAAGGCACCTAGGAGGTGCAGTGGATAGACCCTTGCACCTGAAATCCTGAAGATTGGTCTCCGACATTTACTGGGCAGATCATTTAATAGGGGCACGATAACAGGACCTACTGCCACCCAGGATTGTTGTGAGACAGTATTTTATTAAACCTTAGAATGCTATCTAAGCCCTAGGCTTTATTACTTCAATGTCATCGATGGGCTTAATCAATGACGTCTATTACCGATGTGACCTTGGGCAAGTCACTTAAACTTCCTGGGCTTCAGTTCCTCATCTGTAAAACAAGAGGGTTAGCCTCTATGAGGTTCCTTCCAGTTGTAGCTCTCTGATCTCACAGAGGAGGAAGTGATATTAATAATTAGCCACATGTATTAATTAGGGCGATTAGGGACAGTGGGTAGAGAAGGCTAGGCCCCTCAGATCTTTGTTAGATATTAGTATCGGACAATGAGTGAGTCACTTAATGGGTCTGTTACCTCATGAGGAATGTCAGTTATTATTAATTTAAGGTTTGAAGGTTGACAACGCCCTTTGGCTATAGGAGGATGTCTCTTACTTCACCTGTTCTGTGTCATGAACTGCTTTGACAACAGTCTAGTGAAGCCCAGGGACCCCTTCTCTGAATCATGTTTTTAAAAGCAGCAAATAAAATACACAATAAATAAACAGATAAAATACAAAGGAAACAAAACAAAGAGGCAATTCCCCACTTTTATTCAATCGATAAACATGTATTAAGCACCCACTACATGCCAGGAACTGTGCTAAACACTGGGGATACACAAAGAAGCAGAAGATAAACCTTGCTCTCAAGGAGATTACAAACAAATGAGCATCCAAGTCCATGGATTGACCCCCTGAAATCTACACACTGGCAGGATCCCTGAGCTGCAGCGACACTGTGACTCTGTGAGGCAGGCTGGGGGGCAAATAGGCTAATTTTAGGCTAATAGCATTTTACAGACAGGGGCAATTGAGGCTTGAATGGGGCTCATCTTGTCCAAAGCCACACAGCCTGAGAGGTAGAGCAGTCTACCAGCTCTGTGTTCTCCTATTACAGCGATGAGGTACACTTAATCATGTCAGTGCTGGTGACCAGCAGATTTGATTGTGAGTGTTTAAAACTATTTTCTGAAATAAAACAGACACACTCCACATCCTATCAGAGAGATGCAAATACGATTAATTTAGAAAATAACAGATCACATTTTGGAACATTTGTGTTAGGTGGTATTTTTTTTTATACTTAAATGAATGAGGTTGTCTGCTATAGTGGATACAGATACAAAGCCAGAAAGTGCTGCCCTTGACACATCCAGGCTGTGTCACTCTAAGCAAGTCCCCTAATTTCTCAGAGAAGGTGCCAGCCTGCATCCAAAGAGGGAGTTTCCTTACTGGGGGTGGGGGGGACGTCCCTATACCAAGCAGATCACAGGTCCAGCCTCCATTCCTATCTTACTCATGAACCAAACTGTCAACAAACATTTCTACAGACAACGAGGAGGGGGAGCCCCCAGCCTGATTCCACAGACCAGAGCAAGGCTACCCAAAGAATATGCAAATGGCCCAAGTTTTTCCAGGAAATGAGACTCATTCAGTTCACGTCATGGTAAACTTTAAAGTCCTGTATAAGTGAGACCAACAGGGGCCATTGCTGAGATGACCCCAGACCCTTCCAACATGTTTTTCAATCTTTCCACAGCAATATGAAGATTGACTCACATTTCTTTAGCATGTCTTAGTTACATAGCATTTTTAAAAGATATAACAAAAAGACAACTTATTTATACCAAGGAGGACATGGGGAGGTGGTGGAGATACATGGTATTTACACGGTTAGTTACCTGGACTGGACAGGTTGCTCATGCAAAAATAAACATGTCAAGATCACATGACTGTGGAACCTCCCACCCCCACCCCAGGGCACCTCCATTCATAATGCTAAGCAGGTAGCCTTTGGCTTGGCATAAAGAACCCTGGTTCTGCAGCCAGAGACCCTGGGTTCAAATTCTGCCTCAGGCTGTACAGGCCTGACCGAATCACTTCATTTCACTAAACCTTGGTTTCTATATCTAATATATAATGTAATAACAGCTCCTCCTGCACAGGGTTGCTATAATGAAATGAGATCTTTTTAAAGTACATGGCAAACATAAGTCTTGGCTATTAATATAATTTCTTTTTTCTCCTCTTTGGAGCTCCAGCGGAAACAGTCTTGGACTGAGTTACAACTGGTCTCTTCTCGATCGACTTTCACAGATGAACAAGGTAACTGATTTTTGAAATTGGATGAAAGTAGTGGGTAGCTAGATGGTATAGTGGATGGTGTGCTGGCTGTGGAGCCAGCCTCTCAGACACCTACTATGTGACCCTGGGCAAGTCCCATCCCCCTGTTTGCCTCAGTTTCCTCATCTGTAAAAATGAGCTGGAGAAGGAAATGGCAAACCACTCCAGTATTGTTGCCAAGAAAACCCCAATGGGGTCATGAAGAGGCAGATGTGACAAAATAGGCACAAGAGCACTCCACAACAATGCAACATGTGCTCATCTTCTGTAGACTCTCTGAGAGAGTCTTTGGGCCAACTCCAGTACCCACAGAAAGATGGGAAGAGTTTGTATTTCTTCCTCTTCCCTGATAGATGTTTATCATTATCATTCTTAGACTTTCTCAGCAACCCTCTGAATTAAGTTAATGCAAATATCATCTGCCTGCTCACTTTCATGGATGAAGACACCCCCTCAAAGAGCTTAGATGACTTTCCCAATCATTAGACTAAGCTCTCTGAGGCCAGGAAATGTTTTCTTTTTTCCTATTGTGTCCCTACTGCTTATTACCTGGCACGTAGTAGGTGATTAAGAAATGTTTACTGACTGATCCAAGGTCACACAGCTAAGAAAATAGTGAAGCTGGACCTTGACTTGGGGTCTTGTGACTTTGGCGTACTGTTCTTTCTAACAGAGTTGGGTCTTAGTAATGGACTGCATCACTTTATTTTAGCACTTTATTTTAAGTTATTTTTAAAAAAATTTCAATTAACAAAAATTTATTTTTTTCTCCTCTCAGTGCATGCTTTTTATAAAATGGCATTTGTGATGGGGATGATAACGGGATAGTCCCAAATTAAACAGGATGTGATATTCTGATATTTGATTTCTAACTTTTGCAAAGTAGATATAATTTCTGTGGGCTTAAGAGAAAAATTTATAAGGCATGAGAATTTCTTGGTCCACTTCTCTTCCTCTTTCCCCTCCCAATCTAAATATTGGTCCTTTGAAAACCTTTGAGAACCATAATCGAAATACCTTGGATCTCAATCACTGTCTCATACTGAGCAATGTAGGTAATAAGAGTCAGAACTAGGGCAGGGTCATGGGGCTTTGTTCTGGGGTGTCAGTATTTATGGGGCACTCTTCCCCCTGTGACAGTGTTCGATTGGACAGTGGGTCAACAAGCATTTGTTAAGGGTTTATGAAGTGCCAGGCATTGTGCTAATATCCCCACAGACGCAACAAAAGGCAAAAACACAGTTCCTGCACTCAAGAAACACATGTTGTAATAGAGGGGACAACATGCAGATACCCATGTGATATGGATACAAAGGTACCTTAAAGGTTGAGCTACCCTTTTGCTGGTTCATCCTCTAAAGGCACCCTAAAGTTTCTTGATACGAAGGCACCTAAGGGTTGAGTTGCTCTTTTCCTTATTTTGGAATACCATAAAATTACCCCTTATCCTGGACCATGGAATTTCTTGTCTCCTCTCCCCCATCCTAGGGTGTAAGATTCCCTTGTCTTCTTTATCCTGTCCTTGTAAAAACAAGCACTTGTCCCTCTGTAAATTGCTCGTCCTTCCAGGGCTAGCCCGTTGCTTTTGCATCAATAAAGATCCCAATGGCTACAGAGGAGGTCTAAGTAAATTCACTCACATGTGAGTCAGTTCTCCCATCTCTCTCCTCAACACATGCACATACAAGATACAGACAGGAATGATGGGAAGTAAGCTCAGAGGAAGGCACTGAAGGTGAGAGAGACTAGGCCAGGCCTCCTAGGGAAGGGGAGATTTGAGAGGGAAGCCAGGAGGCAGAGTGTTCCAGGTCTGGGAGCTCTCCAGTCAGAGGTGCTACATTCATGGTCTATCTTTGACATTCACTACCATATGACTACCTGGTCACTTCTTCTCCCTGGTCCTTAGTTACCTCAAATGACCTCTGAGGCATTCAATGTGGCATCACTCCCAAGGCTTCTGCTCCTGTCCATGGGCCAGGTCTTCCCCCCATTGCCTCACTCCATTCCCGCTGCTTTCTCCTCTCCAAGGTTAGGAACCGTTGGTCATCCTCAAGGAACCAGTGCTATCTTTCCTGGGATGGCCTTTCCTGCCACCACTGCATCCAACCAGGCCAGATTGCCCCTTGTATATTCCTCCCCTACAAATTCACCCCAGATACCAAAATCCCTAGTTATAGCTCTGATGGGAAGTGAATAAAGAAACCTGAATTCTCAAAGAGCATCCAAGAACAAAGCTGGATCTTTCCATCCCCTTCCCAGCCCAACTCTGGCTTATTTTGTTGACAAACAGTTGGGAGGGCCAAATCTCCCCAGAGGAACAGGACTCTTTTTAATTGCTCAGCAGTACACAAGTAAGTCCAACAGCCCATAGCATTGACATTCTGCCCTTGGGGGCTGGGGTGGGGAAGGGTTCCAGCCATTTGCCTCTTGTTGCCTAGAAGCACTGACAATCAGTACAAACACAAAATCTCTCTCAGACTGAAGGAGCTCCACAGGGGGTATCACAAGGGGCCAAAGCCAGGGAGGGCCCCCTGCTTCATGCCACTCATCCATGGCCATGGCTTCTGCAGCTGTTGGACCCTTGTCTGACCACCCTTTTATTCTTCTTACTCTGGCCTCTGAGGGGCTTTCGGTCCCATTCTACCCTGACCCCTTCTCGCTGGACTTCCAGGAAGGAGGCCAATATGTGCACTCCAAACACAGGAGAAAAGGATATGCAAAGCTCGTGGGAAAAAGAGCCAGAGTCAGTGATTAGAAATTCAGTACCTTTGCTCTGGCAGGAAGTAGCTGCCTCAATCACACAAAGATCTGATCTTCCCACCCCCAGGATCTGTCTGCTTTTTGGTTTTGGTTCTCTCTCTCTCTCTCTCTCTCTCTCTCTCTCTCTCTCTCTCTCTCTCTCTCTCTCTCTCTCTCTCTCCCTCCTTCTCTCTCTTCCTCCCTCTCTCTTTTTCTGTCTCTCTCTCTCTCCTTTTTTCTATCTCAGTCTTTTAGTCTCTCTCTCTCCTCCCTCCCTCCCCCCTCTGTCTCTCTGTCTCTGTCTCTCTCCCCCTATCTCTTTGCTTGAACTGCAGAAATCAGGTTGAGTTGATTCCATTTGCTGGGAAAATGCTGAGGGCAGATTAAAGTGGGTTTCCAAACAGGACAAAGGTGTACCAGAGCCCCAGACATGGCTCCAGATCTGCAAGGGACCTTAGGAATCACTGAGCCCATCCCTTTTCTTTTTCAAAGGAGGAAACCGAGGCCCAGAGATGTCACTGGATCCTAAATTTAGAGGTGGAAGGGTCCTTGGGAGACTATCAAGTCCAATTATTTTATTTCACAAATGAGGAAAATAAGATTCAGATGGTCAGAGTTTGCATCTGAGGTGGGATGAGAAGAGACACATTGACTACCAATATTGGGGCCTTTGAATGGTCACTCAATTCTTGTCCTGGATTTATAAAGGGTGGTAATACAAGGACAAAGACAGACCAGGTTCTCTCCTCTTATCTTTTAATTATTTCAAGTGAGGAAGGCGGGGCTTTCCAATCAGACTCCTTGAGTGCAAGGAGAAAATCTCATCTCTCCGTGTTTCTCCCTTAGTGATGAATTCAGTCTGCACAGAGAAGTCATTCAAATGTTCATTAATTGACTTCCATCAAGCAAAATTAAGCACCTACTATTTGCTAAGTGCAGTGGATGGAAAGCAAAGTGGAGTCAGAGATGAGGAGTGGGTCTACACCCATGTGAGTAACGTATTACTGAGGAAGGAATATGAGTGGGGTTCGTTTGCGCAAAGGCAATCTTTCTGTTTGTCCAGGAACTTTAACTAAGTGCTACAATAATAATGAAAAAATAATTTCTATGTCATTTCAAGGTTTGCAAAGCACTTTATGGACATTCTCTCATTGGACTGGCCTCAGAAGATTTAGGTCTTTTCATTCCATTTACCAGACAGCAGGGCTGCATAAGGGAAAACGCAGATAATACAGAAATGTACAACGTTGGGTCCTGATATTTTCCTGTTTCTCTCATTTGCCCCTCAGTACCATCTCAGAGGGAGAAAGGACAGGTCTTTCCATTCTCATTTTAGATATAAGGAGACTGAAAGTCAATGAAGTTAAGTGATGTACCTAAAGCCATCCATAGCTGGGACTAGAACCCAGTTCTTACTTTTAATTAAAATGCCAATGCTAATAATGGATGTAGATTTTTTTTTTTTGTTCAGCACCTCCTTGCTGTCCAAAGGACTCTTAAAAGTCTTCTCTGGCACCACAATTCTAAACATTGATTCCATCTTCCTCATATTCCAGCTCTTACAATCATAATTGCTACTGGAAAAAAAAAGCCATAGATTTTTCATAGGTCGGCCAGGAGACGTCTCTGCCTTTCAGAATGCTGTCCAGATTTGCCTTAGCTCTCCTTCCAAGGAGCAAACATCTTCTAATTTCAAGGCTGCAGCCACTGTCTGCTGTGATCTTTGAGCCAAAAAATATAAAATCAGACACCGCTTCCATTTCTTCTCCCTCTATTTGCCAGAAAGTGATGGGACCAATTGCCAAGAGTTTGGTTTTTTTGATGTTAAACTTCAAGCCAGCTTTTACACTCTCCTCTCTCACCCTCATCAAGACATATCTTAATTCTTCTTCACTTTCTCCTATCAGAGTGGTATCAGCTGCAAGTCTGAGACTGTTGATATTTCTCCTGGTTACCTATATATTTTAAAATATTTATAGCCACTCTCTTTGTGGTGCAAAATGCTTTACAAACATGATCCACACTGGGTCTCACAGGAACCTTGTGAGCTACTATTATCTTTCTCATCTTAAAGATGGGAAAGTTGAGGGTCAGGGGAGCTAGGTTGGCTAGTTCCCCCTATCAGAATGCAAATGACTGGGGAACAGGGATTATCTCTCTTTTGGATTTGTGTTTCCTGTGCCCAGAAGAGTGCCCCAAGTTATATGGTAGGTGCTTAATGCTAATTGATTGATAGTAAGCAGTATTTGAATCCAGCTCTTCTGGAAAGAATGGAATTCATACTCAGTCTTCTTTGGTGTCCCTCTCCTCCAAGGGTGCTCCCTGGGTCGTGGGTTTGATGCCATCTGGGCCAGCACCCTCATTTTACAGATGAGGAAACTGAGGCCTAAGGAGAGCAAGTGATTTGCCCAAGGTCCTACCATCAGAAGCAGGATTTGAACCCAAAGACCTCTATCCAAGGTACCATGCTCTCTCCCTCACTTCCTATTCCCTTCCTTTCTCCCTGTTCACATGTCTTCTGTCTTCCCAGAGTGATGACTTCAGCCTGCCTTTCCTGGATCTCTTCAGTGACCTTTGCAAATGAACTCATCATTGAGTTGTGATAAAGACCAAGTGAGCCTGTCTAAGCACCCCCAAGGGTCCGGTCAGGATCTGAGCCACATCTAGAAGGGTCCGGGAAAGCCCAGACCCAGCCTGCGGATATACAGCAGGTTGCAGACTCAGAAAGCCATACTTGGTCATTAGTGTTTCCTGCCTGCATTTGTCAATGATTTTCAGACACCCATTAAGTCAGGATAATAGGGCTGACTACTAAGAGAGATGGTGGGATGGAAGGGGAATAAATCTTGCTGCAATATCATGGTCATACTTTGTACCAGTAATAGGGGCATGGGGGATGATGAGGGGGAGAGAAGGGAGGAGACAAAGTTCCAGCACTAGAATCGACAGAGACCTGGTTTGGAAACCTCCCTTTGATCCTGCCTCGCAGGGTGACCACAGACAAGTCACTGTATCTCCCTGAATCTGTTTCCTTCATCTGTAAAATGGGGACAATAAAATCTGTAGGACTTTCCTCACCAGGCTGTTGTTAGGGGTGGGGAGGGGGGCGGTCATGGACATGAACAATTTGCAAATTTTTGTGCACCCCAGAAATATTGACTATTGTTAGCAGTAGTTATTGTTAGTAATCATACTATTATCAGGAATATATTACTATTATAAATAATTATAATTCATAATAGCTAGCATTTATATGATGCCTACTTTACAACAAGCACTGTGCTAAGTGCTTTACAAATGGTATCACATCCGATGTTCACAACACTGAGAGGTAGGTGCTTCTTTTACACCCATTTTACAGAGGAAATGGAGGCAGAGGTCAAGTGACTTGCCCAGGGTCACACAGCTAATAAGTGTCTCAGGTTGGATGTGGACTCAGCTCTTCCTAACTCCAGACCCAGTTATCTAGCCACTGAGCCATGTAACTGCCCATTTATTATTAGAGTCTTAGGATTCAGAGCCAGAAGGGATTTTAGGAACCATCTAGTGCAGGGGTAGGGAACCTACAATATGTGGCCTCAAGGCTGCAGGTTCCCCACCCCTGATCTGGTCTAATTTCTCTCATTTTACAGAGGAGGAAACTGAAGCAGGTAGAGATTAGGGGACTTGGCCAGGGTCACACTGCTAGTAAGTGTGTGAGGTGAGATCTGAACCCAGATCTGCTTGACTCCAAGGCTAGTACTCTACCCACCAGACTACCTCTCATCCCCAAATGCTCAATGAGTATTCCTTCACTCTCCATACTGGCAGATGTTTCTCCTTCTCAAGTTTACACAGCCACTGAAAACTGAAAGGCTAGTATCTAGAAATGTTTCCTTTGGAAGTTTGGGGACTTTTTTTTTTTTCAAAGAGGCAATCTGTACATCATTTTTGTAGTCATGTGGTTGCTAAGCTATTAGTCATGGAAAAATCTGCTTTTCCCGTGAATGGTGACTCTGATGGAAAGTGTGCATTCATCCTTTCTTTGGTGACATCTGGATGCTGAACACTTTCATTCATCATAATTCCCAACCTGAGCTGTGCAAAATAGTGCCTGTCGCCTTGATGATTTAATGCATCCCATCTGGTTCATTCTGCCTGAGCGGAGGTGGTGGGATCAGCGCAGCCCAAAGAGGCAGCAAAGTCAGCTCTCCAGCTGGGCAAGGGGCTTGTTATTGAAGCACATCACAAAGGAGGCAGCGTTTCATGACAGTGAATGCTGGTGGGGTCCTTCATGATGATCTAGGTCAACTCCCCTTCATTATACATCAGGGGAAACTAAGTCCCAGCTGGGGAAAGGGACTTGTTCCAGGACACACAAGGTGGGCTCATGGAATCAGAGACTGAGAGCTGTCAAGGACTTCCAAAGTCATTAGGTTCAGCCCCCTCATTTTACAGATAAGGAAACTGAGACCCAGAGAAGTCCTTAAGGTCACACAGGACGTAAGTGGCAGACCTGGGAGTCAAAGCCAGCCCCCCTCCACATATTCTGAGACTGACTGCTCCTCACCTAGGGTCCTTCAAACATTTTCACTGGCTGTCCCTCATGCCAGCAACCTTCTCCATCTCATCTCCCTGGCTTCCTGCAGGCCTTGGCTGAAACCCCAGCTTCTGCAAGCAGCCTCAGTGTCAGTACATTCCCTCCATTATCTCCCATTTATCCTGTCTCAGTCTTGTTTGTATTTAGTTTTTTTTTTTTTTTTTTTGCATGTTTCCTCCTCCATTAGACTGGAAGCTATGTGGGGGCAGGTCCGTCTTTTTGCCTTTTTTTTGTATTCCCAGCTATTTACACAGTGACTAACAAATAGTAGGTGCTTAATAAATTCAATTTGACTGATTGACAATGATGCCAAGACAGTATCAGTACGGGCACTGAGATCCAGGTGCTCTGACCTCAAATCTGATCAATTCTCTGCTCTCAAAATTAAAATGAGATTAATAACCTTTTTGAATCACAGAGTGGTGACCAGAATGCTGGATTTGGGTCCAAACCCCAGCTTTATCACTTATGACCTTGGGCAGATCACTGTACCTCTCTGGGTCTCAGTTTCCCTTTCTGTCAAATGAGAGGAATGGACTGGGTGGTCTCTATTTCAACTCTCTGATCCTATGAGTAGTTTATTTATTATATCTAGAACCCATATTAAAGTAAAAGAAGGAGAGATACCTTCAAAGCCCAGATGAAATGCCATCTCCTCATCAACATTCCCTCCAAAGGGGCAGATTGTGACCCATCCTGTGGGACTCTTGGGACCTTCCTTTTCAACACACTCAGGACTAGAGCTAGTCACATTGTGTGGTGGCTGGTGAAGGACATGGGCTATTCTTTTGTCATCCATTGGTCACTATTGCTATGTGATTGACCCATCTTTTCCCCTACTAGTTGTACTTCTCCCTAATGCTCTCCCTACCCAGCTCGACGCCCCACTACTCCCCTCTCCATTGCCTTGGAGTGACTCTTCATTTAAATTCTTTGGAGACTATGTCAATTTATGACTCACAGCAACATCACTTGAAGTGTACAGTTGTTGGAAAAAAAAAGATAGACTTTGGAATTTTGAGTAATTGGAATGGCCAACCTTGGTCACCTCATAGACAGGTGGAGAACTACTGATGCACAATTGTGTATATACCATCAGATGCGTCACCGTATGTGTTGGTTTTGCTTCACAACATTTTTGTTTATTCCAAGGGCAGTCCATGCATCTAATGTTAGACTTGGACTCAGGAAGGCCTGAGCTTGAATCAGATGCTTTTTCAGTCTTGATACCCTCATCTGTAAAATGGGCATAAAAAAGCACCTATCCCATAGTGGTACTGCAAGGATCAAATGAGGTGGAATATGTAAAACTTTAAGTACTATGTCAATGCTAGGTATTGTTACTATTACAAGGGAGGATTCATTGCGGGGCATGTGACATGGAGTTGGGGGGCTCCATATCTGGCAATGATTATGCTGCAAACAAAGGGCACTGATAAAACTTTTTTTAAAAAATGAGTTTTTGTTTCAGATGTGTCTTCCACACAGCAGGCACTTCAGCACACATACAGTTGCTGAATTTTCAAAAGTTTGTCTGTCTCTCCAAGAAGCCTCTGACCTCAGTCTCCCGATCTGGCTATCTCAGAAATCCAGATAAAACAGGCAGATTCATAATGTGGACAAGAGATAATCCGAAGGGACCTGCCATTCAAAGGAGGTTGACTGATCTCAGCAGAAAATCAAAGTTCACCTCTACAAGTATTGAGCTCTTCAAAGGGAGAATCATTTCCAGATGTCACCCCAGAACCAGCCCCCCACCCCTAATCCCTAAGAATCCTTTCTCTCTCCATTCAGTGTGAAGAAAAGAGGCTTCAAAAAGAGCTAAAAACAGCTTTCTAGCCCATGAAATTTTGGGAAAGTGAGGCTGTCAGTATGAGAATTTATTGTACTTGACTATACTTGGTGCAAGAGTTTTGTTTTTCCTTTCTTTTCCTAGTGGGGAGGGGGAAGAAAAAAATGTTCAACAACTGAAAAGGTACACAAAAAATTGTTTAAAAGGATATGACATAGAAGAGACCAATTATATATAATTATTTTGATAGTTTTTTTTTTAAAACCCTGCCGTGTTTTATTTAGTATTGGAGCAGGAAGGGTTCTGGAAGTTGAGGGGGGATCTTCCAACACCCTCATATTAAACAAGAGTAAACTAGGACCCCAAGACACCCCAGTGACTGAACTGAGGGGCCACAGACAGGATTCAAACTCTGGCTTCTGACCATAGATAGACTACTGTCTTTACTACAACGAGCTTCTCTGTGTTTAATTTGAACTTTAATAACAATACAATTTGCCTCCTGTAAACACATAAAGCCTTTGAGATTATGGATCCTGAGTGTTGTCAGGGGAAGGATGGGGTCAGTGGTGAAAAGGGGAAGGGCCTAGCACTGAGGGGAGAGGGAAGGGGAAGGATTTACTACATATTCATCACACAAGTTGTGTGTGTGTGTTTGTCCTTCATGCCATCAAAGAACTAATGATATGACTTATGTTTGACTTTGTTTTGGGTGAGGGAGGGATGTGCAGGTCACCAGCCTCACTTCTCCTCCACAGCCATCTGAATCCAGTGACCAAATATTCATCAGGATGACTGGAGATGACCCAGAATGAGGCAACTGGGGTTAAGTGACTTGCCCAAGGTCACATAGCTAGTGAGTGTCAAGTGTCTGAGGTGAGATTTGAACTCAGGTCCTCCTGACTCCTGCACTGGTGGTTGAAGACACTGAGATACAAACAGTGGAAATGACCAGCCTAAGAAGGAAGGCAGTCTAGTGGCCTGGCTACTGGACTTAAGAGTCAAGAAGACCTGAGTTCAGTGGGCATTCATGGGCTATATGATGCTGGGTAAGTTTTTTTTAACATCTTTCAAAAATAATAACATCTCCTCTCTACAGACCACATTAGGGTTTCCAAAGGCTTGAAATGAATGTCAAAACTGATTGGTTTATTCATGAAGAGAGGGTCACTTTAAAGGCCTATACACACAGTTGTCTGAGGTACTGTCACAGGCGGAACCCATGAACTGCTCTCTCATATCAGCTCGCAACTGTCCTCAAAATTTGTAACCAAAGAGTGAGGGTCTGGCTATTAATTATAAATCTTGACACTCAATTTGAAAGTAGAATTTATTTTCCAAACGTATACACGCTGCCCTGTCCAGAATCACTGGACAAGATGCAGAGGTCACAGGGAGATCAGACCAGCAACAGCTCTGGTCTGGGATGTGAGAGTCAGGTCCAGGGTGGATGCCGCATGCAAGGAAATTTAGGAATTTGGGCTGCTGAGACAGGTATGCTTGTTTCCCCACATTCTACCTTCCCATACCCTGACCTCACTGGGTACATATGGAAATCACCCACTTGCCACCATCTCCTTTAATATCTGTAGATTACAAACATTCTCTGAAAACTTCTCTTGACTTTTCAGCTCATCGGTGAATGTGACATTGAAGAACCAGAAATGTAAGATATTTGGGTAAAAAAGAAGGAAAATGGCATCTCCATTAGAGAACATCTGCCAGCAATATCCCAGCCTCATTGGAGCCTAGCACAGCTTAATCATGGTTCAGTGACACCCTCTGCAGTCCTAGAATACAGCTAGAAGAGAGACCAGGGACCAAATAGCCCAACCCTCTCATATTACAGATGAGGAAACTGAGGTCCAGGGAGGTCAAGTGAGGGTCAGACAGGTAACGTTCAAGGCATCGGGCCCTGGCCCTCCAACAACAGAGGTGATTGTTCCATTCTGTTGTTTTGAGAAGAGGCTACTGGGAATTCAAAATGATTTCAAGGCTTCTTTTTATAGACCGATAAAAACATCCTCTGGGACGAGATTGAGGCCACAAATCATCATTGGTGAATTTATTACAAGCTAAGAAAGAGTTCTTAGGTCAAACTCAGGGTGAACTGGGCTGTGGTTTGGCCTCTTGGCCAGAGAGAAGCAGATGCCTTTGATGCAGCTAGCCAAGGTCTGAGCCCTATCCTGGGCAGGCTGGTGCTGGCATTATGCAGAGTTAGGGTCCCTCTGCTACAAGAATTGTCCTGAGAGGGCTCAGTCATAGGCATTTATTAATCACCTACTGTGTTTACAAGTATTGTTCTGAGACTAGTCAGTCAGTAAGAATTTGTTATGTTTATTACATTTGTTTCATTACATTTACACATTATATTTATTATATATTTATTATTTTTGTTATTATGTTTACAAGTATCGTCCTAAGAGTAGTCAGTCAATAAGCATTTATTAAGCACCTACTGTGTATACAAGTATTGTCCTAAGAGTAGTCAGTCAATGAGCATTTATTAAGCACCTACTGTGTTTATAAATATTGTCCTGAGAGTAGTCAGTCAATAAGCATTTATTAAGTACCTACTATGTTTACAAGTATTGTCCTGAGAGCAGTCAATGAGCATTTATTAAGCACCTACTGTGTTTACAAGTATTTTCCTGAGAGTAGTCAGTCAATAAGCATTTATTAAGTGCCTACTATGTTTACAAGTATTGCCTTGAGAGTAGTCAGTCAATGAGCATTTATTATGTTTATTGTGTTTGTTTTATTATATTTATACATATTATATAATATATTTATTGTGTTTGTTATTATGTTTACAAGTATTGTCCCAAGAGTAATAAGCATTTATTAAGTACCTACTGTGTTTACAAGTATTATCCTGAGTAGCCAGTCAATAAGCATTCATTATATTTATGTTTGTTTTATTATAGTTATATATCATATCATATTTATTATATGTAAAATCTATTATATTTATTATGATGTTTACAAGTATTGTCCCAAGAGTAGTCGGTCAATAAGCATGTATTAAGCACCGACTCTGTGCCAGGTGCTGTGCTAAGCTCTGGGGATACAAAAAGAGGCAAAGATGGTTCCCACCCTCCAGGAGCTCTCGTCCCTTCTTCATTCATGTCTTCCTCCCCTCTGCTCTCTGCTCCTCCTTCCCATTTAGGAAGACGTTTCTAAAGTGGCCAGAGGAGGAAACCTTGAGGTTTACAGGACGCTTTCCTCTTTATACTGGGTCCTTCCCTGCTGAGTGGTAAGTCCCTGACGGGGTCATCTGAATGCCACACTCAAGCCAAGTCATAGAGGGTCCTGTTGTTGACAAATCCAGAGAAGATGGGGCAGGAGGAGCAAGAGGACAGGGGTGGGGGGGAAAGTAGGGGGTTGGCATGGAGGAAATAAGATCGGGGTTAGGGGATGCTAAACCAAGGATGGGAAGAGACCTCAGGCTAGGGAAGCAAAGGCTGTGGCCCTAAATTCACACAACTAGCGTTGGAGAGCACCAGCCATGGAAAATGTTTCCTTCCTTCACTGTGGCAGCCCCTTCCTCTTTGATCAGCATCGTTGGCATCACAATAGGCCCCAGACAATAGCAATTTGGCAGCCTCAGTATACTGGGGCTTCGGCTGAGAGGGGGAAAGACTCAGGGGATCCTCAACTGGAAGAAGCCTGACTTTGTTTCTCTCATCCCCACCTGGTACCTCTGGTCATCTGCATGGCTGCTACCTCATTTCTCCTCGCTTTCCCAGACTGGACCTCTGCCTGATCAAGTCCTCCCTCCCTGAGGGAGCTAATCTCCTGGACTCATCTCTCCGGAGTGGTGAGGGAGAGATGGCAAACTCACCTTGCTCACTGTCCCTTGCTAGGCACTTGCTCCAGCAATCACACCATCTGTGCCACCTTCCCTGCCGCCACCTCTCAGTAGGGGCACAGGAATATCAAATCAAAGCTACCACGTCTGCTGGAAAGGGCGTGACAAGCAAGTACCCTATGAAAGCCCCCCGCCCCCCCCCCAAAAAAAAACTCCCTTCCCAGGCAACTTTTGCCTTACATGGGTCATCTCTTCCTACTGGATTCTAAGTTTCTTGAGATTAGAGATTGTTTTTTGCTTTGTATCTGTCTGTATTCCCAATCCTTGGCATGTTGTTTAGTTGTGCCTGATCTTTCATGACCCTACTTGAAGTTTTCTTGGTTTGCCATTTCCTTCTCCAGTGTATTTGACAGATGAGGAAACGGAGGTAAAGAGGGTGAAGTGACTTGTCCAGGGTCACAAAGCTAGTAAGTGTCTGAGGCTGGTTTTGAACTCTGTCCACTGTGCCATGTAATTCTTGGTCCTTTCCCCCAACTACTAGCCCTCTACAATGGAAAGGGGTCATTAACTCCCATTAAGACTGCCTTCCATTTACACTGGTTCTCCCTGACTCATCTGCAGTTTTAAAAGTTGATTTAGAAGTGTCTGAGTGATGACAGGAGTCCCAGTGGGTTCTAGGGCAAGGCAGCTGTTTTGCTTGTTCTGGGTCTCCCTGTGGCTGCCTTGATTGGGAGATCACCCCACATGTGCCCTCAGTGGATTGAAGTTCAATTCCCATGGTCAGAGCCAGGCCTGAGGCGCTGACCAGAGGGCCCAGGCTCTGGGGTGTCAGACCACCGTGCTCCTCGGGAAATCCAGCCCCATAAAGACAGCCACAGGAAGGCAATGAATAAACTCTCGTCTAATTCAGAGGACTTTGTCCAGCTCATAGGCATTTTTTTAATCATGTAGGCATTTAAAAATATTTCCTCTAACAAAGTATTTTAGCTATTTATCTTAATTATTTATAATTGAACTATCATCCCTTAGTACATTTGATTTTATTTGCTTTTATAGGCTCAGCGATCTTACAACTAGAGGTGGAGGGACCTTAGAGGTTATCTTCCATTTCACAGACTTGTACCTTTAGAACTAGCCAGAATTTTAGAGGTCACTGAGTCCAACCCTCTCATTTGACAGATGAGTAAAACTGAGGCCCAGAGGTTATATGGTCACACAACTGGCAAGTGTCTGACGCAGGATCCAGGTACTAAGTCCAGTGTGCTATCCAGCCTACCACATTGCCTTTCACTCTATGGAAGGCTAAGTGACTGACCCCAGCTTACATGGGCAGGAAGCAATCCGGGCCCTTTGACTCCCAAATTTTAAAAGATCATTCCTTTAAAGGGGGAACAGGAAGCACCCAAGTGGGGCACACAAGGAAAGGGAGGCTAGATGCCTTTTCCCTCTGCAGTCCCGTGGGAAAGGCTGTGGGTCCTGTATCTAAAACCACTGGTTTCCGGCTGCTCTCTGGTATCACAGGCTAAAATGAGTCCCCTGGGGAGCAGTGAGCCCAGTTCCCCAGACCGTTCAGAAGAACAATTAGATCCTCAGGCTGGAAAGGATCAAGTCCCTACTAGGTCCCATCTCTGGGCTAGGATCTGCGACCTCCAGTGTGGGGAAATTCCTGGTGCCCACCAGTTCTTCTGATCAGCCCATCCTAGGCAATGAGAATAGTGGCTTCATATTTCTGTAGACGATAAGCTCCCTGAGCACCAGAACAGCCCTCACTTTTGTCTTTATATGTCCTAGCACCTACTATGGTGCCCATAGGAGGTCCTTAATAAATGCTTGTTGGTTTAATATTTTCTTATAACATCTTTGTGAATTAGGTATTTTAAGCATTCTCATCTTACAGATAAGGAAACTGAGACTTAGGAAAACTGAATGACCAGATTCCCTCAGCTAGTAAGAGGGACAATGGTTACTTAACTCCAAGTTTTCTGACTCTGAGACCAGAGTTCTTTCTTCCAGGGCTATAACTAGGGTAAGATCATCAGAGCTATTCTCATGGTGGTGAATTTAGAGAGTGCAAAAATTTAATCCATGTCCTCCCCAGCAGAGGAGGAAGGAAGGGGAATAGGAACTCTGAGACTAGTGGAGAGGTGAAGAAGAGGTTTTAGTTCTAGGTGATTGGGAAGAGAGAGGAATTCTCCCTCTTTTATCCCTCCTTTCCCTAAACCCAACAAATAAACCCCCATCCAATTCCATGCCACCCCATCTCTATCACCTCCAGGAAGACCACTCTGATTCTCCTTCTCCCTTCTTCTACAAGGAGGATCATTTCCTCATGGAGAGGGCAAATGATCTGGGGCTACCTTCCTTCCCTAAGGCTATGCAGGTGGGAACTTTGCCAAGGCCTTTCTAGGAGAGGAGAAAGAATACAGAAGTATAAATGCTATTGGTCAGACTAGATGACCTCAGAGGGCCCTTCCAATTGTGAGAAACTATTCCTTAATAGTTTTATTATTTATTTTATTTGCTTTAGGTATCAGAACTAATTTATCAGGGTAGAGAACTCCCAGCGAAGAAATTCCCTTTACCATGCAGATCAGCACTTCTTGGTAGCTTATGTCCAAGAGGGTTGCCTGGGGCACAGGTCAGAGGTGAGACCTGAATCCAGGTCTTTCTGAGTCAGATCCCAGTATTCCATTCACCACACCCCAATGCCTCTCCTTTTCATACATGGTGCACCAAACTGATCTGAGGGTATGTTTCATGTTTGTTCCAGGGGATGGGAAATAGGAAGATTTGATAGGTGGGCAGGCACAATGGGCAACACTGGACTTTAGACTTCACCTTCCATTCTCCCTGTGCCTGAGCCCAGGACACTTGACTTGGGGTTAGTCACAAAGCATTTACTATGTGTCAGACCCTGGGCTAAGGACTAGGGAGATGGAGAAAGGAGAAAACAGTCAAGAAAAGTTAAGTTCAAATCCCACCCAAGGCAATCATTAATCCTGTAACTCTGGGCAAAGTAATTTAACCTTTCTGTGTCTCAGTTTTCCTATCTATAAAATGAAGGGAATGTACCTGTAGGGCACATCCTTCCAATTATAAAACAAAGATACTCCAAGGCCTCTTCTGATACCATTTTCATGGACCAAATTTCTAAATCCCCATTCCCCTAACTTATTTCTCTGCAGAGTTCTCACCTGACTGGGAACCTTATTAGGCCTGAAAACTCTCTCACTGACCAACAGTACCCACTACCTTGTCCTTTCACATAATGCTAGTCAACCAGCATGCATTTATTAAGCTCATACTATGTGTTCTAAGCTGATCTGTGATGGACTCTGCCCTTCCCCGATAGGAAGAGGAAGAGGGAATGGCTATGGACTCCTGACAGCCAGCCAGGCCCTGCCAGAGGAAGAAAATGGCACACCACTCCAGTATCTCTGCCAAGAAAATTCCATGGACAGTGTGGTCTACAGGCTCATGACTGAACAAACACAAAAGTGCCGGAGCCGGACTAGGCATTGACACAAAGAAAGGTCGAACAAAATTCCTGCCTTCAAGGGGCCTACATTACAATTCTCTCTGTTGATCTTTCAACCCTTTGGGTTGAGTCTTCCCCTTAACAGTGACAGACCACTAGGAAAATAATAGTAAAATTTAGCATTTATACATCGCCTCGTATATGCCAGTTACTGTACAAATAGTATCTCATTTGTTCCTCACAACATCAACCCAGGGAGATATTGTTATCTCCACTTTACAGATGAGGAAACTGAGGCAGATAGTGATTAAGTGACTTGCCCAGGGTCACAAAGCCAGTAAATCTCGGAGGCTGAACTCAGGTCTTCCTGACTCTGGGTCCAGGATTCTATCCACTACAACACTAGCTGTCTCTAACCATCCTTGGCTTTCATATTGGAAGCCCCACTGCTTAGCACAGGGCCTAGTGCACATAGTAGGCTCTTAAAAATGCCTTTTCATTCATTCCTTAGAGCTCTACCCATGATTCCTGTATGGATGTCTCTTCATTAAGTCCCTTCCTTCCTTAAGCTGACCTGAGTAAAAGCAGGAGCTTCTCTCCCAGGGCTGTTGGGAGGATCAAAGGAGATCCTGTATGGGAAGCATTCTTCAAACCTCCAAGCTGCTCTTATTACCCTTACTTCAGCTTAGATGGGCGAATTTTGTCCATAAACCCTTAGAAGTCATGGAATCCCCAACTCCTAAACCCTAGAGAAAAAGAGCCACATTTCTGTTCTGATCTTTAGCATGTTTGGGAACACATTTTCCAACAACTCAAAAACAAAGCAAAATGAAAACACTCTTCCCCTTGGATGTGGCAGGATGGGAAGCCCATGCGATGGGACTTCCTGACTGCCTGGCGTCTCTTTCACCTCTAGCATTCCTCCCCACCCCTCGCCCCTCCACCTCTTTGTAAGAGATCCTATGTTAAAAAAATGAATCCTCCCAGGACCAGTGTTTCAAATTCATGTCTTAGTCTTCTGGAAAAATATGATAATGACAATAACTGGTATTTATATATTTTAAAGCTTTGCAAGGTGTTTCACTCTGTTGCCTCATTCACCTGTGTGACCTTGGACAAGTCAAGTCAATGAAAAAACTAGTGGTTTGGAAGAGATGACTTCTGGGGTTCCTTCCTGACCAACATCTACCATGCTCTTTGACTCTCACAAAGACCCTCTGAGACACCGTCAGAAGGTGTGGGATTTGAAACTCAGGTTTCCTGTATCCAATTTGACCACTCTCAATGCACCGAGTTAGTGATTACTCTGGAGTTAGTGTGGTCTAATATTAGGAGCTCTGCTTTCTGTTAGCTTGTGATCTCTAAAAAGGTCCTTAACCTTTGTTTTTTCAGCTGTAAAATGAAGATAATGATGCTAGCTCTTCTACAAGGAGATGGCAAAGAGAACAGTTTGAAAGTCTCAACATGCTTGCTGGTGGAGTCATGAATTGGCCCAGCCCTTCTGGAAAACAATTTGGATCTATGCCCCCCAAAGTCCACCAACTGTGCCAGAGATACCATTACTTTTAGACCTACACCCCAAAGAGGTCAAGGAAAGAGGAAAAGGATCCATGCATACAAAAATGGTTTATAATGACTCTTTTGATTCTGTTGGAGAACTTGATGGAGAACTCATCCACCAGGGAATGGCTGAAACAATTATAGTCTACAATATAATAATGGAATATTACTGCGTTGTAACAAATGATGCATTGTTATTCATCCTTCATTATTAAAGAGGACCAATGATATCAGGAGAATGATCTCTTGACTTGCAAGTGAATTGGATTTAAGTGAGGCAGGGCTGTGCAAAGTCACCAGCCTCACTTTCTCCTCCTGAGCCATCTGGGTGCTGTGGCAAGATATAGATTGGGACAACTGGAGATGGCCCAAGATGAGGTGGGAGACCTTGGCCTTTTTCAAGACTTGATAAAGTTGTCAAGGCTTGATAAGGTCACCCTTATCCAAAAATGAAAGGGATGTATTCAAAGAAGTTTGGAAGGACTTTTAAGAATTGATGATGTACAGTGATAGGATCAGAACCCCACAAAGACTATTGAAAGTTTTGTTGACTCAGTGACCTGTTATTCCCAAACTTGCTTGTCAGTCAGTGCTGACAGGGGCATCAAACAGTTTGTAGCTTTGCATTACAATTATTCCTTCCATGTGGCAGGGGTTAGGGGTGTTGTGCACCTCTCCCCTTCTCTCCCAACAGCAATCTGGAAAATGCACATAAAATTATATGTCTCTCCTTTTGTACCAGAAAAGAAGTCTAAATTAATATGGTATTAAAAGACAAAATATGTCGATATTATACAATACATATATTATGCATTTCTGAGTTTTTAAACTTTTCTGTGTCATCTGTTGGCCTTCACATGTCATCTGCGACTTCCAAAAAACTCCCCCCAAATTCCCATTTAATTTCATATGCTGACCCGTGATATATGAAAATCAGGATGAGCAAAGGGATGCACAATTGTCACCCCCTACCTGTTTTTACCTGGCAAATTGTAACGCACCTGCTACTGTGAGGAGGAGCTGAAATGAATGACCCATCCCCTTTCGCTGCCTTGGACCTATCAGAATTATCTTTGTCTCATTATGAAAGTTACTGATACAAACTGGCCCCATCTTGAAACCTTTGGTGATCTCCAAAGAATTTTTCCTTTTAACGACAATTTAATGGATAACCCCTTGGAAAGACTTAAGGAACCATAGTTCCATATGACCAAGGCATGACTAATGACCAGTTCCAGAGGACTGGTGAAATGTGCTCCCCACCTCTTATCGAAGAGGTGATGAACTAAAGGGGCAGGGCGAGACACATGGTTTGGGGCATGGACACAGTGGGAATCTGTTTTGCATGACTGCATTTTTGTCATTACGGATCTGAGTTTTTCCTTTTCTTCTTAGATCAGGTCTCTTTTATCATCTCCCTCCCTCGGTTGGAATGGCAGCCCCTCCAGGACAAGGGCTGTCTTTGGGTCAAGGTTTAGCAAATGCTTGCTAATATGACTTAAGAAGGAAGAGGAGAGCTACATATAGACCCCCACAGAAAGGAAACGAAAAGATAAAAAAGGATCAAAAGATGGTCATTGGAACATTTTTAAAGTAATGCGTAAAAGAGAACAGAAGGAAAGTTTGAAGGAAATACAAGCAGGCTGAACAGCTCTGGAATATATGCTGAATTTATTATACAGGGTGTCCCAAAAGTCTTAGTGCTGTTTTAGGCATGAATAGCTAAGTTTCAAATTGCTTTCTGATGAGCTAGACCAATTCACAGTGTTAATAGCTTCAAATTACATAAAGACTTAAGAGGAAAGGCACCCTATGGTATTCATAGTTTTAAATACGGTCTTCTTTCTCTGTTCTACTTTGAATATGCAAATGTATTTATTTGGTATTTATAAAGTTCAGATACTTAAAAGTATACACAGACATGAGTTAAAGTGACTTTTAACAGAGGCCAGTGAGGTGGTGCAGTGGATAGGGCCCAGGCCTGAAGTCAGGAAGACTCATCTTCCTGAGTCAAATCTGCAATCAGATGCTTCCTGGCTGTGTGACCCTGGACAAGTCAATTTACGCAGGTTGCCTCAGCTTCCTCATGTGTAAAATGAGCTGGAGAAGGAAATGGCCAACCATTCTAGTATCCCAGCCAAGAAAACTCCAAATGGGGTCACACAGAGTTGTTTGTGGTCTACTCTTCAGAGTGGTCCAGATTCAATACCAGCCAGGTCAACTTCTGAGGTGCCTGATGTAGACTACCTAGTGCTTACTCCTTTGGGTCCTGAGTATTTCCTGGCCAGATCACCTGGCACATGTCTTTTCCTGGTCTCTCTGACCTTGAGAGATCCCATAGGTCATTTAATCCAACCCTTTCATTTTACAGATGAAGGAACTGAGGCTTGATAAAGTTGTGACTTGCCCAAGGTCACTCTTAGAATACATGGAAGAGCTAGGAGTTGAAGCCAGATCTGCAGATCCCAAATTCATCCCTCTTTTCACTGTGCCATCCTGACTCCTAGCTGGCGAGCAACACCCACCGCACGCTGCCCGCCATCTTTTCAAACCTTCTTTTCTCCACATCCATTAACTGACATCATAATTTGAAGAGATTTAAACATCAAGATAAACATGAGCCTTATGACACTCCAAGCGGAGGGAATCAAGGCTGGGAAGGTTGCTTCCCCTCAGGGCACTTCCCTAGGGATTCAAAGCCTTCACCCTAGAGAGAAATTCCTGATTCAGGTCATTTGTCACCACCCTGGGGAGGGAGTTCAGTCTAAGCCAGGGGTTTTACTTCCATCTTCATTTAAGGAGCCAATGATAGCATCTGTTTCAGAATCAGTTCCCTCACTGGTTTATTTTCAAGCTTGAGATGAATGGATGAATGAAAATTCATTCAATCCCTCAAAACCAGCCCCTTATGACTGACCTCCAGATATTTTAGGCCAGGGTGACTGGGATCATCTTCCCCTTAAATTTCTTCAGACCAACCACAGTGCTGCTTTCCCAGAGATTGACCTTGCACTTAATGGGAAATGGGAAAATTCTGAGGATTACAAGGTTAAAAATAGAGCCAGGGTTTTTGAGCTAGGTGGTACAGTAAATGGAGCACTGGACTTGGAGTTTTGTTTTTATTTTTTGTTTATTATTTTAGTGATCAAATGATTTCATTCTGAGCATTTTTCTGAGTTCCACCCTCGTCTCAGACTCTTACTAAGCTGTTTGACTCTGGGCAAATATTTAACCTCTCTTTGCCTCAGTTTCCTCATCTGCAAAGTGGGGATAATCAGACCCTACCTCCCAGGGTGGTTGTGAGGAACAAATGAGATTCTGTTTGTAAAGTTCTTAGCAGAGGGCCTGGCACATAGTAGGTGCTTAATGAATGTTCCTTCTCTTCCCCATGTCTAAGGTCTAAAGAAACCATTGTACTCCTCTCTCACTGTCTTCTGGGAAACCCTGCCCTTGTAACCACATACCAACAGATCAGAAACAGGTTGAAACCAGCCCTGACTTTCCTGCATTAGATTATCTTTTCAGTTTAACAAAGGCTTCCAGGAAACTAGAGAAAAAACAATTCTTGGCCAAGGGAGTGAGACAGCAGCTCAAATGGAATTCAGATGCAGTTACACATAGAGAAATTATTAACTTCCTGTCTTCTTGCGTCTTTATTACGTCCTAATAGAGCCTCCTTCACATTCTGCCAGCCATCCACCTGCCCCACTAGCCAGACCCTCCCATCTCTTCCTTTGGCAGCAATAATCAAATCAACATTACCATTGCTTCTGGGCTTATGGGTAGGGCACGCCAATTAATTACCTTTTGGCTGCACTTGCCAGCCCTGTGCCTTCCCAGACCAAAACTCCCTTTTCTGTGTTGTCTTTCAACATTAGAATGGAAGTTTTTTAGAGCAGGAATATTATCTTGCTTCAGGGTTTCTAGTGCCAGCACAGTGCCTGGCACGTAGCACATATTTACTGAATGCATCTCATTCATTCATTCATTCATTCATTCATCCATCTACCCATCCATCCATTCATTCACTTACCCATTCACCATCCACCCATCCACCCATCCATTCATTCATCCATCATCCATCCATCCATCCACCCACCCTCCCATCTACCCATCCATCATCCATCTGCCCATCCACCCCATCTACCCATCCCTCCAATCTAATTGGAGATTTGTCAAGGCCAATAATGAGGAGTTTGAGGTGTATTATCACTCATTATGTAGCTCCTGCAAAAAAAGACCGCAGAAGGGCACATCTCTATTGACACCAAGTCAGTTTGTGAAATTCAGTTTTACAATCATACAAAAAATTCCAGGGTTCTCCCTAGCTGAAGTCTGGCAATTCCACTAACTTTCAAATATCCAATTCATTGCCCTGGGGTTCATATTCTTGCTGTATGGAACCACATAATAGCAAACTAGTATTTAGATGGATAACTTTAAGACTTGCAAAAGAAGGTCTTTACCTATACCATCATCACATTTGAACCTTAAAAACAACCATATGAAGAAGGTACTATTATTATCCCCATTTAACAGTTGAGGAAACTAAGGCAGACAGTGGTAAAGTGACTTGCTTAAGATCATACAGGTAGAAGCCATCTGAGATAAGATTTGAACTCAGGTCTCCCCGACTTCAGCATCCAGAGCTTCATCCACCATGCTACCTACTAACTTACCCAAGGTCACACAAGTGAATCCCAGGATAGGTGTTCCACATTCAGTGCCATTCCACTTTACCATATTGCTTCTTCCAAAGAACACACCCCCTAGACCAGTGGTGTTTCCCCAGGATGCCACTGTGGCAAATATGAGGGTTTCAGATCCCTTATGACTTCTTAGGCTCAGCTAGATGGCACAGTGGATAGAATGCTGAGTTTTGGAGTCAGGAAGACCTGAATTCAAATCCAGCCTCAGATACTTACTAGTTGTGTGACCTTTGAAAAGTCACCCCTGCTTCAGTTTCCTTATCTGAAAACAAGGAGGTGGGACTATAAGGCCTCTGAGGCCCCATTCCACTCTACACTCCATGACCCATGACTAATCTTAGTCCCAGAGCTCATCTCTTATGAGAAAATGCACCTGGCTCCTTTGATTGGAGAAATGAGGGGTTTTGGGCACGGAGTGACACCTATACGGTGAAATGGGGTTGACAGGTAGGGTGGTTTGTGGCACTGTTTTCTCTTTTCATCTTTGTAACAGGGGATGGCTTCCTGGGAAACAGAGGGTAGATGGATATATCAGGGAAGAGAAAAAGCAAAGGCCTCAGTGAAAACACAAAGACACAAATTTTTAAAAGGAAAACCAAGCTCCAAAGCCCAGAAGAAGGGTTGAGTCCTAGAGCATCCTGGAGCAGTCTCCATCACACAAGCTGAGGGACAAGCTGGGAGCCTGCCTCATAGAGTCATAGAAGCAAGGTCATCACACATAACGTCCTCCTAACAGGAAGGACGTCATCATGGGCCAGCATGCCATGTTATGACTCCAGGGTTTTTCCCCTGCCTGCTCAGCCCCAGGGGAGCATGGGTGGGGTCAAAAAGTGTGGAAAAGAGAAGCTTCTCTGTAAAAAAGAACCACGGGAAAAACAATGGAATATTTTAGAGTTGACAGAGGAAGCTAAAAAAGGAGAAGTTTGTTTGGCTAAGAGAAAGCAGCTAGTTTAAAGCTTGCCTGGAGGATCCTCACACACACAAAAAAAAGCCCATTCAAACCCTACAGGACTAAGCAGAGGTGCCTGGGACAGTGGAAAGAGTGCCAGGTTAGAAATCAGAGAATCTGGGTTCAAATCCTGCCACAGATACCTTCTATTTCTCTGATCTCTATAAGTCTCTTTTGTCTGGGGAAGGCTAATGGGGATCATTGTGTCTGGGTTCAATATCTGAAGGACTGTCATGAGGGAGAGGAACTGGCTTCATTCTTCTTGGCACCACAGGGGGAACCAAGTAGTAGGTGCATGTTACAATCAAGGCTTAATATCAGGAAGATCTTGATAACTCTGACTGCTGTCCAAGAGGGGGATGAGCAACCTTGGGTGACAGCAGTCTCAGGGTCATTGGTTTAGATCTGGAAAGGACCATACAGGCCATCTCAGACCAACCAGCTAATTTGATAGATGAGTGGTCTAAGGTCATTGCAGGTCACTGGAGTTTTCAAGCAGACTCTTCAGGTAGGTTCCAGTGGCGATTGCTTTTTAAACAGAAGAAGCTGGATTTAGATGGCTATTAAGGTTCCTTCAAGTTCTAAACTTCTGAGACTTCCCTAGGCCTCAGTTTCCTCATCTATAAGATAGACAGGTAAGGCCCAGGTGACCTCTGAGGCCCCTTCTGGCTCTAAAAAATCATGGATCCAGCACTGAGCACAAGGTAAGCACATGGTAAGCATGATTAATTGATTTGTGCCTTGGGCCTTGGAAACTACTCAAGTTGGAATAAGTAATAATAAGATTAATGACAGTTGACCACGACTGAGGGGAAGCTTTAATTTGTTCTTAGTAGGGTTATATTATCTGTCTTTCAGTGTGGCTTTGTAGCGTATCCAACCTTAGGAAATACTAGATTATTGTAATATTTTAAATAAGTAATAGTTTAAATAAATATTGCAAATATATTTATTACATTTTAAATATATCTTAAAATATGTTTATTATATTTTAAACACATATATTTTAAAATATTGAGGTATCTATTTTATTATAAATAATATTTTAGGATATTATAATATCATCACTTTTAATGATACTTTTTATTATAATATTTTAAATAGAGAAAAATGTACTCAGTGTTATCTGATTCTCTAATATACCTATGCCTAAGGAAATCCTACCTGGAGGTAGCTCCCTCATGGCAGCTCCGGGAATTGCAGGCATAAAACTTGGCAGGAAGCTGGTTGGTTTTCCAAATCAAGGTTTTAAAATATCAGCAAATATCCCTGGTTGGCACAGACTTCAAACGATTAACAAGCTGTTCCAGCAATTCACTCTTAAGCCTTCCTTCCCATCACCAAGCCTCACCTCTAGGCCTGATCACAGGGGCCACTTTTTTTTTCTTTTTAAATCTTTCTTCCACCTTGAGTTCTGTCCTTTTAGCCCTGGGTCCCAGGATAGACCAGATCTGTTCATCTCTAAGGACTGGACTCCCATTCTGCCCCTTCACAATCCAAGGCAATAACAGAGCTGGGAGAGGAGGAAGAAGGTACCAGGAGGTGGGCAGGGGAGGTAGGAATGCGGGGGAAGGAAAGAGTCAGAAAATGTTTCATCTCAGAGGCCACATCTGACTGTTGACTTTGTTAAGGTGAGGAGGGATTCCAGGCATAGGACATGGTTTGTGACAAGGGATGGAGGAAAGGGATGGGGTGTTGCTGTGTAGGAGAAACATGGTAAGTTTGGTGGGACCTTGGCATGTGTAAAAGAGAAGGAATGGGAAGCTGGAGCCAATGAGAAGGTCTTAAATGCCAAACAATAGAGTTTGTATCTGATCCTAGAGGTAAATGGCAGCCTCAGGAATTCCTGAGAGGGAGAGTGATAGGGTTAGATCCTACAGGGAACATGGACTGGAAGGGTGACCAACTAGAGAAGAGGATGGATACTGAGAAGATATGGACATGGAGTTGGCAAATTTGGGCAAGGGAGAGGAAGGATGACCAATGCTGCAAATCTGGGTAACTGGGAAGATGCTGGTGCCCACAGAAGAGATAAATAGGGAAGTTAGGAAGAGGGATGAGTTTTGGATTGGTTGAGTATGATATACAACCTACTCAAAATGTTTAAAGAGCATAAAATGTGGGGCCTGAGGGCAGGAGAGAGACTAGGACAGGGAACAGAAAAGTGGGAGGAATCAGTGTAGATATAAGTGAAACCCTGGGGGCCCATGAGGTCATCATGAGTGAGAAGCAAAGATTGCTCAGGATGGAGCCTTGGGGAACCATTAAAGGATACAATATGGAGGATGAGGTGGCAAAGTGTGATCCTAGAGGTAGGAAGGCAGCCAAGACAGAACACGACATATCATCCAGTGGTCACTAGGGCCAAAGTTTGTAAAGGGGCCTACAGGAAAAAGGAGGAAGACTGAGGAAAGGAGATTTTATTGAGCAATCAGGAGATAATGGATGACTGGTAAGAACTGTTTCAGTGGAGGGATGAGGTCAGAAGTCAGGAGTTGCCAAGGATTGAGAAATAAAATGGAATTAGGAGGAGGTAAAGCATCATAGCAGCATTTTCTAGGAGTCTGACTGTGTGAGGGAGGAGAGATGTAGGACAATAGCTTGAGAGGAGGATATGGTTCGGTGAGAGCTTTTTTAAAGGAAAGGAGGAGAGGGGAACATTTGAGCATATTTGTGGGAAAAGGACTGGTAGACAAAGAGGAACTGAAAATTAGGGGGAGGGGATAATTATGAGGGCAGTCTACCAGAGGAGATGAAAGCAGATGACACTGAGTAGACAAGAACGGTTGGTGTTGGGGAGGAGAAGGGTCACTTCACCTGAGACTGGAGTAGAGGAGGAGAAAATGTGGAATGACATCAAGAGGTTTTGAGCTGTGGAGGAGGGGAAAGAGGAAGCTTTTGGTGAATGTCCCTAATTTTCTCAGTAGAGTATGGGGCAAGGTCTTAAGGAGAGGGAGGTGTGGGCAATCTGGGAAGAGAACAATTGTTCTGGAAGAGCTGCTGTGAGAAGTGTGATTGCTAAAAGGGAGGAGCAAAATGATTGCCCAGGAAAGGCTTGGTAACATAGTACAGTGCTTGGCATATGGAGGAGAGAGTCTGGTCCTTTGATTTCACTAGTAAAGGGAAACCTTAGATAAGGAAGCTCTTTCTACCAATGCACCTTCTAACCTTAGAGAGTTACCTAGAGCACCGAGAAGCTAAACGTGACCCCTTGTTCAGGGTCACATAGCCAGTATGTGGGCCACCAACCCAGGTCTTCCCAGGCTCTCTACCCCCCAAGTCTTGCTACTGGTATTGAAGCGCCTGGTGAATGATGGATTGATGAACCTGGATCTAGTTATCTTGGCAGTGTGACTTTCTCCAACTCTGTTTAGAGTAGGCACAGAGGAGGAAGATGATAGAAGTGATCCAGGGCTGGATTTTGGCAAGATATGAGTGGCAATAGGAAACAGAGAAAGGGATTTGAGACTAGAGAACTGTATAATGTTTAAAGGGTTACCTAGAGGGTCTAGATTTGAAAGGGAGAAAGCATTGCCACAGCAGAGGTGAGAGCTTAGCAAAGTTCTCCAGGGTGGAGGGAGTGGACATCCAGGAGAAGTAAGGTCAAGAAGAGATGGGATGAAAGAGGATCAGGGTCAGATATGGAAATTTCAGGATTCTTGATCATAGAGGTAAAATACTTGTGAGTGGGGAGGTCAAGGGTATAGCCGTCCCTGTTTGTACTTGAGGTGGAATGAAGGAGCATGTCATGTGAGCTGAAGAACGAGAATGGAGACAAGCCCCATGTAAGGTCACAAATCTAATTAATCCTAAGTGTGTCATGACTCACACCTTCACAGAATCACAGACTCTTAAGGAGGGGCCTCTCTAACCATCCAACCCAACCCATAGCGAAAGGGAATCCCAATTCTAACATACTCAACAAGCTGCTGTTCAGTCTCTGCTTGGATATCTCCTATGAGGGGAAACCGATGCCCTCCTGAGGCAGCCTATGCAACTACTGGACACCTCTAATTGCTAAGTATTCCTTCTTGATATCATACCTAACTTGGTCTCTGCAACATCAACCTAGTACTCTTGGTTTTATCTTTCTTGGGTTAAGCAGAAAGACTGATTTCTCCTCTGGACAACAGCTCTTCAAATGCTTGAAGACAGCTAGCTTGTCATTTCTTTTCTCCCTCTTCCCCCAACCCCTCATTCTCCAGGCTAAATATCCCTAGTTCCTTTGGTCACTTGTGTTTGGAATCGCCTCCCTTCTCACTTCTGTTTCCTGGACTCCTTAGCTTAAAGACATAAATCAAGTACCCAGAGATCCAGCTGCTAGGCACTGACTCCAAGGAGGACAATGGTAGAAAGGCCCCATATGCTATAAAAAAAATTATAACATTTTTTTTTGTAGCAGCAAAGAATTGAAGACAAAGGTGATAGTCATTAATTGTAGAATGGCTAAATTGCGGTAAGTGGATTTAATGGAAAACTATTGTTTTCTAAGAAATGGTGAATAGGAGAGATGCAGAGAAACCTGGGAAGACACATGAACTGATACAGAGTAAAGTAAGCTAAGCTAGTGAAATTATGTACTGAAGTTTTGTTGTTGGTGTCTTGTAGTCCTGTCTCATTATTCCTGACCCCATTTGGGGTTTTCTTGGCAGAGAAACAGAATTAGTTTGCCATTTCCTTCTCCAGCTAATTTTTACAGATAAGGAAACTGAGGCAAATAGGGTAAAAGGTCTTACTGAGGGTCACACAGCTAGTGAGTGTTTGAGGGCAGATTTAAACTCATGAAAATGAGTCTTCCTGACTCCAGGTCCAGCAATCCATCCACTGTGCCACCTAGCACCCTAGTAGAGGGACTCCACAATGTAAATGTGGTAAATAGAAACAAATTCTGTGTAACTGTCATGACTAAGCATGGTCTGAAATAGAGACATGAGAAAGCACCTCCCTCCCTTCTTGGTAGAAATGGGAAACCACAGGTATAGAACCCTGTAGACAATGTTGGCCTTGGATGATGTGTTGGTTGTGGCTAAAAACTTTTCGGGGGGGGGGGGGTCTTCTTTTTTATTCTTTATTTTAAGGGATTATTCTTGGGGAGAATATATTGGGAAACAAACACTTTTAGAAAGACACATCTGAGGCACCATCTTGTATCCAACGTCTTTCCCAGTTCACCTCAAATTCTCTTTGTTTTTTCCTGTCTATCTTTATATTTACTCATCTGTACACATGTCGTGTTACCTCCCCTTCATTAGATCACAAGTACCTTGAAGTCATGGACTGTCAAATTCTCTTAGGTTAGAGGAGCAGTCTTCACATAGTACTTATGTCTGTTTGTTGACTGAAATTGGTAGATCCTCCATGCTATAGTTTTCTGCTGGCTTCTGCACAGACTCTCCTCCAGGGATGGGGAGGAGGAAATTTTTCAAGAGTCTCTTAAATAGATCCCTATCTTTGTGAATGCTATTTTTCCAAGAAGGAGAAGGTCATGACATAGGAAGTGAGTCCTGAGACTTAAGTCTGATTCACAGCAGATCTTCATCCTCAGGCACAGGCTAGCCTGCATTGACTTGCTGATATCATCAGCTTCTTCTGGCTAGACTCTTCTCCTCACCCCTTGGACATTCCATGGCTAAGAGAATGGGGGAAATATTCTGAGTTGGTTCATTTGGGATCATAATTATCCAAGAAGAGACGTGCATTTTCCTGGAGCACAAGACACCAAGGGTACCATGTCCTCCCTCTTCTGCAGTGATGGGAAGATCACTGCCTCTGGAGCTTGTTGGCTCTCACAATAAAACTTCAGCTGAGAACAGACTTAAATCTAGAGAGGTTCTGGCTCCATGGAGAGTAAATAGACAGAAAGAACTTTTAAAAAACCCAACAGAAACCACTGCAGCCACTAATGAGAGGACTAAAGAACATAACACAACAGACAACTCTTTGGTAACATGGCGTCAAGAGCCTGTTATTTTGAAGGTAGATGGAACTGCATACCTGGATTTTGACTCCCTGATGTCCTCATGAAATGATGTCTTTATTTGGATTAAACACACACACACACACACACACATACACACACACACACACCCCTTAGAACAAAAATCTAGCTTAGAAACATCTTCCTGCAGGATGGGTTCCCCCAAATCATCATTCCAAAAAGACAGGGTAAAAGCCTCATAACTGAACCTGCTTATTATTTTAAAAAATCAAATATGTACATCTTATCAGCTCATCTCCTCATGCATGTCTCAGGAAGTTAATAGGCATGAATGCCTGGAGGCAGCAGCATGTGAGTGCATGTGTGATCACTTACGTAAGTTAAGAGTATTGGCAGCGCTAAAATTGGGCAATGCCCGCTGCACCCCTTCTCCATAGGTGAAGGCTGAAGAGATGTCACTTGGCTGGGATACAGGAAAGGATGAAGTCATACTTTTAATCATAAAAGAAATGAAGGTGTGCTGGTGCTTGTGCTCATGATCATAAATAAATGGATGGATGGATGGATGGATGGATGGATGGATGGATGGATGAAGGACGGAATGAATGAAGGAATGGGATGCACTTAATAAGCACTCATTTTCTGCTAGGATCATGCACACCTCTATATAGCAATCCATCAACAAACACTTCCTATGGGCCAGCAACTATGCTAAGCTCTGGGTATGTGAAGAAAAAGCAGAAACAGTCCCTGTCTTCAAGGAACTAATGGAGAAGACAACAAATAGGAGGCAGATTCAAGATTCCTACAAAGTAGATACAAGGTAACTTTGGAGGAGAAGGAACCTACATCTGGAAAGACTGGGGAAAACTTCCTATAGAAGGTGGTTCTTGCCCTAAGCCTTGAAGAAAGAGAAGGGTCCTAAGAGGCAGAGGTGAGGAAGGAGGGCATTTAAGGCATAAGGCACAGCCAGGGCAAAGATACAGAGGTGGGAGATAGAGTGTATTGGCTAAAGCCTTCTCTGAATGCCTCAAATCATGAGATGGAGGTGACTCTGACCTCTCAGAGGAGGTGCCAGGAGAACATAAGCTCTGGTGAGTCTTTCCAAGTTGGAAATGCTTCCAGGATAAGCCCAGTAGTAGACTACAGGCTCATTACCAGATTGGCTGGAAAGCGGATTTTTTATTTTTATTTTTTTGGCTAGAGCAACTCTCCAAAAACACCTTCTAAGTTAGAGAGGGGAGGTGCTGCTCACAATGGGGAAATCAGATCCTCGAGGACAGTGTAGTAAGGACAGTGCTTGACTTGGACTCAGGCAAAAGCTGGGTTTGAATCCTGCTTCATTTATCAATCTGTACAATTCTGGACAAGTCATTTAACCTCTCTCAGCCTTAGTCTCTTTATCTGAAAAATAGGACAGGATCTACCTCACAGGGTTTGTTCGGAGGGAGAAAACTGGACAATATGTATACTATTAGGGCACTAGCATGTTGGAATGAAAAGAGAACTGGATTTGACATCAGAGAACCAAAATTAAATCCTGACTCTGCAACTTAATATCTATGCGATCTTGGGCAAGTCATTTAATTTTTCTGTTAACTAACTGTTCCTCAACTATAGATCTTGGACAAATCCTTTATCTCCCTGGGTCTCAGTTTCCCTATCCATAAAATGAAGAGGCTGGATCTGGATTCAGAGGCCCCTTCTAGCCCTAGAACTATAGTCACCCTTACTGGGCCTCAATTTTCTCATTTGTAAGATGAAGGGTTAGATGGAATGGCCTCTGAGGCTCCCTCCAGACCTCTCTGCACCTCAGTTTCATCAACTGTAATATGAGGGGGTTGAATGTCATGACTTCTCTATGACTCCATTTACGGATTTCTTGGCAAAAATACTGGAGTGGTTTTCCATTTCCTTCTCCAGATCATTTTACAGATGAGGAAACTGAAGACACTGGGTAAAGTGACTTGCTCAAGGTCACAGAGCTAGGAAATATCTGAGGCCAGATTTGAACTCTGGAAGAGGTGTCTTCCTGGCACTCTATCCACTGCACCACCTAGCTGCACCTTTATGGGGTAGGTACTATTATTATCTCCACCTTACAGATGAAGAAACTGAGGCAGAGAAAGATTAAGTGACTTATCCAAGGTCATATGGCTAGTAAGTGTCTAAGACAGAGTTCAAGCTCAGATCTTCCTGACTCCAAGTTCCATACACTAAGAACTAACTGTGCCACTCAGCCGAACTTGAACTCAGACCAAAGGATAAGATCCTTGACTGACAGCCAAAAAAGGACTTCAAAGGGCATCTGGTTTAACCCCTTCATTTTCAATTCAGAGAGATGCAGAGACTTTAAACCTAGGTCATAGGATCCTAGATCCTTAGGGGACATCTAGCCCAACTCCTTTTTACAGATGAGGAAACTGAGACTGCTTGCCCAAGGCTAAACAGGTGGCAAGTGACCAAGATGGAATTTGAATCCAGGTCCTCAGACCCCAATTTCTCTACCCTTTCCACTCTATATCACTATTCCATGCTTGATGCAATGGATGATGATGAGTGATAGGTCCAGAAGAATAGTCACCCACATTCTCCTGGACTTTGAAAGATACACTGTCCAGACACCTCACTGGTCCCATTTCTTCCTGTAGTTTAAGCACTTTTGAAATCCTTTTCATCCTTTTTCCACATAGATCCCTTGAGTGTCTTCTTGGTCAATGCCCATCTTGATGACTTCAACATTCTCTTTCCTTGGCTTCTTATGTCTTTGATTTCCACTTTCTTCCAAGAGCTGCAGCCATGAGTCTCTGTTCCTCACTAACCACTGTTTCCAGGTCCCATCTCAAATCCAATGGCTTAAAGCTTTCTTTTCCAAATGCTTCCTTTCCAGGCCCCTAAAACATGGTGCCCTCCCCTCTCTTTTCCATCTCTAGAAATGAGCATAGAGTCCCAGGGTCTGAGTTCAAATACCATCTCTGCCATTTGACTAGCTGTGTGACCTTGGGCAAGTCTCTTTCTCTCTGGGTCTCAGTTTCCTCATCTATAAAATTATCAGGTTGGGTTTGATAGCCTCTAAGGTCCTTTCCAGCTCCATAAATCTATGGACCTAAAAGTTCTCACTTTCCAAGACAAGCCCTGCCACTCCTTGCTCTCCATTCCATCTCACAATTGACAGAATGTATAGCAATGGGCAAAGTTAAAATGAATCCCATCAGTCAAAGGGGAGTTAAATGGAGGAAAACATTCTGAGTTTGGAGTCAGAGCACCTGGGTTCAAGTCCTGCTTCTGCCACTCTCTACTTGTGACCTTGGGAATCGCTTTTCAGGGTCTGTTTCCTCAGCTGTAAAGTGAGGAGTGGGGTTGACTAAGTGACCTTGAAGGTGTCTTCCACCCAGCTCTACCTCTATGATCTGTAAGTGAAAGCTGCCGCAACAGATGCTGTCCCCCTTCCCCATATAAGCTTTCTTGGGCTTAGGGTTAGAGTTGGTTCACCTAGTAAGGGCTCCATCCCAAAGCAATCCTGTTCTTTCCTTCTGACTCCAGGACTCCACAGGCATTGACCTAGACCTAGGACAAACCCCCTTCAAGGCCCTTCATCTCCTCGCTGTCTTCTGTTCTCAGACTCCACTCACCCATCCTCCCTCAAATGCCCAAAGGGGGGAAATAATTCCATTTGGAACTAGAGAAGATTGTAGTGTGCCAACAAGCAGTGCCAACCACTTCCTCTTGATCTCTCCTGAGTCGGAAATAATCCCTCCCAAGTGGCCTGTCGTCTGGATGATTGAAAAGACCCAAACCCATCTCCAACAATGTCTGGACCTTGCAACCCTGCCTGTTGGGTCACCATACCTCAATTAGGAATGAAAACACTGCCTGTTAGTCCTTTAAGATGACTTTCTTTAAAATTTATTTCCATTTGTTTCTTTCTTTTCTTGGATGCAAATAATAGGTCTTTTGCATTTCTGCCTTTTTGAAACCTAATTTTGAATTAGCATAGAGACATTCATTTGTCTGGCTCGAGGATGGGTGAAGCTGACTCCTGCTTTAAATTTGTCTCACTTAGTGCACGGGTTGCCTAACATTCTCACAGACAGAGCTACTTATAATTTGCTTCTTTGTTGTAACTTATCCTCTTGAAAAATGAGCTGGATTTAGCTGCTGTTCTTACCCTCTCCTCCCTTTGTTTTTCTAGAATCTAACCTGCCCTGTGATGAAGCACCTACTCTATGTCCCGCACAGAGTAGGTGCTCAAACTCACAAAGGCAAAAGCAGAAGAGTCCCTGTCCTCAATGTATTACATTCTAAAGGGAAGAATGCCACAATATTTACATAGAGCAGTAAATATGAATTCTCTAGAGGGCAGATAGAGTTAGAAAAGGCTTCCAGGTGATAGTTCCCAAGACAATAGAATGCAGGGAATGTTCCTGTTTTTGTCTTTGGCATTTGGACTAAGGGAAGCCCATTAGCCGGTAGCCTGGTAGACTGTTGGCGGTATGCAATCTTCTTTCCTTGGGACCCAGAAGTAGGTTAATCATTTGGGATTCTTCTCTCAACAGTAGGTCTTGTTCCTTAAGCCTACTCACCTGGCTAGAAGAACTAAAGACTCAACAGAGCAGCCCCAGGTAGACTGTACAGGCCAATTCTAGAGCTGGTGGAGCAAGACTGAAAGAGGAAGCCAAAGAATGGGAGTATTTGCCTACTGCCCCATTTTGCCCAACCCTGTTTACCTTCAACTCCATGTTGACAAATAAAACACATTCCTAAGGAGTATCGAGGTGGTGCTCTTCCTCAAACAGGAAGGTTACTGGACACAACGATGCCACTCAGAACTCTGTCACCCTGCTGTAGCCCAGGCAACATGGTAGCTCAAGGCCTAGAGCTTGTTCTCCAGGGGGCACGCCAGACCCAAGAAGACAAATTCTCAGTAACTCTTCCTAAGTCTAGTAATTTTTTCCCCTTCTATTTCTGTGTATAGCTGGTTCACGAGTTTATGAGAATAATGGTCAAAATCAACAATTAAAACAAGGTCATAGAATGATAACTACTGCCATCAGACCTATTCAAATAAGCTAATGGCAATAAATATGGAAAGCAGATAAAGGGAAAGACAAAGACATGGATTATCACAATTTCCCACAGAAATCTTAATCGATGCAGTGTAATCACCACAAGATCAAAGGAGTCCAGAAATGGCCTTACCAAGAAATGACTGGCCTCCTTCCCCCTCCTCCAAAAGGTATAGCAGCCAAGGGCAACAGTAGGCTCAGAATTGGTTTACAATGTTGGGGAAAATGCTTTCTTGCTCCTGCCACCTGTTCCTTCGCAGAAGTAGGGGGTTAACTGGTAAGCAACATTGAATAGATTTTCAATTTTTTTTTTGGTATATACAACATTACATAAATTTTCAAATTTTTTTTGATATAGTGATAGGTTTTGCTGAATTTTCTTTTCTTTCTTTTTTTTCCTTTAAGAACAGTCATTATTTTATGAAATAAATTTTCCAGGAAATAGAAAGGGGAGTAATATAGGGGGAAATATAGGCAATGTGAACCCAAAAATATCAGTGAAAATATATTTTAATAAATGTTATAGAAGAGGATGATAAAAGATTATATGCAGTACTACTTCATAAAAAAGGAAAGAAAAAGTAGCAGCGGGGAGAAAATATGTTTGTAGCAATGTGAGATGTGAGATGTAACTAAGCCAGATCATCCTCAATGCATTTGTAAATGACAAAAGAAAGACAAGAGAAAGAAAAACGGAAGAGATCTGCCAGAATGAAACGAAAGTTTTCTTATCAAGAATTCTGCTTCTTAATTCATACCTTAGTCTTTGTATATGGGGAAGCAAAAATGGCAGCGAAAAAGAAGTTGAGAGGGAAGCTGGATTCAGTTAAATGCAAACAGAAGAAATCTATGCTGGAGACAACACAATTTTGAAAGCATTGCAGGATCAATTTTCAGGATAGCTGAAAGATGGGAAAATCTTAAATTTGAGATGGTATTACTATCAGTGGCTGTCACTGTTTGTCCTTTGTTCTTGGAGAGGACCATGACATCAAGGAGGTGATGCCATGACATGCAAGTAACTGGATTTAAATGAGGGAGGGCTGTGCAGAGTCATCAGCCTCACTTTCTCCTCCAGAACCAGCTGAGTCCAGTGGCAAGATATAAATCAGGATGACTGGAGATGTCCCCAGATGTAGTGGAGGTACTCCAAAAAGTGATTATGGGGATATCAGTAATGAACTAATCCCAATGCCTACCTTCTGATTCCTCTCAGATTATGAAAAACAATCTAAATGTCTTTTGAGGAGAATTTTGATGAAAAGTTAGAAGGAAGTAGGTAGGGAGAAAAAAACCTAATTTTCAAAGTTCATTAGGTATTATTTCCTTGTATCCTCATGGTGTGTGGGTATGTGTGCATACACACAACCGGTGACTTGCAAATTATTAAAATTAATCAAGTTATTTAAAAGAGAGAGAGACAGCAAATAATTGTCATCTCATCCAATGCCCCTTGTTTTACAAATATGATATTGTTAAGTGACTACCTAGAGCCCACCTTACCTAGTAAACAAGTGATGGGCAGAGATTTTAGAGAAGAAGATTTCTGTTTGATGGAAGTAAAATCTTCCCAACACTGAGAGCTGTCTCAAAGCAGAATGGGGCTGTCTGGATCTGACTTAGCACAGTGCCTGGCACACAGTAGACATATAGTAAGTGTTCATTGATTGATTAATGAGCCAGGGCTTAGAATATAGTAGACACTTTAAAAATGTCTACTGATTGGACAGGGCTGGGGGGCTCCTACTTACTGGGAGTCGTCAAACAGAGGCTAGATGACCTCTTGCTGTTACGTCGCAAAGGAGATCCTCACTCAGGCAGAGGCTGCTCTAGCTGCCCTCTCTGAGAGCCTGTGAGTTGAGACTATCTCCCACTTTACTAACGTGCGCTGATGCACAGTCCTCTCACCTTTGCTTTCCAAACCAATTAGAGAGATGACAGTGACAAACAGCACTAGCCGTGGGATGGATTCTGGCTGTCTAGTCTAGAAAGCCTTAAATAACCACAAAACAAACCAACTTCAAAGACAACAGCAGAATGAGGTATGGGCAAGACTGAAAAAGGGGCCTCATCAGAGCAGAGGCCAACCATTACATAAATCTCTCATTGAGGATCCATCTGCATGGCGAGGTCAGGCAAAGAAAGAATCCTTCTGGATTCTGGATGTCCATAAATAAACTAGAGACTTTTACTGTCCTCTGAACTTGGAGCATCCAGACCTTCAGAGACCTGTCTCAAAAAGAATAACAAATAGACCCCAATGCCCTGAGTGTCTTCCAGGCTGCCTCCTCCTGGACAAGCATACTTCAGTCCCCTCTCCTGGGGGGACCCAGGGTAAGAAAACCCAACTTTCCCCCTTGCTTCCATTCAACGTGGGTATTCTTGGCTGACTCAGAAAATAGTGCTTGAAAGCAGTTGATGCCAAGGCCTTCTTTTTCCTAAGAAGAGGGCTAGTCTGGAGAGTAGCTAAGGAGGGGCACAAAAGAGAGGAAAGCAGAGAAGGACCAGTCTCCCTTTAGTATATGGGATGAAAGCTGATGGAAGCTGGAGGCCAGAAAAGGAACAAGTTGTGATGGTGAACCTTGATCCTGAAGTTTAAGGATAGAGGGAGGTTACTTACAAATTTTACAAGTCTACCTAAAATGCCTGACTCACAAAAGAGCCAAATGAAAATGTAATTGGACAAAGACTTTATAGGGATTTGGATCAATGTGCCATGTTGTTGCTAAGAGATTGCAATTCTTCTTTGGAGAAGTGTTTGGGCATATACTTTGGACATCATTCTCTGTGAGAGTGGCTTTCGGTGTTGGGTTTTTGGATTCATTCCCTCAATATTTTGGGCATTGGATCCTTATCAGAAATATTTGATGCAAAGGAGTTTGCTTTTTTTTTCCATCCCAGAAGGCTATTATAATAACCCAGGTGAGATGCGTGACCATAGTGCCCAGAGCCGAGAAGGGCACATGCACAAAAAACAGATTTCCTTCTTTTCCCCACCTTCCTGGTGTTTACAGTTTAGTAGGAGTACAAGTGAGAGGCCATATGGTCAGTGGAGAGAGTCAGGAAGACCTGAGATTTGATTTCTGCCTCTGACACATACTGGCTGTGTGATCCCAGGCAAGCCACAACTTCTATGAGTCACAGGAAGCTCTCTGAGGTTGTAGTTCTCAAACCTTTTGGTCTCAAGACTCCTATAACCTCTTGAACATTTTTGAGGACCCCTACCCCAAGAGCTTTTGTTATGTGGGCTATGTTTATCAGTATTTACCATATTAGAAATTAAAATGTCGTAGTATTAGCATGAGAGTGATTTTGACCTCATGGACCTCTTGGAAAGTTCTCAGGAACTCCTGAGAGTCCTGCGACCACATGTGGCCACAACTATACTCTGCAAGGCACTTACAGATCTGTTTAGTTTAGTTTAGAATTTCTTCCCTGGGGGTTCCCTCCATCAATGAAATCACCAACCTGCTCCAATATATGTTCCACCAAACTAGTGGTTTGTTATTCAGTCACGTTTAACTCTTCATGACCCCATTTGAGGTTTTTCTGGCAAAGATACTGGAGTGGTTTGCCATTTCTTTCTCCTGCTCATTTTACAGATGAGGAAACTGAGGCAAATAGGGTGAATTGACTTGCCCACAGGGACTGGGGCCAGATTTGAACTCAGAAATATTGAGTCTTCCTGACTCCAGGCCTGGCACTCTAAGTATTGTACCACCTAGCTACCCCTGGCTAGTGTTTAATATAATACAATATGAATAGACTATATAATAGACATTATAACAAAATATATAAATTATATTAACACAATATCATATAGAGATATATGAATATGTGTGTACATACACAATTATATAATATAATGGTAGTATTAGTATCATGTTGAGAAATTCCTGGTGTGGAATTCTTGTTCTTAAGGTTCAATCTAGGGAGTGGCCTGAGGCCCCTAGCTGTTAAGGGACTTGCTTCTAGCTCCTCTAAGAGAACTGGTGATCCTTAAGTACACAAGTAGAGTATAAAAGTCTGTAGGGCTGGAGGAGGGGGAGAAATCCAAGAAAGTCTCATAGAGGAAGGAGCATTGGAGCAAGGCCCAAATCAGACTGAGTCAGAGCATCTGGCAGCCAGGACTGGGGAGGGAAATTGCTACCTACCCCCTCTGAATAATCCCTGTCATTTGGAGAGCCTTATTTATATTCAGTGAGACCAGCTGCAGTTTTCAAAAGCCTTCCACTCATCAGCGATGGAGCTCTATTGATTATCTTCCTAATGGGCTTTAGCTATAGTTGTGTGAAAGAGACAAGATACTCAGGAGAAAAGATTTCAAGTTCCAGTTTGAAAGCCTGATGATGGGAGGCTGAGTCATCAGTTTCATCCCCTTGGAGGGTCCCAGAAGGATGCGTGATTTCAACACATTCCTGAGAACAACTGCCCTAGACCAGTGACTTCCCCTTTGTCATTCCAGTAGGGGATGCCTACTTCCTAATGGTTAGGACCCCATGGTGAAAGTTACCAAGCCCTCTGCCAACTGTACTGGAACCTCTCTCATGTCATCTTCTATCTGTAACATTTTAGGGGCCTTGGGTTGGAAGGATGCTTGTCATCCTGATGGGAGAGTACGTGGAGGGGAGTAACATGTAAGAAGACTCAAAAGTAGGAGAGACCAAGTTAGGAAGGTCTTTGAATGCCAAACGGAGCATTTTGTATTTGATCCTGGAGGCAATAGGGAGGCAGTGCAGTATTCTTTTTTTGGGGGGTGGGGTGGAGGTAACATGATTAGATTTGCTTTTTAGGAAAATCACTTGAACGGAGAGGAGTTGGACAGGGTGGGTAGAACCAAAAAGGTATTGTAATAGTCTAGGTGTGAAATGACAAGGGGCTGTGTCAGAGGAGAAAAGGGCATGTGTATTCAGGTGAAATGGACAGGCCTTGGGAACAGCTTGGATATGGGGGGTAAGAGTCAGTGAGGAGTCCAGGATGAGGGCCTGGAAGAAAGGAACAGAACAGGGATTCAGGGCATGGAGGCAAACTGGGCAAGCCATCTGATGCTGGATCAGATGAGAGAAAGTTTGCCCCAGTGGATGGACCTCTTCTCCACGACTGTCCCTGCAAGTTCTGGCTCCTTTAACTTCTCCTTCTGTTGGCTCTTTGCCTTCTGCCTTCACACATGCTAAGGTCTCTTGGAGGGCTGGATAATAACATATTCAGCTTGGTGAATGATCAATCAACAAGCATGTATTTATTGCCTGAATGATTAATGGTGTTTCACTTGCTAAATTCTGGAGCTACAGGTACAAAAGAGAGACAGCACCTGCCCTCAAGAACCGTGTAGTCTAATGGAGTAAAAAACACACATGGGGAGCATCAGTCGTAGAAATTGCATTTTGGTATGGAAAGTTACAGGGATGGCAAGAGGAAGTCATGGGGCAAAAGAGATCCCTTTTCTGGAAGGAGTAAATATTTTGGTCTGATTACAGCAAAAGGAGAGACAAGGTAGACAGAGAGCTGGCCTCCAACACAGGAAGGCCTGGGTTCAGAGCCTGTCTCTGACATAGCCTGGCTAGGGGACCTTGGGGAAGTCCCTTAGACTCTCAGTGCCCTCAGAAAGCTCCCTAAAAAACAGGGGTGGGGAACCTGTGACCTCAAGGCCACATGTGGCACTCAAGGTCCTCTGGTGTGGCCCCTTGACTGAATCCAAAATGTAGCCTCAAGGCTGCAGGTTCCCCACCCCTGGACTAGAAGTTGTAGAGAAGGGAGAATTTGCATTGGAGGAAATTCTACCAGTGACATCACAGATCTAGCCTCACTAAGTTCTATACTTGTCAGTTACTATTATTGCCATTAGACCCAATGAAATACCTTCCTTCTTCCCCCTCTGCTTATCCCATTTTATCCATCCTTCCAGGCCCAGCTCTCAGTTTCACCTCCTCCATGAAGCCTTCTTGGTTAACCACTCTAGCCCAAGACCCCTCCCTTCTCTGACCTCCTACTTGAATTAGAGTCGGCATGATACATTTTCACATTCAATTACTCTTTCATTCTTTTTTTTTTAGATGTCTCAGGCTTTTAGGATCACAAATGTTGATGGCCCCCAGATGACATGTGGTCCAATGCCTTCAATTGACAGATAAGGAAACCTGAACTCAGACAAATGAAGTGACCAGCTTAAGGTGGAAAACATCCAAGTTGGGATTTGAACCCAGGTTCTCTAACTGAACAGACAGGGGTCTATTCTGTAAAATGAAGGGTTCATATGAGACAGCCTCTGGGGGCCTTCTGTCTATGATCCCATGGAGTCATTTAACTTCCCTCCACCTCAGTTTCCTGATCTGTAAAATAGGAGGGTTGAACAAGATGGCCTTTCCAAGGTCCGTTCTAAGTTCAGATGTAAGAGCCCATGATTCGCTGTACCATGACAGGTCCCAGAACGGTGCTGGGCACATCAAGGATGCCCCCAAAATACTCAATATTTGACTGACATTCTTTCATGGCTTCCTATAGTACCTTGGTAGAGATCAGCCTAAAGTGAGCACTGAAAGAACTTCGGAGAGTATGGTGATCTGGGCCCAATGGGCGCCTCCTGTTGGTTAATTCATTCACTGCTTATCCTCTAGACTACAGGACACTGCGAAGTCAAAGAGGCATCATGTCTGGGTGGGGAAAGGAGGGTTTGAGCCTCCTTAGTCAAATTTTCCAAACCACCTTTGGTTTAGTGTAGGAACTTGGGGTCCAAGGACCCCCAACCACGGAGATTTCAGGGGTCAGTGAACTTGGACAGGAAAAAAGTGGCATCTTCATTGTCATGACATTTGCTTTCTCTGGTAATCTCATTTTATTTTATTTATTTGAAAAAGATTATTCAGAAAAGGAGTCCATAGGCTCCATCAGATTCCCAAAAAACAGTTAAGAACCTCTGACTGAGTGAGAACAGCCAAAAAAGATGATTATTTTTTAAATATAAATTTGAATGACATTTCAAAAAACAAACAATGTTCTTTCTGGAAGTTTTGGATGTGGGACCTATCATTATTCTGTTAATTGCTGTCTCTTAAATCTTTCATCTAAGATTAGTTCTGGTATTATTAAATGACCTAACCATACAGCTGCCAAAATGATTTGTTTAATGGGATAACAGCAAATGTCATTCTTCCCCATCCATAAGAAAATAGTATTTTCTATGCAGAAAGCCTTCATCAAGGGCCTACTATTAAATACCAGGTGATTATTTAAATTGTTTTTCATCCAGAGATCTTTTTATATTCAAACCATGCTGGAAAATTTCACCAGTGCATGTTTTTCCCATTGTTTAAATCACAACCATTATGAGTCTACTTGAGAAAATGAAATCTCTCTCCTGCCCTCTGATTGTCTTGCGTGCCATGTTGGAAGATGCTGATGTTTAAGAGCAATCAAGGACTAAGGAAACCCTCTAGCTTTGCATGTCCATGCTGTAATTCTGGCATGTCAATGACAGGAGGCAAGAAGAAAATGGAGGAAGATGTCCAGTTTCCTGATCCTGTGTGAGGGGAAGGGACAGTTCCATGAGGGATGCTCACTGGAAGTTTGGGGATTGGCAACCAGAGGTGGAGCAGAGAGGCAAGCCAGGTAGTGTTGCAGATATAATTAGGAAATACCAGTAATAATAGTAGTTAACTTTTAATAGCACTTTAAGGTATGTAAAGGGCTTTGCATGTTACCTCGTTTGATACTCAACTCCTCTGGGACATAAGTACTACTATTATCTTCACTTTACAGATAAGGAAACTGAAGCTGAACTGCTGAGAGACTTCCTCAGGATCATCCAACCAAGATGGGCCAGAGGTTCTCTTCCATACTCTGCCTCTTACAGTAGACAGAATTAATTCCTATTGATGGAGGGATTTCATTTTGGTGCTATATGTTTCTACCCACTGTTCTCCCATGTGGATCCTTCTTTTTCTTTTTTTTAAAATTTTCTTTTCTTTTTTTCTTTAATATTTCCCCCAATTACAGATCCCAATTTTTTAAGTGACCTGGAAACATTTTGGGCTTTGTCCATTTTTTTCTTGACTTTCTAACTCCACCAAAAACAGCTTTAAAAGACTCACAAGCAAGGGCACACTGGGAAATGTTTAACAACTGGTTCTGCCAAACCATCATGGGACACTATATGTTTAATCTGCATTTTTAATATTTTTCCCCATCACTTATTCAAGGCTAGACAGTGAACAAAACAGCAAATGAAGCCCTCATTTGTAGTACTTGCTGATTTCCTTGGTTTAAATGCTACACTGAAAATTTAACAGTCAGCTCTCAAGAAACAATTCAAGTTGGCTTTGGCACGTCCCTGCTGATGCAGCACCCTCAGCCAGTTTAACAAACAGCATCATCGTCGAGTGATAAGCAAATAGCTCAGAAATCCACTGATTATGTTCCCACTCAAGGTCAAGATGGGTTGAAAAATTTAATGGAAGATAAATTCTCAGGGAGAAATGAATTTGGGAGTTTCCAGTATGTGATGGTTTGGGAAATACATCCAGATGTTGACCAACACTAAAGCAAGGCTGCTTTGCTCATTTCTCCGTCAGGAAACGTCATCCTCTGACTCAGGAGTGGGAATATCAGGGAACCTAATTAAATTAGAATAATGATAAGCATTTTATTTATTTATGTTGGCTTTTTTTTTTCAGAATGACTTTTTGTTTGTCATTATCCTTTTCTTGATCCACCTCTAGGAGGTGGGGTAAAGGGAATGACAATCGCTCATCATTTACCAGTAAGAGGCTTGGGGGTAGATGATGACCTAGTAGCAAAGATCTGGGTTTGAACACCAATTCTTTCACTTGCTACCCGTGGGACTCAGGGCATGGAATACCCAATGGTTCGGTGGAGAGAATGCCACACTTGGAATTGAAGCCTGTGAGTTTAACCTATAGCTGGGCCATTTTTCATTTTTGTGACTCTTGGACAAGTCATTCTCCTCTTTTCTTGGATTCAGTTTCTTCTTCTATAAAAAGAGAAGTTTCCTTTTCTTAGATCCCCAGATCTATGATCTATGATTCTAAGTCATTTGACTTCTCTGACCCTCAGGTTTCTTATCTGTAAAATGGGATACTGTTATAATATCCCCTGAACCTTTCTCAACATGTTTCTGTGAGATTCGGATGGATCAGATGAGTCAGAGATTTCAGATGAAAGCCTAAGGGAAGGAATGAGTTAAAAAGCATTTTTTAAAGTGTTGACTATGTACCAAGTGCTGTGCTCAGTTGTTTATTAGAATCCAATAGAATGAAATCTCCTTGAGAGAAGGCACTGTTGTTGCCTTTCTCCCTATCCCCAAGGTCTGGAACATGGGAAGAACTTATTAAATGCTTACTGGCTTGCTAGCTTGGATTGATTAAAAGAGTTGCCTGGAACACCAAGAGATTGGTTAAGTGACTTATCTAGCATCACACACAGTCAGTCTACATCAGAGGCAAGACTTGAACCCAGGTCTTCCAGATTCCAAGACTGATATTTCATCCATTATACCATATTGCGTCTTATCTGGCATGCTGTAGGAGTTTAATAGCTTCATGTTTGCTTGCTTGATTAAAAAGTTTACTGTGGGCACTGAGAGGTTTGCCAAGGGTCACACAGGTCAATCAATCAATAGGCATTTATGAAGCGCCTAAGATGTGCCACATACTATACTAAATGCCAGGGACACAAAAAGAGGCAAAAGACAACCTCTCCCCTCAAGGAGGTAGAATGCAAACAAATCTACACAACTACTATTCAGGATAATCCAGATTTCCCCAGCTCCGAGGCCACCACATCGTACTACCTTTCACGGATGCTGCAGGGATCCATGATTCCACCAATGTGGGTCCCTCATCCACAGATCTAGAAGACACTTCCTCTACCTTAATAGGAGACCTTTGAGGATTCCCAGGTCAGTTACTTCTGCCACCTGCGTACCCCAGGCTCCCTCCTTTTCTACCTCCCCAAATCAAAACACTCCTCTCTGGTCACCACTTTTCTATAATGAGTCATCCTGGAAGCACAAAAGAGGTGATATATAAGATGATTATTATTATCTTTTTTTTTAATGTAGAGAAAACAAGAAAGGCTAGAAACTCAGACAAACAGGACAGCTTCAAGAGCTGCAGGTTGAACTTTTAAAAGTAACTTCTAAAAAGCAACTTTTTATCAGACAAAAGAAAGTTAGACATTATGTAGTCAACAGAGTCTCCATATATGAGAGGATTTTTTCCTGTTTTACTATTTTTATGGTATGGGCCATTTTATTTGGTGTTTGCTAAGTTCAAAATGTGCTTTTTAAAAAAGAATGTAGAGGGGAGAAGCCAAGATGGCGGAGTAGAAAGACTCATGTATGCTAGCTCCGAATTCACAGCCCATAAATTTCCTGTAAAAAGAACTTCCCACAAATTCTGGAGCAGTGGAACCCACGCAGAAACACACTGGAATAGATTTCCGTTCCAGAGAGCCCTGGAAAGCCGTCCCCAGGGGTCCGTCATGCACCAGATGCGGAGCCCAGCCCTGCGTTGCCCTGGCCACGCGGCCCCAGAGGAGCAGATCTGAACAGGCTTCAGGGAAGGAACCTCCAGCGGCCGCGAAGGTCCCTCCACCCACAGGCACTACAGGTCAGTGAGAGAGACGTCTGGGCTGGCCGAGAGGGGAGCGGGGTGTCTCTGTGACTCGGGCCCCCTCGGGAGGCAGTGGCAGAGGCAGCGGCAGAGGCAGTGGCTGCGGCCTGGGACTCCTGGAGCAGACAGGAGCTCAGGGCCATTACCTAAGGTCTCTGCATAAACCCCCTGAGGGAACTGAGCCTGGGAGGTGGCCCTGCCCCCACACAAGCACCAGAACTTAAGCTCACATTGAATAGCAGCCGCTCCCGCTGTGGAAAGCCCTGAGGCTGAGAAGCAGCATTTGAAACTCAGACCCCAAGCACTAGCTGGGCAGATCTAGGCAGGGGTGGAGAGGAATCTCAGAAGTCAAGTAACTGGCTGGGAAAATGCCCAGAAAAAGGAAGAAAAATGAGACCATAGAGAGCTACTTTCTTGGGGAAGAGATGTTCCTTCCTCCCATCATTTCTGATAAGGAAGTACAATGCTTGCCATCAGAGAAAGACGTGGAGGTCGGGCCTCTCTATCCCAGACATCCGAGGTAGATGTCCGGTGGCCTCAGGCCATGGAAGAGCTCAAAAAGGATTTTGAAAATCAAGTTAGACAGGTGGAGGAAAAACTGGGAAGAGAAATGAGAGAGATGCAAGAAAAGCATGAAAAATGGGTCGATACCTTGGTAAAGGAGACCCAAAAAAATGCTGAAGAAAATAACACCTTGAAAAATAGGCTAACTCAATTGGCAAAAGAGGTTCAAAAAGTCAATGAGGAGAAGAATGCTTTCAAAAGCAGAATTTGCCAAATGAAAAAAGAGGTTCAAAAGCTCACTGAAGAAAATAGTTCTCTCAAGATTAGAATGGAACAGATGGAGTCTAATGACTTTCTGAGAAACCAAGAAATCACCAAACAAAACCAAAAGAATGAAAAAATGGAAGAGAATGTGAAATATCTCATTGGAAAAACAACTGACCTGGAAAATAGATCCAGGAGAGACAATTTAAAAATTATGGGAAAAAAGAATGTACCCTGAACCAAACTGAACTCAAATATTCTCTTTCATGGAAAATTAAGCTTATTTTTTGAAAGTGGTTTGGTTTGGGAAATTATATTTTTAAAAATTCTTCAAGCAATTTCAGTTAACATCATTGTGTTTTATTAAAAGTACTAGATGAACAAGGGGACACCAGAGCCCGTGGTGGTATCATCAGTATAAGATCGAAGAGCATACGCAGTAAGGAGATTTACTTGTTAAGTCTGATTTCTTTGATCACTACATAAACTCATGGGTTTTTATTATCCTCCTCACTTCCATGCTCCTGCCCAGAAGAGTAGCCTTCAGTATTCTTCAGGAAATAACATTTTTGCAACTGAACTCAGTGTCATAAAAATTAGGAGTAGTCTCAATACCAATATGTGGCATTTATGTAGCACTCACAGACCTGGCATAGCGGACAAAAAGCTAGCTTTGGAGATGGGCCATCCGAGTTCAAGTCTCCGACATTGGTTGTGTGGCTCTGAGCAGTGCCCAAGCCAACTCAAGTCTGTAAAATAGTGGCAAGTCTTCCTTTTGAGAGAGTTTGGACCTGAGTTCTGTTTGTGATACCTAAATCTGAATCATGGCTACTCAGATGGAATCGAATTAAATGTCAGAATGTTCTTTTGAATGGAACAGAAGTACTTAATTTTTCTTTCTAGAATTGAACCTTTTCATCAACACTCAAGATAATCAGAATGAATTTAAAATGTTGTGTATAATAAGATCTGCCTATGACTGTCTGTCTCCCTTTAATAGCCTCCATTAGGCCAGTGATTTGTTGGGTCCCTAATATTGTATCAGTGCTTTGTCACTGTGACTTAACCTGTAAAGCAGTTATTATCACTGTCTCAACTCCAATATTATACCAAGACTGTATTGTGCAATAAAATTTTATGTGTCAAAAAAAAATAACTAAAATAAAAAGAATGTAAACTTCATAAGGGTGGGAAGGGTCTCTTTTTAAAATATTTCTGTCACTAGCACTTAGCACAGTACTTGACACACAGAACATAGAGTGCTTTTTCATCCACCTGTCCATCCATTCATCCATCCACCAATCCACCTATCCATCCTTCCCTCCCTCCATCCTTCCATCCATTTGAACAATAACAATTTCCTCATCTCGGTAGAGAGGGAGGTACTATGGGAGTGGAATTTTACCCCTCTCTCCCACTATTGGATAGTTATTTTGCCAGTTTCACTTAACTATTTTTCTTTGTTAAAAAGGCGGGTCAAATGGCGAGAGGCAGGATAGTGCAGCCAGAAACATGGGAACATCAAATTCACCTCAGATTTCATCTAGCACAGCCCCCTCATTGGATAGAAATGACTGTCACATAACACAAAAGACATCAAAGAAAACTTGACAGAACCCCCTCCATCCCAATGTGTGCATATATGATTGTGGAAATAAAGAAAAATCTGATTAGAAAGGGGTCTGGAGTTAATGTTCATTGAGAGAAAGTATGGTTTCACAGAAGACTGGAAGGAGTCAGACATTGGACAAGTCATTTCAGGCAACATTTTGGCATTCTAGACAACTCCTTAAGACCATAAACTGCATAGAGGTGCCAACCTGCACTAGGGGAGGGGACTTCCTCCTCTAAGAATTCCTTATATTAATGTAACCAATAATCCTGACCAAGTTTAGTTCATAACCCAAAGTTACAAATTGAAAAAAATATAAAAATTACAAATTGAAAACAGTACAGATATTATTGACTTCAAGCTTCTGGGACTTGTCATATGCCCTCTTGGACAGTTTGGAAATTTGGAGACATTTATTTTTTATCATATGAGTGGTGAATGGATAGGGATGGAAGAGTTAAGAGGAGAGGCCCCTTCCAACATTTATCAGTTTTTCCTGCCTTCACTGGTTTGGATAAAAACAAACAAATCACCAAATAAATAAAAAAATGGATGGATGACATTTCTATTGAACTTTAAGGCTTACAAAGTACTATACAAATATTATCTCATTTCATCCTCACAACTGCCCCATGAGGTAGGTACTGTTACTCTTCCCCATTCTACAGATGAGGAACTGAGTCTGAAAGATGTTAAGAGAAGAATGTCTTGTATAAATTAAAGGCTGGCCACACACAGGCTGGTACATGAATGCCATTGTTATGAAACTCCCCAATGAAAGATGCTCATTCCTTACCGGATAGCCTTCTGTCTTCTTCTGACACCATTTCAGCAATGCATTCCGTTTGGAGCCACCATATTCCCGGGCCAGGGCAGCCAGTGGATCCTTTCTTTCCACACTAAGGTTAGAGAAAACATGAAGGAGTCAAGATGTTTCTTAGCACTGTCAATGATGTGCTTGCTAATGAGCACTTAAAGAAGGATAAACCTAGACTCATTCATATCAACTGGACAACCAGTCAGACAGACATCTTACAAAGGGTTAATTAATGGTAACAGAGATGAATTCACTGGTGATTATTGGATACCAGTCCTGTAGGTGGTGATGGCATCATTGATTAGGTTGTTTCTTCTTTTAAACCCAAACTATACTATTTCAGTGAATATCAGAAAATGAGGTGATTGGGAACAGTAACTATAGAGCTCTTCCCCTTTCTCTCCTGGTTCTCTACTAATTACTAATATTAATACTATATTTCATTCAACCTTATGTTGTTCAGATAATGGGTGTATAGGATCACCCAATGTCTCTTACCCAGAATACATCAAACTCAAAATTCTATTCCTACAGTTGTTGATAGCTCATATTTACAGGTTTGTTTTCAAGTTTGTGAAGCACTTTATGTATATTATCCCATTTGATAATTTAAAAGACAAAATTATCAATTTTCCTAATATTGTGTTTTGAAGAAAGCAAAAGCATGTTAGGATGGAAGCATTTTAGTGCACTAACTCAAATTTACACACACAATAACAATGACAAAAGGGAGAATGTTATGAATCAGATTGTAGTAGTGACCATGCTATAGTAAGGGCAGAAAAAACACAGGAGAAATATAGTTTGTGAACCCCTCAAAATCTGTTGGTAAATGATTTTAACTGTTAATGTAATCATGGTTTCCAGAAAAAGCAATTTCCAAACGGGACAGTGGGGATGTGGAAGGAAAAGTTTGATCCAGGATTGATGTTTTTCATTGGCTTCAGTGAATTACTTTCCTCTAGATTTCTGTGGACACACACACACACACACACACACACACACCATTCTACATTATAGTCCTCTGCCCATGAGCACATTTATTTGGAGGCTGTGGGGTGCAGCATTTTAAGAATACTAGATAGTGAGTTAAGGACATGGGTTTCAAATCCCAGCTCTGTCACTACCTAACTATATGACCTTGAGTTTCTCTTCTGTAAAATGAGGAAATGTGATTAGATGACCTCTAAGGTACCTTCTTGCTTTAAATGGTGGATCTATGGTTCTTGATGATTCATCCCACATACCACAGCACACAATCTGTAGCCTCCCTTAGCAGAATATAAGCTCCATGCAGGCAATTCCTTCACAATTTTGTCTAGGCCTATCTTTCTGGCCACATTGGACACTACTCCTCCTCTCACATTTTGTTATCCAGCCAAACTAGCCTTTTCTCTGTTTTTCCTCTGTCTCATCTCCTGTCTCCATGCCTTTGCATGTCCCCTTCTGTCCTTGGGAATATGGTGCCTCTTCACTTCCACTTTGTAGAATTCTTCTTTTTCTTCCAGATATAGTTGAAGCTTTTGCACAAAGCCTTTCCTTTTTATTTGTTTTTATTCTGTTCATGATTATTCTGTATAGACTTAACTATATACTGCTGTCCTGCCCCTGACAATGTAAATTCCTTGCAGATAGGGACAATTTTACTGCATCTATAAATGTGGTGCCTGGCACATAGTGGATACTTTATAAATGGTTGTTGACTGATGTGTATCTCCCCAAGGTCTATGTACATAGCCAGTATTTAATAACTGCTGTATGAATGGACAAATGACAGAATGAATAAATAAATCTCAACTGCAAATCACATTTGCTATACATCTCCTCATGTGCTATGTAATTTGTAAAATAAACAATATAGCAATATATGTATTCCTCTGGGCCTTATGTCCACTCTACTGCTCAGGACACATTCACTGAAATGAGTTCACTCTTAGAAGGGTAATACAACTTCCCATACCTGAAACTTGTTTTGATTCTCCACACGTACTGGTGGCAAGGTGGTGCAGCGGGCAGAGTGTTAGGTTTGGTGTTAAGAAGAGCCAAGTTTGAATCGCATGTTGGATGACTGGGTAAATGAATTAATGTCTCTGAGTCTCCATTTCCTTATCTATAAAATAAGCGTGTTACACTTGATGGCCTCTAAGGTCTATTTCAGAGCTAATCTATAAACCTATGAGTGCTTTCTACTAGAAAAACTATAGAAAATCTGGGTCTTTAGGTTAAATGTCTGAAAGACATTGGACAAGTCGCATTCCCTCCTTCTGTTCTCTCGTGTGTGAAGTGATGGACACTAGACTAGATGAGTGATCTGTTTGAATCCCCATAGTTGATCTCCTGCTGTTAGTGGGACCCACGTCAGGAACAACCCAGGCAAGAGGCTGACCTCACTGGAACTCAGAATTGTTTCTGAGAAGTTGGAGGTGACAGACTTGGAAAACTTCCACAGAGCAGTGGATAGAGCAAGGATGGGTGGGCAGCAAAAGGGGCCCAGTTTGAAGCTGGACACCAGGAATCGGAAGTGGGACAAATCTTGACGGTGAGAGCAGGGGTCAATGGTTCATGGCATGTGCTGGATGCTAAAAGTAAGAGAAACTGCACTTGTCCCCAGAGGACCGAATTAGGAAAAGTGAGGGCAAGTAATGGGGAGGCAGATGTTGGCTCTTAACCTTTGCTGTATCATGGGCCCCTCTGGCAGCCTGGTGAAGCCTGCAGACCACCTCTCAAGAAGAATGTTTTTAACTGCATAAAATAAAATATACAGGATGACAAAGGAAACCGATTAGCTAGGTGCTGCCATAATGCATACAGCATTGGACTCATCTTCCTGAGTTCAAATCTGGCCTTAGACACTTACTAGCTGGGTGACCCTGGGCAAGTCATTTCACCCTGCCTTCCTCAGTTTCTTTATCTGTAAAATGAGCTGGAGGAGGAAATGGCAAACCACTCCAGTATTTTTGTCAAGGAAGCTCCAAATAGGGTCACAAAGAGTTGGACATGACTGAATACCAGCACAATGGTCAAGTTTATAGGCCTCAGGGTAAGACCCCTGTTCTAATAGTGTGAGCTCTCCCAAAGTAGAATGAGATATCTTGAGAAGTGGGGGGTTGTTCCCCTTTGTTGGAGAACTCTGAGAAAAGGCCAGGTCCCCATTTTTTAAAGGTGCTTTGAGATGGGAATTCTTGACTGAGGACTGGACTAGAAAGTGACCACTGAGGTCCCCTCCAAATCTGTGTTTCTTTGATCCTGAAGCATGGATGGGTGTTCCCTTTACCATCACAACATGCCAGTGGTGGAGATAACTACCCCCTTTCAACAAAGTTGTAAACTGAGGCACAGTAAAGTGAACTCAATCACCATGCCCTATTGAACGGTGAATTGATTACTCCCACTTTAAGGCGCTATCCATTAGACCACACTACCAGTCAATGTCAATCAACAATATTTATTGAATCCCTACTATGTGTAGGGAACTTAGATACTACAGGGAGAAGTGGTAGGAACAGAAGACAGCACCCTGCCCTTAAGAAGTTCACAATCTGATGGAGGGTGGGGGGAAGATGGAACATACACATGAAAATACATGAGCATGCAGACAACATAAATATGAAAAAAAATGGAAAAAATACAAGACGATTTAGATAAAACATATAACAAAACAGCAGTTGTGAAAATGGTGAAGGTTCCTGGGAAATCAAACAGACAATTGAGTCAGCCACCTGGGAAGGCTGACCAGGGATTAAAAAAGGATCATCCTGTCTCCAAAGTCCTAGCCATTGGAGTCAGGAAGGGCAGGATTTGGGAGCAACTCACAGAAGTGGCGATGAGACTTGAGTGAGGCATCAACTACGTTGTTAAATGAGAGCAAGCAATACATATTCAGCAGGAGCCAAAGACCCAGATCAGCGTATTAGGCGCACCATGGAACATGCACAACTGGGGTCACAAGACAGCTAGTATGTCAGTCAAATGAGTGTAAGGCGGAATTTGGGGAACCACAAAAAGCCTCAGAACTTGGCATCAAGGCAATGACCAATGAGGAGCAATGGGGAATTATATCTCCCACCATGCAGAAGAAAGGTGGTAGACTCTGGGCGCAGAATAAGGCATACATTGCCAGATATGATCACTGAATTGATTTGTTTTGCTTAATTGTACTTTACTATTAGAAGGGAAAGTTCTACTGGTGGAGGAGGAGGGACTCCACTGGGAAGGGCCAGATGTGCAAAAAAAAAAAAGGCATCAGTAAGTCTTTATTTTTCAAAAGACTGGAGGAACAGTGGTTTTGGGTAGAGGGTAGATGCTATATTCCTCTCCAGTCTCATTTGGGAAGTGCTGTGCTTGACCATGGGTCAACTTTCAGAGACACTGGAGAATGATGAGTCCTGATCTGAAAATGGTAGAGCTCATCAGGGAAGGCATTGTGAAGGATATGGTGTGTGTATGTGTGTGTATGTGTGTGTGTGTGTCGTTGTGTGACCACAGAAGTAGAAATGGAGGTGACCAGAGTCAATGGAAAACAGGAAAGGAAAGAGAGAAACAAATGAGTTCTGCTTTTGACATGCTAAGTTTTAACCATTTAATGGAACAGCCAAAGGCTGGCAACCAAAGGCATAGTTTCAGAGCAAGGCTAAAGGCCATGTGCAGATGAAGGGTTTGAGGCACAGACTGGAAAATCGTGAGCTCAGAGGTGGTAAGAGACCTGGGGAAGGGGACAAATTGCCCAAAGATCTTAGCATGAAGAGGCAAAAGAAAAGAACTTTGAATGATGGTAATGGTTATAGTAGGTAGGAAGCCAGGGAAGAAAACAATGCTCTGAAAAATGAAATGTGTGTCCTTCAGGGTGGGCTCACTAATTAACTCCATACCTACCCTGACTGCTGATCTATGACACATGACATCCTATCTCCCACCTCTAGGACTTTGCCCAGGCTGTCTTCCATGCCTGGAATGCTTTCCTTCCTCACTGGTTCCTCTCAGGATCCTTGTCTTCCTCCAAGAATCGGCTCATACACCACTTTCTTCAGGAGGCTTTTCCTAGTCGCGCTCTCCCACCTGTTCTGCATTTTTTGTCTTCTTCCTTGGTACACAGTAAGTGCTTAATAAATGCTTGATGATTGCCTTGCATATAACAGCATATAGACTGAATTAAGTCTTTCACTCAACACGTACTTGCTTATTAAGTAGCTAAGGTGAGGTATGAGGAGAGCACAACACATGGAAGCCAGAGAAAGAGGGAGCTTCAAGAAGAGGGTGGGGGGCGACGGCAAAAGTGGAGCAGAAAGGCCAAGAAGCGGTCCAGTGTGGGTTACTCCAGAGAAAGGAATGGAAGGGATGGAAGGCAGACTGGGGGGCTCTGAGGAGCAAGAGCTGAGGGAAGGGAGTCTGGAGGACAGACCCTCCATTACTGGGTGACAGAGGCAGTAGGGGGCAAGCTAGCAGCAGAGGGGAGGAGGAGAAGGGGAGGGAGAAAGAGGGAAAGGAAGAGAAGGAGGTAGAAATAAGGAGGAGAAGGAGAGAAAGAGGAAGATGGGGAGGAGGAAAAGGGGAGGAAGAAAGAGGGAAAGGAAGAGAAGGAGGTAGAAATAAGGAGGAGAAGGAGAGAAAGAGGAAGATGGGGAGGAGGAAAAGGGGAGGAAGAAAAAGGGAAAGGAAGAGAAGGAGGTAGAAATAAGGAGGAGAAGGAGAGAAAGAGGAAGATGGGGAAGGAGGAGAAAAAGCAACTGAAGGTGTGTGTGGCTGGTTCCCTGAAGGGCAGATTCTGATGCTCTTCAGCGCTTCCCTTCCTCCATTCCTGAGGAAGTTCTTCCCAGTTGAGCCCTAGCGTTCGCTCTTTTTGTTTTGGAAATAGACAGTTCAGCTAAGAGCCCTAAATCTTCTGGTATCGAAATTACAGAGCATAGCTAAACAGCTGGCCAGACCCCGGATACTGCGTGAACAGGGAGGGTTTACACTGGGCGCGATTAAATTGGAATGGGTATCGGAAAAGGCTGGGAAGCAAGGACTGACAACAATAACCATGTTTTTCACATCGGAAGTTAGTGCCAAAAGTTTTTTTGACTTTCTCATCATTGACAGCTTGGTACCTGAGTTTGCTCTGTGGTTTCAAGCCCCCGGGGGTAGGGGTCAGCAACCTGGCATGACTGAAGCCCAGTGAAGGGGGTCTGCTCAGGGACTCGAGCGAGGGGCTCTTACGGAGGTAGTGGTCGGGTTTCAGGTCCTCATTTCTTCCCTTTAGGATGTCTGTGTGAACAATAGGAAAAATCATCCATTGTGGACACGGAGGATCGGCAAGGTCATCACTTGTCCCGCCCTAATGCGAGTCTTTAGCCAGCACAGAAACAGGGAGCCTGACTGGCATCTGAGCTGACAAGTACATTCACTAGCCACCAGACTAAAGACAACTAGGAAACAAATCTTTTCTAGAAAAAATAGCATCAGAGAAAGAAAGTTGACATAGTCATTAGAAGGAGGAGAACTGGGAAAATAAAACGTCTAGTAAATTACCTACCATTTAATAGCTGCGAAAGGTGAAATTGGTGGAGATGAATCACAAGAAGTGAGGACCCCATATTGGGGGAAAAGTGGGAGAAGAGACCCTTCTTTTCCACTAATTAGATTTACTCAAAGGTCACAGTCTTCCTTTTAACTCTAACATTTACCTGTGGCAAAACCACCCCACCACTTCTGGTATCTGGTCAGAAGCAAACACCGCAGGATCATAGATTTAGAGCTAGAGGGATCTTAGACATCACAGGATGATAGGCTTAGGGCTGAAAGGGACCTCAGACATTGTAGGAGGCAGCTAGGTGGTACAGCAGACAATGTTGAATTTGGGAGTCGGGAAGTCTTGAGTTCAAATCTGACCTCACACACTTACTAGCTGTATGACTCTGGGCAAGTCACTTAGCCTCTATTTGCCTCAGCTTCCTTATCTCTAAAATAGGGATAATATCATCATCTAGAGGCAGATAGATAGTGCAGTGGATAGAGTACCACACCTGGAAGTAGGAAGACTCATCTTCCTGAGTTCAAATCTGGCCTCAGACACTTACTAGCTGAGTGCTGGCCAAGTCACTTAATCCTGTTTGCCTCAGTTTCCTCAGCTGTAAAATGAACTGGAGAAGGAAATGGCAAACCATACCAGTATCTTTGCCAAGAAAACCCCATATGGGGGTCACAAAGAGTCAGATAGGACTGAAATGGCCACACAACAACGACATTAGCATCTACCTAACAGGATTGCAACAAAGATCAGACATAAGAATCACTCTGCAACCTTTAAAGTCCTATACATTGAGATAACTGTTATTTATTATTGACAATATTAGAATAATATTAACAATGTTACATTATAATATCGATAATTATATTAATGATATTACAGTAATATTTATAATTTTTAATTTATATTTATTATTTATTTGTCGGTTTTTTATTCATTTATTTATTTATCATTATTATTGGTACTTTATAAGATCATAGATTTAGAATCCACAGGGAATTTGGATCATTGGATCCAATTCCCTTTATGTTATAAATAATGAACGTGAGGGCAGCTAAGTGACCCAAAGAACACCAGTCCCTGAGACAAGAGGGCCTGAGTTCAAATGTGACCCCCAGACACTTATGTGTGACCACAAGTCACTTAACCCTGGTTGCCTCAAAAAAAAATTCTAATGAACCTAAGGCCCAGTCAGATGAAATGATTTGCCCAAGACCAAATGGTAAATGACAGAACTAGGAGTTGAACCCAGGACCACTGACTTCAAATCTAGGGCTCTAGATTTCCACTGCTCTACCCTGCCCTAGAAAAGAAGGCAGTGAAAGAGAGAATGAAATAAAAGTTCTGGAAAGAATCATGAAATTTCCAAGCTGGAAGGGACCCTAGGGATCACTCAGCTCAAACCTCTGAATTTTATAGTAGAAGACAACTGAGGCCCAAAGAGAGAAAATGATGTCCCTCAATATCCCAGAACCAGTTGGTGGTGAGGCAAGACCTAGCATCCAAGTTTGTCTCCCATCTGTCCCCCAGTCCATCCTGCTTCTCTTGGGCATCTGAAAGCAAGACCCTCCCTTGAATCTGTCACAGAAAAGACCATAACATAAGATGCCCTGCAACCCTTATTTTGACAAAACAAAGGTGGAATAACTAGTCCAAAAAAAGCAAAGACAAAGTGGGGGTCATGGAAAATCTGAGTCCAAGACCCTGATGCTCTTGACCTCAGTGTCCAATAAGCAAGCATCCTTCAAGACTGGGCCCTTGTCAGTCAGAGTAAACAGGGATCTACAGATGCAGAAGGCTCTGGGAGGGAGAGGAAACACCACGGGTTGTTTACTCAATGGCAATGGCCCCCTGTGGCCTCCACTCCTCCATTCATCTCAGCAATTAGGATAATGGCTTTCCTCCATGATAGACTGGCCATCAAGAAAGTGAAGTCATCCTCCTTGAGTAAAGAGGAAACAAACACTCAGACCATAGAAAAAAGGATGAAGAGTTTCTGAGGTACAGGGACACACCAACCATCTGTGATGTTATTGGTCAGGGGCATTGTCTCCATAGATGTAACTTCTAATGACCAGCCTGTCCCCATCCTTGAAGAGGGCCTTCAAAAGTGACTGTGGGGTCCCTGGTTCCTAGTTCTCACTTCCAAAATATCACCAGTGGGCAAGGTTGTCCCTGCCACCAACAGAGAGAACAAGATTTTGTAGATGGTCTTGGAGAGATGTTGGGGCTGAAAAATGCATGACCCAAACTGGTGGTGAGCCTCTCCTTAGACAACACCCATATAGTTTGTCAATAGGCTTTTCTGCTTGGCTCATGCCCACTGGTATAGACTTTGGTATGGGTCATCTCTTCCTCATGAGGAAGCACTGGAAGAATCTAGTAGAGGGGGAGTCATTAACACATATTAATTAAGGTGGCAGGGTGAAGATCCTCTGAATTGGTGTTGAGAAGGGAATATTTCCCTCAACCTAATCCACAGGCACAGCTTCAATTAAGAACTTCTCATAGTCTGTGATTTGTTCCTCTTTTTTTTGGAAAAAGGAAAAAAAGTTCCAGTACATCTTCTGGGAGAAAACAGAGGAAGAAGCCTGGGAAATATTCATGTCCCTGTCACTGACCTATCTGCTGGACCCCAAAAGCACTTAATCTTGGCCGCCTCTATGAACTCCTTTTCCGCTCTCCCATAGTACACTTTAGTTTGGTCTCATTAAATCCAACAGTTACCAAGTACCTGGTGTGTGCAAAGCACTATGCTGGGCACTGGGAGAAAAAAAAAGGGAAAACTGGAAACAGTCCCTGCTCCTCTATTCCATTGGGAGGACACAAAAGAATTAATTAAATACAAGGTGATTTGAAGGGGGAGAAATTGCCAACTACAGGGGAGAACCAGGAAAGGTTTCATCAAGGGAGTGAACCATGAAAGAAGACAGGGTTTCTAAGAGGCAGAGGTGAGAAAGAAGGGTATTCAGGCACCTTTTGAGCAAATGGGACTCTGAATCACTCAGGATGTGTCAGAAGTGAGATGGGAACCCAGGTCTTCCTAAGAACAGCTCCGTTCACTATGTTCAACTGCCTCTCAAGTCACTGTTGCAACCTAACATCCTCTTTGCCGGCTTTCCTTATCTACAAAATAATGGGGTTTTACCTGACGGCCTCGGAGGTCTCTTTCAGCTCCTATGACCCTAAGTTGCAGAGGGATTTCACTGGTGAAGGAATCTGATAGAATCCTAGATCCCAGAAAGACACAAGGACTGCCCCCCTGACCACCATCATGATGTAAGGCTGAGCCTGGGTGGCTGAAGGCTGGCTCATCAGAGAGCAGCTTCTGGCAGGGTCCCACCAGTCTGGCATGGTGTCAGGGAAGGGCCCCGTGAAAGCCTTCCCATCTGCATGCTGAAGACCAGCCTTGCTACATTTGACCACAGGGTAATAAATTCTTTGACCAGGGCAACTTTCAAAGACTTATCTATTAAGACTCAAAGAAGTCCGTCTGCATTAAGGGAGGACATACCCATACTAGGGAGATCAAAGATCCTTCAAGAACCAAAATAAGCATTACTACATGACACTGAGAAAGTTCTTAAATTTCCAAATGAGATGCTCTGAGTCACCTTGATGGTACCCTATGCTCCAATGGGTGGTTCTCTCTCCATTCTAGAAGGCTCAGCTAGCTCGGCACTGAAAACAAAAGGGAGGGTACGGATAAATAGGTGAGAGAAGAGTGGGCCAATGAGAACCCACTCAAAGTCTGTTTCCGGGGTCTATTTATCGGAATGTCAACCCAAAGGAAGACTATAGAATGCTACTGGGGGGCGGAGAGGAACAGAATGGGGGGAGAACAGGAAAAGAAAGCAAACAAAGGAGGTCTAAAATTAAAAAGATGTATTTCTCAGAAACTATGAAAGTTATGGAAATTCAGATCCAGATAGGGCCCCCTCTTAAAATAGCTGCGCTCATTCTCTTGAGAATCCAATCCATTTTCACATAATTCACTAGAGACCCGGTTTTTAAAAAAAGAACAAAGCCATGTCTTTCTCCCTAGCTGCATTTACAATGTGGAAAGAAAGTTAGAAGGAAACCAGCCCCTCTCCACTGACTGCAGCCTGATGAGCTGTCAGGGCCAAGGACAGTTCAAGGTCAAAGTGACTCGGAGCATATCCGTACTAACACTTTTAAACAATCTGTTCCATGCAGAGAAAAGGAGGCTGGGAAAGAGGGTAAAGACTGGTTTGTTTTCTTCCATTTCTGGTGTCTCATGATGGGGAAAAGGACTCACCTGTGAGTGGGAGGTCTGGCAGGTCCGAGAGCTTAGCCATTCCCTTGCCGGCTTGCCTTATGCTGCTGTAGGTAGAATGTCGCTGCAGAATGGGAGGATTACAAAGAACAGGTTAGCTCAAAGTAGGTGGCAGGCCACTGGGTCCCCACAGCATCTGGAAGCCCAGGTAGCACAGCCTCCACCTAGGAATCCTCCCGGTGGCATCTCTTCCAAGGGCAGAACCAGGAATAATCAGGTAGAAGAGGCAATGAGGAAAGTTTAGCTTTGATGTGAGCATAAACCTCCCACCAGCAGGGGAATGAGCTGCCCTTTCCAGGTGATGGGTTCCTTCTCCTTGGATGTCTCCAAGCTGAGGCTTACCTAACCACCTGTCAGGTAAGTTAACCTCAGGATTCCTCTCTTGTATTGGCTGAAATGGCTGGCTGCTCATCTGCCTTTGCACTCTCAAATTCTGGTGGATTCATGGATTTGTTAGAAGGATCCTTAGCTACCATTGACTCTCTTGACAAATGAGGAAACTGAGGCTTGCAGAGATAAAATGAATGGCCCAGGGTCACAGAGACAATACGTAACAGAATAGAAATTAAAATTGTTCTCAGATTCCAAATCCCAATCCCTTTATCCCAAACACACTGCTTTTTCTGTTGGTCATCCAGTCTGTTTAAAGGCCTTCCACCTATTTATGGAGAAGTCTAATGATTACCTCTCTGTAACTCTGTTCCCCATTCCGTCAAGCAGAACAAGGTTCATCCCTCTGCCATGTGTGTCCTTTGGATGCTCGAAACCCATGATCCCAGCCAAGTCATCCCTTCTTGGCGCTAACCACTGACAACTCATTCAACTGAGTCTCCTGAGATGATTCCTGGACTTCTCACCTTTACTTGGAGAAAGAAAAGGGTAGAGGGAAGAGTTTCCATTTCCATTTCTGCACTGTCTCTTTCCCAACTCACCAAAAGAAGATCTAGGGAAGGTTCTCCAATGGGGAGAATTGAGTCTAGTGTTTGATTAGACCAAGGTGGATATGGTCCAGGTGACATGAGCTCCCTCTTCTGCTATAGCTAACTACAGGACTGCAGCCCTGGGTGGGGGTGAGGTGAAGGTAAGGAGCCAGGGTGGGTTTAGTCAAGCAATTCCCCAGGCCCTTGTTTCCCATCTTATTTTTCAATATGGTGTTGAAAATAAACCCTAGATGTGAAAAAATAGTAAAAAATACTATTAATCAACCACCAAAAAGCATTTATTAAGTACCTAGCCTGTGACAGACATTGGGAATACAGATATATAGCTAAGAAATAATCCCTGACTTCAAGGAGCTTACCCTCTCTTGTGGGATAAGAGATGGAGTAGAGATGGAGTAGAGATGGGCTCCTTTCCCATGCTCCCCTTTAGCTTACATTCTTGGTACTGTCCCCAAACCACTAACAAACATTTATTAAATATCTATTACATAGGCCTGACTACTGTGTGCTAGGATATGGGATAGGACAAAAACGAAACAGCCTAGAACAGGGAAGGAGATAAAGACATCTACAAGTATAGACAGGATAAATATAAATGGAAAAATGGAAATAAATCCAATTACAAATGACTAGTTAAATACATGATAGTTTGGGAGGAAGGGTGCTAGCAGTTGGAGGGATGAGGAAAAGCTTAATGAAGAAGACAGTGTTTAAGCTGGATCTTGAAGGAAAAGAGGGATTCTGGGAGACAGGGCTGAGGAAGGAACATGTAGTCAACTTTACCAACGTGAACCCAATTCAGCTTTTCAGAGGCCCTCCCTATGTCACCATCAGAGCCGACAGTGACAGTCACGTTGAACTCAAACTGAAACAGATCCCTGTGGCTGTATATAGACTTAGAAAAGCACAGATTAACATTATCTGTGTTGTATTATATTTTTATTTCTTTTGCTAAATATTTTCCTATTACATTGAATCTAGTTCTCTCTGGAGTTTTCAGTGTTTAACACTTCTGATAGGACAGCACTTTACTGGCTCCTCATTACTGACTGTTGGTCTCAAAGCAAGCTTGACTCTAGAGTGTTTAGCAATAGTCTGTCTGTCTGCCTTTTTTGAAAGGAAGGAAGGAAGGAAGGAAGGAAGAATGAAGGAAGGAAGGAAGGAAGGAAGGAAGGAAAGAAAAGAAAAAGAAAAAAGGCTATTAAAGAAGCCCAGTTGCCTGTAGTACTTTAGTATAAGCAAGTTTCAATGAAAGATTGTTTATTTAATTGACAAATAAAAATAAGAATGCCAGCTTTTAAAAAAAATTCAAATAGAGTGAGGAGTGCAGTGCCCAGAAGTCCTGAAAGGCAAGGAGGTGGTATTGAGGGGTGAGAGAAGGCAGAAAGCAAAGGCTGCAGAAGATTCTGTACTTGGCTAGTTTGCCCCATGCTGGCCTGTTCATCTTCAACAGGGCCAGAACAAACAGAAACCAAGCGCTTTGGGGTTTTGTTTTGTTTTTTTCATGCAGCTGCAAATGCAATCAGTTCTGCTGCTCAGATTAATGAAAAATTTTTTTAAACTATGCTGACTCCATATAAAGGAATCTCATTCCCAAGGAATTTCTTAAGTAATCTATGGATGTTCTCTCCAGAAACATGCCTTAGGATGCAAAAACTTTCCCTATGGGGCCTGCAGGGTAGCAGAAGTTTATTTTTATGAAGAGAATTGAGGTCTCTTCTTCTAGAGAGGAAGAAGCCAAGGTAGAGAGATGTGAAGAATTAGATTGTGATGATGCTATTTCCAAAAATATGAACAAAATGATCAATTATTTCTAAAGGGTGAGAAAGAACAGGCACCTCGTCCCATGGGCCTAAACAGGAAACTGGGTGTGCAGTGATAGAGAGCTGGGCCTAGAGTCAGGAAGACTTGAATTCAAATCCTGGTTCAGACACTTAGCTGTATGACCCTGGGCGAGTCACTTAACCTGTATTTGCCTCAGTTTCCTCATCTATAAAATGGGGATAATAATAGCCAGGGCGAAGAGCCAATGACAGATCATAGGCAAAGGCCTTTGCAAACCTTAAAGTTCTGTATAAAATCTATTGCAAGGAGGAATCTTTCCCTACAGCGTTTGATAACTCACTCAATCAGTGTTTATTAAGGGCCTACTCTGTGCTAGGCACTGGGAATATAAAAGAAGGCAAAAGACAGAGCCTACCCTTGAGGACCTTAATGGGGGAGAAGGCATGCAAAGAAGTATGTACAAAAAAATTACATTCAGGATAAATTAGAAGTAATACAAGGGAAGGCCGTAGAATAAAGGGGACTTTAACTGGGAACTGAAGGAAGCCAGAGGAGTCAGGAGGGAAAGATAAGGAAGAAGAACTTCCCAGCATGCAGAACAGCCAGAGATGATGTCTAGAGTCAAGCGATGGAGTGTTGTGTGGGAGGCACAACATGGAGACCAGAAGAGTGTTGGATTGAAGAGTCCACAGAGTGCTTCAAGGTATGAGAAAGCTGGGAAAATGGCAAGGGATCAGGTTATAGAGGCTTTTGAAGGCCAAACACAGAATTTTATATTTGATCCTGGAAGTAACAGGCTGTCGTAACTTATCAGGAGGAGAGGAGCGTGTGTGTGTGTGAAATGACTGGACCTACACTTCAGGAAGGTTGAGGGCTAGATGGACTGTGATGAGGAGAGCTTTGAGGCAGGCAGACCCACAGAAGGTGTTGTTAGCAATCCAGGTATGAGGTGATGGAGGTCAGCACCGGGCAAAGGGCAGTGTTAGAGGAGAGACGAGGACATAATCAAGAGATGTTACAAAGGTGAACTCAACAGGCTTTGGCAACAGATTGGAGGTGGCGAGAAAGAGACAAGGAGAACACCTACCATGCAAGCCTACGGGTATGGCGATGCCCTCACTAGTAACAGGGAAGTTGAAAGGAGAGCGAATGTGGAGGGGAAAGATAATGGGTTGTGTTTTGGACATGTTGAGTTTAAGATGTTTACAGGACATCCAGTTCAAGAGGTCCAATAGGGAGTTGGAGATGGGAGACTAGAGATAGGTAGAGAGACTAGTGCCAGAGAAGTAGATTTGAAAATAATTTGCATAAAAATGATAATTGAATTAATATTAGTTGATGAGATCACTAAATAAAATACTATGTATGGAGGAAGAGGGGAAGAGGGCCCAGGACAGTCCTACGGGACACTCACAGCTTGATACTAATCAATCAGCTCATTTGAAAGTTAACCAGACCTCTCTCCTTTCTTTGCAGAGATATAGAGATTACGGGTGAGAAATATTGACTATATCATCAGACTCAGTTGATGGGTTGGTCAGTTTTGAGGAACTGATTCCTCTCCCCACTCCCAACTTTATAAAATTGTTTATTAGAGAAGAAGGGTAAGGGAGGGGACAGTATGGGAAATAATGATGATGTGAAAGCAAAAGATATAAATAAATTTTTTTTCAATTGAAAGAAAGGAAAAAGTCAGACACAAAGAATTCAGGCCTAACCACGTATTGGACTTCCAATGACTTCCTCTCCATCTTCCTTTTTGAAGAATTTTCCTATTGTTAAAACAAATGTCAAAAATAACTCACTGGAGGCCTCTCCGCCTTCCACATGCCCTCACCTTCTGAACAGTGATTCACAGCTAAACACAAGTTGCTTTTGGTTGCCAAGATCTCTCCGCCCTGTGCTGTACTCAGGCGGTCTACAGGCTCTCTGCCAGCCCTCAGAGCTGTCTGCCCAGTCTGACTTCTGCATGGCCTGGGCATCTGGTTATTCTCATTCTTTTTCATTTTCTTTCCTGAATCTACATTAGGAATACCATCTTCTTTGACCCTGAAATACTTCCCTGGGATCTGCTTGGCCGGAGGGCACTATGAACACAGAGCACTAGCTCTGGAGTTGAAGGTCTATGACATATACCACCTAAGACACTAAGCAAATCACTTCCCTTTTCTGGGACACACTTTCATCATCCGTAAAATGAGGGGGTTGGAGGAGATGATCTAGAGATACCTTCTATCTCTGTGAGCTTCTGAACTTCCTACCCAACCACTAGACTAAGGAAGGAAGAGATGGCGGGTCCTAGTGACCCATGAGCAGGATATTGCTATCTGCTAAGATATTGTTCTTTGTTCTTGATTCTCAGAGGATCAGTGACATCAGGAAGGCGATGTTTTGACTTGTAAGTGAGTTGGATTTAAGTGAGGAAGGGCTGCGGCAAAGTCATCAGCCTCACTTTCTCCTCTGGAGTCATCTGGGTCCAGTGGCAAGATGTAGATCAGGATGACTAGAGATGGCCACAATGCAGTGGAAAGCCATGGCGTTTTTAAGCTAGTCTTTTCTAGATCTCAGTTTGTCTGAGGTAGCACCCATTCAGTGATTGACTGGGGAAGAAATGTGACCAAAAAAATGGCATCTTCTACCTACTAAAAAAAAAAAAATCAATCGGAAAGGGGAAGACCCTTCAGGTTTCTGGTCAGAAGAGAAGCAACTGCTATCTGCACTCACTCTGAGCCAACAAAACCCAACCAAGACCAAATAAGGCTTGGGTTGGGGCCCATTATTGACTAATCAGTGAGAGCCAGAATGATCTGAGTTTAAGGCTTAGTCAAATAATTCCATTTGAACCCCAATGGTTTTACCAATGTCTGGTTTCCAGAGCTGTATTTCAAGAGATTTATATTCCTTGTAAGATCTTTCCCAGGTCTCAGTTTGTCTGAGGCAACACCCATTTAGTGATTTAGGTTGGATAAGAAATGAAGCAAACGATAGTCTCATTTGCCTATATTTTTTAAAAATAATCAAGTTGAGAGGATTTCTAGCCAGAACAAAAACAAATTGACATTTATACTCACTATGAGCCCTCAAAATCTAAACAATAACCCAACAGAGGCTTGGTCTGGGACTTATTATTGGCCAATCAGAAAAAGCCAGAGTGATTTAGGTTTAAGACATAGTTAAGTAGCTGCACTTGAATCCAAATGGCTTTATCAAAGCCTGGCTTAATGAGCTCTATTTCAAGAAATTTATATTCCTTTGGGTGGAGAACCCACATGTTAATTGTATGATTCCCCATGTGGAGGGAGGAATGGAGGATGGGAGGAAAGAAGGGAGGAAAGGAAGGAGGGAAAGAAGGAAGGAAGGAAGGAAGGAAGGAAAGAAGGAAGGAAGGAAGGAAGGAAGGAAGGAAGGAAGGAAGGAAGGAAGGAAGGAAGGAAGGAAGGAAGGAAGGAAGGGGCAGTACTGCCCAACTGGAACTGACCAGTTCAGTCCCCAGAGGGGCAACTACTACTACTCAGAAATTGTGGTTTGTCCATCATTCTCGAAGAGGACGAAAATGATCTGGTTTTAAGGACCTCTGGGAAGAATTCATTTCTAGATGGTTCTTAGGACAATAGAACCTAGATTGTTTTCTATTACATTGAGAATTTTTGAAAAATTTTATTTTTTTTCCACTATCAATTTTTTTCTTTCTTCACAACCACAGGAATCTGAACTTCAGGCTAGTAGCACCTTTGGAATTTCAGTTTCCATAAAGGATTGTAAAACTGGCATCCAGAGACTACTAAGATTTAAAAGGCATTGTGTGGTAGTAGATACAGTCCCCTGGATTGAGATTCCTAGGTCCAAATTCTATTTCTGACTGTATCAACAGGGCCAAGTCACGTCTTTGAGCCTCAGTTTCCCCATCTGTAAAGGGAGATAACACATGTACCTCCCAGAGCTGAGGCTCCAAAGTAACTGATAGATTTTAAAGGGTCACATAAATGTGAGCTTTGCCCTGGCTGCCTCCCCTCCCCCTATGCCTGGACCCTACTCTGTCCCTATCTGGGCCTTACATATATGTGGTCTCCTCCAGTAGAATAGGGGCAGGGACTATTTGATTTTGCCTTTGGAACCCCAGACAGGAGCCTGGGGCATGGCAGCTGCTTAATAAGTGGTAACCAACCGATGGCATCATTATTTCTAAATTCCACCTTCTTGTGACTCTAGAGAGCATGTCTCTGTCAATCAAGCAATGAATTAATCAGTAAGCATCTATTAGGAATTTATTATACACCAGATACTGGATGCTAAGCACTGGGAATGAAGGGGCAAAGACCAAATGGTCCCTCACCCCGAGAAGCTCAGGACTGAAGGGGAGACAGAAAGATGGACCAGCGGATGATCAGTCCTTTGCCACGTGGCCATAAAAGCAGTCAAGCTGGATCCAACCTGAAATCATCTCACTATCTCTGTTCTAGAGCAGTAATAGTGCACTATTACTACTACTACTACTACTACTACTACTACTACTACCACCACTACTACTGCTTTTGTGATTATTCAGTCATATTTCGGTCATGTCCAACTCTTCATAATTCCATCTGGGGTTTTATTGGCAAAGATACTGGAGAGGTTTGCCATTTCCTTTCCCAGCTGAGAAAACTGAGGCAATGAGACTCATTTTACAGATGAGAAAATGGAGGCAAACAAGATTAAATGATTTGCCCAGGGTCATTCAGCTAATGAGTATCTAAACTTAGGTCTTTCTGACTCCAGGTTTGATGCTCTATCCACTGTACCACCCAGCTACTGCCTGCTGCTGCTACTAACTAGCATTGCTTTAGCATCAAGATTTTTCAAAGAGCTTTACGAATATCATCTCATTTGATTCTTCTCAACATCCCTATTATATATTATGAGACCCATTTTTACAGATAAGGAAACTGAGGCTGAGAGTCACTTACGTGACTTGTTTTTGAGTCTCTTAGCTGCTAAGTTTCTGAGTCAGGATCCAGACTCAGGTCTCCCTGGTACTAGGCATAGCATTCCATCCTGTCACCATTTCCAAATTAGCTCCACTGTGGCCACCATTCCCATTCCCCCTCCTTTTCCACCTCCATTCCTAAACTTGGACTCTGGGTCTACAGGTAAGCTTTCACGTTCTATTGCCCAGAAGCAAGCCTCCACATCATTTCCCAGCCTCTATTTCCAAACTAAGCAGCCCTCTTGCCAGCCCCCTTTAACCTATTGTCCTCTCTCTGTTAAAATATAAGCTCCTTGAGGGCAAGAATTATTTTTATCTTTCTTTAAATCCCTAGTCCTTAGCACAGGGCATGGCACTCAATGAGTACTTAAAAATGCTTTATCTCTGCCCTGCATCTGTCTGCCTATCTGGCTACCCCAAATAATCTCAAGACATCCAGACAAATTAGCTCCACTGTCCTGAGGTTTTACTGCAGGTGAGGGCAAAGGACATCACTGTCACCTGAGAAATGACCTTTTATATCAATTAATTCAAAGGCATCAGCTCTTGAGAAAGTCACTAAGGGGAGTGTACATCTGCCTCTGTCCTTGTCTGCTCTGTGGAGAACCCACAAGCCACAGGAAGGTTCCACTGCCTCGCCTTCCAAGAAAAGGTCAAATGGGGGCGGAGCCAAGATGGCGGAGTAGAAGGACGCACATTTACGAGCTCCGAGCCCACAACCCATGGAATTGAGGTAAAAAGAGATCCCCATAAATTCTGAATCACTGCAGGGGGTGCATAAACATAGGGGAAGAGATTTCCGTTCCACTGAGCCCTGGAGAGCCGTCCCCGGGGTCCATCGCGCCCCGGAAAGTGGACCCCACCCCCAGCACTGCCCTGGCCACGGCCCCAGAGAAGCTGACCCGAGCAGGCTTCAGAGAGGGAAGCTCCGGGGGAAGTTCCGGCAGCCGGGAAAGTCCCTCCGCCCACAGAAGCTACAGGTCAGTGAGAAAGAAGGCTGGGCTAGCGGAGGGGAGCGGAGTGTCTCCGTGACTCAGGCCCCCTCAGGAGGAAGCGGCGGTGGCAGAGACAGGGGCAGGAAGCGGCGGAGGCAGAGGCGTGGGCGGCAGCTGAGGCGCAGCGGCCCAGGACTCAGGAATCCCCCAGCCGCAGGTAGGATCTTCAATACTGAAGGTCTTTCCAACCTGAGGGAGCTGAGCCTGGGAGACGGCCCTGCGCCCACCCCACTCTATTACTGAAGGCCTCTGAATAAAACCCCTGAGGGAGCTGAGCATTGGAGGTGGGCCCCCCACTCTGCCCCCACCCGCTCGTTCCTGAAAGTCTCTGCAGAAAGCCCCTGAGGGACCGAGCTTGGGAGGCAGCCCTGCCCCCACCCCTGCGCCAGAACTAAAGCTTGCCCCGGAAAGCGCATTTGAATCTCAGAGGCCAAGCACTAGCTGGGCGGATCCAGGCGGAGGTGGAAAGGAATCTCAGAAGTCAAGTAACTGGCTGGGAAAATGCCTAGAAAAGGGAAGAAAAACAAGACCATAGAGAGTTTTTTCCAACAAGTGCAAATGATCCCGACCTTCGGATCTGATGGCGAGGACGAGAACGTATTCTTGCCATCAGGGAAAGACGTGGAGGGCGGGGCATCAGTACCCCAGACACCCCAGGGGGATGTCGGGTGGGCTCAGGCCTTGGAAGAGCTTAAAAAGGATTTTGAAAAGCAAGTTAGACAGGTGGAGGAAAGACTGGGAAGAGAAATGACAAAGATGCAAGAAAAGTATGAAAAACAGGTCAATACCTTGGTAAAGGAGACCCAAAAAAATGCTGAGGAAATTAACACGTTGAAAAATAGGCTCACTCAATTGGCAAAAGAGGTTCAAAAAGCCAATGAGGAGAAGAATGCATTCAAAAGCAGAATGAGCCAAATGGAAAAAGAGGCTCAAAAGCTCACTGAATTTAATAGTTCTCTCAAAATTAGAATGGAACAGATGGAGTCTAATGACTTTACGAGAAACCAAGAAATCACCAAACAAAACCAAAAGAATGAAAAAATGGAAGAGAATGTGAAATATCTCATGGGAAAAACAACTGACCTGGAAAATAGATCCAGGAGAGACAATTTAAAAATTATGGGACTACCTGAAAGCCATGATCAAAAAAAGAGCCTAGACATCATCTTGCATGAAATTATCAAGGAAAACTGCCCTGACATTCTAGAACCAGAGGGCAAAATAAGTATTGAAAGAATCCATCGATCACCGCCTGAAAGAGATCCAAAAAGAGAAACTCCTAGGAACATTGTGGCCAAATTCCAGAACTCCCAGCTCAAGGAGAAAATCTTGCAAGCAGCTAGAAAGAAACAATTCCAGTACTGTGGAAATACAATCAGGATAACTCAAGATCTAGCAGTTTCTACATTAAGGGATCGAAGGGCATGGAATAGGATATTCCAGAAGGCAAAGGAACTAGGACTCAAACCAAGAATCACCTATCCAGCAAAACTGAGTATAATACTTCAAGGGAAAATATGGTCTTTCAATGAAACAGAGGACTTTCAATCATTCTTAATGAAAAGACCAGAGCTGAAAAGAAAATCTGACTTTCAAACACAAGAATGAGAAGAAGCATGAAAAAGTAAACAGCAAAGAGAAGTATTAAGGGACTTACCAGAAATGAACTGTTCACATTCCTACCGGGAAAGACAATATTTCTAACTCTTAAAACTTTTCAGTATCTGGGTAGTTGGTGGGACCACACATACACACATGCATACACATACAGAGACAGAGAGCACAGATTGAACTGAATAGGATGGGACCATACCTTAAAAGAAATTAAGGTAAATGGTGAGAGAGAAATGTAGTGAGAGGAAAGAGGGGGAAATGGAAGGGGGTAACTATATGTCATTTAAGAGGCAAGCAGGAGATTTTTTTAGTGGAGGGAAAAAGAGGAGAGCTGAGGGAAAAAAAAAACAAAAAACCAAGAAGTTTACCCTCATTACATTTGACTAAACAAAGGAGTGAAATGCACACTTATTTTGGTATGAAAACCTATCTTACAGTATAAGAAAGCGGGGGAGAAGGAGATATTGCGGAGGGGGGGATGATGGAAGGGAGGGCAAAGGGAGGAGGGAGTAATTGAAAGTCAACACTTGGGGAGGGACAGGATCAAAAGACAGAATAGAAACAATGAGGGGCAGGTTAGGAGGGATGGTAATTCAGTTAGTCTTACACAACACGACTATCAGGAAGGTCATTTGCAAAGCTACACAGATATGGCCTATAATGAATTGCCTGCCGTCCCAAAGGGAATGGGTGGGGACTGAGGGATGGGGAGAATTTGGAACTCAAAGTTTTAGGAACAATTGTTTAGTATTGTTGTTGCAACTAGGAAAGAAGACATACAGTTAATGAGGAATAGAAAGTCATCTGGTCCTACAGGAGAAAAGAGAAGATGGAGACAAGAGAAGGGAGGGATGACAGAAGAGAGGACAGATTGGAGATAGGGAAAATTAGATTGCTTGGGGTATTGGGGTGGGGGGAGGGGATAAAAGGGGGGAAAATTTGGAACCCAAAAATTTGTGAAAATGAATGTAAAAAGTTAAATAAATAAAAAAAAAAGAAAAGGTCAAATGACTTTTTTCTAGGTGGAAATACAAATAAATGAGGCTTCTTATCACTGCTGCTGTTTGTAGCAGCTTATACGAAGTGTGGATGGGTATTGCCTCTGAGAGATGCAGGCTGGCATGCCAGTTTCCTTTTTCATGGGCTGCCCTCTGCCTTTCACAATTTCTGGCATCCTGCAAAGTGCCATCTCCTCCTACATAGGGTCTTTTCTGACCCTCCTGGCTGCGTCTGCCTCCTCCCTGGAAATGGCTTTGTATATTTTTAAATTTAATTTTCCAAGTACATGTTGATCTCACCCAGTAGAAAAGAAGTTCCTTGGTTGGGGGGAGGAGGAAGGCCCGTTCCATTTTTGTTTGGCACATAGGATTATAGACTGAAAACTAGAAAGTACTTAGAGTTCATCCAGTCCAGAACCTTCATTTTACTGCTGAGGAACTGAATTGATTCACACATTCTCACTTTCTCTGACAACCTTTTTTTAAATGTTTGGGTTTTTGTCCATTTAGAATATAGGTCAGTATCATAGTCCATTTCCAACATCTATCAATTTCCTTATCCACTTCTAACACAGGTCAGTTTTACTATCCATTAGAGTTAAGTATTAGAGGCAGATTGTTAAGCTGGTTAGGTATTAGAGGCAGGCTGCCCTGGCTCCAACACTAAGCACCAGGCTACCTCTTTAGGCATTTACTGAATTGAACTGAACTGGGTTCAAGTGCTGCCTCAGATCCTGAGCATCCTGTGACCATGAACAAGTCACTTTGTTGTCTCCCAGTGCCTCAACAACTCTCTAAGACAAGGGTTATTAACTTGGCATTCAGGGACCACCAGGAATCTGTGTATAGATTTCAGGAGGTGAGTTTGGATGGAGAAAAAACAATACCTCCTTACTAACCTTTGGTTTCCTTAGTAATCCTATGTATTTTAATTTATGGATTTAAAAACTCTATTCTGAGAAGTGGCCAATGGGCTTCACCGACTTGCCAGAGGGGTCCAGGATATACACACAAAAAAGTTATGAAACCCTTTTCTAAGAGTATAAGTTATAGATGAGTGGCCAATTAGGGATTCTTTATCCCAGCGAAATCAAAGGCTCACCTTGTAATGGGGGCGGGAGATGGGCAGGCCTGGGACAGAGTAGGGCCTTAATAATTACTGACTGATAGATTGATATTAGGCACAGTTCCTTCCCAGTGGGTTTTAAGAGTTCAGATAAATTACTTAAGATAAACAAAGCTTGCTCATTCCAAGGCTTTTAAGCAAACAATCACCAAAACATGGCTAATTATTTAATTTGTGTCTGCATCTACAAGAGGACAGACAAGGCTAAGTAAGTTTTACTTCCTAAAATCAAAAAACAACAGTATTTCCAAGAGGCCATTAATGATACAGCCTAATAACATTAGTCTTGACCCCAGAGATATGTCAGTGGGCTAAGTGTTAAGAGTATCTGAAAAAGCACAATCTTGGATTTTCAAAAAAACTGGAAAACTGGAAAACAAAGGGAAATTGCCCAGTGTACAAGTCCTAAGTTAAGTTAGCACTGGTCCCAGAAATATCCATTTCTAAGCAAAACCCTGTTTAGGCTAGTGCCATCATTGGTAAAATGTTTTTTTGGTGTATGGCTACCAAATGGGCCCTATAGATAAATAGTCAAAAATTCAATGCTGCCTGTGAACTCTCATGGTCCATAATTTGGAGACACATTCTCACTTTCTCTGACAACCTTTTTTTTAATGTTTGGGTTTTTGTCCATTTAGAATATAGGTCAGTTTCATAGTCCATTTCCAACATCTATCAATTTCCTTATCCATTTCTAACATAGGTCAGTTTCACTATCCACTTATAATATTTTTCAGTTTCATCATCCATTTCCACCCTCGACACTGCAATCTCCATTTAAAGGAGGCAGTCAGGTTAAGTAATGAGTAGACATATACATTCCTGGGATCTGGAGGCAGAAAGACCTGAGTTCAAATCCAGCCTCAGACTCCTTCTAGCTATGTAATCCTGAGCAAGTCACTTAACTCACCCTCAGTTTTCCCATCTGTAAAATGGAAAATAATAGAACTTACCTCCCAGAGTTGTCATGAGGAAAAAAATGAAATTGTATTTAAGTGCTTTGAAAATTTTAAAACGTTATAGAAATGCTAGCTATTTATTCTGGGATTACTTTAGAAATGGCACGTTGAGAAAAAAATTATCTGATAGTCTTGGAACTTTCTTTTCTTTCTGGGCAGTGAGAAAGAAAAATTCTCAACAAGATCCTGAGAAGTTCACAACTGTCCCTTTGGGACTTTGATAAGGCAACACTGACTTAATGGTTTATGTCAGTTTCATTAAAAATGTATTTTTTTTCCTCCTCCAGCTTAGAATACTGACATCTGATGTTCCTTGGAAAACAAACAGATCGGTTTTCACTGCCCTTTGGTGGCCTGGGTGAATTTAATAGGACAGCACCCTATCTCGGAAGGTACTTTTGGCTCCCTCCCTCCCAGCTTCTGCTCTAGGGAGGCTCCTTCTCCTACCTGTATGGGGGAGACAGCAGCTGCTGGTGCTGTCCTCACTGGAATTCCACTGAGGGGACTCCGGGGGGTCTTGTGCACAGAGACGCTCTGCCCAGGGCCACCTGCCAAAGAAAGAGTGGATGAGGTTTATGTGCTATGCTAGTCCAGTCAGTAAGTCACAGTTAATGCTTCAATTGGGTCATCGCAGACCCTAGATTTTGAGTTGAAAGATACCTCAGAGGTCATTTGGTCCTAATTTTGCATATGAAGAAACTGAGTCCCTGATCCCATTGGTAGTCAAAGTCAGAATTTGAACCCAGGTCTTCTGACTCCAGAGCTAGCTCTATTTCTCCCACAACTCACTGCCTCCCTGCTAAGGTGGGTTATCACTTTGATACCTTTGTTGAGAGCCAACATCTAAAGCATTAATTTGGGGAGCACAGAAGGCTTCCTAAGACATTACTTGTAAAACTATCTCTTCCCATTTCCCATCTTGGTCAGAGATGGGATGGTGGAGGCAGGTGACTAGGTTTGCTTTAGTCTGGGGAAGGGACTCCAGGCAGAGAACAAAAGCTAGACCTACCAGGAGAGAAACTAAAAGTAGGGAGTAGTTTTGACCCAAACCATTTCAGTCTAGTCTTTTTCTTACTTGCAGAATCTGAATACAGTAAGAAAATCAGATTTTCCAAGCTGGAAGGGACCTTGAACATTATCTCATCCAACATTCTCATTTTATAGTGGAAATAGATCCAAGAGATGAAGTGAACACTTGAATAAGGTCACATCACCAGTGAGGGCAAAGCCAAGACTCATTTCCACTCCAGTGGAAGGCTCCATGCCTAATCCATCCTGACATCTCTAGACTGACTTTCCATGTGATTCAGTACCAGAGTCTTTTGGTGGTGATAACCAGGCAACAAATGTAAGAATTTGTCCCTCTTCCATCTTTACCGCACAATGAACATATTTGGTTTGCATGTGGACAGAGGAGAGAGAGAATGGTGAAGCAAGGTGGACGATAGCCCAGGATTCCGTACCTGAGCATCCCAAGTCAAATGACTTGATCAGCGACTTAACAGTAGCCGCTGACTCTGACGGTGTCGGGGAAGCTCTGCTCACACAGACCCCTTGCCACCGGCTGGGACCATCCATTTCTGGGGAGTCTGGCTCTTCATTCACGGGCCTGTATGTGAAAGGCAGAACGAGATGAGTAAGGAGAGAACCAGGGGTAGGATATGGAAGTTTCTGAAAGAGACAAAGAAATAAAAATGAGAAAACAAGCAGAACTGGGGGTGGGGTGAGATTTCAATTCATTCCTTCTCTTTGCCAGTTGGACCCACTGCATTAGGAAATTATTTTGGGGGCCTATTATCTGCTTATAAATAAGATAGCATTCTCTTGAGAAATTCCTTGGGCCAGGCCCAAAATAGCGATTCTATGTATAGATCTAGCCAGCTGTGTCCACCACAATAGTGCTAGACTAAACAAGCCTCTGGGAGGATGCTCTAGGTCTCCAGGTGAGGACTGGTTTCCTGCCTTGTTGCAAGCTTCCTGGTACCTTAGCGCCAGCTTTGCATCGGTCAGCATTACAGAGTCACGGAATGTCAGAGCTGGGGAGAGACCTTGGGGATCATCTTGTCTGGCCTAATTTTTCAGAGGAGGTAACTGAGGAGAAGTAACTTGCTTAAGGTCACACAGCTAAGTCAGTGGCAGACCCAGGGCTAGACTCTAGAGTGCTGGTCTGGTGTCTTCCACTGAGCCATGTTGAGGTAAGGGGCTAGCTTGATGTGGACTAAAAGCCCAAAGGAAGAATATCCTGCTTGTTTATGTCGATATACACTGTAGAGGCTTAAAATGTGAATGATATATACTAATAATCTTGGTTCAACTGATTCTAACAGCTCCCAAGCTTTAGTAATTTAATTTGTTGGCCCTTACTGTCTCTTGAATAACAGCCTTCTGTCACCTGAATAACTGCACTGGGCACAGAGCTCTCCAAGCAATAAAAAAGCAGTCCATCCTAATTAAAATATAGCCCCCATTCAAAACCCCAAACTAAAATACCTCCATCCCTTGCTCTCCAACCCTAACCCGGGTTCAACTCTTTCTTCTATTTCTCTGTTCAGTGTATTCAACCCCACCATGCAGTTAACTAGATATTCTGAAAAAAGGAGCCAGAGAATGCTGGAGCTGGAAGGAATTTTAGTAGAGAACAGCTAGTCCAACCTCCCACCCAGCACATGTCCATTCACACCCATTTTGAAGATGAGGAAACTAAATCCAGAGAAATGGACAAGTGACTTGCCCAAGGTCACACTGTAAGGTCATACAACACTAGAACTCAAATCTCCTTACTCCATGTAATCATACCAATGTCTTTCTCTCTCTTCCTGGAAACTCTCTAATCAACAAGCATTTATTAAGAGCTATTATATACCAGGTGCGCAGCTTGAATGTCAGGCCTGGAATCAGGAAGGCCCAAGTTAAAATCCAGTCTCTGACACTAATGAGCTGTGTGACCCTGGACAAGTCACTTCACCTTGCTTGCCTCAGTTTTCTCATCTGTCAAATGAGCTGGAGAAGGAAAGGGCAAACCATTCCAGTATCCTTGCCAAGAAAACTCCAAACAGGGTCATGAAAACACAACTGAAATGAAGTAACAATAAAAGAAATATCCCAGACTCTGGGGAGAAAAAAGAGGTAAGGACTATTCCTGTCTGCGAGCTTATAATCTAAAGTGGGAGACAACAGGAAAGCTACATAAAGGCAAGATATATACAGGATAAACTGGAGAATATCTCAGAGGGAAGGCTAAGATTAAGAAGGAGTGGGAAAGGTTTCTTGCAGAAGGTAGGAATTTAGCTGGGACTTGAAGGAAGCCGGAAGATAAGGAGGAAGGATGGGTGTTTCAGCATAGGGGACAACTAGTGAAAATGTCTGCAGTCAAGACCTGAAGTGCTATGTACAATGAACAGCAAGGAGGTCAGTGTTACTGGACTTTTAGACTGTGGAAAAGTAGGAAGGAGCTAGTTTATTAAAGGCTTTAAAAGTCAATGGAGGATTTTATATTTGGTCTTGGAGGTGTTGCTAGAGTTTACCGAGGATGGGGGTGACATGGTCACACTTGAGCTTTAGAAAGATCCATTTGATGGATGAGTGGAGGAGAGACTGGAACAGGGAGAGAACTGGGGGAGAGGCCAACTGGCGCGCTGTGCATAGTAACAGTCCAATGTGAGGTGATGAGGGCCTGAGCCATTCATTAATAATGATAACTGACAATGAAATTGCTCCTTAAAGTTTGCAAAAGTACTAAATGCATCTACTCATTGAATCTCATAATGAACTTGGGAAGTCAGCGCTCTAGGAATTATTATCCCCATTTTACAGATGAAGAGGCAGTTAGATGACCTACTATAGTACACGCAGCTGGTAAATATCTGAGGCTGCATTTGAACACAGACCCTGACTTCAGCTCCAGCACTCTATCCCCTAAGAAACTTCAAGGGTCATGAAGGACTGATCTTGTGGTATTCTGTTTCTCTTCCGAAAAATGGTGAAGATGGGGAGGAAAAGAACTAGGTCAACTCACTTACCAGCAGAGAGAGGGGAGATGACTTCAATTTCTATTTCTGACAATATCCAGGGAAGTCTTTAATGGAACTGGCTACTTGTCTTTAACTAATTCACTTAAGGGTACTTTTGTGCCTTTTTGAAAGGCAGGCCATCCCTGGAAATCCATCTTAATTCCATTTTCCAATAATCCAATAAGAAGAAAGCTCTGCATGTAACCCCCACCCCCATACATTCTGATGACTTAGTCCAATCTCCTTCAATTATCCAAAATTTGCCATTTGTCTTGATCCTAAGTGCCTAACACAATGCCTTGCCCAAAGCAAGAGCTTGCTAAATGCTTGTCGAATCAATGAGTGAATGAATAAAATCTTCCATTGTTTATTAAAATAACAACACTAACGAAAAGTCAAGAACTCACGTGGATTTAATTTCTAATACCAAAGCCACTGTGATTCCTTCCCACGAAATTGGTTAAAATCAGACTTCTGTTCTTGATATCCAGTAGGAATACTTCAGTGCACTCATTGTCTGAAGGTACTATTTAGAAAGTTCATTCCAATAAGACCACCAGAAAAAGATGGGTTTATTTTTTAGGCATCGGTGGGAAGAGATTCTACAAATTATTTAGGAAACACAATTATTTTTAAGCTGACCCTTTGTTTGGGGTAGGGAACTCCTGGTGAGGAACTTCCTCTCTCAGGACAACTAGGCATCTTCTTTGTAACTTAAGTCTTAGACAGCTGCTATATTTGAGGCAGGATCTGAACACAGGCCTTCTGCCTCCCAAGGTATACTATTGGATATTTAAAATACAGTATCCACCAAATTATTTCCTCCACACACAGCCATCCCCTGAGGGAGTAAGCCAAAGATTTATCATCATGGACCGTAGAATGAGTATCATAACTGGAGGGGAACTTTATATATTATATTTATATATTATATTATAGAAGTCTAGTCCAACTTCCCTATCATCCTCTTTTTAGAAAAAAGAAAACTGAAGTCCCTCAAGGGAAAGTCATTTGCCCAAAGTCATCACACAACAAGTGGTAGGGGCCGGGATGAGAACCTAAGGCTAATGGAATTAAGATAAACCTAAACTTGAAATGAATAAGTATAAAAAAGAGATTATAGATTTAAGACTACCAGTGGCTTTTTCTGATTCTCAGAATCATAAGCTTAAGCTAATGAAGTCATCCAGTTAAACTTGGGACAGAGTCCCCTTTGTGACACCTTGGACAAATGACCATGTGGCTTTGGCTCTAAGGCCTCTAGTTAGAGGGATGCTGCTACCTCCTGAGGGCAGTCCCTTCCACTCTGGGAGAGCTCTCCTGACATTAAGGCTAAGTTCCATTCTATCCCCCTCTTTTCTTACAAAAATAAAAATCTAAAAATTGTTTGATACTTTTTTAAGAGATGGGAACTAGAAGACATTCTTTACACAGGCAGCATCCCAACCTTACTTTTGAATTTTATCTAAAAACACAACGTTTCTAAATTAATATGTTCTTTTCTCTGAAGGCCTAGTTTTCTTTTTTTTAATTAAAATAATTAAACACAAAAATCAGTGATTTCTTTACCTGCTTCCTCCTTACCCCCTTCTTCCTTCTTTGTGCCTTCAGCACCTAGTATATAACAGGTGCTTAATAAATGCTTGCTGCTTCACGGATTCTTATTCTCACAAGGAAACTGCCTTTGTTCCCATCTGAAATCTGTAAGTCTGCCCTACAACCCTCCGAAACAGTCAATGAAAACAGCAATCTACCACTCATATCCCTAGTCTCTCCCCTCGCTTTTCTTCTAATCTTCTGGCTTCTCTTGGAAATGCAGTTCGCTGGCAGCATCAAGGATGGAAGCCTGGGAGCCTCTGCCCCAGGCTGCCTCCTTCCCCATACTCTGCTTCCAACACCATGTTTTTTATAAAAAACAAAACAAAAAACCCTGAAGGGTCTTCCTTTGAAAACACTACAGACAAGTGGTTAATGATGAAACAACACTCCGGAGGCTATGTGAAACAGGACCAGGTTTATTTATCACTTCGTTCTATATATAATCTTCACATACAAAAGCCAGTAGCAGATACAGACAGTGTAAGGAGGGCCCAAAGGGTGGGTGTAGATAAGCTGCTCATTCATGTCACACATGAAAGCATTGGTCACCCTTCTTGGCATGTGGTCACTGAGCATCCCCCTCCTAGGGAGATGGCAAAGCTGCATGACTGGAACCCACCATAGGACAAATTGAGGCAGTTTCTGAAACATGTGCAGAGGCATCAGAAACCTTCCTTCTGATGGCCTGGAGAGATTATTTTTTAGTGATTCTTTACTCCCCAAGCTGACACCAGGGAAAATTTCCCTGACCGTACACTTGCCCTGAGAAGAAGCTATACATACTTTGACCCTACCTGACATTTTGGGTGGTGGGCAATTACTCTTGCCCCATGAAACAAGTAATTAAATGCTACAAAAAATTAAATTAAATTAAAAAAAAACCAAAACCAAAACAAACCAAACTGTTTGGCATTGCCTGCTATTAACCAGGCCCTCAAATTAGTGGGATGGAAGGGTTCAGACTAGTGAGAGTTGCTGAATTCTGTTCAGATCCTCACAAAGGCACACAGCTCTCTAGGACACTCCAGAAAACTTTTCACCACCTAGTTCAAGCCTTGTTCCACTTGGGATCCAACATTGCCACCTAGTGTATATGTCCTTAAAAAATGTAGGGGTCCAAGGCAGGTTGGCTCTATCCATCTGTGCATTGCCTCTGACTTTCATTTAAGGGAAGTTTAAATGATCGACTCTTCCGTTTGCTCAGCTGCATCCTCTGCTGGCCATCCATTGTTATCAACTGTTGCATCTATGCTATGGTCCATCAGAAAAACTCTTGGAAATCAAACTGGGGTTGGGGCCACCACTTTGTATCAGTTGAGTGGGTGTGTTATGTGGTTCATCAAGATGGAGAAGTACGGAACGGCAAAGCAGGATGGAGAGGCTGGACAGCTTTCTGGCTATGTCCAAGGTGAGTCTTCACAGTATGGCTTCATTTGTTTACAGTATTGCAAATTCTTAGAATATTCATGTTAAAATGAAAAGAGAAAGGAAAACCTACACACGCACTGAAACGAAATAAAATGAACAAACAAAACCCCTTTCTTGGTCTCTTCACCAGGCTGGAATTCCCATGCCACTTTTTCCCTTTCATGAAGGGGGAACTGAACGAAACTACAATTCCCAAGTGCTTGGCATTTCATTCTTAGGATGATCCTGAGATGTCATGGAAAAGAGGGCTTTGGCATTCTCCTTCCACGTGGTACTCCAAGCTCTTGAAACTTTTTCCTAGCCTCCTGTGTGCACCAGGGGGATAATGTATCCAAAGAAATTTCTTGTTTCCATCTCAAAAAGAAAACCTGTTGCATCTTGGGAGAAAAGGGACTGAAGAAAAGGATGACAGCTGTTAAGGGTGGTGACTCCATCCACAATAGGGTGTAACACAAACAGACTGCATTCCCACGGTGTGAGATGGTGGGAAATAACTTGGGAAATAATTTGGCTCTTTGTAAAGAAATGCTCTTTTCCTATAAAGATTTCCCCCTTCAGGCAGAAGAGGACGAAGTATCCAGTCATGGCAAGAGCAGCTCTTTCTGTCTTTTCCTTGCTCCGGGCTGTGCTAGCTGGCAGAGACCAGGGCACTGTGAAAACAGAAGAAAAAAATGGGAAGGGGAGGGATGGTAAAGGCATCACACAAAGTGAAGAGATCTCAGCTTTATGGCTTCCATGTCAGGGTTAGATTGGAAATACCTTATCTGAGGGATGGGGAAAAAAAAACCTGTCACTAAAAGACAGTCTGAGGCTCTTCTCTCTGTTAAATAAACCACCACCAAATATCAAAGCCCAGAGCCTTCCCACTGGGTTCTCACCAGTGAACAGTTGTATTGGGAGGGCACAGCCAAGTTTTTAAAAAGTCATGGTCATATAGAGTAGAAAAAGTCAATTTAGGCAGTGGCTTATGTAGGCTGCTATTGTCCTGGAGGTGTTTGGGGGTCTATAGCTGGGGTTCTTAACCTAGAAGAGTCTGTGAACTTGATTTAAAAAATATATGTATATAAACATACACATATGTGTGTATACTATTATAAGTGTATATATTATATTATATATAATATTATGTTATTCTACCCAACCTATGGTAGAATCTTCTGAGCCTGTATTGGTCTGATCAGTCATAGCTGGACACACTGTACCTTGACCCCAACATAGTGAGGTCATGTTAGTCCTTTTAGTCTAAGCAACCAATATTATATTTTAAATAAATGTTTGTGACTGTCCAAGACTGACTGTCCAAGGGATTCATGATACAGAGAATGTAAAGAACTCCTAATCGATGGAATCAAGGTAGATGAGAGTTTAAAAAAAGAGACACTGTTTTATCACTTTAGTTTGAAATTTCTCAAGAGCACTGAGGAAAGCTAGGTCTACAATCCCATTACTGCATAGATTCAAAATATTTGTATGTGTGGATACATCTCTATATTAATAGATGCTGCTATATACGTATCTATCTCTGTCTGTCTGTCTGGAGCAAAATCCATAATTTCATTTGCGTAGGGGACTCCTAGTGAGGAAACTCTTTCCACTGACGCATGTGGGCATTTGCCCTCTGCAACTTCCATGCATGTAGCAGCTACGTCTGTGACTTCATCAAGGTAGACAACTCCAGGTGAGGAGACACCCTGCAGAGACACAGAACTCACTCCCAATTTAAGTGCTCCTGTAAGGGAGGGCAGTGGCTAACTTGTTTTGGTCTCTATATCCCCATCACATATTCAGCACACAGATATTTAACTGATGTCTGTTTATTGATTATCATCTGTGATCTGTGATCCAAGAAATTACAAGATCTTTCTGCACTCTTCTCAGAGGGAAGACTTTCAGTGTTTGTGTGTGTGTGCATGTGTATGTGTATGTATGTATATATGTAAATATATACAACTTTCAGTGGCTCATCTGGAGTGTGGGCAGGGCTTCCTGGGGACCCTGTCCCCTGGGAGCCAGCATCTCTGTTTCAAAGCCTCATCCTCGGAGGAGCTTGGGTGCATATCCGAGGCAGGGTCAAGGATTTACCTCCATCTTCATGTCTCCCCCTTTTTGGCGGCAGGAGAGCTGCCGAAAACTTGTTCAGACACAACAGCTGCAAGAAAGACACAGAAGGGGCCACACATTGGCGCACACAGACCGGACATCAGGGCTTCGCACAGACGTAGACGGACGAGGTGGAAGCTTTAGTTTCGGGAGAGTTCGTGTGTCGCGTGCTGTCTGCCAGGCTGCGCATTTGAGAAGTGACAATAGGAGGGAATGTATGGGAAAAAAGAGAAAGAAAGAAAGATAAAGAAGGAAAGAAACAGGGATCCATGGGGGAGCCAAGCTTCTCACTGAGAATTTCGGGCTTTATTTTAAATGACCCACTCCAGTGACAGGACTGTGATTCATGCATTGGTTGGTTTTGCATAACGTGTATTTTTCCCTTTGTTATAAGGGAAGGATGGTGAGGGTCAGGAAGGAGAAGAGGGGCCTATCTAGAAATAACTTTGATATAAAAACAAAAGGCATCGACAAAATGAACTGAAACTATAGGCAGTAAAAATAAATAAAATCTTGGTAAACAGTTAAAAAAATTCACTCACTGTTTGGAAAAAACAAACCATATGCTTTAACATAATTGTTTCCCCTGACATCCCTTCTTGGATACAGATCTGCTCCATAAGATAAAGATTCACATGTGAACTTAGGAAAAATGAAGGTTGGTCCTTTGGAATGAAAGAAATATATCTTAAATGCTACCATACTTCTGGAATGGCAACATGTATTGTTTTTTAGTCATTTTTCAGTTCTGTCTGACCCTTTATGACCCCATTTGGAGTTTTCTTGGCAAAAGTACTAGGCTGATTTGCCATTTCCTTCTCCATTTTACAGATGAGGAAACTGAGGCAAACAGAATTAAGTGACTTGCTTTAGGATCACATGACTAGTAAGTCTATGAGGCTAACCTTGAACTCATGAAGAGGAAACTTCTTGACTCTAGGCATGACACTCTGTCTACTGCACCATGTTAACCGGGTTAGCTTTCCTAACTTGTGTTAGCCCATGCTTAAAAAGAAAAGAAAAACCTTTTTGGTGGCTTATCAGAATCTGGGGCAAGGTTCTTAAGTCTGGGGTCCATGAATTTGGTTTTTAAAAAATATTTTGATAACTATTTCAACATTACTGGTTTCCATGAATTTTATCTGATGCGATGAAAAACATGATTCTGAGAAGGGCTCTAGCCTACAGGTTCCATCACACTACCTGCCAAAGGGACCCATGATGCTATCACGGTTCCTATATACAGATCAGCCAGGTCAGAAAGCACAGTCAGTATTTAAATGCTTAAAGGAAGGTTGGTTTTTGTTTTTTGGGTTTTTGGGGTTTTTTTTTTTGCCTTTTTATATCTTTATTCTTGCTGTCTCAAAGTAGGATAAACTACAATAGAAAAGTTCAAGAATTTAATTCCCACCCCCTTATCTGCTCAGAGATATCTCTTTCTAGATTTGGGAGTTCTGATAAGAGGGCAAGGTGGGCTGGCCAGATTTCCTGATGAGTCCAAGGAGGGCAGGGAAATGAACATTAAAGGAGTCGTCCAAACAGGGGGTGAAGATGTGCATGTGAAGCCAGCAGTGCCTGTAGCTCCTGGCCTTCATGGCCAAAACGTATCTTGGCAACTGAAAATTCCTCCCCCATGCTCCAGAAAACCACATTAGAGAAAGTGGTTTGGTCAAATGACAGCTCAGAACTAAAAAATCATTGCTAGGAGTGAAGGTGAGGGAAGTGGTGTGGACAATGGGTTCAATTAAGGGGAAGTGGGAGGAGATACCACACCATGGAGGAGAGATGAGAGACCTTGGCTTACTGGGGTACTCGGGAGACAAAAGGTCAGGGTGGAGAAGCTGCCTCAGTCTCCCAAATGGTAGCTTTCTACCTCTGATACTGGAGAGTTAAGGGCTACACCAGGATTTCACTGGCAGAGAAAATGCCTACCAATGCAGCTCGCCACCTTCTCAGAAATTTCTCTGGAGGCACTGAGATCTTAAGTAAGTCACCCAGGGTCCCACCAGCAGCATGGGTCAGAGGAACACCTTGATGCCAGGTCTTCCTGGCTCTGAGATATGAGCAGCTAGGTGTGCCATTTCAATTTCTTATCTTAATCACAATTATTTATTTTTGTCAAATTTTGTCAAAAAATTTATTTTTGTCAACAATCTGTTGCTTTTACCTTATTAAGAGCCTGCAAGTCCAGTCAGCAGCACCCTTGAAATTCAGTACCTTTAGATAAAGTCCCAGTTGCCCTACCCTAGTGACTGATTTGCCCTCTTTCCTCTCTGAGGTACCAAGAGGTTTAGCAGGCTCAATTATTTCAGTAACAAATGCTCATTTGTACCCAGATCCAGAGATTTAAGCAACATCTCTGCTTAGCTTGTCCATGTTTCTGTCTCAGCTATCATCACTATACTGCCAAAGAAGTTCCCTTTTGCAAAATTGTTAAGTGAATGAGACGGTCAGTGCTTTTTGTCTGAGGGTGCCTTCCTGTAGGATCTTACCTTTCTTTCAGAGGCTGTGCTCGGAAGAATTCACCAGGATATTTTCTGCGAGTTTTCTGGCTGTGCCTGAACCAAGAATGATTCATCCATGCCTCACTGGACAAAGGCTATAATTCAGGGTTCCAGCCAAGAATTCATTTAGCCAGAGTGGAAATGCTAAAGTAGCTGCAGCAGGGACCCTGGGGACCATGCCGGGCTTTGCTTCTTGCTCCCGTGGCGCATTCAGGAAGCAACCGAGCCATCGTCAGCCTCCGAGGAGCAGCCACCTCTCGAGAGGAGGGCATTTTGCCAAAAGAACTTGCCATCAGACAGGAAACCATCCCTGGGAGGCATCGTCTGATGATCTGCCAAAGGCAGGGCCGGTCAATGCAACAAGACGCGAGGGGATGCAGGGAAGCCCAAATAGAGTTCAGCAGCAAGTCATATTCGAGAGGGGGTCCCAGCCCAGAAACTGGGGGCTGGAGAGGGGGGAAGCTTTCATGATATGGAAATTAGACAGCCTTGGGAGGGCTGTCTTAAACCGTGACCATGAGTCTGAAGGTTGAGGGTAGCCTAAATTAAGTCCTAAAGTGTATGCCTGTATTTAGAGAGCTACAGTCTGCTATAATCCTAAGGCCCCATTCATAAATTCCAGCTTGCTTCCTATAGGTTATGATACAAAGGAAGTTCTTTCTAAAGGACCTCCTCGACTTTCTTATCTCTGAGATTAATTTGTTACTGTTTCCTCCACCTGCTAGTACCTTCCTCCTCAAAATTACCTTGCATTTATTATACATACATATGTATATCCATGCATGTATACACACATGGATATACGCACATATATGGATAAAATGCATATGTCTATGTGCATTGTGTGTACATATGCATGTTTATATACATGCACATGTATGTGCAAGTATGCACTTGTGTGTATATGTGTGTACATATCAAAACATTATCTCCCTGACAGAGTGTGAGCCCCTAGAGGACAGAGCACATTTCATCACTATCTTGTCTCTCCAGCACCTTCCACATAGTAGGTGACTCTTAATCACTTGCTGAGTGACTGATTAAATATTATTGGGTACTGGAAGTTAGGTCTTTGGGTTCTATTTAAAAAACAGAGTGGAGAAGCAAGACAGACAGACAAATAGAGAGGCAGACATATAAACGCCAACAAAGATAGGCCCCATAATTAACAGCTCCCCTCGCTCGTCAGGGGGATACAATCTGGCTCGGGCTCCCCCAAGATTTCCCTCAGTGGGGAGAGACTCAATCATGAGGCTGCTTCTGAGGAGCTCACATGTGTCAATTCCAATACAGGGAAAGACCCTTGAACTTGGTTTATATTTTTGGATCTCCTGGACCTGTGTCAGTATATGGCACCACAACAGGTACTTGGGAAATTGAGAGGCCAGTCTCCTCCATCTCACTTTAATCCTTCTCCAGAAATTAATATACTTAATGCTAGAGTTGGAAAACAGGACAGTAAGGGGCCAATTAACTTAGACCCCTAACAGACCTTTGAGGGCTCTTGTTCCATTTTCTACAGTCTCCAAAAGTCATGAAAATAGGAATTTGAGATCCCAAGATCATAGATTTAGGGCTGGGAGGGACCTCAGAGAACATCTAAGCCAATCCTCTCATTTGTCAGATAAGGAAATTGAGGTCCATTTGTTGGAAACCAGAGTCTCCCCACTGTTCTCCACTGCCTCTCAAATTAGCTCCCCAGTAAATTTCCTCTTTGGACTCTGCTAGTGATAGGAAGGGGCCAATTTCTGCAGTCTGTTTTCTGGGTCAAATGATTGCCACACATCTGAACCTTGAAATTGAGGACCCCAAAGTAAGAACATTTATTCCTGACCATATAAACGGAAAACAGATTTTATTAATCCCATGGTGAGTGCAAAATAACGTAGTAAAGAGCTTTTATTTTTAACACAGTCATCAATGTCCATCTTCTCTCCGGAATCATTTATAGCTGCCTCTCTTTCCCTCTTAGGTGGAAGAGTTTTATGGGATAGAGTATGCTCAGTCTCTCCTGCTCAAAGACATGAGGGGTAGCTATGTCAAGCCCTGGCTAAGATCATTCCCTAAGTCATAATTTCCTTGATTAATAAATAATATTGATTTCTTCACTAGAGCAGTCTTCTGGTAAGGAACTCTCTTCTAATGCTAATTAAATGCACATTCTCTGAAATTTAGTCTTTGAGATCTGCCCAGAGCATTTAAGGGTTAAATGTTTTGTCCAGGGTCACAATCAAAAGTGGGACTTGAACTCAGGTCTTTCTGACTCCAAGGCTAGCTGTTTATCGACTATAAACAATGAATTTCTTCCAGTGTCCCTTTTCATTTTTCTGATGGAGTAGGCCATTTTAAGAGGTCTTATACTGATTCATCATTTGGGTAGCTGTGGAAAATGAGTGTGACACATGGAAGGAAAGACCAACCCTTCCATCAGACAACTGCCCTGCCTGAAAACCATCACATGTCTCCCTGGTGGGGCACAGACTGAACATGGTGGTACCACTCTCCCTAGAGTTATGGGAAGTACCAAGATGGAGGGAACATCATGAGGGCTAAGGCCTGTCCTCTATCACAGGGAGCATCCTCAGCTAGATCCCCTAAGGGCTCTTTTCTAACCAGAGGTTGCTGTGGTTCCCCTGACCCAGCAAGTGATAACCAGAGTGCTTCTGATCTAGTTCCTGGAGGGCTAGAGTAGTGACCCCCAGAAAGAGTCAGAGAGGGTCTCACAGAGAGAACAACTTACAGCCTCCCACGACATATGCGCATCTGCAAGGCTGGCAATGGGTGTCTGCATGTGTGTTAGTGCTCGCGGAGCCAGAGCCCTGGGCACGGACCAACCTGCTGTTCCCCTGCACGGCCCCCAACTCCTTCTGTAGCTTGGCATTCTTCTCCTCCTCCTCCAGCAACTTCCGCTTGACTGTACGAAGCTCCTGCTGGGCCTCACATTTGATGTCGTTGGCCACTACCACAGCTGTCTGGAGGTCAGCTTGGAAACGCCTCCATTCCTCTGTCTCCTCCTACAGGTGGCAAAGGAGAGACATGGAGAGTCAGAAGCTTGCTGGCTGTGAAAGCCTAGGTTTCAGGCCAAGCCTGCCTGTCCTATGCCCTGTATGACCCTGGGATCCTAATTGAGAGCCAGAGGGGACCTCCCAAGTCATATAAGCCAGTGCCCTTTATTGGACAGTGGAAGAAACTGAGGCCTGAGGATTTAGGGTCATAAGTCTGAGTCAGAAAGGAAGCCAGAAGCCATCGAGTCCAGCCTCCTCACTGGACAGTGGAGGAAACTGAGGCCCAGATACTAAGTGACTTCACTTAAGTTATACGACTGCAGTTTTAGAGCTAGAAGAGATCTCCCTCAGAGATCATCCGGTCCACCCTCTTCATTTTACAGATAAAGGCACTGAGGCAGTGGTCATTCAGGCAGTAAGAATGCTCAGACTCCAGAGGCAGTGAGTGTGCCTCTTTGCACCACATGGCCTCCCAGTCATAGATAGATGACACATTGGCATGGGAGCAGAAAAGAACACCACGTTTGGAGTCATAGGGGTTCAAATCCTGATGCTGCCATGGAAATTAAAATATCCTGGATTCAAATCCCACCTTTGATCATTTGTCACCTGTATGACCTCAGGAACTTAATATTCAATTCTCAGGACCCCAGTTTTAACACAAAGGGGTTAATCTAGATGGCCTCAGAAGTCTCTTCCAACTCTGAACCTATGATCTTATGACTTGAGTGACTTTAGGCAAGTCACTTAACTTTAGGGTCTCAGTTTCCCCATTTGTAACAGGAGGGGTTAGTCTAGATACCCTTGGAGGCCCCCTCCCATGATCGGCCTGTGATCTTATAATCCTCTGACTTGCCTTGTACTCCCAAAGTGAGTGCTTATAACAAAGGAGAGGAAATGAACACTGTTTTCTTCCTGAAAGTTACTTGGACAATTTCTTGGGGCTACTTTTGAAGGAAGCTAACGAGTCTTTTTTTTTTAAAAGAGCTACCTGAAACTTTTATACAAATTAAATATCCATATGACAGATAGCCTTTCATGAAGGAATTAAACCTGTTCCCAAGGGCTTGCTCAAGTTTACAGGACTCTTATCATGGCATTGGATTCCATTTCTTAGAAATTCCTTCTTTATAAGGGAAGGGAGGGGGTGTGACAGAAGCTGATTAGGGGAAGGGGTAATCAGAATGCATGGTGTTTTGGGGTGGGGGGAGAGGAGAGACAGGGAGAAATTTGGAATTCAAAATCTTGTGGAAATGAATGTTGAAAACTAAAAATAAATTAATTAAAATTAAAAAACAAAAAGAAATTCCTTCTTTGTTATGTAATTACAATGTCCACTCTTGGCCCTAGAGGAAAAATAAAAAATGCAACTCTTTTCCTTTTTTATTTTTAATTTTTGCAGATCTGGGGGACTAGAGGTGAGAAACATGGCATAGGCTGTTAACCTTCATTTGAAATATTTATCAGTTATAATGAACTGCATTTCTTTTCCTTTTTTATTCTTTATTTCAAGAGACAGCTCACTAGGTTGGGAAGTGAAGTGAGGGGAACATTGCAGTACAGGGAATGTAAAACCAAAAAAAAAATTGATAGAAATAAAAAAAAACTATTTTAAATAAGGTCCTACACTTCCACCCTCTTGAAAGAAATTCATTCTTTTTTGGGGGAAAAATGTAAGCTTCACCAAACAAACCCTAACCATGCAATTTGAAGTTGACCTCTTCCTTACTTTAACTTCCTTACTTATGATGACTCGTACCTTCTTCTCCATGAATTGTTCTGCTGAGTGCCCTCTTAGCCAGATACATGAATTACTAAGCTAAGCTTGGAGGAGTCCAAGGCCCAGCCCTGCCTGGCATAGTTAGGTTTCCATACAAGCTCCCACAAGGAATTCCAGCCTAACTTCTAATTCTAGTTAAGTTCAGTTTCATCTATCATCAAATGCCTGCTGGTGCTTCAGCTGTAGGAGACATGACCTGAGAAGCAGTGACCAGAGCTGGAAGGGGCCTTAGTGGCCTCATTTTACAAATAAGGACGTTGTATTCATGGTTACTCAGAGAGGAAGCATCAGAGGGTGGGCTTGAACCTTGGTCCTTTGACCACAAAGCCTCACTCTCTCTGTATCACGTTGGTTTGTCTTAAGGGAAAAGAGACCAAATTCTGCTCTTGACACAGTGATCTTGAAGCAATGCTGAGCCATCTATGTGGAGATGACAGCCTTAGCCTGCCTTCACCCCCCTCTTCTATAACTAGCCACCTCTGAAAGGAAGGGAATTCTGATCCTACTATAAAAACAGAACTATTCTCTGCTCGCTCCTCCTAGCAAAAACCCATAAACCACCCAACCAAAGGGCCCTTTTCAGTTCTATGTCCTATCTTGCTACTGAGAGACTCATGCCATGCACCCTTCCCCTCAGTCATTGGACAGTCAGGACATCTGGGTCCTTCCTCTGGCCTCTGCCATTAATGGCTGGGTGAGCTCCCAGAGAATACTTTTCCTGACTGGGACTAAGTTTTGAGGAAGCTGGAACAAAGGATGGCTAAGGTCACATGTACTTTTAGCCCAGTTAAGTCTGTATCTTTATGTCTTCTTTGGCCATCCCGATAACCATGGGCCCTCCACCTCTTCCAGGTAGCTCCCTTTCCTTCTTTCTTTTGCTGTCTGGATCATAGGTAGATTCCCTGCATTTAACTTTAAAACCTGCAAAGTTGAATTGCTAATACCTTTCCCAAAAATAAGAATCCTTTTGTATCTTCCACAGTATGTCATTTTTCTTCCTCTGATTTAATAACTCTTGTTAATGTTCCCTCCAAATTCTTAATTATCTTAAATATCTTAATTATGAATAAGGTTAATATGGAGGCAGCTAGATGGCTCAGTGGATGGAGCACTGGGCCTGGAGTCAGGAAGACTTGAGTTCAAATCCAGCCTCAGATATCTACTAGCTGTGCAACCCCAGGAAAGTCACTTAACCTCTGTTTGTCTTAATCGAAGCAAAGGGCAAACCACTTCAGGATATTTGTCCAGAAAATCCCATGGACAACAGGGTCACAAAGGGTCAGATATGACTCCACAATAACAACTGTCCATTCATAAAGAGCCTGAAAGTATGTCCTAAAACATATGGACATCCCAAAGACTAAAGGTCACCAGTCACTCAGCCTCACTCGGGTACCAATATGGACTTCCAGAAGGTGATATTGTGGGAGAAGGGGATAAGGATAGGGAAAGAGATCTGACAGATAGATCATTGATACAGAGAATCCAGTGATCAGCAAACACCATCCATCAAAGGAGGTCTACATCTTTTCAGAGCAAGGGTCCTTGATTTGGGGTCAATGAGTTTTTACAAGAAGATCTGATAACTGTATTTCAATATAATTGGCTTCCTTTTTGTCTTATGCATTTTATGCTATGTGCTGAAAGGGTCCATAGCCTTTGCCAGACTGTCTGCCCAAGGGATCCAGGACACACACAAAAAAAGATGAGCTGCCTGGAAACATTGAGAGTTAAATGACTTGCCCAGAGTCACACAGGTAGCTAAGTGTTGAGGTAGGACTTGAATCCAGGCCCTTCTGGCTATTATCCACTACTGTCTCTAATAGGAGAAAGGGTAAAGCTAAAGAAAGGAGTGAAGGAATTTAAAGATACTCTTGAATCTAACACTCAGGGTAGTAATCTGGTAACCAGGTAATCCTAATACATATTTCCCAGGGCCTAGCACAAGTTCCAAAAGGCAGATGAGGGATACATGTCCTGTGCTTGCAGTACTCCTGACCTTTATCTGCTTGGTCAGAGCCTTCAGCTGCCGCTCCAGGTCCAACTTCTGTTCCTCAAGCTTCATCACGTTATCTAGAGAGAAGATGGGAGTGTTAGAGAGGTGAGTCATGGGCAGGCCAATCAGGCTGCCAAGAAGCGCCACGAGATGCTCTTGATTTTAGACCAACAGACCTTAACAGGTTCCAAATGACCAGTGATATCACTTCAAATTCTTACCACTCTACAAAATTGGCTTCTGCTTTCGAGTAGGGGGAAGAAGGTGTTACTTCTGTAAGAAAGGGGCAGAATGGACAGGTCAGGAACTCCTATAAAGATTATTCACTGGGGCTAGATCCCTGGAGGAGAAGACGCAAACCCACATAAGGCACTGCACGGATCCATCCATTTAAAGCATCTATTAGATGTTTACTATGTTCCAGGCATTGTGCCAAGGGCTGGAGATACAAAGAGAAAACAAAAAACAGTTCCCCCTCGAGGAACTGACATTTTAATGGGAGAGAGAACATGGAAACAGCTGAGTACATACAAGATGGAGAGTAGATGGAAGGTACTCTCAAAATGGCATCTGTACCAGGGAAGACTGGCATAAGCCTCCTTGTAGAAGGTGAGATTTGAGCTGAGACTCAAAGGAAACCAGGGAATCTAAGGGGTGGAGATATGAAGGGAGAACATTCCAGGCATGCGGAGAGCCAGGAAAAGGCAGATGGATCATTATGTGTGAGAGAACAGCATGACTGGACCCCAGATTACATGAAAGGGAATAATGAATAAGATGGTTGGAGAAGTAGGATGAGGCTAAGAAATACAAAACAGAGGAATTTATCTTTCATCCTGGTGGGAACAGGAAACCACTGGAGTTGCCTGAGTAAGAGGGTGACACTCAGACATAAACTTTTGGAAAATTACATCAGCAAGAAACATGGCAGCCACGTATCCAATTGGAAAGCAACGTTCTAGCTACCCCAACACTAATCTGCAATTGTCTCAACAGTCCATCTGTGCCTAATAATTAATAATTATAATAATGTGCTTTAAGGTTCACAAAGATTTTACATATATTAACTCAATTGAATTTCAATAGCCTTGTGAGATAAGTACATTGTTATCCCCATTTTACAGATGAGGAAACTGAAGCAGGGAGACATGCTCAAGGTCACCGAGCTAACAGCATCTGAGGCAGGTCTTCTAGACTCAGAGTCCAGGGCTCTACTAACCGGTATTTGCATAGCACTTTAAGGTTTACAAAGCACTTTACAAATGTTATCTCATTTTGTCCTCACAACAATCCTGCAAGGTAGGAAGGCACTATTAGTATTATTCCCACAAAAAGGGCTACTCATCATTATTTTTTTAAAGATCTGAAGATGCAGCAGGGAGTGGTGGGAAGAAAACAAAATGGCAGCTTGGAGATCTCCAGCCCTGGCTCAGGTCTTGGCGCTAACTTGAAGTGTCACCTAGAACACATCCTTCTATTTGTCTGGGACTCCTTGATAAAATGACAGCAGACTAACTGATCTCCAGAGCCTCTTTCAATCTATACCAAAAGGGTGTGTGGCTGACTTCTGACCATCTACAAACATGTAATTAGTTGGATTTAATTGTAAGGCTCCATACTTAATTCAACAAGCATTGATTTAGCTCCTTCTGTGTACTTGGGAACAGTGTTAGGCTGGGAGACAGTCTTCTCTATCTTCAAGGACTTTTGTGTTGTATTTCTTCTCCTAATGGGTCTCCCTGCTTCTAGTTCTTCCTCTCTCCAATCCATCCTCTACTCAACTGCTAAAGTGATTTTCCTGATATGTAGGTCACTCTCCTGTTTCATGAACTGTAGTGGCTCCCTATTGCCTCTGGCATCAAATATGAACCTCTCTGTCCATCATTTTAAAACCTTTGACAATCTGATCCCAACCTGCCCTCCAGGAACTTTCATTTTCTGGTGGAGATACACTATACAGGTAGATAAAATAATTGGGAGACCTTCCAGGCCAGATGATCCTCTTGACATGAATATTTAAGAGGATTCCTTACATGGGACAAGGTTAGACAAAGTGATTCCTAAAGTCTCATCTAACTTAGAGTCCAAGATTCTAATTGGAAACAGGTGCAGTGAGGAAAAAAATCTGGCCTTTTTGCTGTTTCTCACATAATACTCTATTCTCTCCTCTCCATGCTTTTGCTCAGGTTGTTCCATATACCAAGCATGCCATCCCTCCTCAGCTTCATCTCTTGAAATCTCTCTTTTCTTTAAAGCTCAAATCAAGCACCACCTTCTACAGAAAACCTTTCCAGATACCTCCACCTCCCTCTGCCCCTACCTCCAGATGCTTTCCCCCATTGTCTTAGTTTTGTATGTATTCTATATAAAAGACCACAGCTTAGTGGAGAGAAAGCTGGTCTTGGAGTTAGGAAGACTTGTTCCACATCTGGACACATACTGACTTGGAGTGACCTTCTCAGTGCCCCAGGAATCCCCGCCAAAAGCTCCATGTCCCCAGGGGTGCTGATGTGAACTGGTAAAGAGCATTTTCTGTTTCTAGCTAGGAGTCCCCTATTCTCACAGCATTAGACTCAGACAGCAATGGGGCTACACATTGACTTGATGTTCATTTTTTTCCATCATGTCTGACTCTTCATGATTCCATTTAGAATTTTCTTGGCAAATATATTGGAGTGGTTTGCTATTTCCTTCTCCAGCTCATTTGAAAGATGAGGAAACTGAGGCAAGCTGGGTTAAAACTGTTAAAAATAGCACCACCTAGAAACTCACATACTGACTTAGAAAACTGCATATTAATGTTACTATTGCTCTATTATATTTTTCTTTCTTTCTATGTTTTCTTTCTCTATTCTTTATTTCTATATTTGTTTTATTTTATGTATTTCTGTATTTTCTTTCTTTTCTACATTTTTTTTCTTTATTATTCCTAATTACATTTTAATACTTCAGGCTGCATTTGAGAGTGTTGTCAGCTGCATGCAGCCTGGTCCAATGATTGGCCCTTCTGCCAAACACCAATGAAACCATACATCTGGTCCCCCAAAAATATTATTTTAGAGACACTTATATAAGAACATGTGTCTCGGTAAAACTGTAAGCTTCTTGGGGGCAGGGGCTGTTTTATTTTTGTCCTTGTCCTTCTGGTGCCTAGAACAATACCTAGTATGCAGTAAGTGCCTAATAAATGTTAGTTGATTCTTTATTCTTTGCATAAATGGAGGAGCTGCCTTGAAGGAGTTGCCTCTGTTTTAGGGGGGAACCTATCCATAAGGCTTGGCTACTTCTTCTTATCAGCCACGGAACCACACCTATGGTCCTTATCTAAAACCTTCTAGGCTGGATTCTTCTAGAATGGGGTACTCAGGAGCCAATCACCACCTACCATCTCCTTTCTTGTGACATCAGAGATGGGCAAACAATCAGGCATTCATCACTGAGAACCCAGGTGGCCTCTAAAACTCCTCTCCTTCCTCCCAGATCCCTGAGCCACCCAGGTGTGCTAGTCCCAGAAGGAGAGGGAAACTTGGACTACTCTGTGTATGCGGAGTCACACAGGAGCATCCTTCCTGCTACACCCAAGGCCCATTGATCACTGCAACCCCAGGATCCTCACCCCTGCTCCCTTGGGTGTGGGTATCCCTGGCCATTTCTGCCCTTGGTTAGCCTGGCTTGTTCCTCTTCTGGGTTTCCAGGTGTCTCAGGTTAAGCAAAATGGCTTCTCTTGTGGGTGTTACAAAACACTGTAATAATAACCTGTTTCTTTTTGGTATCAATGCAGCAGAGAATCATAGCTTTAGAGCTTAGAGGTCATCAAATACAAACAAACAAGAAAAATCTGTCCTTTTACAGATGGGGAAACTGAGTCTGAGGAGTTATGAGACTTGCCTAAGGTCACTCTACTAGTAAGTGTCTGAGGCTGGATATGAATCCAAGCCTCCCTAACTCCAGGCCCGGGATTCTGTCCACTTCTCCACCTAGATGCTCTGGGATGAGATGGGTGGTGGTTCTGGAGTGGGTGTGAGGGCTCCAATTATTATTGGCACCTCCTTCTTGAGCTTTTCTTGTTCTTTTTCAGTCTATGTTATTTTCTCTCTCCCTTTGGACAGGGCTGTGGCAAAGAATGGGGTCCAGGACCCTGCAGCCCTTGTGGATCAAAGATACCCAGAGAAGAATGTCTTCATTCAGGGGCAAGTTGAGACTCCAGCTTCCAGCCTCCAGTCCTCCCAGGGGCATCTATGACAGGCCTGCAGCATCTGTTGGAAGAGAAGCCTCAGCAAGTGTCCAAGTTCAAGACACAGGGAGACCCTGGAGCCCAGAGTCTTCTGAGTTTGGGATTTAATTTCCTGGTCTCCTCTTTGAAGGTGAAATCCATTGTCCTCTCCGAACTCCAGACTCTCTCAATGTCCCATACGATTACGTGTACAGGTGTCCCTGTGATGGGGGTAGGGAGGCACTTCTCTGTCTAAGGAGATTCGAACGAACATTACGATGCTTTTTCCTCTGACAGGAAACAAAAATAATGATAGCTGATATTTACACAGTGCCCACTATGTGCCAGGTACTTGCCAATTATTATCTCACTTGATCTCACAACAACCCTGGGAAGTAGGTACTATTCTTACCCCATTTATGGATGGGGAAACTGAGGCAAACACAACCACAAAGCTAGTCAGTGTCAAAGGCTAGATTTGAACTCAGGTCTTCCTGACTCCAGGTCCAGTAGACTGCACCACTCAGCTGCTCCTAGAACAAAGGAAGGTGTAACAGAACTTGCTAGGAGCAAAGGGAAAGCTTGCTTTGTATCTGAAAGGGCTTTTAGAAATTAGCTGTTGTTGTTGAGCCACTTTGAAGTCATGTCAGACTCTCTGTGATCCCATTTGGGGTTTTCTTGGTAGAGATACTGAACTAGTTTGCTTCTCCATCTCATTTTACAGATGAGGAAACTGAGGCACACAGTGAAGTGACTTTCCCAGTGTCACACAGTAAGTGTCGGAGGCCAGATTTGAACTCAAAAAGATGAGCCTTCCACTCTCCAGAGGTCCAGTAGACAGAACTGTGCCCCGCCCCCCCCATCAAGGGAAGAAAGAAAAGAAGGTGTTATCCGAAAAGTTCCAAGACTCCATTTTAACTGCTGTGTAAAGGTAATTACTGATTGTGACTTTAAAGTTTGCAAGTTTATTTGAAAGAGTCTGTTACTTTGTATTTGTTTCAATATTTAAGTATATAATATGTTTCTTTTTCTTTTCTCTATTCTGTATTTGAGTTCTGGTGTTTGAGTTTAAAATAAAAAGTTTAAAAAAAAAGCCTCCCTTCCAGAGGTTTGTACGTATGAACAATGATTTAAAACAAACCAACCAACCCAGCATTGACCAGTAGAATGGAGCAGGAGAGAAACAAGAGAATTGAGACAATGATAAAGGTATACACATAGGTAATACAGTGGACAGAGTATCAGGGCTGGAGTCAGGAGGACCTGAGTTCAAATCACATACTCAATGTCCTTGCAAAGAAAACCCCAAATGGGATCACAGAGAGTCAGACACAACTCAACAAACACACAGACCTAGCTGACCCTGCTGTAGTGGAGACAGCAATCACCTAGGAAATTGAGGAAGACCTAGGTTGGAATGCCACATCTGACATTTATTAGATATGTGGCTCAAAGCTGGGCTCTCAAATCCTCAGCCAATGTATTCAGCTGCTAAGGGGACTGTTAGAGGCGTCACGTCCTCTTCCATGTTGAGCAGAAGAATCAGGGCCCATCCACTTCAGAATAGTTGTATGGGGAAACAGGACCAGGGCCTGTGACCATCGTCCTCTCTGGAAATGCCAATTCATCTGAGAAAAGTAGAGAAAATACCTCGTAGTCCCAGACTCACTTGAACGGAATTGTCTTAAGATTGTGGGGGTTTCCCCCTTCTCTTGAACTATTTAGAGAGAATGGACCATCTCCATGGCCACTGATGGGAAATTGGTTAGTTCTGACTCAGTTTGTCAGTGTGGAGGAGTGGACAGAGTTCTGGTTCAAAGTCAGGAAGATACTGGGCTCAAATCCTGCCTCTCACACTTATTAACTGTGTGAGTTAAAGTGAGTCAAAGTTAAAGTTAACTCTATGGGCCTATTTTCCATCTGAAAATAATCATCTTGTAAATCAGTAAGACAGTAAGAAGTCTTGGTTCATCTTTCACTTGAAAGCAGTGAGTTATCATACCAGCTCTGCCTACAATTTCACATCCTAACTTAATTTACAATGGAAAGCACTAATTTCAAGATAATTAAATAGTGTTCAATTCCAAGGCAGACCAAGAGAAGAAGTAGTTGTCTTGGGCATGTAACTCTAGCTGGAATGCATGGTCTATTGGAAGGTGTAATTTTTGCCGGGCTGTTACTGCTCTAGTCTCTTCCCCTCTCCTTTTCTGATCCCCTCCCCTTTTCTCTGTCTAGCTCATCAAAGTTGCTGGCACCCCAGGGATCTCCCGGTCTATTCAGACTCTTTTTTTAGTGTGGGAGAAAACTACACTTCCCAGCAGGCCATGCACCCCTTTATGGCTATAAGTAGAAAGTCACAGCTTGCAATAAAGAGCCTACATTTCCCATCGATTGTAACTTCCACAGTTAGGACTTCTAGGTCAAATCCACAGGTGGGAGCAAGGTAGCTATCTAGAAGAATGATGTTAAATGTTATTCATTCTTTTAAAATTTTTATGATGAAGATAACTTGGAATTTTGTGACATTTTTCTGGCATTTTTATTGTAAAATCCAGACATCTTCCTTACTACTAATGTTGGGGCCAATTCTTACTCCCCAAATAATTCCTGCCAATAATTTTGTCACTTGGGGCCTTGAAAAAAATTCTCTTACTTTTTTGGCTAAAAACTAAACAAATATCTATTGGAAAAAGGCATATTCCTTTAGAGATACCTTTCTAGCCCCTAAAATATAGGGACTGCTTTGACAGTATATCTAGTAGAATCATAGGGGCAGCTAGGTGGTGCAGTGGATAGAGCACCAGCGCAGGAGACAGGAGGACCTGAGTTCAAATTTCACCTCGGACACTCAACTCTCACTAACTGTGTGACCTTGGGCAAGTCACTTAACCCCAATTGCCTTGCCCTGGGTCATCTCCAGTCATCCTGATGAATACTGGTCATTGGATTCAGATGGCTCTGGAGCAGAAGTGAGGCTGGTGACCTGCACAGCCCTCCCTCATTCAAAACAAAGTCAAGTGCAAATCATGTCATTATTTCTCTGATGGCATGGTCTTCTTCAGCAACGAAGGACACACACACACACACATACACACACACACACTAGTTGAAATGTATTTGCTGAATCAATCTAAGATCTTTCTAGCTCTGTCTCAGTCATTTCTAGTCATGTCTGACTCTTCCTGACCCCCTTTAGGGTTTTCTTGGCAAAGATACTGGAGTGGTTTGCCATTTCCTTCTCCAACTCATTTGACAGATGAGGAAACTGAGGCAAACGGGGAGAAGTGACTTGCCCAGGGTCCCACAGCTAGTAACAGTCTGAGGCCAGATTTGAACTCAAGAAGATGAGTCTTCCAGACTCCAGGCCTGGCACTCTATGCACCATGGAACCACCTAGTGCCCCAATCATGAAATTATGATCTTGGCTCCATATACTGAGAGGAACACTTTATTTCTGCAGGCTTGCTAAATTAGAAGAACAAACTGGGTTGGAAATTATTGATAATGGGGGACTGTGCAAACGAGTAACCCAGGTGAAACTAACTGTCCATGGGTCACTGGCTGTTTGTTTTTTGAGTCCTTGGGGGATGGATGGCCCTGAGTGGCACAGAGGAATTCCGAACTGGTAATGGGTAACCTTTAAAGAGAAGAGATTTTAGTGATGCCACCCCAAAGGCAATGGAACTTTTCTGATAACGCCTTCTGTGCTTTCTTCCTGTAATGGAGGGGTGGACCACAGTTCCGTCTATTGGGCCTCTGGAGAGTGGAAGAATATGCCATATCAATGGTGAGGTCTGTGCAATACAACAGTGTACTTCTAGGCGAACCTCGGGGATGAAGGGAACAAGCATCCCTAAGTCCAAGGGGGAGGATGAGAGATGCAGTTGACTAAGGTTGGGATCCCAATGTATGCCAAGGATGGGAGCCTGATTCTGGAGCCCACGTTCAAGTTACTGCAAAGGTTCTTTTGTGGACATGTTTGCAGATGAACAATAGTGGGGAGATGGATGAGGAGAGGATACCAAAGACTCGTTCCTCCTAAAATTAGCATTCTCTGATACACTTGCTCTGCGATTGGAGGCAAATTATTGAATATCTCAATGTTCTAGGTAATTCTGCAAGAACAGTTTCAGAGAAGGTGCCAACCTTCATTAGGAAAGGGAGCTCCCTACCAGTGAAATCACAGGTTTGTTCCTATCCATTCACTTGCTGTTGTATGGTTAGGCTGAATTTGGCCTTTACTGGTGTGTGTGTGTATGCGCGTGTGTATGCGCGTGTGCACACGTGCGCATGTGCATGCACAGGGAGTGGTGGGGAGGTCTCAAGGCCCAGGTGTAGCTTTTTTTTCAATGTTGTCCTCCTTCTATTTTTGACTTGGAAGACTCAGTCATCACAAGTTGCTTCTATTCTAGACAGGCCCCTTCCTTTGGAATCTTCCAGGCTGGAATTAAGAGAGTAGGGGCCTTGTTAGCCCATCTCCAACATATCACCTCTGTGCCTGATCTAGGACCCACTCCTACCTAGAAAATTCACAGCCCTGATCTGAATCACTGAGTTTTCTGCATTTGGGAAGGATGTAGGACACAAGCATCCCTTTCACTGAACTAGAAGAAACAAAAAGAGTTTGGCATAACCTAGATATACTAAATCCTGAAGGTAGCTGGCTACTCAGAGAACCATTGCTAATTGCCTTACCCTTAGAACCCAGGTGCCAAGATTGGGGGCTATCCCTGGTCATAACCTTCCTGTTTCTTGCTTTCCAACCCCTTCCCCAGGGTGTCCTCAATTGCCCCTGTCAATTAAGTTATTTTTGATTGCTCCTATCTCAGTTAATTCCAGCTATCAACATTGTCCTTGTATGAGTTCAAACATGCCCATAACAAAAATCTCTTGCTTTTAGCATCACTGGCTGTCTGACTCTGGTGAAAGCTCTTTAAGAAGATTCATTGACTGGGAGTTGCTTCCATTCATGCTTCTAGGCAGGGACTTTGAGGGACTAAGGGACTCTGAGGCTTCTTCTAGGTATGAGCCCTAGTTCTGGAGTCAGAACTGGATTAAAATTCTGCCCCTGACACTCACTGTCAAGCTGTATGACCTTAGGCAAGTCACGTAACCACCCTGGGCCTCAATTTGCTCATTTAAAGACACACAAAGGTCCCTTATAGCTCTAAGTCTAGGATCCTGTGTTCCTAAAGGCCATATGAAAGTCAGTTTTCTCATTATTATTTTTGTTTGTTGTTGGGAAGCCAGATGACCTGGTAGATAGTGTGCTGAGATCTGGACTCTGGAAGATGAGTTCAAATTTGGTTTCACACTCCTACCTAGCTATGTGGCTCTCTGGCCTCCGCCTCAGTCATCTCATCTGTAAAGTGAAGATGATGATAACATCTACCCTCCCAGGGTTGTTGTGAAGACCAAATGAGATCTCTGTGAAATGCTTTTTAAGCCTTAAAATGCTATATAAATGTGAGCTATGATGACAACGATGATGATGATGGGAATTACATTGCTATGTAACACACTATGATAAGCGGTAGCATATCTCACCATCCTAATTATTATTTCAATGACCTCCCGTTTGTGCTCTAGGTCCAAACAAGAGGCTCACTGTAGATCAGCCACTTCTTTGATTTTCTCTGGGGTTTGATGCCCTGTTGACCCCATCTGTGTCCCACCTGCTCAGTTCCACAAAACCAGACCGGCTTTCCTGATGCATTTTTCTACTCCAGCCAGTTGTCCAGGCTTGTGAGACAAGGCCACCCCAATTCTGTGCCAGGTCTCAACTCCGCACTGTCCATCCGTGTGTGCTAGCAACAGGGTGGTACCCGACCTCGTTCTTCTTTTACTCTCACTGGACACAGAACTATTGTTTGGAAGAGAACTTGGTCACCAGCTCTGGATGTCCTGGAGCATCCTCAAGTCAGGCTGAAGCAACTGGGGCAACTCTGCTTCACATCGCTGGAGACTAGACATGTCCAACGTGCAGCTAGAGGACCTATGGCACTCCCCAGCGTGGGCCCAAACCAGATTCAAATGTAATTGGGAAATAGTTAACAAAACCAAAACAAATACAATAGAACAAAGAATGCCAATATATGATTTTCTGCATCAATATGAGACCTGCAGGGATTCACTTCTATTTGAGTTGGACGCCACTGGATTAGACCATTAACGCCATTAACTCAGATACTGTGATTGCCATGGGGTCAGCCTTCAAGGGTTGGTGAGATTCTTTTAGGCAACCAGAAATATTCAATATAATCAGAAGACCTGGAACTCCTTAGGTCTTAGGCCAATTTTATTGATGAGGAAACTGAGGAAATCATAATCATTTTCATTTCCAAAGGCAATACCAAAATTAATCAGTAGATTCCCAGTAGCTTTGGGAAGTATTACTCTGATTTTACAGGTGGGGAAATTGAGGGGAAAATAATTCATTTTAGTTACTGAGAAAAGAATCAAAATAAATAGATTCCTATCCTAGTAGACTTGGGAAACCCTAGATATGATTTTTTTTTTTTTTTACTGAAGAGGACACAACCAATTAATCAAAATTAATGAGTAGATTCCCTAAAGAGTGATGAATACTTCTGTGTGAGTTTTTTTTTTTTTTACCACAAAGACCTTATTTCATAAGATAATCTGAAGAACCTTATCTGGACCTATGTGGAAAGTGTCTAGCTAAATAGATAAGTGAAGTACAAGACCTAGGAGTCAAGAAGACCTGAGTTCAAATGCAACCTCAGACACTTACTAGCTGTGTGACCTTGGATAAGTCACTGAACCTCTGTCTTAGTCTCCTCATCTGAAAAATGGGGATTTCATAATAGCATCTGTTTCTCAGGATTGCTATAAGGATCAAATGAGATATTTGTAAAGTGCTTTTCAAACCTATATAACGAATATTGAATATAATTTAAAGGGCTATCCTGGTGTTACCTATTATTATGTGCCAGTTGCCTTTCTTACATCCTTCCCCCATCAAAGTAAATGACTGCCTTACACACTGACCACTTGGGTGTCTCAGATTTGGGGCACAGCACTGCTTGCCTTAGCCACACCGTCTGGCCTCCCCAGTGATCTATAATCTGGGCAATCTAATTGCTCCATTCATTGAGTAGTGAGACCTTTCTAATTGCCTACAGGACACATGCTTAAATTCTTCCTCCAGTGACCAAATGGTACCCATGGCTGCTGTCACCAATCAATTATTCAACAATAAGATTAGGTTCATAAGATCATTGCTTTAGAGTTAGCAGGGAATTTGGAGGTCACCGAATCATAGCCCCTTCATTTTACAGAGAAGGAAACTGAGTCTGACCAGGGAGGTGAACTTCTTGGAAGCTCAAGATCATAGATACTAAGTAGGAACCCAAATTAAGATCCAGAAGGGATCTTGGCAACCATCTGGTCCAAACACCTCATTAGAAGTTAGAAATCTGATGCCCACATATGTCTTGTAGATACCTAGTTATTTTACATGTCTCCCCAGTTAGGATGTAAGCTTCCTGAGGGCAGGGACTAGTTTTGCCTTTGTATGCCTAGCAAAGAGTAAGACAGTCTCTAAGGTTATCTTCCAACTGTTCTGTATCTATCTTGCATGTACAAAGTTGTCAACCTATTGTTTCCCACATTAGACTATGAGCTCCTTGAGGGCAGGGGCCATGTTTCTGCCTTTCTTTTTGTCCCCAGTGTCTAGCACACAGTAAGTGCTTAATAAATGCTTGATGACTGATTGACAAACACTAGCACCTCCTAGCCTCAGAGGGAAGGGAAGGGTTAGTGCAAACCCCAAAGCAGGATGACAATGATGCAATGGGCAAACATGAATGATTCTCACAAAGAGGTAACAACAGGATTTTGCAAAGTAACAGAATTCCAAGCAGCAAATGTTTGATTTCATCCACGCTCTCCTGTCGCTAATAGTATCTGTATAGGCGCCTGTCTGCTGGTTCCCCTCACAGTGGGGGGTCTCAATGTCACTTACTTTCGAGTTCACTAATCAGTTGATTATTGTGTAGTTTAACCGCTCGATGCTGCTCCACCTGATCTTCCAGCTCAAAGATGGTCTCTTTCATGTCCTTGATCTCAGCGTCACTCTCCGAGGCTTTTTCTTGCAACTGCAGGCTGGTCTGATTCAGTTGCTCTGCCTGCCTGTCACAGACCTCTTTCAGGTAACCACATTCCTTCTCCACCTAGAAAAAAAGGAAGCCTCGTCTTAATCCCAAAGGCAACAAGTTCCCAGATATCCTTGCAGCAGAGATAGCAACAAGAAAGTCCTTGACTTTGGAAGGGAGACTTTCATTTTACTTTCATCTGTTTTGCACATATCTTTCCAGGCTTATTGTAACATTTCTTCTTCTCCACAAATCCAGACAGACTAGCCTACCTGTCTGTCCTTCATGACATCCTATCTCTAGCCTCAGTGCCTTTGCCCAGGCTGTCCCTGATGCCTGGAATGGCCTCTCTCCTCACCTCTGTCTTTTAGAATTCCTTGCTTCCTTTAATGTGCATCTCAAGCACCACCTCTATGAAGCTTCTCTTGGTGAGCTCCACTACTCACTCCTCCAAGAAACTACCTCCTACTTAACTTGCTTACGTTTTCTTTGCACTTATGTTTATATGTTGTTTTGTCTCAAAAGAATGTCAGCAATACCTTCTGGCACATATTAGTAAATAATATTACCACAGGACTTTCAGGTTTTCAAAGCCTTTTTTACACACAGTAGGAACTTAATAATGGCTTCTTGATTGACTGACTGATTGCCAGGGTGTACAGCTGGGGTGAACATTTCTTTTCTTAGGGGAAAATGGGCTGGGCAACCCTCAGAGATCCCAGTCACCAAAATAAATGCAAGAGAACAGCCTTGAACACTGCCTACAAATCTACGGGGAGTAACACTGGCTGCTTTATCGTCTCCCTTGGTTTGGGCAGCAGGGGTCTTCTGACAGCTGATGGCTCTAAAGAGTGCAGCCTGGATGCCGAGTCTTCCACTAGGGGGCTCCAATGTGTCAAAAACTGCAGGATTGAGAGCTGGAAGGGACCTTTGGACAATCTTCTCATTTTACAAAGGAGAAAACTGGGGCTGAGAGAAGGTATGAAGTGACTTGTCCGAGGTCACACAGGGAGTAAGCTGAAGAGCTGGGAATAGGAATCCAGGTCCTCAGCATTCTTGGGATTACACCACAACACCCCATTTCTCTGTAGGCACGCTGCATTCCCAATGGACAGAGCTTTTCGAGGCTCTGGAGTCAGGAAGACTTGAGTTCAAATCTCACATCAGGCCTTTACAAGCTGCATGACCAAAGGCAAGTCACTTATCCTCTCCCAGCCTCAGTTTCCTCAATTGTAAAATGGGGATCATAACAGCACCTACTTCATGAAGGCTAACCATAGTTAGAGAAGCTTTGAAAAGAGATTATCTACTCCATATAGGATTAAATATTTGGAGAGCTCAAAGGGATCCCTAATTAGAGGTCCTCTGGTCCACTCCCCTTTTTTATGACCAGCATTTAATGATAACAGCTGCCATTTCTACAGCACTTTAAGGTTTGCAAAGGGCTTTACAAATATCTATCTCAGTTCATCCCCAACAAACCCTAGGAGGTAGGCACTATTATTATCTTCATCTTACAGAAGGGAAAACTGAGGCAGACAGAGGTTAAGTGATTGCCCCAGGTCATACAGAGACTAAAGCTCTGAGGAAGAATTTGAACTCAGGTTTTCCTAGCTCTAGTGATGCTCAGTTCCCTCAGTGTGCTAATTTAGCTGCCTTATTTGACAGATGAAGAAACTGAGGCACATAGCCTTATGATAAACCTAAAAGGAAAAACAAACCATGCATCATAGTCACAATTCTGTGTCCAAACTTCTTTTTCTTTTCTATTTTGTAAATGGAAATGCTCTTTTTGGTTGGTGTTTAAATTCGGAATAAAAACAAAATTTTTAAATAGAAAGACAGTAAGGAGCCAGAATTTAAATTCCGGGCCTCTTGCTTCATATCCAGTGTCCTCTCTATTATATCCAGTCAAACTCTCTCATTCAAAAGATAAGGAAACGTAAGCTTGGGAAGGGTAGGTACATTGCTAGAGGTACACTGATGTTAAAAAGTAGAACTAAAAGTCTGACCCAGGTCCTTGGCCTCTAAATCTTGTGCTCTTTCTGTTCTTTGTAGAGATTACCAGCTTCTGTGTAAAGTACGAGTAGATTGGCTCTGAATGAGGAACTGTGGAGAGCTCCTATGGCTGTCCAGAGGGCTTGTTCTCACTCACTTCCTGCTTCCTGGCTGGGCTCCAGATGGGTTAGGCTACCAGCAGAATAAAGTGTGGCTATATTTTTTTAAATTCTTATTTCCCCAAATTGGAGTGCACTGGTTAAGTGCACTTTTGGTCTGCACTGTCCTTTAGGTAAATGAATGGAGAGTTGACAAAGAGAAGGGAGCTGAGAGAGAGATGGGAAGAGGGGAGCCAGGCTGCAGACAAGGACAAAGGCTTTTTAAATCACAGATCCAAGGCAGAGAATCCCTTTGGAACTCTTCAAGACCCCACTGCATTCAGAATCCAAAAATGTAGCAGAAGACAGAAAAGGTGACAGAGATGATAGAAGGAGCAGTGAAAAGGGATATGGAGGGCCCAAGGGGCAGGGTCACGATCCTAGTTCTGTTCCTGACTGCCCCTCTCTGGGCAGCATCCTCAAGCACATGAGACCCAGAACTCAAAGGAACCTCCAAGGGCATTGAGTCCAAGCGCCCATTATACAGATAAAGAAACTGAGACCCAGAGAAGAGAAGGGATTTACCCAATGACCGTCCAAGGTGGAGTTTGGACCCAGAGCTAATTACGCTAGATTAAAAATTAACTAATAACCTAATTCTCAAGAATGAGTGGGATCAAAGAACAAATCATCCAATAGAAGCGACTGACAATGAGACGATATACGAAAATCTGCGGGATACAGCCAGGACCGTTCTGGGGGAAAATGTATATCTCTATTGCCTCAGTTTCCTCTTCTATAACGTGTGTGTGGGGGAACTATGGCTCCTTCCAGCTCTAAACTCATGATATTCAGATCCCTCTGTCTTTAAATTCAATTTAACCACCACTATATATTGACATATACACATATGTATGTGTATATATATATGTGTGTGTGTGTATATGTGTAGGTGTGTGTGTCACGTACGCACACATATATATTTATTACCCTACCTTTATTTCCAGATCTATTCTTTCCTTCTCTCCTCCCCTTGTCTGGAACAAAGAATAAAAGGCGGGAAATCAAGTGTAGTAACACTAGTTGACAAATGAGACTCCATATCTTTGCCCTAGAAGGGTCCTCAGAGGCCATTTAGTCCTACCTTCTCATTTTACAGATGAGGAAACTGAGGCATGGGAAAAATGGGTTTATCCATGTTCCTAGAAACATTAAGCACCTTAAATGAGTCTATGCAGGGTTCCATGGCCAGTCCCTCACCACTTCAAGGAAGGGAGAAAGCTTGCATTTTCTCATCTCCCCTTCAGAGCCAAGCTCGTTTAATTAAGCATCTTCTATGCAACAGGCACCATGATGGGCCCTGGGGACACAAATAAAAAACAGTGCCTGTCCTCCAGAAGCTCACATTGTACTGGGGCTATGACACCCTTCCTACCCTGCCCCCCAAACCTCCAGGGAAGCCTTATAAAGCACAGGGAGTTTATAGAATTCCTAGGATGTGGTGAACAATCCCCAGTTCTCTCTCCCAGCCCTGGGAGGCACGTGTTCACGGAGCAGCCAAAGGTAATAATTACTTGAAAAGGAGGAAAATGCATCTGTTTAGCTGGAGATTTGTTAAAATTTCAAAATGCGAGATGTAGGTCAAGGTATGAAGTGGTGGCTAATGAGCGACTGCGTATAAAATCTCCAGATGTTGACTGGCCCTACTCTCCTGAAAGAGCCTGGCTGGGCTCAAATGGGGATCTGGTCCCTTACAGAGTGAGCCCTCCAGCTACAGACTCAGCAGGAGACTAGATGAGGCTGTAGCCGGTCAGAGCAGATCAGGCTGACTTCTCCAGCATTCTGTGGAGGTTACTTTACTGCACGAGTTGAGAAAAAAGTATTGGAAAGTGAGAAATGGAGGATGTCTGGGTTAAAATCCTGCCCCTAAAGTTCATTAGCAGTAGGGTAATTACTTAACTATTTTACCTATTTAAATATATGATTTGATACTAATCTGATAGGCCTAGGTTAAATAGCCTGGCCACACCTCCATAAAGCCAATGAACCTTGGAGACCAGATTTGAACTTAGTTCTTCCAACTCCAAATCCACAGGATCATAAGTCTAGAGCTGGAAAGATTCTTGGCAGTTATGTAGCCAAGCCTTGCATTTTACGGATGAGGGAACTGAGGCATCAGGAGGGGCTTTGAACCCGGGTCCTTTCACTTTGTAATCAGTGCTCTTTATATTGTACCTTATACTGTACTGTATCCAGAACTCTTCCTCCCTCCCCTCTACCCCATCTCCGTGCCTCAGTTTCCCTATTTGCCAATTGGGGACAATAACATTTTCACTGCCTTATGTTGAAGGGCTCTTGTATGGACAATTGCTTTGTAAATTTTAAAGCACAATGTGAACATGAGCTGTTGTTTTCATGTCGTTATTGTTATAATTATCTCATTCGCATCTTGATGGACACACCTGTCACAATGGAGCGATTACCCTCCAGAGCAGGTGAATAAAACTGCTTAATGAGCTTTAATCAAAGCATTTGGACATAAGGTCATTTACTGTTGTCATTGATTATTATTATTTATCATTTATCAATATTCTGACATGATCCAACAAGCTGTGGCACAGGAACAAGAGGGGAGATCACTGCCCTGGGAGAAGAATGCAGATTCGAATGAGAAGATTTTCATGAACTGATGCGGTGAAGTCAGCAGAACCAGGAGGCTGACACACCCAAGGACTGCAGCAAATGGAGATAGAATGATCTGGAACCAACCAAACTGAGTCCTGCTGAATTGTAACACTCAAGCTTGGACCCAAAGAAAAGGAGAAAGGGCACTCCCCTCCACTCTTCTGGAGAGGTGGGGGACTATAGGTAGGGAAGGCTACACTCAGCCTTTCTCAATATATTGGCTGTTTCTCTCTGTCTCTTTCTCTTTCTCTCTCTCTCCCTCCCCCCCTCCCCCTCCCTCCCTCCCTCTCTCTCCCTGTCTCTTTCCCTCTCTCCTTTCTCTCCCTCCCTCTCCTTCCTTCTCTTTCTCTCTCTTCTCCCTTTCCCTCCTTCTCTCTCTGTCTCTGTCTCTCTCACTATGTGAGATTGGTAAAGGATAAAAGGCTTGGGGCAGATTAAACCTTCTCTTTCCTCCTCATGAGTGCATGGACCAGGTGCCAGCAGAATAGATGGCCCTGCTGAGGCCAGCCTGCTGAGGCTGGCTGGGAAGGAGCTCCCAAAGAATCCTGCAGTCTTTCTTACAGGAGACCAGTCTCCAGCCGCTGCAGTAAAGTTGGGGGATGGGCTTCATTTATCATTTGCAGCTTCCAAAGCTTCCTGGCCAGCAGGGTTTGAAGGCACTCTGGGACCTTCCTTCTCACTGCACTCCAGCCACCTACTTCAACAGCAAACACATCTGGATTCCCTAAATCTTGTGACTCCTGGGGCACCTCATGGCCCCATTCTTTTCCTCCTCACCAGATTCTTCCCCTTTTTCCCATGGCCCCTTCCCCCCAGCTGGAGCCAGGGGGAAGGGATGATGTTCTCCCAACACAGGGGAAGCCTGCGCCTTGTTTAAAGCCGGATACCCAGGCTCAATCTAGCATCTACAGAAGACTTTTCTCATCTTTCCTACATTCTGGACCCCTTAGCAACTACTCTGGTGAAGCCTATGGACCCCTTTTAGGATTATTTTTAAATGCACAAGATAAAATACATAGGACTTACAATGAAATACAGTGATATGTATATTTTATAAAACCAACAACAAATTGATGGACCCTAGGAATCAGGATAGACCTGAGTTCAAATACTGCCTTGGATACTTAACTCGCTGTGTGACCCTGGGCACACCCACTTAACTTGGATATGCCTTAGTTTTCCCTATCTGTAAAATCAAATCAAAACAGCACCTACCTCCCAGGTCTGCTATGAGTCTCAAATGAGAGAATATTTGTAAAGAGCTTATCCCAGTGCCTGACACATAGTAGGGACTTAATAAATGTGTGTTTCCTTCCTTCCTTTCTCCACATTCAGCATTCTTTCCATAGCAGAATGAACAGTCAAAGGTAAAGGAGGATCATGTCACATCTCAGTGTTCTAAGGAACTCTCTAAGACTAAGATACAGAGAAGGTACCAACCTGCACTGGTGGTGGGTGTTTTCTCATCTGGGAGTTCTGTTTAACGTCCATTGAGACCCCAGGTCCAGTTCCACTAGGGAGGGGCACCAACACAAGGCTTCTGAGCCTTGTCTGTATCTGGGAGCCTACAGATCCTTCTCCAGAACTGCTTTTCAACCCATGAAATCAAATCCACTGAACTACAAAACAAACTAATTATACAGAAATTGTTGGAGAAATAGGTTGAGAGAGCAAACAAGTTCCCAGGCCCCAAGTTAAGAGCCTCTCCCCTCCTCCCCTCCCTCTCTAGCAGCTTGGGGGAAATCAAGGAATGTAGACTGTGTATAGGGTGCCTCCCAAGCCTGAAAACTCCATGCCAATCTCTGCTGTTATCATCATTCATTCATTGCCAGGGGGAGAAAAGTTGACCATAGAAATAGGTCTGCAGCATTAGCTTTGCATGGGAAGGAAGGCACCACAACAAAACTCAGAAGGGAGGAACCCCTCACCCCAATAACTAGTCGCTCCACAAAGATACTGCAAAGAAACTTGGCAAGCATCTTTTCATCCACTGTTCAATCCTAAAAAGGATGAAGCAAATGAACGCTAGAACTCTGGTGTTGGGAAGATGTCAAAGAAACAAAGCATGCTGGGAGGCTTTCCCCTGACCTTTCCTTCTCTTACTTAGAGCGTTTCTGTTGCTGTTTTCCAATTTGGGGTGGGGGGAGGGAGCTTCTCCTGCCTCTCTGATGATCTGCCATGGCAGGTGGAGCCAGGGAGCTGGGGCTCTGAGAGGAACAGGCTGAGTGGTCCCTGGACTCAGGTGGCAATAGTTTCTCCTGTCTAAAGCTGAGTTTTTTTGTTGTTTTTTTTTTTTGATGAGGGAAGGCAAGGCAATTGGGGTTAAGTGACAGTGTCTGAGACTGGCTTTGAACTCAGGTCCTTCTGAGTCCAGGGTCAGGGCTCTATTCACAAGTTGAGTTCTTTTGTTCCTGGTGTGGTACAGAAGGTTGGGAGGGAGAGGACCTGAATCCAGATCCCACCTCTGCTCACTATCCAAATGACTTTGGTTAAGTCACTTAACTTCCTGCAGTTTCCCCATTTGTAAAATCAGGGATGGAGAAGGAAATGACAAACCACCCAAAGTTTTCTTTGCCAAGAAAACTCCAAATGGGGCCACAAAGAGTCAGATATGACTCTGAACAACTGAATGAGGAAATGAGGGAGCTAAGGGAGGCAGTGGAGTCAGAAAGACCTGAGTTCAAATCCTGCGCCTCAATGGCTCATTAGCTGTGGGACCCTGGGCAAGACTCTCTCTGCCTCACTTTCCTCATCTGTAAAATGGGGATAATAAGAGCACTACCTCAGGAGAGTGTTGTGAGAATCAAATGAGATACCACCCCAGAAAGTGTGTTTTGCAAACTTTCGTTTTGAAAATCCATAATAGCTAGCTTAACCATTTAGGTCCTAGGTGAGGTAATCATTGTTACATCTCAGCAAGAGGGGACTGGGCAGGCTTTGCCAGAATATGCTCCAGCAGCTGTGCTAGCTTAGGCTTTGAAAACTACAAGATGAAGAAAAAGAAAAGAAATAAAAAAAGAAAGGAGAGGGTGCCTCCCCTCTCCCCCTGTTTCTTTGCAGAGATGGGGGGCCACAAGTGCAGAAAGCTGCATATGATGTCAGGCTTAGTTTGCTAAAATGTTTTTTTTCTTTTTAAAAATTTTAAATTTAAAAAATTTCTCTTTAAAAATTTTTTTGTTATGAGGTTTGGCTTGTTGGGAGGTCTACACTGGGAGTCAACAAAGGGGAAGGGGAAGGGGAAGGAGAGACAATGGGAAATACAGGTGATAAAAAAACCAAAAAGGATCAACAAAAGTTATTTGAAAAGAAAGAACTAAGGTCCATCTGAAGCATGGAAAGGAGGCTTTGATGTTGTTAGCTGGCCTGGTGATTTCACTGGCATGGCAGGAGCTCCCTTAACCTACACAGCCCCTTGGCATCTCAGACATAGGGCGGGGGCACAGACAGAAGGCTCAGTGACCTACAGAGCATGTCAGAGGCAGATGTGAACCTGGGGTTTCCTGACTTGGAGGTTGTCTCCCTCTCCACTCCATCACCCCACCTCTGGTGCCCGGTTTGGATGACTTAAGAGGATATTAAATTTGTACTCGATAGAGGGTTTTTTGCTTTCAAAAGACTATTTGAATGGCCACAGATGCTATGTGTTTCTTTTTCTTTTTTGCAATAATAACAATAGCTAACATTTATAACGGCTTACCCTGTTCTAGGCTCATTTTATTTTCACAACAGCTCTGGGAGGGAGGTACTATTATTATCCTGTTTACAGATGAGGAAACAGAAAATAGAGAGCATGGGGGTTTTTGTTTTTATGCTTTTTTCCATTTTGTTTTGTTTTTAACTGACTTGCCCAGGGTCACAGAGCTAGTGTCTGAGTTGAGATTTGAACCATCATGATTGCAGGTCATGACTTTGTGACTGCAGGCCTGATGCCATAATGCTATATATCCACCTTGATATCTGCCTGACCCTATACTTTCTGAAAGTTTCCAGGGTTTCCTAGATTGAAAGTGTATGTTCTGTCTCACGTGATATGAACATGCATCAGCAAGCCGGTATTTCTGGAGTAGGAGTTCCTTCCACCAGGCGGCCGCAACTCCAGACAGGCTAGGACTTCATAGATAAGTCCCAGGGCTTTGGCTGAAGGTCAGAGGTTTTAAATGACTCACCCAGGGTCACCACAGCTAGTAAGTGGCCATATTTGATGGCGGCTCTATAAGCCCAGCAATCAACCCACAACCCTCAGATGACTGTCTCTCCATCCCCATTTTAGGGTCACAGTTTTAAGACCTGAAAAGGACCTTAGAAGCTACCAAGTCCAACCTCTTCATTTCACAGATGAGGAAACTGAGGCAGAGGTGAAGTGACTTACCCAGGGTAACATGACTAAGAAGTGTCTGAGGCTGGATTTAGCCCCAAGCCTTCCTGATTCCAGGTCAGTGTTCTGCCCACTGAGCCAAGTGGCCCCTTGAATGACTGAGTACTCTATGACTGTGTTTATTTTTCTGCCTGGTATTACCTCATTTTTGATACTACAGTAATATACTTTGCCAAACAATGGTGTGTCAGGTTCATGATTTAGAATAGAATTAAGTTCCCTTGTTTGAATATTAACTTGTGACTCAATCGGAATTTATTCTTCATTTAAAAACTTTCAGGTCAGCAATTTAACTGCCCCTGATGAAAAAAAAAAAGCCAACAACATTTTGAAGTGTAGGGCTTGGAGCCCAGGACCCAGGAGCACCAAAAGCATGAAGGCACTGAGAGGAACACTAGACTCAGAAAAAGAAATGTACCCTCCCTCAACTACTTTGTCACATACTTCAACAGAGAGATTTGAATAAAATACAAACCCTTCTCCTTGCACTGGGGCTCCAGTGTGTCTTTCCAGGCTGATTTCACCTTCCTATCTATCTCATGGATTTGGTATTCCAACCAAACTCACGAACTTTCTATTTCTGAACCATGAAATTTCCAGGTCTTTGCCTAGGCTGTGCCTGATGCCTAGAGTGCCCCACCTCTTTCTGTTCCCCACCTCTGTCTGTTCCCTACTTCTGTCTCTTGGAATTTCTGGCTTGCCTCAATTCAAATGCCACCTCCTACAAAAGGTTGAAACATTCCCCTCATCCCCTACTGCAATCCTGGCACACCTCTTACCATAAAAATACTTTGTCTGTATTTTGAATTTGCTTGTGTACTTTGTATATCTCTTTGACTTCCCTTATACCGTTGTTTTCTCCCAGTAGAATGCAAATGCTGAGGGCGGGGACTGCCTTTTGCCTCTCTTTTGTATCCCTAGTATTTAGCACAGTGCCTGGCACACGGTGAGTACTTAATCAATGTTTAATGATTAATTGACATTTTGAATTTGTGGTGAACCAGCTGTTCGCTACCAGCACAATGTAAGTTGCTTGAGGGTAAGGGCTGTTCATTTTTGTCTCTGTATCACCAGGGCCTTACTCAGTTCCTAGCACTTTGGAGGTATTTAGTAAATGCTGAATTCAAATTAATTGGGGGTGGGGGGAGAGAATACTTAAGTAGCTATATACAAAAGAGTAGTAAACAATCACCGGCACAAATATAACCAGCTACTATGCAAGAACCCACTAGATCATCAGGAAGCTAAGGAGGATAAAGAAATATAAGCAGCACACATGCCCTAGAAGGATCAGAATGACCTGAGTCAACTGGAGAAAAGTCTGAGAAGACTTTATCCATCAGTCGGAACACAAGTAGATACTAAGTGCCCCTTGGGTTTTTTAAAGGATGGCCACATTTGGGCCTTTTTGAAGGTGTTGGGAAGGAGTCAGTGCTAGGGAGAGGCTGTTGCAGGTACGAGAGAAAAGAAGAAGGGAGGAGGGAAAGGGATGAGGAGAGGGAGAGAGGAGGGAGAGAAAAAGAAGGGGGTAGGGAGAAAGAAAGAGTGATAGGGAAAGAGAGAGAGAGAAAGAGAGAGAGAATAAGAATGAGATCTTTATTTTACAGATGAAGGGAACACTGATCTGGAGCCAGAAGGGACTTCAGAGGCATCCCGTCTGACCCTCTTATTTTACAGATGAGGAAACTGAGGCTCAGGTTGGAGAAGTAACTTGCCCTGAATCCCACAGGGGCAAAGTGAGGGTTTAAACCCAGGTCCTTTGACTCCAAATCTAGCATGTCTCCCTCCCCACCTAGGCCCCCATTCTGTTCTGCCTCTCTCCAAAACAGGACATTTTTAAAAATCACTATAAAGTAAATTTATGGAGGGGGGGGGGCACCTAACCAGAGAGGGTAACTTGCTCTGAGTCCCACAGCAGATCTCTGAATGTGCCTTGTCTCCACATGTAAATCTTCCTTCCATTCTAGCACACCATAAAGCAGGGGTTCTTAACTTTTTGGAGGGGGTCATCTACCCTGTTAGCAGTCTAGTAAAGACTATGGATCCCTTTTCCAGATCACATAAAGTATATTGAAATCCACATCTCACATGAGCATACAGCAAGTGCTAAATAGAGACGCAGGGCCGGGTAAGGCAGAGGCTTGGGAGGCTGAAGGGGAGAATGGGGCAGGGAACAAGGCGGGGTGGGGTGGGGTGGGGGGCTGCCTTTTTACCTTGGCCAGCATGCTCTGGATGTGCTGAACCTCTCCATTGGCCTTGAGCAGCTCCTGCTTGAGCTCCAGGCAGACGCGTTCTAGCTGGTCCTTTTCAGCCCAGGCAGCCTGGAGTTTCTCCTGCACCTCTGAAGTGTCCGTGGCGTGTCCTGTGGAGCTCTGCTCCAGGGCCTTCTGCTTCTCACTCTCCAGTTGGGCCTTCAGGGAGGTGTTCTCGATCTTCAGCGCCTCCAGATGAACACGGCAGTCCTCGAGGGCCTTGGCCGCCAAGCTACTGTTGTGCCGCTCCACATCCAGAAGGCTGGTCAGCTGCGTGTTCTCCTCCTTCAAGCGCTTGATCACCTCTGCCGCACCCTGGTTCTCCCCTTCTATCTTCCGCAGGCTGCATGTCAGTTGCTGCTGGATGTTAAGCAGTTTTTCCCTCTCAAACTGGGCATTCTGGAGGATCTCATTGCACTTCTGCTCCAGCTCCAGGATCTTATCCTGGCCTCCGGACTCCTCCTGTGCACGCTCCTGCAGTAGACTCATCAGCTTCTCATTTTCCTGGCTCAGATGCTCGGCACGCTCCCTGTGCTGGTGGAAGGACGTCTCCAGCAGGGTCTTCTCGTCCACCAGCTTCTCATTCTCGGCCGTCAGTTCTTGGACCATCTGCTGCTGGTCTGACAGCTCCTGCAAGGTGGCCTGCAGCTCTTCTGTGGTGCTGTGATGGTTCTCCTCCATCTTCTGAATTTTCTCAGTGAGGGAAGCTACAGAGAGCTCGCTAATGTTGTTGGGGGAGCTGCCGCCAGTGGAGCACCGGGGACTCTTGAAGGGATTGCTGCCCGAGGACAGAGGCCTTGAAGGAGCCTCAGCTATGTGCTCAAAATCGGAAGCATCTGGGGACAGAGAGGCCTTGGTCACGTCACTGCTTGAGGACCCAGAGGTTCGTAAGGTATTCCCTGTAAAAGTCTGTTTATACTCCTCTGTTTCCCCTGAGAGCTGGTTTTTCGTTGGGCTTCCAAAGCTTGACTCTTGAGTAGTCGGTGTGGGCAGGCTGCTGCCCCCATCATTGCTTGTAGCCCCCTCTGAGCTGGGGGAATTCTCCATGTATGCCAATTTCTCTTTCAGAGCCCGGTTTTCCTCCCCAAGATCTACCAGCTCTTTTTGGAAATTTCTGTTCTTCTCCTGAAGAGTTCTTATCAAAGGATCTAGATCCCCAGGGGAGGCTGGCAACCCATCGCCATTCAGGTCAAAAGCGTCGGTCCCTTCTGTGACATTTTGGGACCCTTTGTCTTTGAATTTCTTGAGTTCGCTCCGGAGCCTGCTGATTTCAAAATCTTTTGTTTTAGCTTCTGCCAGGAGTTCCCGGACCTGGGATTCCAGCAATGCCTTGTCCCCAGTTTCATTCTCCTGCTTGGATTTGTTGGTGCTTCTTAAGTATTTGGTAGGAGTTGGGGTACTGGAAGATATAGGACTGGGGATTGGTTTCTTTGCACTGGTGGGACCTCGAAGGGCAGATCTCTCTCTGGAGACAGGAGTGGAAAGTTCTCGAGGAGCTGGAATCCCTGTGCGTTTGGTGGATGAAATTGTTCCTGGAAAAGTGAGAGGAAAAGCAAGGTGAATAAACAAGTTGTTTTTGTATAATGAGACAAAAAAATGGTGCAGGTCAAAAAGGGTTCATACACCCACTCTATGGCTAGAAGGAACCACTAACATCACCTCATCAAAATTACAGAGAAAGAAACTGAGGCTCAGACCTAGAATTGAAAGGGGTTTTCTTTAGTGGCATCCAGTCCTTCTTCATAAATTTAAAGAAGAACTAAGGCCCAGGGAGGTTCACAGGGCATAGCCCCAGAATTGAGAAAGCTCTTATCTGGTATCATCCAAACCCTTTCCTTTACAGATGAAGAAAACTGAGGATCAGGAACTTGCCCAGTGTTGCCAGTGAAGTGACAAAAGTAAGGATGGGATGCTACTCCATCACTTCCTACCTAGGGGACCTTGGGTTTTGCCTTGGTCTTCTCCCACCCAGGAAGGGGGATGTTTACTGATCTAGAGCTGGAAAAAAAATCTTTGAGGTCATTTAGTCTATCACCCTCCTTTTATAGATAAGGAAGTGGAAACCCAGTGGGGTATAGTGATTTCCACAAGGTCACACAAGTGATAACATAGAAGATTTGGTCTCATGCCAGCCAAATATTTGATCATTTGGGTAAATACTTGGATATCACTAGCATACCATAGGTTTTCATGGATTGTCAAGTAAAATTTGAATGTCAAGTTCATTACCTTCCTCAATGACCCGTGTCTGTTTAAGTTGGGTTGTCTAGCCCTGGTTTTGTCACAGCTTGCTACGCGGCCTTGGATAAGCCCCTGGGAGTTAGTGTCTTCATTCATAAGTTCAAGGGCTTATCTGGATGCGCTATCGAAGGGCACTGAGTGAGCACAGGTTGGCCAGAGTCCCAGAAACCATGAGCATTTGTTTATCAGACCAAGGACACATTGGACCGATCCAACGGCAAAGCTCTCAGGCCAGAGGTGTAAAGACATCTGTAACTGCACAGAACAGGGCCATGGTGATGTGTGTTTGAGAGACAGACAAGAGTAAACGGGATGAGTGATTCACTGGCTGCTCAGGCCTGTTTCAGAACTTTCCGTGCCCTTCCACAGTATGATGACACAGTCCCTCAGGATGCTTTTGACCCAAAGGGAAATTGAAGTAGTTCACATTTTCATCTGTCCCAGGCCAAGGAGGACAATGAGTAATGCATTTCAAGGATAAAAACAAAGCATTGGTCTTCCGAGTGCTGGGATATCAAAATCCACCTCCAAGCTAGAAAACCCATATATAAAACCAGAACTAATTCTGGAAGCATAATAAGACAGAGAAAGAGACAGAGAGAGAGACAGAGACAGAGTAGGACAGAGAACGGGAGAGAAGGAGAGGAGAGATGTTCCAAGCAAAAGAATTCCAGCTCTAGAGGCCTTGATTACGGAGGATGATTGCCTTGGGAACCATGGGAAAGTGACTTGATGTCCCTCAGTTTCAACTTCCTCATCAGTCAAATGCTAGGACCAGCCTATGAGGTCCGTCTCAGTCCTCTGACATGCTGTGTCCCTAGTAGAACACAAGCATACTGAGAGCAGGCACCGTGTTTTTGCCTTTCTTTGTACCACCACGATTTAGGATGGTGCCTGACACATAGTGTATGTTTCATGAGTCGAACAATGCAACTATCTAAGCCAATTAACCAAGACCCAGAAGGGCTACTTGAAGAGAAAGGTAGAGTGATATAATGACAAAGGAAGCCCCAAAGCTCCATTTTCTATCATAAACAACAACTCCTCCATCACTAGAGATGATGACTCTGTTGCCCAGACCCCATCTTTAATCCATTCCCAGCTAAAAAATGCCCAATTAATAGAAAAGAATCCAATCTAATCCAACAAGTGTGGATAATGTGCCTACTATGCTGGATGGACGAACTGCAGTCTCTGCACTCAAAGAGCTTACTGGAAGTATAAGATATAAATGGTTAAAGCATGTAAAAAGTGAGGTGGTTCAGCAAGAGGGAGAGAAGGGCCTAAAAGGGAAGGTAACCTGCATTTTAAGAGACCTCCAAGTTATAGTTGGAGAGCATTCTAGCATTCAGGCAATCCCAGAACCCCAGGAGTCCAAAACTTGAGCTCTGAGCCCCTTGCAGTTCTCTGCCAAAGGGCACCCAGATCCCCTAACAGATAGTACAGAGGTAGAAGTGAGCATCCCCATACTCCTCCATGGTGAACCCCCATTATGGGAGCAGAAGGAAAGGGAAGAAGCCTTCATGTGCCTACTCAAAGCTAGGCACTTTACAAGTTTTTGTTGTTGGAGTTCAGTGATTTTCCAGTTGTGTCTGACTCTTTGTGACCCCATTTGGTGTTTTCTTGGCAAAGATACTGGAGTGGTTGGCCATTTCTTTATCTAGCTCATTTTACTGATGAGGAAACTGAAGTATGAGGAACGCCCTGGGCTCACATGACTTGAATGGTATGGGAATCACCAAGTCCATTCCTTCTGGTAAGGTGGGGGGGGACGCAGGGTAACCAGTCCTTGTCATCTTCCCTGACGCTGCTCCCTCCAGATATCCCCTGTCCCAGCACACACACACACACACACACACACAGACACACAGACACACACACATTCATACACACACATACATATACATATACACACACATATACACACTCACACACATACACATATAGACACACATACACACACATACACACACTCATACAACACACATACATACACATACATACATAGACACACACACACACACTCCAAGCTGTTACTGCTCCTGTGGGACTTCAAAGTCTGTCTTTTATGTGTATTGTTTCCTGATTAGAGAGTGAGCTACTTGACAGTAGGGTCTCCAGCACTTAGCACAGTGTTGGACACAGAGTAAGTCCCATTTTCTCCCCTACCTATAATAGTCTATAGAACACTGAATACAAAGGAACAGTAAGTAATCGCACCCTTTCCATCTGAATCCCATCAAAAAGATCAAAAGAAAAAGATGATACCACTCCTAACTAGTTCCACCACTGCTGCTGCTGCTTCTACGACTGCTGCCACCACCTAACATTAATAAGAGTAATTTGAGTTTCCCAAAACCCTTTCTTTATTTCTCTCACCTCACCACCACCTCATGAGATAAAGCCCATTACTATCTCCACTTTAGAGATGGGTAAACTGAGGTAGGTAGGCAGAGGTTAAGTGACTTGCCCAGGGTCACACACCTAGTAAGGGACTGAGGCGGAATTTGAACCCAGGTCACCCTGGCTCCTACTATGGTATTCTATCACCTACACCATGTGGCATGGTGGCTATGACTATCACCATGACTTCCTTGGGATAAATAGTCTCCCTGCCAACACATATTACAATCATGAATCAGAAAAAACTAACAGTGATCTTGAGCTTTACCTCATTCTGCCCTCACAACAACCCTGTAAAAGAGATCCTAAAAGGATTATCCTCCCTATTTTAAAGAGAAGGAAACCGAGGCCCAGAGACCCAAAGGGACTGGCCTAGGGTTGCAAAGTTAGTTGCACAATTTGAATCCGTGCCTCTCACAAATCCAAGTCCATCGCTCCATCCACAGCGCCAGGCTGGCTCAAACAGACTGTTTCTAAGAGCTGCTGTGACCACCACACATGCAAAGCCAAAAAACCCAATCCTGCGGCCAACCTGAAGATGAACCCCTAGGGACCTGGCGAAGCTGGCGCTCAGCTGTCTCTAGGCTCCCGAGCCAGCTTCCAAACAGGGCCAGATTTCAGTAGATACCGGCAAGGTCCACCCAGCTTCACTGCACAGCAATTCTGCCTCCAGCTTTGCAAACATTTGGGGGAAATTCAGCTATTTCAAGCCCAAAGCATCGAGCTGATCAAGGGAAAACTACAGAACTCTTCAATTCATTTGATCCCAATTAAATGTTATCACAGAACCACAGAACTGAGGGTAAGCTATAGCCTGACAAATAAGTGGTCGCCTAAACAGTGATGGGGAATAGTGACTCATTCCATGTTGATTTTTAATGCCTCTAATTGTCAAGAAGGTTTTTCCATGTATTGAGTCAAAATCCAACTTTCTGTGTCTTTCTCCTGTTGATTCTGTGGGGTGAAACAGAAACATCCCTAAAGCCTTCTTTCTAAGGGGAGCCTTGCAAGTATTTGAAGACAGTAATTGTGTATTCCTTCTATAGGTTAAACACTTCCAGTTCTTTCAACCAAGCCTCCTACAGCATGGGATCAAATTCCCTCCTCTGACTATGTCCCCCAACTCATTTTCGTGGCGGCGGGAGGACTGGATCACTGAGGACCAAGGACTCAGGAGATCATGAATTCAAGTCAACAAAACTTAAAGTACTTTCTGTGAGAAAGACAACAGAAATACAGGAAGGCAACAGAAAGCCCTGCCCTTGAGGACATGAGATTTTACTGAGGGGACAGAGCTTGTGTACAGTTAAGTTTGTTTGGGGCATTTGGGGGGGGAGGGGTTGGACCAGAACTGGCATTACATTGTTGTGGGGGTCGCTACATGGGGAAGCTCCCTCCACAGAAGCAGATCCCCAATCAAACAGTCTTAGAGAGCATAAAGAAATTAAGTAACATGCCCAAGGTTATAGAGTTGGGATGTGTTGGACCCTGGAACTTGAACCTAATGTCAGTTATCTATCCACTACATACGTGAAGGTTAGACATACTACTAATTCTGTGTGTGTGTGTGTGTGTGTGTGTGTGTGTGTGTAGGAAATCAATTAGATCAATAAACAGACATTAAGTACCTACTATGCGCTAGGTACTAAATTAGGAGGTTACAAAGACTACAGTGAGACGATCCCCACCCTCAAGGGGTTTCCAGGAAAAATACAGATCCATGGAAAAGGTGGCATCGGAGCTGAGACTTGAAGGGATTCTTTTGCATCCTCAGAGGCTGGCCCATAAATGTTTATCAGCTGCCAGATCTGCCCTGGTAAGGGGAATTTCCTCACCTGAAAGTTCCCTATGGCAACGAAGTCTCAGGCCCAGTACTTAGGAAGTCTCTATCCCTCTAAGTTAAGAAGATCATTTTACAAATACTTTGTCTCTCATCTGAACCTTCCAAACTCTTCACAGTAAAGTTCTATTACTATCATCCCCATTTTATAGGTGAGGAAACCTCCAGTGTGAGACGTTAAGGGGCTTACTTACCAAGAACCACAGAGCTAATAATGAGTCTGAGGTGGGATTTCTACCCAATTCCTCCTGACTCAGGGTCTGCTCTGCCACAGTGAGTGCATCTCTCTGGGTGAGGGAGCATTCCGGGCACAGCCTGGAGTGCGAGCATGGTGGCACCTCCTAAAAGAGAGGTGATGATAGATTCAGGGCACAGGTTGAGAGATAACTTTTTGGACATGGCCCATGAGGTAACTAGTTTTCTTTGACATATTTGTTACAAGGTTCCTCCACACTCCAATGAAGGGGGGAGGTGAGGAAAGAGGAACGAAATGAGACTTTTGTTCATTGAAAAAAAATAAGTTTAATTTAAACCACTTTTAAAGGGGAAAAAAAATTCAACAATCATGGAGGCCAGAAATGGAGTGGTGAGTTTGGGTGGAATAAGGAGTTCATGAAAAGGAGGAGGACAGTTGGAATAAGCTGGTATTTTTAGTGATTTCCACAAAGAGCTCTTAATAACATCTGGGACACAGAAAATGTGCTGGAAATGATGGCTACAGGGAACAAGCAGATTCTTCAATTAAAGGAAATGAAAGTTTTCTTTTCAAAAAGTTTCACTTTCAGGTGGCTCTGTGCTACATTGAACATTTAATTCAGAATTTATTTATTTAATTATTCCTGGAAAAGAGGGGGATTAAAATCCCCATGTGGTACCTGACGATGGCATTATGAGGTTGCCAGAATACCTAAGTCCTGGCTCAGGCTCTGCAGTGAAACTGGAAATGGTTAACCCTGCCTACCCTCTGATTAGAGTGGAATACCAATCTTGGTATTGCCAAGATTGATGACATCTCTTTAGCCACCAGCATGGGGAGTGCAGGGCTGCACATGGGATCTGGCTTGAAAGTTCCTTTCCTCCAATCTTCAAACAAATTTAAGTCTCATCTACATTTAAGTTCACTACATGACTGTCAGGAAGGTAAGCTCCTTGAAGGCAAGGCTTGTGTTTTTTGAATTTATATCCCTAGCATCTGGCCCAGTGCTTGGCCCATACCAAGGGCTTAAAAGATGCTTTTTCTCATTTATTCATTCACTTCTAGCAATACCTATATATACAGGGGCCATTGCTTGGTGCTGGGGAAGGAAACCAAGATAATATATGGGGCTCTCAGTCTAGGGGAAGCTGAGACACAGACACAGTGGGTCACAAGCACAATAATACAAGATCCACCCATATAAATACACAATATTACAAGTGCATTAGATAGAAGCAATGTGCTATTGTTGATGTAGGAAGCCAGATTCAGTGTGAAGAAGAGCAGGATCCAAAGTCCTTCCCTTGACCAACCTTGGCTGTGACAAGCCCTTGTGTGGACAAGGTCCCTCACCTTGCTCTCCAAGACTCTAAAGGATAGATGGAGTGATGGATGGCAGATGGAGTGTCCTCACTAGGGTGTTCCCTTATACTGATGAAATCACAAGCTTGGACCATAAGGGGCCATTAGTTACAAAACAAAATGCTATGTGAGGTCCACAACGGACTCTTCTTTCTGATCTCAGGAATCAGAGAAGGCTCCTTGGAGGTTCCTTACAGCATTTGAGCTGCATTCTAAAACCTGGGTAGGAATTCACCTGGCAAAGGTGAGGAGAGGGGACATGAAGATGGGAGACCCCAGGGTGGAGGCAGAGGGCAGATCTGTTTCATTGTAGTAGAGGGCCATAGGATGGCAGGTTTAGAGCTGGAAGGGACCATTTAGTCCAATCTCTTCTTTTTACAGATGAAGAAACTGAGGCCCAGAAAGTTAAGGGACCTGTACAAGGTTAAGTAGCCAAACAACGATTTGAACACAGCATCCCTGGCTCCAAATCCAGTCCTCTGGCCACCTCTTAAAGTAAGGTGGCCACAAAGTGTGGAAGGCTTTGAGCACCCACATGAACTTTACTCAACAAGCAATGGGGAGCCACCAAGGTTTTGGAGCAGAAGAATCCAGGAACCCTATGTGAGCACATGGAAGATGAGTCTGGCAGTCATGAAGGATGCAGTTTATGGGTCACAGAATAAAGGGGAATAAATTTTCAGTATTTTCAGTATTTTGAAACTATTCCAATAACCCAAGTAATAAAAGTCTAGAGTACAGCTGGGAGGCGCAGTAGAAAGAGCATCTGGTCTGGAGCCAAGAAGACTCATCTTCCCGAGTTCAAATCTGGCCTCAGGCACTTCCTAGCTATGTGACCCTGGGCAAGTCACTTAGTCCTGTTTGCCTCAATTTCCTCATCTATAAAATGAGCTGGACAAAGGAACTGGAAAACCACTCCAGCATCTTTGCCAAGAAGGTCCCAAAAGGGATTGTGAGGAGGCAGACATGGCTGAAAAAAACTGAACAGCAAGCAAAAATAAAGAATTATCCCAGGGGAATCGGCTGCGGAAACAGAAGAGACAGGTGTGTCCCTAACCTCAGTTTCCCCAACTGTAAAATGAAAGGGCCTTTAAAGTCCCTTTCAGTTCCAGAGCTATGGTCCTATTAGAGAAGTGAGGGAGGGGCATTTAGAGCAAGGTTCCAACTTGGGACCTTCAGCTAAGGAGACAATGTCCATTGCAAAGCTCAAGGGCAGCTGTTCTCTGTCAAATAGGTGAGAGTCCGTGGGGAAAATATTCCACTGGGAAGAGGAGGAAGGCAGCTTTGTGGCCTTGACATTAGAGCAAGATGATTTAGGGCCAGAGGAAAAAAGGGCTGTGGCAAAGCTGAGCAGTTGATGAGCAGAGATAGCAGGGATGATGATGTGAAGACCGTTGGGGAGAGAGCCAAGGTTCTTACTGAAGAAAAGAACAGTGGAACAAAGGGGGAGGAGGACACACACACACACACACACACACACACAGACATACACACACTCACTCACAGACATATACACTCACACACACACAGACACACATACACACACTCACACATAGGTGACTGACCACAGTGGGAAGATTGTTCTGCAGGCACCCAGCCTTAGGAAGAATGAGATAAAAAAATTTTTTTTAAGTCTACAGCACATGTTATAACAGGCAGGCAACTCCAAAGAACAGCAGTACCATGCCAGGTGATCCAATCATTCTGTTACCCGCCTTGACTAATCTCTGAACCCTGCTGGGATGACCTCCATCTAGTCTCAGAAGACTGCATTTTTACACAATGTACACAATTTGCAACTAGTTTGTGATCATGAACAAATCATTCTCTTTCTGAGCCTCGGTTTCTCCATCTGTAGAATGGCGATAATAATACCATCATACTTCCCTCATTATTTATTTATTTATCTTATTTATTGAGGGGCTCAAATGAAATAAAACTGAAAATATTTAGCGAAGCCTGAAGTGTGAGCTAGATGCCAACTAGGACAGGATCCTAGATCTAGAGATGGAAGTGAAGTAATTAAGTGACTGAGGGGGCAACACTTGAACCCAGGTCCCTCTTCACTCCAAAGCCAGTGATCCGGGTAACCACTGCCAGTTTTAACACTCAGAATCTTCCTCCTGAGAATAACAAATGCCTTTCTTTCTCCAGTTCCCATTTATTTTTCTCAGGACAAGGAATTAATTTTGCTTTCAGCAGCTTTGGGCTGAATACATTTATAAATCCACACAAAGTATGGGTGGGAGTAGGGGGGAAAGCATCTCTTCTCTTCCCCCCAAATAAACATACTTTTGTTGCAGGCACAACAGAGTGTGGCCAGGGGAAACTAGGAGGTACAATGAAACAAAAGACCCCTGAAATAGAAGGGAAGAGGGGGTGGGGATGAGGAGGAGCCAAGGCTGCCAGGGTCCAAATGGAACACAGTAAGCGCTCTGTGTTACGTTAAAGCACTGATAAGGGAGAAGACAAAGCCTTCAGTGTTTATGGGGCTCAAAGATAGTCGGAACATTCTGGCTGGCCTGCAGGCAGCCCACATAGCCAGGCTGGAGTTAGTCATCTCCAGAAGGACTATGGAAAAAGGTTGGGTCCAATACACAAGCACTCTGAAGAGGGAAATACAGCCATTTTCCATTGAAACTGAAGTGGCCAACACACACTGACCAGGTCTGTCACACCCACAAGCCAAGGAAATAATGACATAAACATGAGCAAAAGAGAGACAGAAGTCTCTGCATTGTAGAACATGTGATGGTTTACTTAGAAAACCCCAGGGAATCAGTGGATAAACCAAGTGGAGCTGATTAAGAGCTTCAGCATAAGCAGCAAGGGGGCAAAATAGATACATAAAAGAAATCCTCAGCATTTCTATACAGTTTGAACAGAATTCACTGTGTGAGCCCAGGAACATTCCCATTCCCCAACTCAAGGGCTTGGCACCTCTGAAGGGGAATCCTCTAGTGCTATGGTGGGAAGAAAGCCCATGGTTTCTATGCAGCTCACACTAAAGCATAATTGGCAGTTGAAAGGAGGGAGGGGGCAGGAAGGGGGAAACGGATGAATTAAATGGTCTGTGTCTAGATGTGTCAGTCACTTGGAAGCAAAGGAGAGCTGGATGGAACTCTTAGGTCCTATGTGGGGAGGATCCTTTCTGATTACATAAAGCTAGATCTGTAATAACTAATTGGGGGGTGGGCAGGGAGTGACTCCCTTGTTTAGCTTGAAGCAACTTGAAGCAGAGATCTAAGTTACTAATTTATTCTGGGTCCTGGAATTCCTCCTTTGGCTCAGCTACACAGAGGGGACCATTAGCATCTGCGAGAAACTCCCAAGTGGCACTACCAAAAGATATTAGACCAGTGTGAGGGAAGGAGTGAGGGGTACACACCACTCAGATTAACACCAGCTATTTTTTTCTCCCTGTGTGGATCAAATCCTATAAAAAAAGCTCAAAGGGCTGGACATATTCCTTGAACTGGAATTCATTGCATCCAAACCAAAGGCATGAAATAAGTGGATGTGGTTTGAAATCCATAGAATTTCTGAGTTGGAGGAGAGCTTAGAGATAAAAGCCCAAAGAACATGCAGGCTAAGAGACCTCAGAGACCCTGGCCAGGTGGGCCACAGAATGAGAAGATTGTTGATTCAGGGCTAGAAGGATTTTTCTGGAAGAAGGCAGAGCAGTTTCTCTTGAAACTGGGGAGGGGGGGAATGTGGGAAGGCTTTCAGAGATTTCCTTAAATATCTCAATCATGTATCCCTTTTTAGACTAAATATTATTGTTTCAGTTCTGTTGAACCTAAAGGGTCCCATGTCTCCTCGAGGCCACAGGTTCCCCACCCCTGGTAAAGAGACTCACTCCTATGTTGGCTGAAGGATGTTTTTCTTCCTTGGACATGGCAACCTTTGATGATCGTTTGCTAAATAGGAGAAGATAGGGGCAAGAAATGCTCCCATCAATGAAATCATAGACTCTAAATATATTCATGTTAAAGATGAGATTTTGGTCTACTAAGACTCCCCACCCCCAGGTCCTTTCACATAAGATACTGCTATATTTCTTGCATTCTGCACTTGTACAACTCATATAGCCAACATTTTGAACCTCAATGCATTTATTCGTCAGTCCTGAATCCGTCAACTAGGAGATCTTTCTCCCAGCTTTGTGTCACCTACAACTTTATTGAGCATGCCTTTGGAAGAGCACAGAGTGTTAGAGTGTAGAGAACTGGGGTTCAAATCCTGCCTCTAACACAAGCTGCAACACCTTGGACAAGTTTTTTCATTGAATATGAACCTCAGTTTCCTCAGTCTACAAAATAAAAACATTGAACTGGATGATCTTTAAAGTCTCTTTCAGTTCTACATCTAAAATTAGGGCTAAGAAGAGGGCCCTGTGATCCTCTAAGAGTGACCTTCCTGCTGATATCAACCACACTTTTTGGGGTCTGGTCATTTGTAGGAATAGGGAGAAAGACTGGGATAGGGCATTTCTTTCCCATGAGTTCCCTATACCAATCAAATTACAGGAATAACCTAATCCCAATCCCTAGTGAATTAACCAGCTACAAATTTACTCAACCACAGCATCATCCAGCCTAAATTTCTCCATCTTATCCACAAGGACAGACTGCAATCGACCCTATTCGTGCAACTTCCCCAACCTAGTAGTAACCTTATAAAAATTATTTTTGCAATTGATTTTATTGTAATAGGATTTCACTGGTATTCAGGTATTTACTTGCAAATGAAAAAACACAGATGGCGGGGGTGGGAGATGTAGGAAAATACTGCAAGTTTTGGCAGAAGCATGAAAAGAAAGACCCATGTCCACAGGGCTCTTATTTCCCAGGACAAAACGCTCTCCTTCAGCAAGGAGAGAATGCCTGAGCAGAGCCAGCTGGCTATGTAAGGCTGCATTGTTAGGGATGAGACAGCAATCTTGTCCTATGTAGGGGGGGACCCTGGAAATGACCCATCTTGCTCAAGAGAGCCTGAGCCATGCACAGGTGTCTTTAAAGGCCTATCATGGCGGAAGGGAAGCCAAGTGGGGCCAAGGCTGTATCAGCTCTTGCGCCTCTATGTTCCACCTTCCAGAATAGGCTTCCCTGATAAATGGGTTTATTTTCTTTCCTAAACCACACAAACTTTCTTTGTCCATCATCTGATACAGCACAGAGTTACAAGAAGTTCAATCATTCAGCAATTACTCAGTGAGCTAAGAATTCACTGCACACACAGCACTGTGCCAGTCTCTGAGAGACAGACACAAAATAACAATCCATGAAACAGTCCTTGCCCTCAGGAGTTTATGAGGGTGATCAACATGTACATTTGTAGCTATGTGCACATACAAAGTAAAAGCAGGGTAGGTACACAGTCTCTGCCTGAAAGGAGCTCACTATTTAGCTGAGTGGCAGAGATCATTTGACAAGTTAAAAGAAGGATCTGGGATTTCCCAGGTGTGGGAATTCGCTCCACCAGCATAGATCATAATCCCATCTAAAACTTAGTAGATAAATGAGCTCACACTTAGCAGATGTCAGAGGCTAGATCTGAAACCAAGTCAGTTGATTTTCTTCAAGTGTGGGTCCAAACATGTCACTCTCTTGCTCCATAATTTGCTGTAGTTTAGTAGATTAGTTATGTCCAACTCATCATGTCCCCATTTGGCATTTTCTTGGCAGAGATACTAGAACGGTTTGTCATTTCTTTCTCCATCTCATTTTACAGATGAAGAAACTAAGGGTTAAGTGACTTGCCTAGGGTCACACCACTAATAAAGTCTGAGGTCAAATTTGAACTCAGGCCCTCTTGGACTCCAGGGCTGGTGCTCTATCCACTGTGCTACCTAGTCAACCTCTTCAATAAATGCCACCTACTCAGTAAACTCATCTGTAAAGTGAAGGGGTTGGACAAGCATTTCTATATAGCACTTTGCATATACTGTCTTATTTAATCCTTGCAACTGTAGCAGGTAGGATGTTATTGTTATCCCCATTTTAAAGATGAGAACTGAGGAAAACAGAACTTAAGTGACTTGCCCAGGGTCACACAGCTAGTGTCTGAAGCTGGATTTGAATTCAAGACTCCAAAGCAGCTTGGTGGCAGTGGAATGAATAGAGCACTGGACTTGGAGTCACGAAGACTTGTCTTAACTGAGTTTAAATCTGACCTCTGACACTTACTAGCTGCATGACCCTGGGCAAGTCACTTAACCCTTTTTGCCTCAGTTTCCTCATTTGTAAAATGAGTTTAAGAAGGAAGAGTGGGACACAATTGAAAAAAATGACTGAATAACAAACTTCCTGACTCCAGGTCCCTATACTCCAACCACAGTTCCACCTAGGATGCCCTGAGGCATCTCAGATGGGATTCATGTATTTGGAATTTAAAAAGAGAATTGTGTTCCCTCTTCACCTCAAACAAACAAATAAACCCACCCTAATTAAATGGCTTAGTCTTTATTAAAATAGTCATGGGATCCAGAACTAGGGTGGGGGATAGGGCCAGGTACTTGCCCTAGTTGACCACATCCAGAATAGAGGGTTCAGTACCACTTTTTAGGAATGCAATTGACAAGCTGGAGGATATCCAGAAAAGAGCAACCGAAATGATGGAGGATCTAGAGATCCTGCTCCATCGGCCAGCCTGAAAGAACTAGGGACATTTAATCTGAGAGAGAAAACTCAACAGGGACTCAAGAGCCAGATGGAATATCTCAGGAGGAAGGCAGCTCTCCCTCCACAACAGGTCTATAAGCAAAGGCTCAATGACCACTTGATGCTTATATCAAGCGTAGGAGATCTTTGCTTAGGCCTGCCTTGGACTAGGTGCTTCTGTGACTTGGATCCCTTTTGAAAGATGCCCTGAAAGGAGAGTGAAGAGATATAGGGCAGGGGATGTGAGCTGTGAAATGTCTGAAATCATGCAGAAAATTGGAATTAGAAAAGTATTTGCTTTGCTGATTGGCAGCGTAAATAACGCAAAAGCCATGTGAGAGACAGTAAGAGATAAACTCCCCACATGGTGGACAGGCGGCTGGTGGCCTCCTGGGCCTCTTAATGATTTCATCACTGAGTTTGGCTTCTCTAGGAGATTAAGAGAAGGAAAAACAGTCATGACATAAAATAAAGGCACCAGAGGAAAATGAAAAAGAGCTCCAAGGATGAAGAGAATGATAGAAGTTGGCCACAAAAATCGATGATGTTGGCAAAGTCCTCTTGGACAAAGCAAAATGATTTTTAGGAGAGCCGTACTCTCCTAAAGGTCCTGAAAGCTCTGAGGTCCTCAGAGTACCTGGATGTTTAAAGGATTGTCCAAAGGAGTGTGTTTTCTAGGCTTAACGAGAGACACACTGGGATGGAATAGAAAAACCCTAGACATGGGGGCAACAGAAAACTCATCAATCAGCTTACTGACTAGGTAACCCCTCAGAACCTCAGTTTTGTCATTGAAAAATAGGGAGAATAAAAGTGGCACCACATGGGGTTTGTGGGTATCCTAGTGTCACAGACTTGAAGCTGGAAGGGGCCTAAGAAGAGGAGAAGGAAAATGTGTTTATAAGGTATTTATTATGTGCTAGGCACCGTGCTAAGTGTTTTGGTTTTTCACAAACATCATCTCAACATGATCCTCACAACAACCTTGGCAGGTAGTTGCTGTTGTTATCTCCATTTTGCAGTTGAGGAAACTGAGGCAGAGAGAGGTGAAATGATACAGCAAGTAAATATCTGAGTCTGAATTTGAACTCAGGTCTTCCTAACTCCAGGCCCAGTGTGTCACCTAGTTGCTTCTAGGCTACCTAGTCCAACCCCCTCTATTTTGCAGATGAGGAAATCAAAGTCTAGAGATTAAAAAGTGACTTAGCTCTGGAGTCAAAAGGGATCCCCAGAGGACCTCTAGCCCACCTCTCTTTATAGAGAAAGAAACTGAGGCCCAAGGGGAGAAAGGACTTAGAGATTATAGATTAGAACCAGAAGGTACCCTGAGAGCTCATCAAGCATAATTACCACCTCATTTTACACAGGAGGAAACTGAGTTCTAAAGAGGTTGGGTGACTAGCCCAAGGTCACAAAGATAGTACGTGACAGAGTTGGGATTTGAACCCAGGTCTCCTTCAATTTCATTTATCTTTTCACTTCATGGCACTGACCCTCTTCAGGTAAATGATATGTCCAAAGACACAAAAGTCATTGGCAGATTATCTCTGGGCTTTGTTTTATCAAAACACTGATGGATTTCATTTTTTTTTCCACCAATTTACAAGAAACTGGCAAAAACTAAGAAATGGTCAGTTCTTTAATATTTAAACAGCTCACTGTCCCCATGAAAACAATTACAAGTTAAGATCAACTAGTAAATGTTATTTAAATAAATTATCTTTTTAAGAGTAATATAATAAATATAGGAATCCAGGTGTCCCAGTAGGTAGAATGCTGGACCTGGAGTCAGGAAGACCTGAGCTCAAATCCAGCCTCAGACACATACTAGCTGTGTGACCCTGGGTAAATCACTTCATCCTGTGTGCCTCAGTTTCCTCATCTGTAAAATGAGCTAGAGAAGGAAATGACAAACCACTCCATTATCTTTGCCAAGAAAATCCTAAATGGGGATCAAGAAGAGTGAGACAGGGCTGAAACAACTAAGGAACAACAATAAACAGAAGTGGTCATTTCAAGTGCCGGGCAATACTTTTCATGTTCCTCAGATTACATTTCATTGACTTTGTGACCTCGTTGGTGTGGAGACACCCTCTGCTGGTACAGGTCACAACTCGCTCACTTTTCCTTAGGTGCAACTTCTGTCTGAGTCCTTCCATAAATCCTCCAGAGGACATCCTCTCATTGTGTTAGATCCTTTCCTCTAAGTCTCCTACCACGATTAGTTCTTCCACTGCCCACTCGTCACTTTGGACAGCTTTCATGTCACTTCTTGCAGGCAGTTCTGTCATTAGTGATACCCTGGAGCTTATTTACACCCATCATATGCCTCTCCATTGCCCTTTGGGTGACCTTGCAATTTTTTTGTGGTGATTTGTATTCCGTGATTCACAGCTGTACAGTGTCACCAAAAGAAAATAGGGTTTGAAAAAATGAGGTTTTGTTTCAGAGAAAAGTTGGGGGTCCTTGAAGGCACTACTAAATTCTTCAAATGCAGCTCATACTGCTCTCTTCCTCCTATTCAATTTTGGTCTCAGCTCATTTTTTGTACAGTATTTCAGGTCTTTTAATTTCCCTACCTCTTCCACCAAAAAAAAAAAATAAAATCCTGCTTTCTGTGGGGAAGGGGGCAAATATCAACAACAAACTTTCCCCCTATAGCTTAAATACTTCCAGAAAGCCTCTCTCTCTTAATGTAGGGAAGACAAAGACTTGAACTAAGGTGGTAGCAGTAGGAATGGAAAGAAGGGATCAATATTAGGTTTCTTGTGAGTTGAGGTTGTTTCATTCTTTGTACTTATATTCTCAGTACTGAAGTACCTTGTGTAAAACACAGCAGGGGCTTAATAAATACTTGTTGACTGGTTACCTGATGGATGGGTAAGTGAGAGGCTCTATGAAGTCTGAACAATCTTTGATAGGGCATAAGAACTAGCAATCAAAGAAGGACTCTATGATTATGAACCTAAGTAACTGGGAGAGTAGTGTTACCATTAATAGGAGAAGGGATGGTAATAAGAAAAGCTGAAGATGGGGAGTAGTAGTTTGGCTCTAGACCTCTTGAGTTTGAGGTAATGCTTAGAAACTCAGGAAGAAAGGACCAATAGGCACTAGAATGAAGTTCCATAAGTAACATTAGGACTTAAGAGATTTGGGAGTCATTCATGAAGATTTGATCTATGAAGCCATGAAAATGACTGACAATACCACGGGAATATAGAGTGAGAAAAGAAAAGGGCCAAGGGCAGAGCTAACTCCCATAGCACCTAGCCCTGCTTCTTGCTCAGTAGGTGCTAAGTAAATATCTGTTGGCTCATTCTAAAAACAAAACAAAACAAAAACAAACCAACATCCATTGTGGGGAAACATTTGAAGACCGTCCATGCTGAGTTATGGATCCCATCAGAAAGACCTGCCCCATGTGATGGGGAAATGTTAAGCTTTCATCTTCTGCCAGGAGAGTCTGATTTCAAGGAGATAAGAGTTGGCCACTTTTAGCATTTCCATTGTACTTTTGGTTCTGTTGCAACACTTCCAGCTCAGGAGGATTACTAAAGAAATGGAATCTCATACTTTCCTCATTATGTTTCTTCTCTATTTCTGGGTTGGGGGATAGAGCTAAGCACTTCTCACTTAAACCTCTAAAGAGTCAGCCCTTGGCAAATAGGCATAGGAACGTGGAATGGAATGATCCAGAAGCCTCTCCCTGATCATAATTCAAATTTGATAAAAGCACTGCCCTGCCAGGTGGAGATTAAGCTCACAGGTGGGTGCTAGCTAGCCTGTGATGTTAAATCCAAAGTCTGAATCCATGGGAATTAGAGATTCTATATGCCTTTTAACACCACAGGGTGAGCCAGGTGGCAAGAGTCTCGAGAATCACAAGTGAGACCAAAGAGTCAGCTTTAAATCTGACCTTGCCACTTGTGTGGGTGATTTAGAATCTTGCTACCTGTATGAGTGATGTGGAATGTTCTCAAATCCTCTTCTGATGACAACACTAAGCAGGGATTATACATAGTCAATAAACTGTCAAGAAGTATTGATGAGGCGCCTACTGATGACTAAATATTAATCTTAATTAAGATCCAAAAAAGGGACCCATTCTCACATGCATATGTACACGTACTCACACTCCCTACCCCGCAACTTGGGTCTGATTTATTTAATTAATCCACAAGTATTTATTAAGCACCAACTGTGTGCCAAGTGCTGTATGTATTAGGTGCCAGGGATACCAAGACAAAAAATGAAATGGCCCCTGTCCTCAAGGAGTGCACATTTTATTGTGGGAAACAATATGCATTCATATATAGAGAAAATATATGCAAAGTATAGGACTCCAGATTTCCATCTACCCAAGACCTTATAGATCTTTATTCCAACCTCCTCACTTTGCAGAAAAGGAATCTGAGGTTCTAAGAGGAGAAGAGTCACACAGTCACTAAATGTCCAAAATGGGGCTTGAACCAGGTCTTCCTGACTGGGAATCCAGTACTTTATCTCCTACTTGCCAAATATAAGTTCCCTGGGGACATGGATAATTTCCTTTCTGTTTTTGCTTTCCCTGAGGCCTTGCACAGGGACTGGCACATATTTTTTGTTCAGTTGTATGTGACTCTTTGTGAACACCATTCGGGTTTTCTTGGCAAAGATACTCGAGTAGTTTGCTATTTTCTTCTCCAACTCATTTGAGAGATGAAGAAACTGAGGCAAACGATGTTAAATTCCTTGTCCAGGGTCACATAGGTCTTCTTAACTCCAGCCTGGAGCTCCATCCACTAAGCCATTGTGCTTGATTGCACAATGGAAGGAAGAGCCTTCACAGGGGTGATCAGGAAAGACCTTATATGTAGAAGGCGGTTCCTGAGCTGAACTCTGAAAGACTTTTGAGGAGCAGGGGTAAAGGAGTACCTTCTAGGCATGGTAGACAGCCTATTCAAAGGCATGGAGATGGAAAGTGGAATATGTGAGAACGTAAAAAGGCCACTGACTAATTATATGCCTATTGGTTTTTCCCATAATTGTTAACAAATATTCAATTGGACAGTTTGGCAAATATTCAGTAATATTACACAAAGGTGGTAGTTTGTTTTTTAATGAATTCAAGCTTTTCTGTGAAAAGTTTTTTAAAAAAGAAATCAATATTCTCCCAGATGTGTGGCTATGAGTCACAGAAGACTATAGTTTTCAAAGAAATGGAACTGAAAATCTTTCCAAGAATAATGGAAAGTCACTTGCTACATGTGTGACCTTGGGCAAATCACTTATGCCTATTGGCTCTCAGTTTTCTCATCTGTAAAATGAGGAGGTTGGACTAGATGACCTCTGGTGCCTCTTCTATCTCTAGAACAGACTATCAAAGACATGAATGAGTGAAAATGAGCAGGTCATGTGACACAAGTGAGGGGTAATCATTGAACAAACACACCAGTGAACTCCATTGATTGCCTCAAGATGTTGAGAGAAAACAAAGAAGGTTCCCAGCATACTGGATAGACTCCCAAGGGTGAATCTGTGGGTAGGCAAGGACAAGAGCTGAAGATGGGCAGGGGCATGGATGGGTGGTGATCTTCGCCATTAGAAAACCCACATCAATGATGTCATAGACCTATCTGAATGTGACTTATTCACACCTGTTAATGAGTAATTCTCTGAGCATACTGAACCAGGGCTTAGCAAATAAATGACTTTCAACCTAAAATTATGATGGGAGTCAACAGGAACATATGATTCACTTTACAGCCAACTGTTCAGTGCTACATGGGTTGTTTCAAGAAAGCTGACCTCTGTGGTAATAACTGCCTCCTCACATGACCAGATACGTTCTCAGACTCCATGAAGACATGAGGTCCTATGGAAAAGAGCCCCAGATTTGGAGGCAGAGGCCTGAGGTCAGATCCTAGCTCTGCTCCATGCAGCCCTGGGTAAACCAAGCCATCCATCCAGGCTCCAAAGTTGACTCACCTATAACAAGAGCCTAAAAGATAGGCTTAAATCACCTCCAAGTTCCTTTCAGTCCTGAGCCTGTTATTTTGGGAGACTTAAATGCTGAATGCCAACAGCATGCAAAGGGAAGAGACCTGTTGTGTCAGGATGAAACAAGTGGAAATGAGACATGCCCTCAGGGAGCAAATCTAATGAATGTTGCTGATGGGAAGGCAATATTTTTTTTCTCAAACTTCTTGACCAGAACTTGACTCTAACATTAACATCTTTTTTTTTAATTAAAAAATATTTTAAAAATCTTTTGTTTTTACATCTCTGGCATTTCCAAATATTCTATTCCTTGTCCTTTCCACTAGCCCATCCCTCAAAACAAAGAATAAGACAGAGAAATCAGCTCAACAAAACCAACATAACTGGAACCCCGGATGGACAGTATTCTACACCGATAGTCTCCCACCTCAGCTAAGGAGGGATGGAGGCACATTTACTCCTTTCTTCTCCGAAGTCATGATTGATCAGTATAACTAGCTTTCGTGAACAACTTTTCCACTAAGAAAACACCAGCCTTCTTACAATGACCATATCAGATGGAATCTGGAATAAACAGGCTCTGTGTAGTGGTCAAATGTTTCTTTCTGCTGATTTTTCTGGTCCCATGAGCTACAAGGCATCAGGTTATAAGGAAGTGATCAATCACTTAAGGTCCTCAGGACAACTCTAACGACTTTCTCACGCCCTTCTTTTCAAAGACAAGGGTCATTGTGTACTCTCTCCCCTCCCAACTTGCCCAGCTCTGTCAACGAAACACAGCCATTCTGAGTCACCCACGATGGAAAACTTGGATTCAATGTCCACTCCTGACTCTCCTTTATTCCCTCCATATTTGTGCAGTGACAGCTTACTATTGATTTTTTCCTTTGAAATGTTTCTCTTATTTACCATTCTCTATTCCCCAAAAGACCAACTTACTCCAGGGCTTGCATGACCTCAGGTTTAGATCATGGCAGCAACCTTTCCAGACAGCTCTGCTTTTCCCTCCTGAATCATTCGGCTAGATGCTGGAAGAATGATCTTTCCTTCTTTTAGAATGATTATGGTATTCTCCTGTTCTAATACCTTTCAAGGCTCCCTGAGACCTATGTGACTTTTGGCAAATAATTTTATCCTTTCTAGGGCTCAGTTTCCTCACCTGTAAAATGATGGCGATAGAACAGATGACCTCCAGTTTTAAATCTATGACATCTCTGGCCTCTCTTCCCTCTTCTGCCCTTCCTTTATTACTTTACCTCAAAAGCTCAGCATCATGCTAGGCACATAGTACCAAGCAGCTAGGTGTTAAAGAGTCCTAGGACCAGAGTCAGTAAGAATTGAGTTCAAATCTAACCTCAGATACTTATGAGCTGTGTGAACCTGAACAAGTCATTTAACTACTTTTGCCCTCAGTGTCTTCAACTGTAAAATGGGGATAATATCATAATGGCACTTACACTTCTCAGGGCTTTTGTAAAGATGAAATGAGATAACATTTTAAAAGCACTTAGTACAATGCCTGATATATAATAGGAACTGTATAAATGCAAGGAAATAGTAGTAGTAGTAGCAAATGTTAATATATGCGCTCTCTCTCTCTCTCTCTCTCTCTCTCTCTCTCTCTCATTTAGTCTTTAAGATCTTCCTAAACTAGTTCACGTACCTTCCTCTCTTTGGAAATTCTTCAGCAATATTCAGCAATAAATTCAGTATTTAAGTATCAATTGACTTGACTGTCTTGTTCTATTTTCCACTGTCCCAAGTGTGTCCTCAATTCAACTAGATGTGAAATATTTTGAGGTGGAAATCTCAAACTCTTTTTGTATCTCTTCTCCCCCTACTATGTGTGGGACACATAGTAGATGTTCAATAATAATGAATAAGTAACTTGCTGATTGAGACTGAATTTGTTACTCTATCTTTTTTTTTTTAATATAAAATATGGCATAACAGATAAAGTGACAGACTCAGAGTCAGGAAAACCTGCATTCAAATCTGGCCTCAGACACTTACCAGCTATGTGACCCCGGGCAAGTCACTTAACATTATTTATCTCAGTTTCCCCATCTGTAAAATAAGCTGGAGAAGAAAATGGCAAACCACTCCAATATCTCTGCCAAGAAAGCCCCAAATAGGGTCACAAAGAATTCTACACAACTGAATAACCACAAAACAATTAAGGAAAACCAACTGATACAATAATTCTAACAAAATATGCAACATTCCATGCTCAAGGTACCCCATCATTCTAGTGAAAGGTGGAGGGGGGGGCGCGGCTTTCCTTGTCCCTTCTCCAGGGTCATGACTGGTCATCACAACTACAACACATTCAACTTGCTGTTACTGGTTTTTATTGCCACTGAAATTATCCAAGTGTCTGCTGCTTCCTGAGTTCTGCTCATTTCCCTCTGCCCCATTCCTACAAATCTTCCGATGCTTCTCTAAATTCCTTTTATTCTTATATGGTACAATAGTATTCCATTGCATTTGTGTAGCACAATTTGTTCAGCTATTTCCATAGAGCCTAGACTGACTTTTTGTAGGCTGATCTCCAAGGAAGATAATTGAACTTAAGGTCCAAGAGCTTTTCAGTTTAGCCATGTGGTTACTGGTCTCCACAAACGAACCTTCGAGACAACTCCCTCTTTCAAGTATTCCCATAAGCGATTTGAATACATTCTCTTGTATACATTTGAAGGTAGAGAATAACCCAGACGAATGAACAGAAGACACTTCTGATGCTTGCTAGCCAGTAGTTGACTTGAAAAGAGTGATGTTCCATGATTAAATTTGTTATTTTCCAGGCTGGAATTTGGATAGTCAAACAGCAAGTATTTATGAAGCACTTAATATTTTATTAATTTTTTTAATAATTTATTAAATGCTTAAGCTTAAGCACAGGGACTGGGGATACAAAGAAAGGCAAAAAGTAGCCCATGTCCTCAAAACACCCATAGTTTAATGGAAGAGACAGCAATGTAAATAATTTTATATTTGTGTACTTACATATGAATATACATATACCACATGTACACACAGATATTCATATGTATCCGCATGTACTACATATGCACACAGACATGTAAACATAGATATAGGTGTGTATACATGTGTGCATGTGTGTTCATACATATACGTACACAAATATATGATGTATATACATCAGGCAGAAGAGAATTGGAAAAGGGAAGAAGGCATCATCAGCCAGGAGGATCAAGAAAGACCTGATGTGCTGAGAGTCCTGTGGGAAGCCTTACGCAGTAAACACCACATCAGTGTGAGTTATCATCACAGTGTATGATGTAATGGAGAGAAGACCTCCCTCATGATAATAAACTAACGCAAGTGAGAAATAGAACTGACTCAATATCCCTGGCACAGAGAACAAAACAAAAAACCCAACAGCAGGAGAACTGTATGTCAATGTGTATTGATCAGAGGACTCCATTAGCGTCTTTGAAACTAAAACGATCCAGGCTAGAACCTAAACAAGCATCTAATTTTAGCCTTTTATTGATTAAAAAAAAAATCAGTGTCAGAACCCATAAATACGCACTGAGAGTCTAATGAAGCCAGCTCTGTAGTATGCTGGGGAACTGGACAGCCAATCAAGAATAGCTGGGGAAGCAACACAGTGAAGGGAAAACACAACGGGTTTGGAGTCAGAGGGCCTGGGTTTGAATCTAGGCTCTATGACTTATTAGCTATGTTACCAAAACATTTCCCCCTCTCTCTGGGCATCCTCTTTAAGAAGAGATAAGGTTGGCTGCGGATGATCTCTTAGGATCCTCTCTGTTGTGGATCTACAACGGAAAACATCTCCCACCAGGAGTCCCGGGGTATGGGGGGTGGAAGCAGGGATTTTACAGAGCCAGCACTGAGTGCTTAGAAAGCCAGATGAAGGTCCTCATACACAGGAAACATCAAAGATGCTCAAGTATCTGAACATGTTTCTCCACAATGATAATGCATCAAAGAAAATCCCTGAGACAAATTCTGATTGGGTATTCACAAGATCAGTAAATTGGGACCATTTTTTGCAGTAAAAAATTGTCAGGTAAGTGGTACAAATTGCTACCAGATACATTTGAACAGGCCCACAAGGTTATCACCAATCCTGAAATCCCTCCCCCTCACCTAAGTACCAAAAATTTGAATTCAGACTATTACTTATTGAAAGTTATTTTTAAAAATCACAGTGCAGTAGTCAATGAATATAGCAATCTACTGTTTGATAAACCCAAGGACCCCAGCTTCTGGGATAAGAACTCACTGTTTGACAAAAATAGCTTGGAAAACTGGATAACAATGTGGTGGAAACTGGGCATAGACCAATGCCTGACACCATACACAAGAATAAAGTCCAAATGGACATGATCTAAGTATAAAGACTGACACTATAAACAAATTAGGGGAGCAGAGAATAGTGCATTTGTCAGATTTATGGCGAATGGAGAAATTTTTGACCAAACAAGAGATAGAGAACATTATGAAGTGAAAAATAGATAATTTTGATTACATTAAATTGGAAAGTTTTGCACAAACAAATCCAATGCAACCAAGATTAGGAGGGAAGCAGAAAACTGGGAAAGAATTTTTGTAACTAGTGTCTGTGATTAAGGTCTCATTTCTAAAATATATAGAGAACTGAGTCAAATGTACAAGAATACAAGTCTTTCCCCAGTTGATAAATGGTCAAAGGATATAATCAGGCAATTTTCAGAGGAAGAAATTAAAGCTATCTATAGTCATATGAAAAAATGCTCTAAGTCACTACTGTTTAGAGAGATGCAAATCAAAACAGCTCTGAGGTCCCATATCACACCTATCAGATTGACTAACATGACAAAACAGGAAGATGATAAATGTTGGAGGAGATGTGGGAGAGTTGGAACACTAATTCATTGTTAGTGGAGCCATGAGCTGATTCAATCATTTTGGAGAGTAATTTGGAACTATGCCCAAAGGGCCACAAAAATGTGCATACCTTTTGACCCAGCAATATTCCCTCTAGGACTGTATCCCCAAGAGATCATAAAAATAGAAAAGGATCCCACATGTACAAAAATATTTATAGCAGCTCTCTTTGTGGTGGCCCCAAACTGGAAATCAAGGGGATGCCCATCAATTGGGGAATGGCTGAACAAGTTGTGGTATATGAATGTAATGGAATACCATTGTGCTATAAGAAATGATGAACAGGAAGACTTCAGAGAGGCCTGGAAAGACTTATATGAACTGATGCTGAGTGAAAGGAGTAGAACCAGGAGAACTTTGTACACAGTAACAACCCGAGTTGTTAGGAATTTTTCTGGTAGATTTAGTCCTTCATAGCAATGCAAGGATCTAAAAAATTTCCAATAGACTTTCGAGGCAAAACATCTTCCCCATCCAGAGAAACAACTATGGAACTGGATCGCAGAATGAAGCAGACCATTTTTTTCTTGTTTTGTTTTGTTTTATGGTTTCTCCCATTCATTTTAATTCTTCTATCAAACTATAGTAAAATTGTATTTAATAGAAATGTATTTGTTGAACCCATATAAGATTGTAAGCTGTCTCGGGAAGGGAGCGGGGAAAGAGCGGGAGACAGGAGAAAAAAATCTAAGATATATGGAAATGATTGTAGAAAACTGAAAACAAATAATTTTTAAAAATCACAGCAAAAGTATTAAATCCTAAAGACCAAAAGGAAAAAAAATTACTTTTACCAAGCCCACAATACAGTTTAAGATTCTAAAAGCTCTACTATTACTTATTGGAAACCATTTTTAAAAATCACAATGAAAACACTTTAAATCCTAAAGAGTAAAAGAAAAAAAAAATCTCCCTTACCAAGCCCACAATACAGTTTAAGAGACTAAAAGCTCTGCAATTCTCCTGATATACAAATATAGAAAAAAGAAAGAAATGAGGAAATGGTGCTGAAGAAATAAGGCATCTTTAAGATGCATGGTGCTCTATCCATGCTGTCTTGGCACCTTGCAAAGAGACTCAAAACTTGGAGCTATGTATGGTAGGCATGGAGCCCAACACCCACAAGACACAAATGAACTATTGTCTCTTTACTCTAAGAGCAAAAAATCTATGTGGTGGGCCACCCTGACCCTAAGATCTGAACTTTCAGCAAGTGATGTGCAGGAACATCTGTAGCCTTTAGATTCCATTTGCAACTCAAACATCTGTACTAACTGCATTTCTGTTAATCACAATGAATGACAAGATCAAACTGTACCAGGCTAGTCCCCTGGCAGTATTTAATCTGCCAGCTATGATTTTAGAAGCCGTGTGTGTGTGTGTGTGTGTGTGTGTGTGTGTGTGTGTTGGGGAAGGGAAGATTCAGCTGAGACAATACCACCATTCTGAACCATTCTAATCACTACAGCCTTTCTATGAATCCGTCTTGGATGTACCAGGTTCAGCCTAGTATGTCCCTCTCACAAGCCACAATTAAGCTTTATCCAGTTTGTCAAATTGTCTAATTCTATTGGCCATTTCAAAATCAATGTCCCTTTGGCATCCAACACTCAATGTGTACCAAATACTTAAGGTTAACATTGTTATTGTTGATGATGACTTATTTCTGACTCTTCATGACTCCATCTGGGGTTTTCTTGGCAAGGACACTGCAGTGGTTTGCCAGTTCCTTCTCCAGCTCATTTGACAGATGAGGAAACTGAAGCAAACAGGATTCATTGACTTGAACAGGGTCACATGGTGATTCCAGGTCCAGATGCCTTCTCTTCAATGACCAGTCTTCAGATTCCACCTCTAACACCTGGGTAATCTTCCTCTGTCTACAATATCAGTCTATTGCTGAATCTTGTTATTTTTAACATCACAACTTCTCGCCCATTTTTCCTGTCTGTCCCTTTCATCTCATAGCTGAGAAGAGTAAGGCTCAAAGAGTTTAAATGGCTCTGATCAAAGTCACACAGTACAAAGTTCAGAGCCAGGATTCAAATCCTGATCCAGATCTATGAGCTAGGAACTGCAAGGGAGGAAGTTACGAAGGATGGGAGTAGACAGGCGAGAGGCAGGAGTTTCATAGTATTCATATAATTTAGAACCATAAATATAGGAGCTGGGAATGCTCTTAGATTGTGGGGAAGGAGGCTTGATTAACTGTCATGGAGTCCTGTGATCTGATACTCAGCCAGTTGAATACAGCAGAATTTGTGATTAGATTTCCCATTTGGGTAGGGCCACTATAGTTGTAATGAGCCCTCCTGCTTAGTCATCGATGGGAGAAAACACCTATTTACACAAAGTCTTCAATAGCGATCACATTTGGGGGAGTGATCTGGACTTGCTTGTGGCTCAAAACCTGGCTGCTGGGGAAAATGACTTTTCTTTAAAGCATTCTGTCCGTGGATACATCCCTTCCACTGAGACACATTAAAACCCAGGTGTGAATCAGTGCAAGTGTTCTTCAGGGATTGCCGTAGCTGACAAAAGAAACTACATGAGTGGCAGCCTGGGGGGCTTGGAGCTGGGAGGATCTGTGTTCAAGTGCTGCCTGAGATGCATATCCTGCCCAAGTCCTTAATCTCTTATTGCCCCAGGGAACTCTCTAAAACTCTTAAATTGCAGAGAAGGTACCGACCTGCATTAGTGTTCCAAACTGGGTTCAAATCCAGCAAATATTTATTACGTTCATTAACTCCTATATGGAGGATACTGTACAAAGTATTTGAACTCAATTTGGGCATTCATTGTTTTTCAAAAAATAGTTTCCCAGCCCTCCCTGAAGAGTAGTTGGGTAGTGATGGCTTCCTACTTTTTTCAGTTGAAATTAAAACCCACATTTAAGATCCTTTCCATTCTTGCTCTCAAGGAAATGCCATTGCCATTAGGCCAAGTTTTAAAAGCACCTACTTCCAGACCAATGGTCAAGGACTCTGTAAATTTCAACATTTCACCTAAGACACAGAGCCAGACAGAATCCTATGGGTCAGTTAATAGTCTGCATTCTTTACATGCCAGGGCAAAGGCCTGACTTGTATTTTAGAAATTCTTCTTAGGTCAGGGCTGCTAATGCACCCTTATTTGGAAATTTTCCTTTCTGGGCTCAGTTTTTAAAAAAATAATAAAGAAGGATGCAGGAATCCCAAGTCTCTGTTCTGCAGCCTGACTTTTGCTAGCCTTCCCAGGGGCCCAGGTAACAAGCAAGGGGAGAAAACTTTTCTTCTTGCCATTTGAAAGATATATTGGTTTAATATGACAGTCTCAGTCAAGATTTTCCCAACAGATAAGATTGTGTAAAAGTTCAGTAACACCTCACCTACCTGTAACACACCTAAGAACCAAGAAGAAAGCAAAGAAGATGGTATCCCAGAAGACAAAAAGAGATGACCCCAAGTCCTCGCACTTATGTGACTTATCAGAGAGTCCCTCATCTCTCATTCAAGACCTATTAACTCTTAGTATAGGTACATTTCTAACAAACTTGATCATCTAATTTTCAGGTTCCCACTAGGTTGGAAGCAACAAAATGAAAAGAGGCGGGAGTGGCTAGGTAGGAAAGAGTCTGTGATCTTGTTCACTGAGAACATTAAATAAAATGAGGGGACTAGACTAGAGCAGCAAATTAGCCCTCAGTTTTCTTATCTGTAAAATGAGATAATCTGACTAAATTAGACCTTTAAGATCTCTTTTCTCTCATTTATGCTGCTTCTAGTAATCTTAGTTATCAAGAATAACTAATCCTCCAAGGATAACGAGCTATATCTAAATGTATAATTTTCAAGATATGCTTTAATTATCCTACTTTCTTTGTCTTGTCATTTCTTGATTTATTTCTCTTCTCTGTTCCTAGTAGCACAGTTCTTGGCACACAGTAAGCACTTGATAAATGCTTTTTTTCATTCATTCATTCATTCATTCATTCATTCATTCATTCATTCATTCACCCATTCATTCATATTCATTCACTCATTCTGAAGACAACCTGGAAGGATAAGGTACCAGACACTGAGGTCCTTGAACTAAAGTGCCAAGCATTCAAACTCTACTTCAGAGAGCACAACTCTGATAGGCTGGCCACACTGTCCGAATGCAAAGCATATTTGCCAAAAAAGACTATTTTATGGAGAACTCGCACAGGGCGAGTGTGCATATGGTGGCCAGAAGAAGCAATCCAAAGACACCCTCAAGGTCTCTCTCAAGAACTTTGGTGCTGACTGTGTGACATGGAGGACACTGGCACAGGACCACTCAGCATGGCGTGTCCTCATCAGAGAAGGGGCTGTGCTCTTTGAGCAAAGCAGAATTGAAACAGTTCAAAGGAAATTCAGGATGCGCAAATTTAGAGAATCCACCCCAAATGTTCACACGGACTATTTGTGCCAGACCTGTGACAGAGCATTCTGAGCTCATAATTGGTCTGATCAGCCACAGTCAGACACACATTGCAACTTGACTCTAGGACTGTGATGTCATTTTAGTCCTCTTCAAGAAAGAAGGACAACAACCAACCAACCCTGCCATTGTTATTGACCCAGATTTCATAGGACAAAGATGTTGGTTGAGTATAAAGGAGGGAGGCTAGCAGGGTGAGGAGATGTTTGAGGGGAAATGGAAAGGGCCACAGGGTACAGAAGGCTACAGGCTATGGACCACACAGTCTCTTCCTCCTTTCCTCTCTTTGGAAACATGGGAATTCCATGAAACTTTTAATAAATGATGTGAAATCATTGGATTAAAGTTAACTACTCCATGATTCCAGGGCAACTAAAACCTCAAAGGCCTTTGGAGATAGACTCGATATTTTGTTGATGTATTTGCAATCATGAGGACAGACTATTTAATAATTCACTCTCCAAAGTTCTGATCTTTCATCTAAATAAAAAAATAAAAAGTTGTGCCAAGATGCTGGGTTTTGAAATTTTAAGAAGCAACTTAAAAGTATTCTGGAAACCTAGGGAGAGTTGCCATCATAAATGCCATGCGATATTTAAAAAAAACCCAACCATCACCATAAAAGGACACAGGGCAATCTTGTGTGATTTGTTTTCATAACTTTGTTTTAGGATTGCTGCCAGAGCAGGTTGGTTGGCCCTATCCAGAAACTATGAAAAATAACAAGACTGAGCAGACAGGCAAACCAGTATCTAAAGCACGGTGAGATAGCTTAAGAATTACATTGTTAACATTGCTAAGAGATGGAATAGTTCTTGAAATCTCTTGACAGGAGTTAATAGGTCATGGCTCTCCTTGCCCTCCTCCACACACATTCAAAACATTTCCTTGTTTCCCTATCACTTCTGGAAAAAAGAAGAAACTGTCAATTTGTCATATAAAGCTACCCTTCCCATCCCTTACCTCTATGGGACTCCTTCCTATATGTCTTACTTCATATAATTCCTTTTCAAACCCAGCCCTCTTCCTAACTACTCTTTTTCTGATGAAGGCATCACTATTATTCCAGTTATTGAAGTTCACAGCTTTGGTTCAGTCTTCCTGACTCCTTATCCTTATATATCTCATTATATAAAGAGATGTTATAATAAATATCACTTTATAATTATATTGCAATAGTTCCTGTATTAATATATAATATTATTCTATCCCATTAGTTGCCAAGACTTAGCATTTTTTCCTTCACAGACTATCTCATCTATGCCCCATCTCTCCACTCATTCAGAACCCACTCTAGTTCATACCCTCATTACCCCTAGTCAAAGTCAAGTCAATAGGTACTTTTATTAAATACCTACTATATGCCAGGTAGCATCCAAAGTACTGGAAATACAAAAAAAGGAAAAAAGACAGTCCCAGCTTTCTAACATGGGAGGCAACATGGAACAGCTCTGTACAAGGTATATACAGAATAAATTGGAGATAAAAAACAGAAGCAAAGCATCAGCATTAAGGAGGAATCAGGAGAGGCTTTTTGCAGAAGCTGGGACTTGAAGGAAGACAGAAAAGCCAGCCAAGGTAGCACAGTGGATAGAGGGCTGGGCCTGGAGCAAAGAAGATTTTGGTTCAAATTTCACCTCAGATACTGGCTAGGTGACCCTGGACAAGTCACTTAATCCTGTTGGCCTCAATTTCCTTATTTATAAAATGATCTGGAGAAAAAATGACAAGCTACTCCATTTTTTCTACCAAGAAAACCCCAAATGGGGTCATGGCGTGCTGGACATGACCGAAATGATGAACAACAAAGAAAGCCAGGGGGAAGAGATGAGGAGGGAGAAAATTCCAGGCACTGGGCCACCAGTGAAAATGCCTGGAGCATGAAGAGGAGGTGGAAGGAAGATGTAGGAAGGTCCTCCCTGTTCTCCCAGCACCTAACCCTTCTTCTCTGAACACAGCTGAAAACACACATCTGACCACATCATTTCCCTGTTCAAAAAGTTCCCAGGGCACTCTCTTGCTTCCATAATACAGACTCTTCTTTGGTCTTTCCAATCTCTGACAATCCAGCTCCAGCTGACTTTTTCCAACCTTATCACCTATTATTCTCATCTATGCTAAGCTCCAGACACCTTGGCCTGCTCTGCACACAGACGATGTTTCCCACTTTCTCCCTACCCCCCCTTCTCATTTCTGCCACTTAGAATCTTTAGATTCCTCCAAAGTTCAATTCAAATGGCACCACTCTCTTAAGTCCTTTCCAGATGCCCTCAGACCTCCAAACCACTGCCCCTGACAGTCAAAAATTATATCGTATTTACTTTATGCATATTTTCTATTTACTTCTAGGCATACATATTGTCTGTCCCCCCAATTGAGTGTAAGCTCCCCAGGATGGAGATTCCTTAGTTCATTTTCTGTCTTTATATTCCTACTGCACTGAATAATTCCCATCACAGCAAAGGTATGTAGTAAGTATTCACTGATTAGGCCATGCATGTTCCATCCCAGTCCAACTGGACTTCTGTCTGGTCTCATGATGTGTACTTCTCTTGTGTACTTTTGCCCGGGCTAGATCCCATACCAGGAACGCATTCCTTTTTCTTCTCTGCCTCTAATAATCCTTAACTCCCTCCAAAGCTCAGCTTGCCTCCTCCACAGTGTCCTAGACCTCCTGCACATATTTTTATATTTACTTATCTTTGTGCATTTTGTGCGTCTCCTTCCCCGTCCCCACCCAAAGTAAGATGCTCAGTGTGCCAGGTGCTGTGGATAGAAGACGAAAATGAAGCCTCCAGGGCCTTACATTCCAGAAATAAGAATACCCTCTTTAAGATAATTAGAGGAAAAGAAATTTTAACTCAGATGAAAAATATCAAGACACAGTAGATAATGTGAGCATCGAAATCATGCGTTTCTATTTTTGCCGTCTTTAGTTTCCCTAAGGGTATAAATTTGGTCACCCATTCAAGAAGTCAGTTTCATTTTAGTCTTGCCCTGAGAGGGCCTGTATTTACCCCAAAGCAGGAAGGAAGAAAACCTGCAGAGTTGGAACATGGCATCCATGCAGATAAGGAAAGGCTAGAAAAGTTCACCTTCTGAATTTAAAATTCTGTACTTCCTGCAGGTTATTAGTGTCCACCTGAAACTTTGGGCCATCACTGCCATGCATATGGCCTGACTTACTACAAAATAAACTCCTACAGATCATAGAAAGTCAGATGTTCTGAGACTGAAAATAGCCACATTTACAAATGGTCATGAGAGGTGGATTGTCCTCAAAGCCAGGAAGTCCTCGGTTCAACTTCAGACTCAGATACTTACTACTTGTGCGACCATGGATAAGAGCCTTATCTTCCCGAGGCCTCAGTCCACTCATCTGTGATAATGGGAGGCTGGAGACTTGGACCAGATAGTCTTCCAGCTCTAAATCTATGATCTTAAGTTTCAGAGAAGATACCTATTGATCTACATTAGCTGGAAAAAGTAAACTCCTCAAGGAGAGCCCACTACACTAATTAAATCATAGGTCTAGTTTAAAAACAAAACAACATCATCAAAGGTGCCCCCAGCTCAGTGTTGCACCCCAGGAAACATCCCAACATGCTCAGTCTTGGTTCTGGAAACCTAAGCATCATCTAAATTTCATCTATTCTAAGACAAAATATCAGTCAGCTGCCCAACCACACTGTTAAAATCGCCCATGATGATGACCTCAGTATCCAAGAACTCTGGAGGTAAGAGGGAGGAGATTCCTTCCATCATGTTCTCTTAGTCACTTCATGCTGGCATAGGAGGAGCAGGCTTCTGGAGGTGGTTTGGACAGCTGTGTTCCCTGAAGGAGGCTTGGACAGTGGGGTAACAGAGGGCAGAACAGCTAGCAGCCACATTGTGAAACTGTCTGGGGCAGGTGACAAGCTCCCAGTATGGGATGGAGATGCCACAAGGGAAAGACCCTGCCTGAGTCAGTTTTTATTGATTGTCTGGAGGATAGGGGCTTGAAGGAAAAGTCAGTGACCATAGTGATTTCCTCCTTGGTGACCTGCCAGCCCTAGGTGGTGAATTCTAGAAGGAACTGCCATTGTTGAAGGGAAGAATGGGAGAAGTGGGAGGAGAGATTCACCAATGTATCCTACTGGTCTACCCATTTAGCCATGCCTCCTCCTCAAGGAGCAGCTCTGGGAACACATGGAAGGGGATAAGGCAAGGAAGCTGCCCACTGAAATAATAGGCCAGATGCTGAAGGACAATCAAATACAGAAAAACAACCTACCCATCCATAGGAAAAGAAATAAACCCAACCTGGACAGAATCCTAGGACGCCAGTGACAGATTTGCTCTGCTGAAAGGCTGACCTTATACTGAGCTGAAATCTACTCTTCTGTGATTCACAGTCATCGATTTTGGTTCTGTTTTATCCAGCAATGTATTCTGTCTTCCACTTGGCAATTCTTCACAAAGCCTGGTCTTGGGTCTTTTTCAAAATATCCTGCTGTTCAAGACTAGGTTTGGAGGGTGACCAACACTTGCCCCACACCTGGCGGGACACATGCCACTTTATCAATGTTCCTGTTAAAATGTGAGTCTTGTAATGGAAAACCATCCTCCAGATACAGCCTCACCAGGGCAGGACACAAGGGAGCCATCACATCCCTTGTTCTAGACATAGGACTTCTATAAATACATTATCACTCAAAATCAGCTCCTTTGGCAGCTGTTTCATGCTATGAGTTCAGATCAAGATTGCAATCTACTCAACTTATCTTTTTCTTTCTTTACAGGACCTATGTCCATCCCACCCCCACCCTCAGACGGTTACAAGTTCAATGGATTTTGTTTTTATCTATGTCCCCTTGTGTTTAGCTGCTAAATTTCCTCCTCAGTCCACCTTTCTAGCCTGTCAAGATCCCTAAATTCCATCACCTTAATCCACTACCCCAGGCTGCTTCGATAATAACTCCCATTCACATTTCTCTTTGGGGTTTGCAAAGCACCTCACATACATGAACTCATTTGACCTTCATAATAACCCTGGGAGGCAGATGTTGATGTTATCTCCATTTTACAGAAGAGGAAACTGAGGTTTAGAGCAGCTAAGTCATCCCAGCATAACATACTATTTCAACAACCTGAGAAGTAGATCTTCTTGGAATTAATAATATTTAACTATTTGATCATAAAAGCATAAACTATTAGATCATTTAAAGCTAAAAAGGGGGAATTCTTGGAGGTCAGCTGTTCTTAGACTTTTTGGTTTTGGGATCCCTTTTTTCCTCTTGAAAATTATTGAAGGTCCTCCAAACAGCTTTTGTTTATATATTATGTATAAACATAATTATATATGTTATATTACATTATATTATATATAAATAAAAATTATATATATATTATAGAGGGTTATATCCATTGATATTTACTATCATTGAAAATCTAAGCATTATTATGAAAACACTTCTGACCTTGAGGACCCCCTGAAAGGGTCACTAAGAGAACAGCTGCTAGAGGTCAATGACTCCAATTCCATATTTCACAGATAAAGAAACTGAGAGACAGGGAAGTTAAATGACCTCACCCAGGGTCATATAGGTCTGTGGGATTTGAACACACTGTCTTCCTGACTCTACATCTACCACCCTGTTCACTCCAACATGCTGCCTCAACAGTCCATATAGTAGGTTCTACAAACATTAATGAAAAACAATTGTTTGATTCTCACAACAACTCTATGAAAGAGGTACTACTTGTATTAATGATAAACCCCTTTTATAGATCAGTAAATTGAGACTCAGGGGTCAAATGACTTGTCCATGGTCACATACAGGAGTGTGGGGTGCTGGTAGAAAGATGTATGCACAATATACATTTACTCCGCGTTCTTAACATTTTGTCCATTACTTTTTGAAATCTAGACAGTCAACAAAACAGTAAGTCAAGCCCTGATTTGAAGCATTTGCCAACTTGCAAGGTGCAAATGCATATGTTGAATATTTAATAATTAGCTCATACAGCTAGTAAATGTAGGAGGTGGGATTAGAACCCAGGCCACTTCTGACTCCAAATCCAGTACTTTCTCTACTCCAACACTTCTTCAGTCATGTGCAACCTTTGGAACAGTAATTTTGACAGCTCGTAGGGTTTTCTCTTTCTCTCCCCAACTTCCTTCTGAGTTTGTGGCTATATGCCAGAGGGCTGAGGTTATTCAAAAGTCTCCTCTAGAGAACTGGAGAGGAAAATGGCGCATCTGTTCCTAGCAACCGACAAGTATTCATATACGAGCACAAACCATATGTAGTCTAAGAGCAAATTTCACATCCCAGCTGTACTTTCATGATCTTGGGCAATTATCACAATCTCTCTGGGACTCAGTTTCCTCGTGTGCAAAAAGGACGGTGGGATTAGATTATTTCAAAGGCCTCTTCAAGTTCTAAAACACTAGGAGAGTCTGACCAAGCCTTGTAGAAAATCCATCTTTGGGGTATAGGATGAGATAGGAGTAATTGAAGGTAAGAGATAAGGAGTTCAGAGCCAATTGGAATGAAGAGTCTCTAGAAGGGGGAGGAAAGCCTAGCTAATAAGGCTTAGTTGGGGGAGGCAAGACTCTTAAAGAAAGGAAGGAGGTTCTCTAGTGTCCATTGCAGCAGAGAAGTCACAGTCAAGGACAGAGGAAAAGTGCCACTGGATTTGTCAATAAGGAAGTCAACATCATAGACTTAGAAATAATGGGCCCTGAGAAAGTCAGCTAGGAGATCAGAGCAATGGATCTAGGTTTAGATCCCAGCTTTGTTAACAATTGTGTGACCTTGGGCAGGTCTGGGCCTCTCTGAGCCTCAGTTTTCTCCTCTGTCAAATAAGGGGGTTGGATTCCATGACCCTAAAGATCCTTCTAGTTTAACATCTGTGACCGTGGGAAAATCACTCAACCTGTCAGTCTCCATGTGTTTACACTGGCTACCTGTCCCCTCCATGCCTTGTCCCCCTCCTCACCTCTTTGGCTACCTTCAAGACTCGGCTCAATCCCTCCCTTCTGCAGGAGGACTTTCCTCATCCCCCTGGCAGCTAGGTGTCTCCCTCCTGAAATCAACTGTCATCCACTCTGAAGACTGAAGATATGTCATGTGTGAGCAGTCATTCCATGTTGTCTCTCCCATCAGTCTGGGAGCCCCTTTGAGGGGAGGGACTATTTTTGCCTTTCTTCGTATCCTCAATTTCAAGCACAGTAACAAATAATAATGAGTAAATAAATAACATAATAAATAAATGCTTGTTTCTAGACCTCAGTTTCCTTATCTGTAAGAGCAGAGGGTTGAACCAGATGGCTTCTGGAGTTCTTTTCCAGCTCTAGAGCTTGGGTCCTATTGATGCCCTTGTATACTTCACTGAACATCCCAAGCCTAAGGTTCCTCATCTGTAAAATGAGGTGGTTAAATGAGATACCTTCGAAGGGCCCAACCTCTATGCTCCTAGCCCAGGCATCTCATTTTATGGGAAAAACTGAGCACAAATGGATAAAGCTGTTTGCCTAAGGCCACATAAGTACTAAGTGGTAAAGCAGGGATTTGAACCCAGGTCCACTACCTTCAAATCCAGAGCTTCTCCCACTGTGCTATGCTGTTTAGAAGAATGGGAGCATTTAAAAAGAAATCACACTTTTATGAATTTTCATCCTATAGTCTCAAAAAAGGGGGCCCTAAAAATACCCATTTTAAGGTTAAAAAAACCACACACATTTGGAACTAGAAAAAAAAATATTCTAGCACTTTAGAGATGTTTATTATTTTTTGCTAGATGGTGTGGTGAGTAGAACACCAGAACTGGAGTCAGGAAGACTCATCTCCCTGAGTTTAAATTTTGCCGCTGACACTTACTAGCTGTGTGACCCCGGGCAAGTCACTTCACGCTGTTTGCCTCAGTTTCCCCATCTGTCAAATGAGTAGAAGAAGGAAATGGTGAACCACTTCAGTATCTCTTCCAAGAAAACTCCAAATAGGGTCACAGAGAGTTGGAAACAACTGCACAACAACATCATTATCATTTGCTCCAATTAGCAAGAAAGAAGCTAGAGGGAGGAGAAGTGAAAATGATCAAAGATTTACTGCTATTTTCAAACAACTCTCAACTCCCCACTCGGGCCACATCTGATAAGATTGTAGGAGGGATGGAGCCCAAGCCATGGGAGGAGAGGATTCGAATAAACACCATTAAGTAGCTGCTGAGATGAAAGAGTCCAGCAGCCAAGGAGCACAGATTGCCATGAACGTGACAGATAGAGAGGTTTTCTGTAACATGGATATGGAAAGGACCTTGACAGTCCCCAAAACATCACTTGAGAGTTCTGAGGCAGGTCACTTGATAGTGATAAAAATGAGAGGAAGTGTGCAATCCTCTAAACAGAGCTGGCCTCTCAGTAAGAAGACCCTCTGAGAAAGACTGGCTTGGTGAGTCACTTGGCAACTGTGGCTGCCTCTGAGTGGAAGGACAAGAGCAGATCTCCACTGGTGGAGGGAATTTCCTTACAGGAATTCCCACCAATGAAATCCAAGTCCAGTGATATAATAAGAACAATAATTATTATTATAACTATATATATATATATACATATATAACTATTGTAACAGTAACAAAAGCTGACTTAATGGCTGTTGTCCTTGTAATCAGAGGACCAAACGGACACCACCATGTTGGGGTCAAGGTACAGCGTGTCTAACTGTGGCTGATCAGACCAATGGGAGCTCAGAAGGCTCTACCACAGATCAGGCACAAATAGCCCATATAATAACTGACTTTATCAGTGATCTCATTGGGTCCTTAAAAATCACACAATGACGGCTCTGACCATGATCATTCCTATTATATCATTGAAGAAACTGAGGTTCTGAAAGTCAGCTATTTATTCAGGATCACTCAGCTAGTGAGGGACTGAGGCAGGACTTAATTCCAGGTTTTCCTTACTCTACGATCAAGCTCTGCCCACTTCCTCACCTTCCTCTCTATCCCTCTCTCTGCCTCAGTTTCTTACTGTGAAGAAGGAGAGTGTTGGCATAGAGGGTCTCTGAAGTCCCTGATCTCTGATACTTAAAAGTTCCAATAAATGTAGCTGCGAATATTAGCCTCCCTCCACCAGCAAACATGCTAACACAGAGATACACCTTGTGAAATCAGATAATTGGGCTGAATTCCAATCTACATTATTCATATAATCCCTTTGACCCTCTCATATTCTTTGTTGTTTCATTTTGGTTTTTTAAAAAGACCTTCCGTCATATCGTTGAGGGAGGGGAGGGAAGGTTGTTAAACCAAACCACTTTCATGCCCATTCTTTTTGGGGTGGATTGTCTTCACCAGCTAAGGGGGAAGCTTGTTCCTCTGTTAAGGCAAAGAAAGAGGTTAAGGCTCAGTATTTCCTCATTCTGAGTCAGAAATAAGGAAGAGAGGAGCAAGTCAGAAGACTTGGATTCCGTTGCTGATCTTGTAAATACCTACATGACCTTTCTGAACCTCAGTTTCCTACTCTGTAAAATGGGGAAGTGGAGGGAGGGGATAGACAACATGTTCTCCGAGCTCTCTTACTGTTCTAAAGCCTACAAAACATACACTACATCATTTAGACAGAGGTCATTAAGAAGGTTATAGACAACCATATATCAAGGGATGCCTGAGTCATTCACCTATCTGAGGGCTGAAGGCCAGCCCAGGTGATTTCGGGAGGTCTTCTATGTATCTGGGCCAATTCAAAATGAGCATCCCAGAGAAAAATTTTAAAGCAGGATGTGAGGACCTTTTGTAGCTTGGTCAACTTCACAAGTTCCCCAAAGATCCATAAGTATGAGAACATGGGTTGGAGGGAAAGAGAAGGGGGTAATGGAGGGGAGGAGGGGGCAGGGAGGTAGGTCTATCCAGCCTTTGGAACACACACACACACACACACACACACACACACACACACACACACACACACACACACATAAGCTGGGGACCTATAATACCCTACGGAGGCAACTTGGTATAGTGGAATGAATACTGGATCTGGAGTCAGAGGTTATAGGTTCAAATTCAGCCTCTGATGTTTACCAGCCTTGTGAATTTAGATCAGTGACAACCTTCCAAATCTCTGTGTCCTCAGTTGTAAGATGAAGGAGTTCCACAAAGGGGGCTGTGAAGCTCATGATCCAATGACCCCTCCCCTGCCCTGTAGGGACCACACACGGTTACACAATCCATCTGTTCAGAGGGCCCAGAATTGGGTGGTCACAGGAGGGGTAGCCAGTGAGGGTGCATTCTCAGGCAAAGCTGCCATGAACAGAGAGCAGATACACTCATTCTTGGGAGGTCCCCAGGTGAATGCCAGACAGGTGTTGACCTTAGACCTCTGCATTCCCTGCAAGAATGCTTATCATGCCAAAGGGAGCTCAAGTGCTCACTCCAGAGCTCTCTGAACAAGAAACCTGCATTGGATAAACACTTTGGAGGCTGGGGGTGGGGAGGGAATACTCCCACCCACCCACTGATTCAGAGACAAATGCTTATGAACAACTTGGGAGAGACCTGGAAAATGAGGCTTGTGGGGTTTTTCTGTCTATATCCCCAGCAACTTAACACAGTGCCTGGCACACACTAAATATTTAAGAAATACATTTTCATTCATTCATCCAATGCAGAAAGAGAGTTAATTTGGACTCAGAGCCCTGGGCTTAAACCCTGTCTCTGCTCCTCAATGTCAGCAACTCCAAGGGGCTACTGCAAGGACAGTGCTTTTTAAAACCTGAAATGTTAGCAAAATGAGTTTTATCATAACCATCATCTATTATTTCTGACTATTTCTAAAATAAGAATGCATCATGGTGTAGCATTTTCTAAGGCCCTGGGTTCAACTCCTCATTGGATGTTGTGTACCCATGTAACCTGGTGTGACCCATATGACTTTGGGCAGATCACTTCATCTCTCTCTAAGCCTCAGCTTTGTCTTTAAATTGGAGAATGGGGGCCATCTCTGGTCATCCTGATCTGTATCTGGTGGCTCCGGAGGAGAAAGTGAGGCTGGTGACTTTGCACAGCCCTGTCTCACTTAAATCCAATTCACTTGCATGTCATGGCACCACCTTCCTGATGTCATGATTCTCTTCAAGAACCAAGGACAACCTCACCCCCACCCCTCCCACACACAAATTGCAAAATGGCCAAAAAAAGGGAATGTGGCATATGAATGTGATGGGATATGATTCCACTCTAAGAAATAATGACTTTTAAAGAATGCAGAGAAGTATGAGAAGAAAGGAGAAGTTTAGACTAAGCTGCCTTCTGATGACTTTCCCCCCAGATTCTATAATTTGGATCTAATATTCTAATAGGTGGTTGCATTAGTTAGAACACCAGCACTGGGGTCAGGAAGATTTGAGTTCAAATCCACGCTCAGACACTTACTAGCTGTATGACCCCAGGCAAGTTACTTAACCTCTGTTTGCCTCAGTTTCCTCATCTATAAAATGAACTGGAAAAGGAAATGGCAAATCACTGTAGTGTCTTTGTCAAGAAAACCCCAAATGGGGTCACAAAGAGTCGGACACAATTGAAAAATGGCTGAATATAATTCAGATTGTCTGCTGGATGACTGAGAAAAAAAATTGGAGGATGACTAAACACATTGTGGCATGGAATACAACAAAGCATTGTTGCACCATAACAAAACATGATGAGGAAGAATACAGAAAAAAAACATATAGGGGCAGCTAGGTGGTGCAGTGAACAGAGCCCTGGTCCTGGAGTCAGAAGGACCTGAGTTCAAATCCAGCCTCAGACACTTGATACTTACTGCCTGTGTGACCTTGGGCAAGTCACTTAATACCAATTGTCTTGCATTCCTCCCTCAAAAAAAATATATGAAAGCTTATGTGAAGGCTGCTACAGAAACCAGAAGCAGAACCAGGAAAATAACATAGGCCACTGCAACCACAGTATACATATAATAGCAAAAACTGAAACTATATGTTGTGATCATTATAACAACCAAGCTTGGCCCCAAAAAAGATCTGAGAATGAACTTCCCTTGCTCCTTTGGTCAAGTAGGGGACTACGGGTATGGAACACCCATGAGAGGGGGCTATTGTGTTGATCAGCTTTTACTGAACCACTCTCCTCTGGCCTCTCTTTTTAGTCTCTTTATAAGGGATGGCCTTTTTGGGTGGGGGAGAGGGGATGGATATATTAAAAACTAAAGGGGAACATAAAAATGAAAAAATTTTTTAAAAGAATTTAAAACACTTTTACGTTTGATGATTTCAAATTTTGTGGTTCTCATTCAATAATATAATTTTATTTATTTGCAACTGATTTTTTTTGTACATTGTGAATGGTCTGTGCTTTGTTTTACTCAACATTCAGTTTAAATTTCCCTCCTCTGTATTCCAGTCCTCCTCTTTTCATTCTGAGATATCTGGCCACCAGACACAGACTGCTGAGTCAAATGAAGTTAGGAGGCCATTAGCTTCCAAATAAAACTGTTGATCAAAATGTCTTGCTTACCACCCCCACCCCACCCCCACCCCACCCCCAATCGCAATTTATAAATCTTGCGCCATTAAGTCTTTCAGTCCAGACTCTCTTTAATTTCTTTCTACAGAAACATGAACTGCTGTACAAGACGGCTGGTTTTAATGAAACACAAATAGCTCCTTCCCATATGTTGGCCATATAATAAAACAGGCTTTGTGGCAGCCTTCAGCCTTATTGTAAATGCTCCAGGACCTCCATTCATTTTCAGGATTGCTCTGGGACATGAAGTTTACCCAGTTGAGGAGGAGTGGCCAGGGGAAGGGGGAAGGGAGACAAGGCTAGAAAGTGAGGCAGGAAAGACATTAGCTCTGGTCTATGAACAAACTCTAGCAGGGAATGAGAATGAATGAGGAGGCCTCCTCCTCCTCCAATTTATGACTGAGGCCAGAGTCACAAAGACAAACATAAGTCAGTGATTGGAAACCTATGGGATGAAAAGAAAGGAAGCAGCCCCATGCTTCACACAGCTCTCCCAGGAGGAAGGTAATTTATAAGCTTGTAGATTGGGGAATTGCCAGTCCCCTGAAAGAAGTATTACACATTGGCCTCTGAGAGTCGCCCAGATGTGCAACTTGTCCCAAGAAAGTATGGGTATAATAAAACTTATCCTCTTCAAAAGCGTGCGCGCGCACACACACAGAAAGCAAAAGATGCTTCCAATTGTGATCATTCCAGCAAATGGAATAAACAGATGGAGAAAATTAGCAGGTATCAGTGAATATAAATACTTAATTGAAAGGTAGTGCCTTGCTCATGTCAGAGAAAGAGAGTGTTTCATAGCCCAGAAAGCTTGGGTTCAAGTTTCAGTGAGTCTGTAGTGGAACCTGAGGTTTTCCCTCACTATGGTTTTTAACCAAAGGAAGAGGAAAATGGGAGAAAAAGGAGCACAGAAGAAAATGTGTTTTTCCAGCCCTCCAAAGGAAATAATAGAAGTTTTCCTTAATAAGGATGGATTTTATATTTCAGTCGATAAGAGTTTTTTAAATGTTTAGTATGTGTCAGGCACTGGACAAACCTCGGGAGAAACAAAGACCCTGCAAAGCCAGTCCCTGCTTTTCTGTGACACGTTTTCTATAGTTAAGAAGCCTTTCCAGGGAAGCAACGGTGGTAGAGGGAAAAGGGCTGCAGGTGGGCAGTCAGAGCACCTGGGTTCAGATTCCGCTTCTGATGCTTATTATCCGTGGGACATGTAAAATGCCTGGGGCTAGGGAGAGGAGGCGGGGGAGGAGGAAGTGTGGGTGGACATGAACTTGGACTCCATGGCCTCTGAGGTTCCATCCAACTACGCTCAAGTATCACAGAGTTCATTGGCATTAACTGGGTCAGTTTCAAGGGCAGGGCATGTAGGGAGTACAAGAGAAGATGTAAGGACAGTTAGTCCTAGGATGCCTAGAAAGTACTATAAAGAAATTTGTGCATCACTGGGCAGACTTGAAAAGTGGATTTAAAAACAAAACAAGAAAAACAGTTAGCTCTCTGTTCACTGATCTTAGAGTAGCATCATCTGCACCTTGAAAAGGGCAACCTAAACATGCAGCAATAGTGGAAGAGTTAAATATAATGAGGCAGATTCATATTAGAGAATCTGGCCATTAGGAGGAATATGAAGAAACTGGGACAGAAAGACCTTTGTGAAATAATGGCATAGGAAGGAAGGAAAAACCAGCCACAGAGCCCAAAGAAAAGAATCCACATTGACCACAAACATGTATGAGGAAAAGAGAACGAGAAGGGACAGACAAAGAATTCTGGCACCCAGCTGGTGCCTCTGGGATACTTTATGTATTTAGATTGATTAATTTAAAGTCAAACTGTTACTAAACAAATTGACTTGGTTACATTGTTGCTGTTTTAATAAGCCATTTATTTAAGAATAGGAACCCTAAATGTGCTTAGTAACTTAATGTAGCATCACTTCCTTAGCTCAGATCACTCGTTTTCTTTTTTACATAATTTGTAACACTTAGCAATGTTCTTAAATAAAGAGTTCACTGAAACTTTAGAACACCGTGTTAGCCTGTGAGAATGAAGCCAGGGCAGCTGAGCCCTCATTTTTAATTGTCATGATAAATGATCATCTAAACCACATTCTAGCTGTGTGACCCTGGGCAAGTCACTTAACCCTGGTGGCCTCAGCTTTCTCATCTGTCAAATGAGCTGGAGAAGGAAATGGCAAACCATTCTAATATCTCTGCCAAGAAAACCCCAAATGGGGTCACAAAAAACTGGACACGACTGAAATAACTCAACAACAAAACCACATTCAGAACACGGTTTTGCTGAAAAACAAGAGGACTGGGGTGGGGGGCTTGACTTTTATTTATTTTTTAAATGAACCCAGAACTTCAGAACCATAGAATTCCTCTTTTCACTCAAGGCTCATTCAGGCACCATCTTACACATCTGCACGAAGTCTTTTCTGATCCCAACTTTCACCCCCACTCCAACTAGCATGCCCTGCCTTCTAATGCCTCCTAAACTCCAACATTGGAGTAATCATAATTCTTACCTCCCGGGTCATTGTAAGGTTCAAATGAGATATTTATAAAGTGCCTGGTACACAGTAGGCATTTAATAAATGCTTGTCTCCTTCCTTCTTTCCTTTCTTACTTCCCTTTTCTTTCTTTCCTTCCTTCATTCGTGTTCTCTTTAAATTTATTCTATAAGCATATATAGGTATATATTTATATATATATAGTATATATATTTATTCTATATGCATATATGGTCTTGCTGTCTCATTAGAATGTAAACTCTTTGGGAATAAGGATTTTTTTTTATTCTTTATTATTCATGTCCATAGTGCCCAGCACATATATAGGTGTTTAATAAATGTCCGATTCTGACGAACTCAACAACCAACCGCAATTTCAGAGAATTCATGATATAACATTCTGCCCACCTTCTGAGAGAGGAGATTGACACAGCGCAGAATGAGACAAATGCATACGCATACATGTATACATGCATATACATACATGCCTACATATACATACATACCTGCATATACATACATACACACACACATACACTTGGTATGGCCACTGTAGGATTTCCCCCCACTTGTCCATCCATGTTTGTAATAGGGTTTTTGTTTTCTCAACAAAGATGTGGGAAAAAAGGTGGGAGGGGAAGAAGGTAGATCTTGGTTTGAACATAAAATGAAGCTTAATTTAAATAAAGTAAATGTCCGATTGGTTTATCTTAATATCAATTATGAAGTAACCAATGGCAGGGAACAATGGAAAAAGGGTAGATCTTAAGAGGCAGGACACCAGTGTATTGCTTGTAAATTTTGACCTTAAGGAGGTCACTTTACCTCCTTCCATTTTTTCCTCACTGACAGTGATAATATTTGTACCACCTGAGTTCAAATTGGGTCTCAGACACTTACTAGCTGTGTGATCCTGGGCAAGTCACTTAACCTCTATTTGCCTCAGTTTCCTCAACTATTATTTGGTTGTTGTTCTTTGTTCTCAAAGAGGACCAAAATGACATCACCATAATAAACTCAAATTTCAGTGTGTCCGACTGTGGCTGATCAGACCAATATGAGCTCGGAACGCTCTACCGCAGACTGGGCACAGATAGTCTGTGTGAATATTTGGAGTGGATACTCAAAATTTGCACATCCTATGTTTCCTTTGTGCTGTCTCAATTCTGCTTTGTTCCCCAACCGTAAAGTGAAGACAACAACAGCACCTTCCTGGCAGGGATAACGTGATAATCAGAGGAGATGATATTTAAAAGGCACTTAGTATAGGGTCTGACACAAAGTAGGCACTATGTAAATGCTCGTTATCATCATCATCATCTTTATTAAGTAGCACTTAGTGAGGAATGTGTTTTACCCACCATAAAAGAGAATTACAATGAGTACCATGGAAAGAACACTGAACTTTCCAGTCATAAGACCCAAGTTCAAATTCCAGCTCTGACACTTAGCAAATTATGTAAACTTGAGCCTTAACCTCCCTAGGTCTCAGTTTCCTCTGTTGTAAAATGAGGGGATTTGACCAGATGGCCTCTAGGGTCCCTTCCAGTCCTACATCTCCGACTGTACAATTTCCACCCATGCAGATGTGCTTAGGGAACTTTAAAATTCAGAAGCAATGATTTTGGGGGGTGGGGGCAGGCAGAGTAATGTAAAAAAAAATTACAAGATTTATTAGAATTAATCCATGCTGGGATTGTCAGGGACTCCTATGATACTAACATAAGTCATGGGGTCAAAGGACCATGAGTCTTAATGAGACCTCCTGGGTCATCAAGTCCATCTTCTTTTACAGATATAAAAACTGAGGAATGGGAGGTTTAGTGACTTTTCTTCAGGCTTCACAAGCAGTAATTAGTGTCACAGGCTGAACTCCAGAGTCAGTGCCTCTTTCTATGGTATGGACCACACAACTTTCTCTTACTAAAACACCCACAAAGGAGCCCCATAAGATTCTCCTACCCTCCAGGCTCCCAAAGACCCAGCTTTGGCCCAGACAATGTGAGGAACATTTTTCTGATGATGAACTAAGCACAGGCTGGCCAACTCGAGGCTCCAAGCTGAGTCCTGCTGTAATGCTTCCTGGACATCTGCCTCCAAGCAGCTCTTGAAATAAAACAGAATCTGGCCAGTTTGTGTGCTCTAGTTGGACTGAGTGTTCATCATTCATTCAGCCTTGTCTGTTCAGACATGTTTTGTATCATCAGTGGAAACCACTGAATATATGATGGAAAGATGGAAAACAGTTTCCTTCCTTCCTTCATTTATTTCCTCCCTCCCTTCCTTAATTCCTCCTTTTCTTCTTTTCCTTTCCTTCCCTTCCTTCCTGCCTTTCACCTCCTCTCTCCCTTCTTTCTTTCCACCTTTCCTCCCTTTACTTTTTTCTTCTCTTCTACCCTCCCTTCCTTCTTTTTTCCTTTCTCCCTCCTTTTTCTTTCCATTTTCCCTCCCTCTCTTCCTCCTCTTTTCTTTCCTTCCTTTTTTCCTGTTCTTCTTTTCCTTTTCTTCTCTTCCCTCCTCCCTTCCTCGCTTTTTCTCTGCCTACAAAGAGATCTTATGAAATGCCCATGCGCTCACTTCCCTCTCCCAACTGTTCTACCTCTTCACCAGTGGCCGTGCCTACCTGGAGATGCCTTCGCCCCATGGCCTGTGTGATCGCTCAGTCCTTGGTCAAGATGGCAATTTCACAAGGAAGCCTAGCCATGATCACTTCACTCCCAGCCCAACTCACCCAAAAGACCACTCCATCTTCTTCCCATTGGCCCTGCCCCTTAGGGTTTTGTTTGTATCCTTCTACTGTAATCTCCTCAAAGGCAGGGATTGTCTTTGGCCTCTTTTTGCATCCCTGGCACTTAGCACAGTGTCTGGCCCATGGCGGCACTTAATAAATGTTTATTGATTAACTGATTGAGAAGAGATCCACAAGCATCCTAGCCTGCTGAAGGAGGTTAAGTCACAAAAAACTGTTTAGAACCCATTTTTTTGGAGAAAGTGGGACTTCCTAGGAGAATGAGATCAGAGACCTAACAAAAGATCAGAAGAACCTCAAAGGCAGGTAGGCCATCCAGTCCAGCTCCTTCATTTTACAAATGAAGCCCTGCCCCTTATAAACTAAGCACCTCCCCCTGCACCCTCCCCAGGCTAATCGACTTGAAGACCTCAGAAACTTTTGCAGAGGCGGGATTCGAAGCCAGGGTTTCCAAATCCAAATGTGACCCATTTAATGGCAAGGACCCTGACATCTGAATTTGACCTGGATTGATGGGAAGGAGATGATCACAGTGGCAAAATGTTTATCTTTTTACACAAACATAAAGCCACCAGACACCATGTTGCCCGTGCCTAGATCATGGCCCATCTTCAAAATGGAGCCACTTCTCCTTATGCAAATGATGAAAAAGACCAGATATTCTCACAAACATTCCTGGCGGGTTTTTAGCATTAAGTCAGGGGCCTTTGATGATATTGTTAATTTCAAAGGAGGGATTAACGACCCTTACCCCCAAATAGTTTTATTTCCCCTCCTGTTCTCTGGTGCTTTCTATGTCTCACCCACCTCTGGGAAACAAGAATTACCTACCCCCCTCCGCATCACCACCAAATACCCAATCTTCAACAGTTTGGGCCAAACAAAACACACACACACCACCCACAGGGATGAGAATTCTTCCTGGGCCAGGGAAAGGGTCGAACAAAACATTCATCAAAACCTTGCCAATGGCAAGGAGTCTCCTTCCCTTGCCAGCAAGACTTGGGAAAGTGCCCAAAGTGCCCACAGACTTTGAGAAATGCCAGGGGGCCATTCTCAAATCACCTTCTCTGCCAGCCTGTCTCCCCAGATACCAAGGAAAGGGCCCATTCTGTTCTGGTCTCTGGCTGGCTAACTCAATTCCACAAATATTTATTGAGTGACTGCCATGTTTGGCCGGATGTGGGCTAGATTGAAAAGGAGCAGAAGAAAACACGGTCCCATCTCACAAAATCATTGATCGTCTTAGGTGGGGAGAGAAACAGATTCAAGAAATGGTTAAATAAATGACGATAATAACTCCCCCTCAAGACAGCCAAAATGCCTTGTAATCATAATGGCCAGCATTTATATGGCATGTGAAGCTTTTCCAAGACGATCTCATTCAATCCTCAAAACACCCCATTTTACAGATGAGGGAACTGGGGCAGACAAAGGTGAAGTGGCTTGACCAGGATTAAACAGAAAGTATTTGGGTGAGGATTTGAACTCAGTTCTTCTTCACTCCAGGTTTAGATCTCAATCCATAGGGTCCCCTTGGTAACACATGATCTCGCTTGATCCTGGCTACAATCAATCTTACTGCATATCAACCTGCCCAAGGTCAGCGATCTAGAAACTCCCTGAAGCAGTCATGGAGGCTGGGTCCTCCCGACATCAAGCCCAACATTTTAGTCTACTGCAGTAGGCTGCCTCTTACAAAGATACAACTCAGTAGAGTTCAAACTTTTTTAATATGAGGGTTTCCCCCATTTAACAACAAAAACATTTCTCAGATTCCTATATGCTATATTCCTAATAGTCACAACTATTTAGAATCCACTGAGGGAGAAGTGACCTCTATTAATTAATCAACAAACATTTATTAACCACTTACTGCATGCCAGACACAGTGAAAACACTAGGGGTCCAAAGAAAAAGCAGGAGTGATACCTGCCATCAAGTACCTTATATTTTAACAGGGTAAGCATCTATTTACATAAAGACACATATAAGGTAACCTTGGACGACAAGGTCCTGTGGCAGAACCTTCCATTTTGTTTTTACATCATCTGAGCTTCGAGTCATACTTAGCACATAGTAGGTGTTTATTAAGGCCAGGGATTGACCTGTGATTTCATTGGTACAGGGAACTCTCCCAATGCAGGTTGGCACCTTCTCCCCATTAAACTGTAATCTCATTCAGAGCAGACACTGAGTTTTAGGGGTACTGTTGTTTTGGCCTTTCTCTGTATACACAATACTTGATACAGTCCCTGGTGTTTCATAAATGCTAGCTGATGACTTCATGATGACATATGTTGGAGAGTTGACCCCATATGGGGTTGAGACTCATAGTTTAAAAACTGAAAAAGTTTAAGAAGCCCTAGGTCCTAGAGCACCAAAAGGTAAAGTGATTTGTCCAGTGGGTATCAGGGGAGTGGAATTTGAACCCTGACCTTCCTGACTCTCCATCTACTTCGTTACATTGCCTCTCTTAATTAAGAAAGGTGCTAAGTACTTGCAGACAGGGAGGCAGCCAGAGATACTGCCCAATTCTAAGCTTTTACTCTTTTCCATCAGCCAAGTTCAGTTCTCCCTGTGAAGTTGGGGTTGCTCAGGGGTGACGAAATTTGGCTAGAGGAGGGTGAAATCTATACTCAGGCAGCATCTGCATCCTGTTAAACGTAAAAGGGTGCAATCCGACGTGACAGCTCAGGAGTCTGGGAGAGGAGTCTTCTCTCATGGAGATGGTTCTGTTTCACAACTGTGAATGCTTGGGTGAATGTTCTTGTTAAAAGTGCTGACCTTTGGGGGAGAGCTCTCCAGCATCAAAGAGCCTATGCCTTAAAGAGGAGCCATTGCTCCTGAAATGACCACAGGCCAAAAAATCCCACCTTTCCCCTCTTCTCTGAGGTCCAGGAGGCTTGGCACCCCTGTCTCTACATGGGCAAGGACTTATCAGAGGGATAAGAGAGGCAGCCCAAAGAAAATGTATTAACAACAAATGATAAGATAGCTAATCTCAGTTGAGATAAAGCAAGGTCACAGCTAGGAACACATCCTGCAATGACTTGCAGGAAACTGGCTTGCCTAGAAAACTGAAAGAGGGATTAAGTGCAAAGCACATATATATTCAAATATCCTGGGTTGACAACAGGCAGAGTGGAACAGGGGTGGACAGGTTGTTGGTTGAGGAACGGAAAGAATTGGACTGGAGACCAAACGACTAAGCCAAGTCATTTCCCTAAGCTTCAGTTTCCTCATCCACAAAATGAGTTTAGTAATATCTGTGGAAAGACAGCTGAATAGAGAGTTAATCTGGGTTCAAGACCTGCTCCTGACAGATACTGGGGGCCCTTCTGTATGATCCCCTGCCCCAGAGCCTTCCCTCTGGGACAAACTTCCAGACACCCTTTGTCTACCTTGTATGTGCATACACCCCATAAGAGTAGGAGCTCCTTGAGAGCAGGGACTGTCTTTTGCCCTTCTTTGTATCTCAGAGCTTAGTGCAGAGCCTGTCACACAGTACGGGCTCATCCACAGAGTGCCCAGGTACCTTCTAATTCTCTGAGGCTGGAAATCCCAGCACAGGTGCAAATCTCCACTTGCAGGAGTTTTCACTAGGAGTTCTCCAACCAATGAAATCACACTTATGGTTTAAAATGAAAAAGTACTCCTACCACCTGGTTCACAGTGTTTTTTTTTAACTCATGAATCAACCTTCATTGACGAAGCACCTACTGTGTGCTTCAGTGTCTGCTCTGAAGGAGATTACAGGCTAATGGGGAGAGGGGTTGGGGGAGAAGTTGCCAATCTGCATTGGCAGAGTTCCCTGTACCAATGAAAGGTTAAGTTTGTGCTAAAAGTCGGGGATCAAATAAACAGCACCCATTTAATAGTCACCAGTAAAGAAATGGGGTGGCTAGGTGGCGCCATATTTCAGGGCAGGGTCTGGAGTCAGAAAGATCTGAGTTCAAATCCAATCTTAGATACTTAATAGCTGTGTGACCCTGGGCAAGTCACTTGATCCTGTTTACCTTAGTTTCGTCATCTGTAAAACGAGCTGAAGAAGGAAATGTCAAAACAGTATCTAGTCCAGAAAACCCCACATGGGGTCATGAAGAATCAGACATAACTGAAAATGATTCCACAACAACAAAAGCACATCATCTGAAATCTCTCCAAAGCTTCATCAAAGACCCTCTTAAGGCTTCAATAGCACCTTGTCCAACCCTCTCCTTTCCATCATGAGACAGCTTGCTTTGCCCCTACATTATCTCACTTGACCCTCACAATGGTGTGGGGCAAACTGAACCACTCTATTTATTGATGTAAGATTCTAACCTATGCAGCACTTAATAAATGCTCACTCTTTTAATGAAAGATCCTAATTTATGCGGCACTTAATAAATACTCACTCTATTGATGTAAGATCCTAACCTGTGTGGCACTTAATAAATGTTCACTCTATTGATGTAAGATCCTAACCTATGCAGCACTTAATAAATGCTCACTCTTTTAATGAAAGATCCTAATTTATGCGGCACTTAATAAATACTCACTCTATTGATGTAAGATCCTAACCTGTGTGGCACTTAATAAATGTTCACTCTATTGATGTAAGATCCTAACCTATGCAGCACTTAATAAATGTTCACTCTTTTAATGAAAGATCCTAACCTATGTGGTGCTTAATAAATGCTCACTCTATTGATGTAAGATCCTAACCTATACTCCTGCGAAAGGCAATACCTGTCAATAAATGAGAAAATGCAATTCAGTCCTATTTGGGGATGACATTAAAGAAGAACCCAATGGACACTGGGCACTTTCCGACTGCCTTGCGGCTTGGACCTTCCATATGTGTCATCTCCCCTATTACACTGTGAGTTCCTGAGAGCAAGACTATCTTCTTTTTCTATTTTTATCTCTGATGCTTTGCACATAGCAAACACTTAATAAATACTTCATTTATTTAATATTAAAAACAGCTGAGCTGGGATGGAAGCAACTTTCAGGATGTTGCTTGGAGGAGAAGAGAGAAAAAGTAGAATGTGGACTGCCCTCCACAGGAGATAACCACAAGGTGTAACCTAAGCCTTATAACACAGATTACAGCCTACATTAGTTGCTGGACTCAGAGAATCTCAGTTGGAAGGGACCTCAGAGGTCATCTGGCCCAACTCATAAATAAACAGAAATATCTCCTGTAACATCTCTGGCCAAGTGATCACCCAGCCTGTGATCGAAAACTTCAAGAGATGGGGAGCTTACTACCTCTCCTAAAGTAAGCCATTCCACCTTCAGAAAGCTCTGTTGGGAAATTGTTGCTTATAGGGCTGGGGAACTCACTACCGATCCAAACCAAATGCCATTCCACATTTGTACAACTCTTTATTATTTTGGAGATTCTTCCTTTTAGAAAATTTAGATGATCATCCCTGTAACTTCCAATCACCTCAAAAATATTTCACTAACTTGTTTAAGAGCCATGTCTAAGCTTTATTGCTGTCCCCTAAAAGACCAAGGTCCTTGTCACAGCTACCGCTACCTTATTGTGTCTCCTATCCATGAAGCTTGGTGTAGACTTCTCCTTCATCCCTGTTACATTGCATTTACCCAGTTAGGCTCATTACTTCAGCCCACTGAGATCTTTCTGGGATCCTGATTCTATTGGCCAACACATCAGCTCTGTGGCACCATCAAATTTGATAAAAGCTCGTCATCTAGACCTCCATTCAAGTCACCCACAAAAATGCTGAACAGTATAGTTCCAAGGACAAAGCCCTGCTCTGCTCCACCAAAGTTCCCCTCTAAGGTAGACATCAATTCAATAATCAGTGTATTTGGGGTCCAAAACAACACACCTACCTAATGATACTATCATTCAGGCCACATTTCTTCATCTTCATGGGACCAGAGAATCAAGGGCTGGAAGGGACCTCACACATCATCTGGCCTAAACTCCTCAATTTACTGATAAGGAAACTAAGACTCAAGTAAGGGAAATGACTTGCTTAGGGTCACACAGCTCATAAGCAGCATCAGGAGCAAGACCTCAACTCAGGTTTTCTGAATCCAAAGATCTCTCCTCTGTGGCTTCCCAGGATATCAAGTGACACTTTGACAAACATTTTGCTGAAAGTCTAGTACACTATGTCTGTGGTAGTACCTGGTTCTAATCAAATAATCAACCAAAAAAAGGACATGACTTGTTCTTCAATAGTTCATACCAGCTTTAAAAGATTACTATTTCCCATTTTCCAAGGGCTCACAAACCATCCCTTTAATTACACATGTTGGAATTTTACCAAGAATTGAAGTCAAACTCATTGGCCTGTGATTTGAAAAATATACCTTCCTCTTTCTGGAAAAATGGGCAAAGAATTTCTAAGGCAGGAATTTGTGAGAGTAAGCCTAATTGCACTTTCCTTTCCACTAACAAAAAAACAAAAAACCTTGGTGTTCGACTCAATCTAAAGGATGCAGATTAAAAAACGAGAAACTGCCTCTCCCCCTTTTAAATGCAGTATAAATAAGGGCAAAAGTTTGGCAGTTTGGGAATGCAAAGCAACACAGGAAGCTTTATATGAATGGATGCAAACTGAAGTGGGTAGAACCAGGGAAACGAAACAAATTGCAACAACTAAATGGAAACAAACTACAAAATGGAACTGAAGGTGGTGTAACTATAGCAACCAAACTGAGGCCAGGAAGAGAGGAGAAAAATGTGCCTCTCTCCCCCTGTCTTTGCTAAGGTGGGGAGTTATGAGTGTGGCACACTACATAATAGAGTCAGGTGATGTGTTTACTCATTTTGTTGAAATGCTTTTCCCCTCTCCCTTTTTAAATTCTTTTTTTTTTTTTAAGCAATGAAATACTCTCCAGGGAGGATGAAGCAGATACATTTGATAATGAAGACAATATGGAAACATAAAATATCACTAAATTTTTTTTAATTTCCATTTTAATAGTAATAACAGAATCATGAAGAAAATGACTTTGGAACATGGAATTCATTGTTTTCAAGAGTCTTGGCTCTCATCTCTGCCCCACCCTGACCAATAGGAATTACTCCCTGAATGATGATGAAGCTGAAAGATAAAAATAACGGATGGCCCCTTTCCAAGTATGATCAAGGGATACTGTGTTGTGATCTTTTTCAGGAAGGGAGGAAAGTTGGCACAAAAAGACATCTTTCCAGCTTGAGGGGAAAGGATGGACCCTTCAGCATGGGGTACAATTGATTATCGGCCTTCCTAAACGCTTCCGGTAATACTACACTCTGGTTTATACTTCTAAGGATTACTGGCACAAAGTGTGTTTAATACCAGGTAGGGTAGCTTTCCCCCATCCCCAAATGCTTTTGGGACCCTCTTTCTGCCTGCAGAAATCCTATCATCTTCACTCAGAGATATCAAACAACTCTAAATGGGAATCTGAGTAACCGTAATTCATAGTATAAATCTGCTGAAACAACACCAGTAATACCAAAATGATAATTTAAAATAAAAACTGCATTGAAAGCCTGAGAGGCAGTGAGATACCACAGAGAGAGGAGTAGGCAGATGCAGGTTCTAATTCCACTTCTGACACTTCTGGCTACTTTCTTGGATCAGATGTGCTCTGCTTGGTCCCTAAGGACAGAGCAATGGGTAGAGACTGCAAGGAGACAAATTTAAGTTTGGGACGAGGAAGAAACACCCAACAACTGGACCTATACAAAAATGTAATGGGCTGCCTTGCAAGGCTGTGGATTGTCAAGCAAAGACTAAGAGCAGTTTTGTAAAAGGAATTCCCATTTGGGCACAAAACCAGTTAGGTGACCTTGGAGACTCTGTGAATGGAATTTTCCTGCTGACTCAGGGTCATCAGAGTAAACCTGAGTCACTGTGACAGGCGGCTGAGGGTTAGTGAGGTAGGTGGTCCTGGGCCAGCCCCAACTCTGACACACCCTGGCTGAGTGACCTTGCACAAATCACTTAACCTCTCAAAGACCCTAAGTTGTCGAGGGGTGTTGGTAAAGGAAGCCCCCCCTCCTTCCCTGGAACTCAACCTCAATAAAGTAAGTCCAATGGGGTGGGGAAAAATAGTAAATGAAAATAATAATAATATGAAAGTGAAACCTGTGTAATTAAATGACCAAGTTTCAAACCAAGGAAGAGTTTAGAAAATGCCCTTCCTTTTCATCATTATAGAGGTGGGGGGACTATGGGTATAGAGTGTTACATACATACACCATCAATTAGGGTCCATGTGTTGGTGGGTTTAACTCAATTGCTATTTTTTCTTCTTTATTTTTTAATCTTGGTAACAAGAGAAGCCTTGATGGGTAGGGAAGGGCTGAGTCATATATCTGGAAATTAATAAAGGGACCAAGAGATCAATTGTAGGATCTTAGCTTTGGAGCTAAGAATAGTCTCAGAGGTCACTGAATCAGTTCCCTTCCTTTTACAGAGAACACCAGGCCTAGGGACATCTGTCAAGCAACTGCCTCGGAGTCACACAGGTACCAAGTGTCAAAGAAGGAATGTGAGCACAAGTCCTCCATGACAATGAAACCAAGGAAACAAAAACAGCCTGAGCCTCGTGTGAATGGTTTAGCCCTTACAGGCAGCCAGGGGAAAGCAATGCCCATCATCACCACAGTGAAGATGGTCTGGTGTGACAGAGAGGGGGCCATGAAGCCCAGGGCAACATGAGCCTCCACAATGGTGATCTGATCAGGCTGCCTCTCTCTGCTTGGGCTGAGCTAGATGCTCTGGAATTAATCACAGAGCAAAGCTCTTTACCTACAGTCACAGTGTGACTTACCTACCCTTGCCATGGGCGTCAACCCCTCTCATTTGATGGAGAAAGAAACTGAGACTCAGGGAGGAGGAAGAGGGATGGGGAAAGGGAGAAAGCATTTATTAAGCACCTATTATGTGTATGGCACTGGGCTAAATACTTTACAAACTTTGATCCTTACAACAATCCTCTGAAGTAGGTGCTTTCACCGACCCCATTTTGCAGTTTAGGAAACTAAGAAAATCAGTGAGATGACTTGCCTAAGGTCATACAGCTAGTAAGAGTCTGAACTTGGATCTTTTGGATTCTGGGTCCAGAGCTCTACCCAGCTGTACCACCTAGTTAAGTTCCTAGAATCACAGACTCAGCCCTGGAAGGGTCCTCTGGGTCCATCTAGTCTAATTATCCTTGTTTTCACAGCAAAGGAAACTGAGGTCCAAGATCATATAGGTAGTGCCACCAGGGGCAGTGTTTGAACCCAGGTCCTCTGATTCCAGAGCAAGTAGAGCTCTTCCTCCTATACCACCCTGGCTGCTGGACCAGCAGCATCCTTCCAGCATGGCATTTCCAGAAGCCAATTTCTAATCAAAGACCCTGGAGAAGCCAAATGCATGCTCTGGGGTTGGGAAGGAGGGAGGGAAAAAATAAACTAATCCTCCCTTTGTTACAGCTCCAAGGCCACTCAGTGTCCCATAACTTAATCATCCCTGATCAAGAGAGTTTCAGGCCAGAGACAATTTTGCAAAATTCCAGCTCTGGCGCTCCACATCATCCTTGTCTCTTCAATCACTTGTAAGCCAGCTGCAACTGACTTTCCCTTAATCAAACTCCAGAACTGGGCTGCCGAGCTCTTAGCTTAAAGCTGGACTGCCTTCCAAACATTAATTTAATGGATTTTTAAAATAGCACCAACCTTTGGGGACTTCCTGGGCTGCTCAGATGAGGAGGAGCAGGCGAGGAGGATTTGCAAATTTTAAGGTTTTCTTTTTATAGGCTTCCTGCATATTCGGACCACCAGCAAGAATTACCCCCTAATTACCCCCTTCTCAGTAGGCAGGGTTCAAGAAACACAACTGACCTTTCTCTTCTTCCCATACAATTTCACAACAATAATATTCAGCATTTACAGAGCACTTTGTACTATCTCATTATAGGTGTCATTATCCCCATTTTACAGATCAGGAAATGGAGGCAGACAGAGTCAAGTAACTTGCCCCGCATTTCACCTGGGAAATTACACCCTTGGTATACCAGAGTTAAACCAAGGGAAATATTTAAATATGAAAAACAAACAGGTATATAAGAGAATCACAGAGTCTAAGGCCAGATTCAACCTCAGGTCCTTCCTGCCTTCTGGCTCAGCTGCCAGCAAGGAAGCTCTGTAAGGGGGTTTGCCCACCTCGCCCCCTTGTTTGGGCCCCTTTCCTCAGTGCCTCCCCCAGTGGGAGCTCACATCCTCCAGCTTTTTACACCATTAGTAAAAACCCATTATCAGAAAAAGATAAGATAATCTCTTAGGAACCAAAATTTGTAAATGACTGATAACTCTTAATGAGTTCCTTCTCCAGGGGTATTTATAGTTTATTAAGAGACCAACCCTTAAGTAAAAGGAATGAACTTCTAATTTTAGAGTTCTGGGCATCTCTGAAGCAGAGAGATGGAATGAGGTTGGTTGGTAAGTGGTTGTCATTTGACTGTTTTAGTGGAGGGGCCAGGAGATGGAACTTTGGAATGGAACTGGCTCTGGGGTCAAAGGACCCAGATTCAAATACTGTTCCCTGATGCTAAACTCCCTTCATTTCCTGCCTCAGCTTCTTCCTTTCTGAGATGAAGAGGGAAGTCTACAGTCATCATGTCTCAGATTTGGAGCTGGAGGGGCCTTTGAGACCCTCAGATCCACTCCCTTTAATATAAAGAAAAGCAAACAGGTCCCTGGGGCAGTGAATTGTCTGAAGCCACAGTGCTAAGTAAGTGTCTGAGGTGAGGTTCGATGAGGTCCCTTCTAGCCCCAGACACTGCTCCTATGGGCCTGTTCTGGGGTCCTGACATTACAGAGTTGGTGGAAACAGACCTCATTGCTGTCCATAGACCTCTTTAAAGACAGGCAAAACTTGGGCCACTCTGGGCGCAAGCTGGCTGTCAAACTCCAGTCCCAAACTGGAAACAAGACCAGTCAATAAACATTTATTAAGCCCCTACTACCTACCAAGCACTGTGCTAAGAGCTAGGGGTGCCCATCAACTAGAGAAGGACTTTATATAATACAGCATATGAATGTAAAGGAAAATTGTTCCAACATTCCAATAAATAGGTCGGCGATCTTTTCAATGCAAGCTCTTGTCAGCTCTAAAACTCTGGTCTCTCCAGTAACACAGATTGCAACATATCCAAGCGAGCCTGCCCAGTTGTGCACAAACTTATCATCCATATCTTATGCTTTTGTCACAATGATAGCTTATTATTATGATGATGATGACATATACCAAAAAAAGATGAAAAAGAGGAATTGTAAGGACTGGTGGATAGAGTACCAGGTTTGGTGTCAGGAAGACTCATACCCCTGAGTTCAAATCCTGCCTTAGACACTTAACCAGCTGTGTGACCCTGGGCAAGTCACTTCACCCTGTTTGCCTCAGTTTCCTCATCTGTAAAATGGGCTGGAGAAGGAAATGGCAAAACACTTCATTATCTCTGCCAGGAAAACCCCAAATGGGGTCTTGAAGAATTGGACAGAACTGAAAAACAGCTAAACCAAAAAGAACATGGAAAGATTTATATAAATCCAGTTATGCCAATTACTACCTGTGTGACCTTGGACAAGTCACTCAATGTCTCTTCATACTGTTTCTTCATACTTTATAAATGTGCACAGCTGTCCACATGCTGTCTCCCCCATCACACCATTTTTTGTCTCTTTTTGTATCCTTAAAGCTTAACAGAGGGGCTGGCACATAGTGTTTAATGTTTATTCATTCAAGGGTAAGAACTGTGTCACCGGCTCTGGGCACTCTGCTTAGCACACAGTAGGTACTTAAAAAATGCTAGTTGGTGTTGGGATCTTTGTGAACCAAGGAGATTGGATGTGATGACTTCCAGGGATGATTTCAGCCCTAAGTCTACCATCCTATTGGCAGAGTGAGGCAAGCAGAGACAGAAGAACAATAGCCATAGGAAAAAAAACAATGGAATTCCAATGTCTGATGGTGGTTCCAAAGAATTGACGATGGAGTCAGTGCTGAGTGGACATGTGCGGCTGGTTCGGTGGCCAGGTTGGCCAGGTGCACATCTCCTGTGGTCAATGGTTTATTTTGTTTCATTGTTTTCCTTTGTTATAAGAGAAGGTTCCATGGGGTAAGGGTAGGAGGAGATGACAGAAGCAGCCAGAGAATGAAAATCAAGAGGGACCCATTCCAAAATAGAAACCCATCACATTGTGTCATTTTCCTTTTAAAGGTCTCAAAAAATGCTATTGACATAGCAGAGATAGCATCAGCTCCAGTCAGAGGACCTGGATTTGAATCCTACACTTGGGTCTGAGCCCCAGGCAAGAAGGCAAGAAGGATTTGCTCAACACCTATGGTGTTCCAGGCACTGTGCTAAGCACCTTACAAATGTTACCTCATTTGAGCTTCACAATGACTCTGTGAGACAGGTGGTGTTACTATCTCTATTTTACTATTTTTATTACCTTTTTTTTTGTTTAGTGGAGAAAACTAAGGCACTTTGAGGTAAAGTGACTTGCCTAGAGTCACATAACTAGTAAATGACTGAGTCAAATTTGAACTTAGGACTTCTTGACTCTGGGCTCAGCATTCTATTCACTGTGACATCTAGCTCCATCAGTTTCCCAATTTGTAAATGGAGGAGATGAAGCTTAATGACCCCAAAGGTTTCTGCCAGCTCTGGAACAAATGTTCTTAACCTTTTTTTTCTATAACATGGATCCCTCTTAGAAGGCTGGGGAAGTCTATGGATCCCCTTCTGAACAATGTTTTTAAATGTATCAGGCAAAATATGCAGGATTAGAGGCAGGTAGATGGCACAGTGGAGATTGACCCAGTAGGACTTGACTGGGTTAGGAGAAGGGAGAGAGAGGGAGGTACAAAGATCACTCTGTACATTAGGAAGGGAAGAACAGAATCTCTTAAGTTTTCTAGGCTTTGAGCTTGAAATTCTATGGGACACTTGGGAAAATAGGATGTTTCTTAATTAGTGTATCTGAGTTAAAAACAAGACTGAAAATGGTACCTCAGCTGGCTGAGTACAAGCACTTGGAGACGCCCAGTGTGCTGGCTAAAGTGTCTTTACAAATGTGAGGCAATCCCTTATTGAGACAAACACTGAAGCTGTCCAAAAAAGGATCATCCTAGGTAATGAAAGAAGAATTAATCCTAGAGAAGGAGAAGAGGAAATCGCGGTCCGCTGGCTCTATGGAGAAAGGTCAGCAAGGAGCACTGATAGAATTCTAAGAAAATATAGCCTCAGTTATTTTTTTTTTCCATGTAAATTGCCATTATGAATCATTAGCTTGGTTGGGCTATTCCCCATGCTCTCTTTAAGAGATGTCGGTTTCATTGAGCTGTTTGGCAGAAGGATAATTCTGACACATCTCCAAATCCAGCTCAAAGACTTTCCATGTCAAATGGAACATGGGAGAGGCAGGAACTTGGGCAGTGCTCAGTGAGAAAGGGAACTGAGGAAGGAAAACCTGGAGGGGAGAATGGAAGAAGATGGGAGGATAGCATGAACCAGCCTCCACTTGATCCTACAATACATCTCCGGGGTCAAGATCTCCCAACATGGAGGATAGATTGTAATCTTCACAAAATCACAGACTGTGAGTTGTAAGGGATTTTAGCATCTAGTCATTCCAACCTGTAGAAGAAAATGGTCCCCCTCATAACATACTCTCATGATATGTGACTCCTTCTCCACTCACACCTTAGCTTGGCCCCCCAATAAGGCCTGAATGTCAAGAGATATTCTGGCTGTGTGACCCTTGGGAAATCCCTTGACCTATCTGTGTTCCAGTAAACTCTCTAAGACCATGATGACAGAGAAGACTTGCATTACTAGAGGGAGTTTCCCCACTGGGAATTAGTCTAAAATTGATTTAAATTTAAACTTCTCTCCACTTCAATCCATCCTCAAACACAGCTACTTGAGTGATTTTCTTTAATTGCAGGTCTGACCTGTTCAATCAACTTCACTGGCTTCCAGTCTCTAGGAGGAAATACAAACCTCTTCTGTTCAGTAAAGTCTTTCACCATCAGGTCCCCAGCCTCTTTTCCAGTCTCACAGGACATTATACCCCCTTCTGGCCCTCTATGGTTCAGTCAAACTGGTCTTCTCTCTCTCCCTCATATATAAGACTGCATTGCCCACTTTTGTGGGATTGCACTGGCAGTGCCCCCTTGCTTGGAAAGCATTCCCTTCAGGAAAGCATGCCTTGGTCTCACAGAACTCTCTATTTTTTTATGATACATCTCAGGTACTCTCTTATGCCTTAAACCTTTGCCAGTCCCCAAACTGCTTAGGGCCATCCCTCTCCAACTTCTGTGCATGTATTTATTGACCTTAAATTTGTATGTGTTTTTATACCTCCTTGTTATCTCCCTCTTTAGAATGTAAGATTGTTGAGGGTAGGTATTGTTTCTTTATATTTTTATTTGTCAGCTGGCACATGGTAGGTGCCTAATTAATGCTTGCTGATTGACTGATACCCAACAATTACCCAGCCTCTGCTTGGAGACTTCCAAAGAGGTAACAGTAGGAAATAATCTCTTGAGAGCAGAAATTTCTTATTTTTTTTGACCTGTATTACCTGGTACTGGTAGACCCTTACTAGATGCTTGCTTATTAATGAACACAATAGTCCTTCTTATTCCCTACTTTTTACCATCCCCATCCCCAGGTAATGGAAAGAAGCAATAAAGTCAACAGGGCAAACCCAAGAGCTGTCATCTCCTAAAGGATTGGCGCCATATTGGTTTGAAATGGCCTTATTACTTTCCAATCATAGGAGGAGAGGGAGAGGAAAGAAGAGAAAATGGAGTATGATAATGATGGGAAAAAAACCAGCTCACATCAGATGATGGTCCATGACCAAACAAAATGGCTACGAGAAGGTATGGAGGGAGAGAATTCAGAAAATCAGTATGTGAAGGAGTCTTTAACTCACATCCCAAGATCCTACACTCAGGGGAAGAGTACAGTAAGGTCAGATCTGTGACCAAATGGATAGAGGGTACTCCAGTTGAGATTATGTCTGTCAATGTATATATATACCTGACCCGGGTTCAGCATTCTATCCACTGTACCACATAATCATCAATGTTTTAAAAAATTAAGAAAACAACTTCTTTCTACCCAAGTGTTTGGGAAGCATCCCTTCCCAATGGATCTTGGGCAAGTCTTCCCCCACTACCAAGGTTCCCAAAACACGGCTGTCTGACATCAATAGGCTTCTTAACAATTCCATAGCTGTGGCTAACAACTTTCACAAGTTTCAGTCCCATTTTAAGAAATGACATCATGCTGACCCTCTTTCACAGCCCAAGAAGGCAACTCAGCATATCATCTGAAACTTGGGTTAATTTCCTTTAAATTTGATGGTACAATGGATAAATCACTTCCTCCAATAACAAAGATGTAAAAAATGAGGATCATGGACTTAAATTAAACATTTCCTCCTCTCATCTTGCAAGTGGTCTTAATTAGGTTTCTGCCTACAAAGTACAAGTGGGTTCATTAGGTTCTGCCACTAACTCTACACAACCTTGTGCAAGTCACTTAGACTATTCTTGGCCTTGGTTTTTTCATCTCGAAAATGGGAAGTTTGGACTAGCTTTCAGGGACTTTTCTAGCTCTGGATCTGCTAACACTCAGATTCTGTGTCTCATAAAGCTAGAGGGTCTCTTAGAGACCAAACTTCTCATTTCAGAGGGGCAAAAACTTGAGGTCCAACCAGGGGAAATGAGTGGTCCACAGTCACACAGCAAATCAGCCACAGAGCCCTGACCTAAAATCCAGGATCGCCTTCACTGTGCTTCACAAACAAATCTTGTTTCCCTACTCTGTTCTCTAATTGCCCATCTATGGTGAGGGGAGCCTAGATTTTGCCAGACTGGATGAAAAGGATGTTATGTGGAATGGTTGAATACTGGGGTATTATATGGACCAAAGAGTTTCCCAGGTTTCCCTGGAAAATGTCAAGCATGTTCTACTGCAAAAATTGCAAATGGCACCAGGTAAAAAGGGCACCAGTGCCATTTTTCAAGTCAACAATCTGATGAACTATTGAAAAGATAATGATGCTGTACAGGATTTCAAATTGCTATTAAAATCATATTAAGCTTATAATGTCTATTACAGGTCTGCTCATTCTTTCTCTTTCTACATCAATGAGAGTATTTTGAGGAAAGGAAAGGGGCAGCAAGAAGAGAAAGGAAGTTAGGGATGGAAGAAACCTCAGTTCCTATCCCTGCTGAAGTATTTACTGGCTATGGGCCTGGGAGGGATTCTCTGAGCCTCAGTTTCATCGTCTGGAAAATGGGGATGATGACACACTGTGTTAAGAAGCAGCATGGCGTGGTAGACAGAAAGCTGGCCTCAGCATCAGAAAGACCTGCATTCCAGACCTATCTCTGACATGCCAGGAAATCACTTGAGCTCTCAGTGTTCTAGGTGGCTCTCTCAAGTGCTCTAAACATGCTGATCTCTACTGATAGAGGGATTTTTCTTACTGAGAGCACCCAATACCAATGAAATCAGAGATCCAGTGCAAAAAAAAATAGACAGCAATCATAATGATTGTTCACATGTATGTGAGGCAGGCATTAGGGCTACAGAGAACATTTTGCAAACTTTGAAGAACTGCGGAGATAAGATAAAGAGTGCTGTTCTTATGCATGTAAGCCAGATGCTCCAGGGTCAAAAGACAGTGGTAACTGTCACCTGCTAGTTCAGGATCACTTAGCTAAAAATAATAGCAATAGTAATAACAGTCACTAGCATTTGAGTGGCACTTTCAACATCATCTCATTTTGTATTCCTAAACTGGAAGGTAGGTGCTAGTATTTTATACATTTTATAGATAAGGAAACTGAGGTAGAGAATGACTGGCTGGTGTCTAGGGTTAGATGTGAACACAAGTCTTGCTGACTCCAAATTCCACACCCTCTCCACTGTACCACCAAGCTACTAAATGCAGGAGACAGGATTCGCACTTAGGTCTTACAGATTCCCAAGCTCTTCCTTCAGCACTGTCTACCTCTATCTTCAAATCTATGAACTTTGGTTGGAAAAACTTCCTAATAATTGGAGCTTTCCAGAAGGGGACTGAGCTATCCCAAGAGGAACCAGAGGTCTGGAAGCAAAGGGTAGTCACCTACCAGGGCAGTATACAGCATCTTCATTTTGGGTGGGCAGACCAGGAAGCTGTCTAGTTCAACTCCCTCATTTTACAGATGAGGAAACTGAGGTCCAGCCCAGGAAATGACTTGCCCAAGGTCATACATATCAAGGAGAAAGAGGATTAGGTCTCAGGTTCCCCAGCTTCCCTATTCAGCACTCCAAGTTCATAGATCCATTGCACCATGCTGACTCCCAAATATTGGAAAAAGAGATACTTATCTGGTTCCCAGTTGGACTAGATGGTTTATGAGGTCCCCTCTGACTCTGAGATTCTAGGACTGACTGACTCTCCCAATTGCCTTCCTCCATCCACCTCAAAGAAATATCTGGACATTAATACACTGGCTCAAGAGGACACCTAGATTCAAACTCCACCTTTGGCACTTACTGCCTGTATGACGTTGGACAAGTCACTTAACTGCTTTCTGCCTCAGTTTCCTCATCTGTAAAATGAGGAGGTTGGTTTAAATGGTCTCCAAAGTGTATTCCAGCTCTGGAGTCATGATCCTTTGAAAGTAAAATGTCAGTGAAGCTGGGAAGAAATGATGATATTTGTCACAAAAAAAAAAAACAAAACACCAAAAAGCAATGTTTGGCTTCCACTGGATTCAAGGTGAATGGAAGGACATGGCACTACAGGAGTCTTATATTGAACTGAGGCTTGGGAATCTGTAGTTTTCTGCCCTGGACAAAGGGGCATTGCTGAGCAAAGGATATCTAGTGTAGGAATTTTGCAAATGCTGGTTAAGCAGAAACAAAAAATAACCTGTTGAAAGACCTGCCCAAATTAGGGCCAGCATAATTAGGGCTAGGGGCCCTTCTATCGATGGTCATGCCTGTTTCAGGCTCTGGGCATTCTCAGCTCCACCTGGAATGACTGGCTGGCCCTTTGTTACTGACCAGCAGGAGTACTACTCACAGATGTTTGATAGAAACCAACCCCTAGGACATTCCAGCAAACCCATCTCATCTCCTCCAGCGAGATGAGATCATCACCCCGCTTTGTTCTCATGTTAATGGCTGCCTAGGGGAGATTTAGCAAGAGGAGAGAGCATTTCAATCATCAGCATCAGAACTCCAGCATCCATCCTTTTCCACCACCAAGAGCGAAGTTTAAGAGAAAGATGTAATGAAAAGAGCCCTGAACACACCCATTAAGGCAGGGGCAGAATCCATTCCACCAGAAGAAAACATGAAAAATGTGGAGGAAGGATGGACGAGATGTCCTGATCTCCCATGGGTAAACCCTGATAGAGGTTGGCAGGTGTGCTATACACCTCTCGCTTTCTTCTCCTTTTCTATTTACAGCCTTAATTCTACTCACTAATGGAATGAGTACATAGAAACAAGTGCCCAGATCATCCTTTGTTTCCTTCACCTCCTCTCTTCCAACCCCCTCCCCAAAACCCTCAAGTGGTGGCTGAGAATGATTGATACAGAGAAGCCTTAGCCAAGGAGAGAGAGAAGGCTGGAGTTGAGATCAAGAGAACCCCGGATTCTAGGTCTGTTCCCCATACTCACAGGTTCAAACCCCCTCCTGCAGGAGACCTCTCCTAATTCTCCAGCCTGACCTCCCACCAACTCAGTAGATATCTGGGTTGTGCCTCATGGTTGAGGTGCTGGCCCCCCGTTAGAATGGGAGCTTCTTGAGGAGCTCATTAATTATTAATTAATAAGAATTAAATTATTTTAATAGTTGCCCTCCTCTCCAAATGACAAGTATGTACATTCTCTTCCTCTCACTTCTATCCATTTAAAAAAAAACCAAGGAGAAACAAAACCTTGGTAACAAATATACATAGTCAAGGAAAACACATTCCTACATTGGCTGCCCAAAAATGTAGATCTCCTTCTACATCTTGAATGTTTCAATTTTTAACCTTTCTTTGTATCTGCAGTGCTTAGCATAGCATTTGGCACATAGTACCATATGCAGGATCATGGATTTTGAGCCAAAAGGGACCTGAGAGAACCATCAAGTCCAATACCCCCACATTTTGCTGATGAGGAATCTATGGTGGAGAGAAGCTAGATGACTTGCCCAGGGTCACACAGCTAAGAAGGATTTGACCTTAGGTCTTCTAGACACCGCTATGGTTCTATCCACTGAACCTTAGTGTTCCTACCTGTAAAATGGGGAAAGGGAGTCCTACAAATCCTAGCCTTACAAAGTTCCAACGGGGATCAGAGGAAACAATGTACATTTTTATAAAATGTTCTGTGAAACCTAAAACATTATAAAGATGCCAGTTTTCCTGTTTTTGTTTTTTAATGGTGGTTTAGGTTGCCTGAAAGGAGGAACTCCAGATCCCTGCCCCACTTCAAATCTAGTCACTATCTGAATCCCACTGCAAACAAATAGTTTAATTTGTTGGGTGACACCCCTGGAGAGGTTTGGAACCCAAAGCCACTCCCAGGAGTACGGATTTGGACAGAGTATACCTGGAGTCCCTCGCCACTCCCAGATATGTGTACCTCTGCCAAACCAGATGCAAAGCTGAGGGTCACAGAATGTATCACTGAAGCCTGGGAACATATGTGATATATATGGGGCTCAGGCCTTGTCTGGTGCCAGGACTGAAGGACCTTCCTCCTCACCAGTCCCTGCTGCCTCCTGGAGTCACTGTTCAGCCACCATCCCCAAGTCAGTTGCTGCCTAGAAGCTTTGGGGAGATCACATCTAATTACCTGGAACCAGGATGGGATCAACTGTTTTTAATGCTGGCTGCCAGCTGGCCAAATGTATTTTTTTTCCCTCTTCATCCAAAAGTTCTGTCTTCTTTCTTTCCTTCCTGGTTTCCTTCCTTCCTTTCTTCTTTCTTTCTTTTCTTCCTTTTTCTTTCTTCTTTCTTTGTTTCTTTCCTCCCCATTCCTTCCTTCCTTTCCTCCCCTTTTCCTCCCTTGCTTCCCTCCTCTCTCTTCTCCCTCCCAGAATGACCTTGTGTAGAAATTTTCAACTGCCAAAATAAAGAGCTACCCACCACCTGAAGGAGGTGACACACTAAATAAGTAGAATGAAACAGACATTTTTGGAAGTGGCCAATATAGGGATTTGTTTTACTTGGCTACACATATTCCTTACAAGGGTTTGGGGGTGGGGATGGGAAAGAGATACAATAAATGATTAACTGAAACAAAAAAAAATTTAATTTAAAGATAAACAAACAAAAGAGCCAGACACCTAATATAGCATTCCATTCCATTCCAAGCTTTATCTACTGTGACACCCATATGCCTCATTCTGATAACTATTTCAACATAACTGACAGAGCTTCAAGAGGCAGCTAGATGGTGCAGTGGATAGAGCTGGAATTAAGAAGATGTGAGTTCAAATCCATCCTCAGATACTTCCTAGATTTGTGACGCTGGGCAAGTCCCTTAACCCCTGTCTGCCTCAATTTCTCCAACTGTAAGATGGAGATAATAATAGCACCTACCTCCTAGGACTGATGAAAGAATCAAAGATATTATTTGTAAAGTGATTTGCAAACTTTAACATACCACATACATGCTAGTTAATTACCTCTTGGTTTCCTTCATAATCCTAAGTATTTTGTTTTATTCAGTTAAAAACCTTATTCTGTGAAGGGACTCCTAGTCCTCAACAGTCTGCTGCCCAAGAGGTCCATAATAAAAAGTAAAGAAGTCTGTTTTCAGTTCTTTCTACTACACCAAAATGCTTCCTCTCTGCCCAACCACAGTTTTCACTTGGGTGTCAGGATGTTTTGCCTCACTGGAATTTTATTATAACACACCCAGGGCCTTTGTTCCAAAGAACATAGTCTAGATGACCTCTAAGGTCCCTTCTGACTCTGAAAATGTAGGAGATAAAAGAAAACAGGCACCAGTCATTTTTAGGGAGTCTTCATAGGGGGACCAAAGATTGGAGAAAGATTTATCTTCCAGAATCTACCCCCACCCTGCAAATCTCAGGTCTTTTGGATATTGAAGTTAACACAAATACTAAAGAGTCATAGCAGGGACCATCCATGTTTCCCTATGCCCCCCCACAGAACAGGCCAGGCTGGGGGAGGTTTGCAAGTTACCCAGGCATACTTTTGTTATTGTTCAGATCACTGATTTTATTTCATATCCCAATCAGCTGTCTCCCCTGGCCATCTTGCCATTGACCCTGGCTTTATCCCACAGGGACTCCCCACCTTGCTTTGGCAGAATAATCAAATCCAGACCATCACTGTCTCTGAAAAGGAGTGGAATCCAGGGCCCTGTGGCAGCCCTCACCATCTCTGGGATTCACCAGACGAAAATTCTCTTCCCTAGTCACCAGTCCCTTGAATGTGTTAACTCCCTCTATTAGAACTTAAACTACCTGAAGGCAGGCACTGTCTTCCTTTTGTATTTGCCTCCCTGGTGTTCATCACAAGCTCTTTCATTCATTCCCTTCATTAGGACAAGAAAAGTCTCTTGAAAAGAAAACCAAGTAAGAACAGCAATTGTCCACCAATTTAAGAAGTGCCTGGGTGTTGGGAGGTTAAGACACCTGCCCAGGGTTACAGAGTCAACATAGGTCGGAGATGGATCTGAATCTGCCATTGAGGCCATCTCTCTTACATCATGTCACCTTTCAACAAGCCAAACTTACTTTAAAGCAGGACAAACACTCCTCCTCTAGGAAAGTTTGGTTATTGTTCAGTCACATCCAACTCTTCCTGACCTCGTGGACCATGCTGCCCACGGGGTTTTCTTGGAAAAGATACTGGAGTGGTCTGCCATTTCCTTCTCCAGTGGATTAAGGCAGACAGAGGTTAAGTGACTTGCCCAGGATCTCACAGCTAGTAAGTTTCTGAGGCTGAACTTGAACTAAGATCTTCCAGATTCTGGGGCTCAAGGCTCTATCCACAAAGCCACCCAGCTGCTGCCTTCAGAGAAAGTACAAGGGAGGAGAAGCAAAAACAAAAATGGTGGCGAAGCAGCTGGGAGAAATGAGGCCAGCTGCTCCTGAGTGGGCCCAGGTGTCCTCTATTCCTCCTTGGGTTCTGAAGATGTCACAAGGCTGTCATGATGGCAATGTGGATAAAGTAAGATGTCAGTGAATTTCTGAGCACTGAGATGACAAAGTTCCATTGCTCTGAGCCAGCGCCAGGCTCAGGGGAACAGTGGGGCCCTTTTATTCAAAGTTTGTTGAATGAATTCCATTAAATTTGCTTCCATTAATTATTATTAACAGCAATGATAATAGGGGACATTTATGGAGCACCTCAAAGTTTACAAAGTGTTGTATGCCCATGATCTCATTTAAGCCACACAACAGCCCTATTCAGTACCCTGAGATGAGTACTACAGACATTATCACCCCCATTTTGTGGATGAAAAAACTGAGGCTCAGAGAGGTGAACAGTTATATATCTAGTTAAGTATAAGAGGCAGGATTTGAACCCAGGTTTCTCCTGCTCCAAGTCCAAGGTTCTTTCCTTTTTACCATTCTGCACTGGAGATACATAAGCCAGATAGTGGGAGTAAAGAGAAGAGAGAGGCTTGGGGGTGATAAGACCCATGAATTACAGGAATGTGATAAAGGCTCAGTTTGCAAAAGACACTAGAAAGGTTAAAAACAAAGAATGCATGAGATATTTTGATGAGACAACAGGAGTCAGCAACTCCCTTCCTTTTAACCAAAGGTCTTAACCACCTCCATGGTCCTCTAAGCTTTAGCATCTGCCCCTCCTCTTCTCCTTGTGATGCCTCCCAGCACCATCATCTAACATACCTATGTAACCCAGAGCCTTCTGGGCCTTGCCATGTGCCCCAATGCTGCTCCCTTAAGATGTCTGGGCCTTTGTGAATGATCACTCAAGAAATCTTGGACTTGGACTTTAGTTAATGTCGTCTAAATCAAAATTATGCTCCTCTGTATAGTAAAGTACACTACTATTTAACAACATGAAGCTGTGTGACAATAAATAACTTTGTTCCCTTAAAAAAAGGGCTCCTGAGCCTTGCCATCTGTGTGAAGAAGAGCCTCCTCTTACGTTGGTCTCCTCTTTTCAGAATGTGAGCTACTTGAGAGCAGGGACCTTTTATGGCTTTTTCTATTTTTATCTCCAGCACTCAGTAAAATGCTGGGCACAGTAATTACTAAATGCTTCTTCATTCAATCAGGTTATAATAGTATAAATGATCAGATTTGGGAGCTTTGACTCTCGGAGAATGGGATATAGATAAGAATAGGCAGGTGACTTAGAACTAGGGGATTGGAACTTGGGCGAAAGATCAGGACTAAGATTGTATAATGCCATACAATAGTTGGGAGTCATCCTTACTGTTGACATCATAGTAAATGGAACCAGCTTGCCAAGGGAGAGAATATAAAGAAAAGAGATCAAGGAGCTGAGGCTCGAGTTGGACAAGGTCATTCACAGAATTTTGGTTCATCTCAATAATATATATCAAGCACCTCCTCAAAAAGGATAAGTGACTATTTGTAGCATTTTCTTCACAGGGCAGTTGAAGGTCCCAAACAATGTAATGTACATAAAGTGTTTTGAAAATCTATTATTATTGTTACTGTACTTAGATACATGACTGAATATATGAAACATTCAGCACATTACATCCAAAAGGAAAACTGAGTGGTTGGACTTTGAAGGAAATTCAACAAAGAGGGATGAAGGAGGGTATTTTGCAGGGGTAGCCATCAGCAGAACCAAAGCCAGAGATGTGGGGAGAAAATGGAGTACCTGTTGGTAAGATGACAGGCTGTCTAGTTTGAATCCATGGCAGCACATAAAACAGGCTGGATATAGGTAGGGGGGCTGGTGCCAGATTTCAGAGAGTCATGGTTACCTCCCAGCTCTGAATCTGTGATCTGATGATGGCCAGGCGAATGGTGACATCAGAGGCAAAGAAGCCACAAGTCTTCTGCTTTTTGGTAGACCAAAATAGTTCTTAGTGGAAATAGGCTTAAGGAAAAAGATAAAAAGTCTGTTTGGGGGCCCCTGTTGACAGCTAAAGGAGACCCTGTGGATCATCTACTTCAACCCCTTCATTTGACCCAAAGGTCCCATTTTACAGGCTGAGAAAACTGAGGACCAGTGAGGTCAAGTGAATGCAGTCAAAGTCTGCACACAGCTGCAGAATCAACAGTGAAAGAACTATGGAATTGGCTCTTGGTATAGAAGATTTCCTGGGACAGCTCTGGTTCTGATACTGATGCTGAGATGTGGCATAAGATTTCCTTCAAGCTTTTTCTAGATACTCTTAAACTATCTGGGGAGTCACAATTTAATCAACTGTGCACCTGGAGCTGTGTGATAAATAACATGGTTATACTGTATATGTTCTTAATACTAAAGCAATTGCTGCTCCAGCGAGCTACTCACTGGAAAGGAATTCGATCCATAATCTTATATTTTAATCTTTTATTATGACTGAGAAGGCATGATGCACCAGAGAGAGTTCCAGTCTAGGGTCAGAAGAGGTAGATTCAAAGCTGGCTCCCTGACTAGAGAGTCACACAGCAGACTGGACAGAGGGCTGGCCTTTGAGAAGAAAAGACAGCTTCAAATCTTGTCTCAGATACTTACTAGGCAAACCCCTTCCTCTCTCTCTCTGGCTCTCAGTTTCCTCACTTGCACACAATGACCTCAAAGGTCCCTTCAAGTTCTAAATTTATGGAGTCATCAAGGCTGTCCTGGAGACATTCTGGTTTACAAGAAAGAATTGGCTGGGAATCAGGAGAGACCTGTAATGGATTCCTGGCTCTAATCAATGGACTAGACCTTTCTATGTGTTAGGTAGGCACTGTACTAAGCTGGGCATACTAAAATGAAACAGTTCTTGCCTTCAAGGTTGTTACATTTTATCCTACCCAAAGAGGTATGCATACACTGTTACTTACAAAGTAGATACAAGGTTGACTTAGAGAGGAAGGCACTAGCAGCTAAGGATCCCAAGGAAGGCTTCTTGAGAAGGTGGCATCTGATCTGGGTCCCTAAAGGAAGTCAGGGAGTTTTCTGAGGTGGAGGCAGGGAGGAAATTAGTTACTAACCATAATCTAGGGCAGACCTGAGCCTCAGTTCTCCCTTTTATGTAAAACACACATCCAAAGAGGGGCCAGCTCTCCGCCTGGAAAGACTAGCACTAGCCTGGATGGACCAGTGATGTCTGCTGGTCCAGACCAGGATTGGAGAGGCTCATCAGCTGATGATGAGATAAAAATAGCAATAATTTAAAAGGATGATCTACATTATTAATTTCCTGCAGGGTGATAAATTTTTCAGCCTTGGCAGCTCAAATAAGCCCCATGAGAGGGTACAACCACACTAGCCACATTTATGTCCTTAGACACTACTATCCAGAGAAAAGTAGGAAGGGTCCCTTAAGCAAACTTCCTTAGGAATTGGAAAGTCAAACTTATTGTTTATAAGTTTACAATGGAAAAGGAAGCTATAACAAGAATCTAAATAGAGAGCTTTTAACCTGGAGTTGATTACAATAGGGCATCCCTGAACTTGGATGGGAAAAAATTTTTATCTTCATTTTCAATAACCTCTAACTGAAATTGAGCATCAAAGGGGTCAATGACACAAACAAATGTCAAGAACCTTTGACCCTGATACTAGTGATAAATTGATCAATGATGAAACCAAATGCTGGATTATTATAATAACCCAGTTTGCCTTGGAAAACGAAATATAAGAACGAACCTCTGCATGGTACTATGGAAAGAACCAGGAACTTGGATTCAAATCCCAGCTCTGCTATCTCCTACCTGTATACCTGTGTCTCAGGGCCCCAGAAGAATTTGGATTGGTTGACTCAAAATCTATGATCCTACAATTTCTAATTTGCAGAAGTAGGGGAAACAAACAATATAAATGCTGCCACTGTTGAATGTGGAGGTTAGTTTTGTTATACTTTTTTAAAAATCCTTTTTTATTCTTTCTTCTAAGTTATGGCCTGCTAAGTAAGGAAGGGAAATAGAACTTATTAGGAAATGATGGTGACATTAAAAAAAATGCCAACAAAATTTTAAATAAATTAGTCCATCAACAAACATTCAGTACCAAGAGCCTTTTATGGGCTAGGAACTAGGATGAGGTGTTTCTATTTGTGTCTTACCGTTTAAATTTTCCATAGGATCTGGTTTAGCACTAGAAGGGATCTGAGAAGTGAAGGCACTCAAAGATCCAGGATTCTAATCCATTTTCCCTGATTCTGAACTCAGGGAATTCAGGGCTCTTTCCCACTATGCCACAATGACCATCCACTGGGCTTTAATTGAAGATACTAACAACTTCTTAGGACTATGGAAATTTCTAACAATGGTGACAAGGTCTTGTCATATTTTCAATAAAAAGCAAATGGAGAAAAGTCATTTTAGTAGACCTGATATGGCCTGTCCTGGTGGGAGAGATTTATCATGGATGGATTTTGTGTTCTATTTTCTAACCACCTGCTTAAATGACCTTACTGCCAGCATTTGAATTATGTTCAAGGATTACTTTGCTCCAGGGAAGTTTGTGTGCTGAGGAAGGAGTTGGAAAGGGCCTGTGCATTCAACAAACTTTGTATTTTCATACAATAAATGGGTAGAGGGGCTGACTTTAGGGTCAGGAAAACCTGGGTTCAAGTATTACCTCAAACATACTATATGTGTGACCCTGGACAAGTCATTTAGTCCCCAGCAACTCTCTAAAACTACAAGTTATAGACTTTTCCTAGAATGGAATGAACACACTGAGAGTTTCGTAAAATGATGAAATTAAAGGTCTGGATCCTCCTCTTCTCTCCCAACCCCGACTCAAAAAACCCACCACAACTCTTAAGTTTGTGGTCTTGTATAATATGTTCAAAATGTTAGGTGTGAGCTGGTCAGGATTTTAGAATTAAGTATCTTATTCATTAAAAAGGCTATCTTTCATGATTACTATCTATTTGACTTGGACAAATCATAACACACACACCTCAGGCCTCAGTTTCCTCATACGGATATGGGGGTTGGACTAGATGATCTTTGGGGTCCTTTCTGCCTCCAGGTCTATGATCCTATGAAGTCAAATTCTGAGTAATTATGAGTAACTAATCTTGGTCACAGGAGAAAAAATAACATATCTCCCTCCTCCCTGCAAAAATTTAGGGGCTTACAAGGGCAAAATGTTGCATCCCTTTTCTGGCCTTGTCCTATTATAGCATTATTTTTGCTTACCTCTTTTTTCTATGTTTTAAAGGAGGGTTGAATGACACTCAGAAATAGCTGTGATATAAAAACGGAACACATAAAGAAACATTTTTTAAAGAAAGAAAAAAGTTTTAAAAATTAAGAGGTTATTAGTCTCCATTAATAAACTTGGGATTTTTTTCTATTGAAAGCAAAGGAGATATTTTACCTGCTGCTAAAATCCCATGAGGTTCTCTCCCTAAGTTGGCTACTTAAGACCTATGATTTGTAATTTTCCTAGTTAAATTTAATATATCACTTGCAATCAAGTGGCAGTAGGAAAAAGGGCTCTTGATTTTAAAAACATTTTCTAAAAGTATAGCTCCTTGCTTATTTTCCACATCTGTGACAGGGTGAAACCTATACTAGGTAATGAAAACCAGAGAATGACTGACCCTCTGACCTTCCACTAAGTTCTATGAGTTTCTTAGAGAGGCAGGAGGAAAAACAAAAGCTAGATAAACCAGAGAAATCTAGGTGATACAGGAATAAAGCCAGTATTCTGAATAGGACAGTTCCAATTCAAACCCTTGGCTTGTCTCAGAGGAACAAACAGAGGGCTGAGAGTTCTCCACTTTCCAGTGAACTTGGAGTGCTTAATATGCAACTGATGTCCTGAGGGAGGGACAATGGAAAAGAGAACCCCCTGCAAGGGCACACTTTCTCATTGCCAAGGCCTAGAAAGTTTGAAGCAGCTGGCCTTCCAGACAGTGGACTGGGGGCAGGGAAGCTGCTAAACTCCAGACCCGAGAGAATGACACACTGGATTCCACCACATGGACTAGCCCAGGCTGGAGAGACAAGTTAGCTTCTACGAAAAATACAAGCCCAGGTAGAGAAAGCAACTAGTTTGAGTCCATGAAATATACAAGGCCAGGAGGGAGAGAGTGATCAGTTAGATTCCCTAAAATATACAAGCCCATGTAGAGAGACTGACAAATTAGCTTCTTTGAAATATACAAGCCCAGGTAGAGAAACTGATCATTAAGCAAGAGTCTATGATATCTGCAAGCCCAGGTGGAGAGACTGACAAGATTAAATTTTTATGAAATGTACAATCCCAAAGTGGAGAAACTGGTTAGATTCCATGAAATGTATGAGCCCAGAAGGGAGAGACTGATCGTTAGATTCCATGAAATGTAGAAGTCCAAGTGGAGAGACTGACCAGTTAGATTTTTATGACATGTGCACGCCCAAGTGGAGAAACTGACTGGTTAGATTCCATGAAATGTACAAGCTCAGGTGGAGAGACTGACCTGTAAGATTTTAATGAAATGTACAAGCCCAACTGACTAGTCAGAGTCCAAGAACCCAGGTGGAGAGAGACTGACAAGTTGATTTCCATGAAATGTACACACACTTTAGAACTTTGGAGATAGACAGGGCTCACCTTCCTAGCACAGGCAGAGCAATGTTCCACCGGCACTCCGAGTAGGGGATGGGAATCTTTCTTCCTTTCTCCTTAGCAGGAAAAGGACAGACTGATGTCAGAGACATTATTCCTTCCTCAATGCACCACTTCAGGAAAAGCCTGTCCTTTCAGGTAGGAGAGAAGAGAGGTAGGTGTGTGTGTGGGGGGGGTGGTGGTGGTGGTGTTTATGTGTTTATAAATACTCTGCATTTCCTTGTCCCAAGGTAAGGCAAAGGTAGCTTCCGAACCCCGGCGAGAACAGTCCAAACCGCCCTTCCCCCACCCCACCCCCTGTTCGGGAATCTCAACCTTTCTGCTCCGTGTGCCCAGGAGCTGCTAAAGTGCCTTCAAGGCGCGAAATTGACCAATTCAACAGCAAGGGAGTAGGGTGGGGGTAGGGAAAGAAGCAGACAGGAGAAAGGCAGCCCCAAGGTACGGTTCCCGGTCGGTCTCCGTTGCAGCATTTCAAGCCCAGCTAATGCAAAGAGCCTCCCTTCCCCAAGCCAAAGCTAGCGCGCACAGACCTTGTTCCAGCTCCTCTGGGCGCCCTGACTGATTGCCCATCTCCGGCCAACTCCAGTCACCGCTCCTCGAGAGATCGGTTAAGGCACCCACACCCTGCTCATGGTCCGGCTTCCCAGGCAGCCCCGCAGCCCGGCTGGCTCCTTCCTTTCTGCCTCTGGGTGTTTATGCTCCAGTCCAATAAAAGAGTCGGCTGCTTCCTAGTTCCTGGCACCGGGCGCGGGGGCTGCCCCTCATGCTGGGGCAGCTGGGCTAAGCCCTCCTACCTCATTACAATATTATGCACCGGCCCGGCCTAGGCAGCGCTTAATTAGCCGGCCGAGTGCTGGAATGAGACCGGGAGAGGGAGAGGGAGAGGGAGAGAGGTAGGCGTGTGCGTGTGTGTGTGTGTGTATGGTGTGTGTGACTCCAGCCGGGCTGTGGGCCACGCAGAGGCAGCCGGTGCAAACTGCAGCCCCAAGAGGGGAGAGAGGGAGAGAGACAGGAAGAGGGGATCGTGTATGAAAGACGGCAGGAGACAAAGGGCAGGCGGGGAGCGATGGTTCTGACGGTGTGTGTGCGCGCGCGAGCTTGCGAGAAAGCCGGAGAGGCCTCGGAGAAGAAGGGGACCCCGGAGCGACCAAGGGAGGAACAGAGTAAAAGGGAGCGAGTGGAAAGAGACCTCGTTATTAGGGAGGCATAGTCTGTGATTATCGACTAAGCGCCTACTACGTGCCAGGCACTGTGGGATACAAAGAAAGACAAAGAACACAGCCCCAGTTCTCAGGGAGCTCAGTCTAATCGGGGAGACTTCGCGCAAACAAGGCTATCAGATAAGATAAACTGACCAAGGTCCTTTCATAGGCTTATAAGACTTAGAGCTGGAAGGACCTTGGAGGCCACAGGCTCAGCTCCCCCATTTTACAGAGGAGGAACCTGAAGCCCAAGGGGTTAAGTGACTTGCCCAAGGTACCCCAGCTGGGAAATGTCTTGAGTCAGCATTCAAACTCCTGTCTCCAAGTCTAGCCAGGGGCTGTTTCAACCCCACCTCTGAAACTTTAGGCATATTACTTCATATCCCTGGGTCCCAGTTTCTTTATTTGTCAAATAAAAGAGGTTGGTCTAGATGGCGTCTGAAGTCCCTTCCAAAGATAAATCTACGTTGCTGTGATCTTTTGGTGTGCTAAGCACTCTGAGTGATCGAGGAGGAAAAGACCCCCGCCCCTCAACAAAAATCCCTCCGGGGTCCTCTGGAGCCTAGGGAAACAGATTTCTCTCGTCTTAGCATCCTCTCATGTGTGAACTGACAGGACTGGAACAGGCAACTACCTCTAACGTTTACTATCTGTGTGAGGCTGAGTTACTTTCCCTCTCTGGGCCTCAGTTTCCTCATCTGTCAAATAAAGGTCAAGATGGCCTCGGACGTCTCTCTCCAACCTGTGAGCCTACTAATAAAGTAAAAGTATGAAGCTGTCTGTACCTGCAGTTTGGTTTCCAAACCTTTGGAGGTGATCTTATTTACCGGCTGAGGTTTTGACAGTGAATTGTCGGGCAATTTTATGGAGGAACCGCTCAGAACACAATGAAAATCTTTGTCAAAGCAACAGTAACTTTTCCTGCTTCATCTGGAGCCGGGGCTGGGTAGGATTCAGTATTTAATTGCAGGATGCCTTGGATTGTCTTTAATTATTCCGTATTTGTCTCCTTAACTAGATTATAAACGCCTTAATGACTGGATCATAAAGATTCCTAGCTGGATGGGAATTTGGAGATCTAAATTGTCTCCCTAAATTGGAGCCCAGAATGGGGGAAGGCACCAGCTCAGGGTAAGTAGTAAGGTAGTAAGGTAGTAAGCAAACAGAGCTGGGATTTAAACCAAGTTCTTCTCACTGGGCATCCAGGGCCTTTCCACTGTAGCTGACTGCCTTTCAAATGGCCTTTTACAGCCTCAGCCTCCTTTACTGATCTGCAGCATTGCAGCATCCAACACTACTGACCACCCCCTCCTTCTCAAAGTTCTTCCTTCCCTTGACTCAGATCTGTGACACTGTTTTTCTTATCTTTCTGACTGCTCTCTCTCTCTCTCTCTCTCTCTCTCTCTCTCTCTCTCTCTCTCTCTCTCTCTCTCTCCTCTTTCCATCTCTCTCTTTTTATAAATCTTTTTGTCTTTTGATCTGTCTTCTCTTTCTCTCTCTCTCTCTCTGTCTTCCCCCCCTTTTTCTGTCTCCTTCCTACTATCTCTTGAGTCAGTCACAACCTCCCTGGGCTCTCCATTTTCTTCATTTGTAAGTAAAGGAGAGTAGGAGAGGGGAATGCTGAGCAGTATAAAAGAAGATTTTTACTAGCTGTGTGACCCTGGGCAAATCACTTCATCCTATTTGCCTCAGTTTCCTCATCTGTCAAATGAACTGGAGAAGGAAATGGCAAACCCTTCCAGTATCTTTGACAAGAAAATCCCAAATGGGCTCATGGAGAAACAGATATGGCTGATAAATGTCAACAACAAGGAGCAGCCCCCCAAGGTTTTGTCTCCTTTCCTCCCTCCAGAGATCTCTAGGCTTCAACTCTCACCTCTCTACTTCCAAATCTTGAGCTCCAACTTTTTTCATGAGCTCCAGTTCAACTTTTAAAATCTGGCACCACAGAATGAACATAACCCAAACCTAACTCAGCAGAGAATCAAAATCTAGAGAAGGCAGGGCCTTTCGAGGTCTGGTTCAACCCCATCTCCTCCCTTCTTTGTTCCACCTCTCCCACCAAATCTTCGCTCTCTTCCTTTTGTTGTTGAGTCATTTTTCAGTCATGTCTAACTCTTTGTGACCCCATTTGGGTGTTTCTTGGCAGAGATACTGGAGTGGTTTGTTATTTCCATCTCCACCTCCTTTTATAGATGAGAAAACTGAGGCAGGCAGAGGTTAAGTGACTTGCCGAGGGTCACACAGCTGGTAAGTGTCTGAGTTTGGATTTGAATTCAGGTCTTCCTGACTCCAAGCCTGAAACTGTCCACTGCAACACTTAGCTGCCCAAAGTTACACAGTAGTAAATTGTGGAGCCAGGCTTCAAACTCAGGTCTTATGACTCCAAATCCAGACTTCTTTCCACTAGACCTACTGCATAGAAACACAGGTCATCAGAACTAGAAGGAATTCTCCGTCTTATCTAGACCATCTCCCCTGTTTTGCAGGGGGAAAAAATAAGCAGGGCCCACAGTGACTTCCCTGAGGTCACATGACTACTTACTGTTGACCTGGTACTTGAACCAGGTCTTTGTGACTCCAATGCCTTTTAAAGGATTCCGTATATAGAAATGTTTTCTATTAAGTGATCTGCTCCTGAAGTGGACAATCTATGATAGCCTGGCATAGGACCTTCAGAGAAGCAGCCAATCCTTCAGATCACAGATAGAAAAAAAATGCAAACATAGCTGGCATTTAATTAAAAACCAACAGCCTGATGAAGAGTTTCTGCTTTCCTTGACCCCACCCTGCAGCTGACACTGACTGGGTCACTGGCTTTGTGACTGTAGCCAAGTCATCTGACCTTATTATCCAGGCACCTGCTTCTCCATTTGAGGACAGAAATAACCATATTTACCCACTACCTTCTCAGAGTTCCTTCCATATAATGAAATGCATCATTAACCTTGGGGATACTGTATGCTGTACAGAGAGAAGACCCCTACAGATGACAACAATACCTTTCATAGTAAGTTAAGTTACACAAAGTTTGCTAGCCCCTAATCTCAACTGCCTTTTAGCTTGTTAAATATACTTAAGACACTCAAAAGTTACTTCAGATACTATTTGCTAACAGGAAATAGTGTTAACATGTTTTTAAAAGGATTTTTAAAAATTCATTGAGAGGGAAGATGGTGGAGAAACAAAGTCCCATCATACCTGTGTTTGCTAACCAAATGATCCACAAGTATGTAGGAATCACCCACCATGGGCCAGGTACTGAGGATACAAGTCCAAAACTACCATTCAGAGGCAAGATTTTACCATCATTTACTTTCAAAGGGCCTTCTTAAAATTCATAAACTTAAAAAAAATTCTTGGGCTAGGCAGGATAAATTAGACCCTTATTCAGTGAGGTCAAAGTAAGCAGGTCCCAACCTAACCCAGTGAATTTCTCAGGTAGAAGGTCATAGCTGAACCTCAGGTCCAAGCTGCTTGTCATGTCCACTCTGTGTTAACTGATGGGTATCTGAGCATCAGTTTACAACTGGTGGTTGGTTATGTTCATCTTTATTGGTATAGTGCACACATTATAATTTTTGTAATTTTCTGTTTAAATATTTATTCAAGCATTACTTTTGGTCAACATAAAAACATCAAAAGGGTGATTCCTCAACTATTTTTCCTTATTACAAAGAAGGGTATTTCAGGGCACAGAGGTATATAAGGAGGTGCCTCTGGGATTAAAAATAATAATGCATCAATAAACCTTTTGTGAAAGTACTTCTTCGTTGAAAAATTTCTGCAAGTTTCCCATTGAATTATTCTCATTGCAGAAGGAATGTAAGGTCCCTGAGGTCAGGAGAGGCTTTCCCATTTGGTTTGTGTGTCCCCAGGGTCTATCACCATACCTGGCACCGAATGGGTATTTAATAAAGCCTTCTTGGGTCAGATAGGATTGAATGTTTGTCAGTAGGAAACCATTTCCACAGCCATAAAACCAGCTTTTCCATCACATCAACTCCAAATATGGAAAAGGGGAGCGAATGAGAGGTATCAGGAGTGCACACTGGTCCCTTAGATTGCTAGCATTTTCATGATTCACATATTTTTGCATAATACCCATATGTATCTTTAATTATTATTTCTGAATGTGGAAACCTGTGTCCTAGGGGACTAGGCAACTGAATTTTAGTTATAGAGGGCAATGAGGAAAAAAAAGATACTAAATTTCAAAATGTTTACTGTTTACTGAAAATATTAATATAAATACAAAATAACCCCTCCCCTCTGTCACCAGACCTGTGATTTCACTGTGATATTCGTTCTTTCCCAAAAAGGCGACTGCCTCTAAACAAGGCAGGTTTGTGCTTAATCTACTAAGTAGAGGACTTGGAGAGCCTGGAGTCTGATCCACTACAGTGTCTATCAAAATATATTGTACAGGCTGTCCCAAAAGTCTTAGTACAGTTTTAAGCTAAGACTTCTTGTATACACAACATAGCAATATAAATGTTACATATTATGTAATAAAATGTTGAATACATGGGTATCGAGGGTAACCCACACCTGGGTTTAAAAGACCCTTGTCAGCCCTCCCTAGGGGTAGAGGATCTGATATGTGTATTTACTCACTTTGCTGACAGCCATACAAGTCACTGCTGATAAACTAATTTTGCCCAGAGTCTATAGCTCAGTCTGCCTTTATTAAATTTCTCATGATACCTCCCTCCCAGGGTTGTTATGAGGATGAATGAGATAATATTTGTAAAGGACTTAGCACAGGGCCTGATGCATGGAGATCTTGTAGGTATAACATTCAGAACAACCTTCCTAGATCATTGCATTCATTTACAGTGGAACAAGGCAACCCTGAGCAAGACATCTGTTTCCTAAGGCAAGACTTGCTATGGACATTCTCTGGGGGGATTCCAGACCTAGGGAATTTTCTTGTCTGATTATTTAAAAATAAAAAAATATTGGGCCCTAAGATAGACTTTCGAGATGACCACCTAGAGCATGGCACTGTCAAAGAATGGTACTACCCGCACACAGTCTGTTTTCTGCCCTTCAGGGGCTATTCATAGATTCCTAGGATCATAGACCTAGGCCTGGAAAGGACTTTCAAAATTACATTGACCTCCTCCTTTCCGAAATGAGGAAACTGAGGCCCAAAGATGTCTGTTATGTGACTTGCCAAAGGTAAAAACAAAGAACAAGAAGTGGAACTGGGATGTGAAACCCAGGTGCAGTGACCCCTCAGCAAACATTTACTGACCATCTGCTGTATGTGTCCCGTTGCACCAGGCACTTAGAGTTCAATGAAGCAAGGAGCTTGTGATGTACATGCGAGCAGGGTCATTCTCTTGTCTGGTTGGGTTTTCTGTCACCCCCTGCTTATTAGGAGTCTAGGGTTTTGAGTTTTTAGAATTTTGTAAACACAACTGTCATCCCTTCTCACCCTGAGGTGTGCAAATGAATCAATCAACATTGCTTGCTATAAAATGTGCCTATAATGCATACACACATTTATACACATCCACAGGGCTGTGCCTGGAGCCAGCTCAAACAGACTCACTAGAGGTGACTGATAAATTTTCAGTCTGAGCCTTTATGCCTTGGAAAACAGCAAACCCTACAATTCTGCATTTGATTTTCTATTTGGTTGATAATCCAGAATTGAGAAAATGTTTAATTTTAATTTAATTAGATTAAATTTCAAAGTGTGTCATAGGTACATTTCACTTTGGGACAGCGGACATACCACTGATTATTTCTATTAGTAAGTAAGGCCTTTATTCCTCTTACAATCAATCAATCCATCAACAAGGATTTATTAAGCCTCTACTGCGTACCAAGCTCTACCAAGCTCTGTCCTAGGCTCTGGGGACACAAGTGTAAAGAATGAAATAATCCCAACTCACAAAAAGTTTACATTCTAATGGAAGAGACAACAAAGACATATATGTGTATGCATGTACATGTATGTGTCACATTTGCACACCTACACAAATACATATGTGTGTATACATGGAGAATGTATATATACATTCTAAGGAGAATGTATTCACTCTATGCAGATAGGTGACTCAATGGATAGGCACTGGGCCTAGAGTCAGGCCTGAGTTCAAATGTGACCTCATTTACTAGCTATGTTACCCTGAGCTAGTCATTTAACCCCTATTTGTCTGGGAGGCAGTTAGGTGGCTCAGTGAATAGAGCGCTGGGCCTGGAATCAGGAAGACCTGAGTTCAAATCCAGCCTCAGAAACTTACTAGCTGTGTGACCCTAGGCAAGTCACTTAATCTCTGTTTGCCTTAATCCACTGGAGAAGGAAATGGCAGACCACTCCAGTATCTTTGCCAAGAAAACCCCACAGTCCACAGGGTCATGAAGAGTTAGACACAGCTCAACACCAACATTCTATACAGAATAAATGTGGAGGGGATAAATACAAATACAGATAATACCAGGTAGTTGAGGAAAGGGAGGACCTCACAGTATAGGAGATCAGGAAAGGTTAGCATTGGAGGTTTATTCTCTACTTTTGTAGACTGTGGTTGTCATTTAAACCACAAGTATCTCCCTAAGGCCATTTCTCTCTCGCTTGAGAAAATACCTCAAGGATAATTTATGAGACAGAACTTCCTGGGTGGATTGATGTCTATAACCCTTGGCAGAATCCTGAAAGCATTCAGTGTACTCAGAATTATTCTTCTTATTATTTTTTGCCTTTACTAGCCAAAAGGGCCTCTCCCTGCTTTTTCCCAACAACAATCACATAGATAAAGTGTCCATCTGGGCCGAGGCAGCCCCATAGCAAGCACCTGGTATCGGAGATAAAAGCTTTTATTTCTCCAGGGTAAGTCCATCTTGAGTCAGTTAAGGAATCTTTCACTCTCATCTCCTTAATTCCCCCTCAACCAGTTACTCTGCAACCAGACATTCAAATGAAAGTCTAGGAGCAGAGGGAGCAGGCAACCTTTTGCCACTGCTGTCCCCCTGCCCACCAACCAACATCCTGGAACTCCTGAAAAGGTCGGGACGTCCCTACCTCCCTGCAGAGGAGGGATGGTTATTCTCTTGAACAAAAGGGGAAAGCTGGGAAGCCATCTCTGGAGGAGCTGTACCATCACCCCCGAGTGTCTGCTCTCATCTCTGGCCCTCCGGAGTTTACAATTGGTACATATATTTTGTCTCCTCCATCAGAATGGAGCTCCTTAGAAATGTAAGCTCCTTCAGGCAGGGGCTGGTTGGCCTTTATGTTGCCAGCGCTTGTCCCATTTCCTCACATAGTAAGTGCTGCTTAAAATCTTGACTTGTTTTTTCATGGGAATCTTGTACATGGGCCTTTTTCTTTTTCCCCTACTGTGATGCCACATTGCCACCTGACTCCTCATTTGGCAGCACCTTAGCTGCCATGTCAGAACCTACAGAAAGATTCCTTTTCTGATAGAGTGCTAGGCATGAAGTCAGGAATACTTGGGTTCAAATCTAGCCTCAGATGCTTACTACCTAATCACTTCACCTCTGCCTGCCTCAGTTTCCTCAACGGTAAAATAGGGATCAGGGCAGCTAGGTGGATAGGAGTCAGACCTGGAGGCAGGAAGACATATTGACCTCAGACACTTATCTGTGTGACCCAGTGCAAGTCACTTAGCCATGTTTGCTTCAATTTCCTCGTCTAACAAACTGGAGAAGGTAACAGCATACCACTCTAGTATCTTTGCCAAAAAAAAACCCCTAATAGGGTAGAGTCAGACACAACTGAGAAAATGACTGAACAACCCAAAAATTAAGGATCGCAATAGCACCTACCTCCCAGGGTTGTTTTGCCGATAAACAGAGAAGAGCTTTGCAAACTTTATTACTCTCCACCCTTAAAAGGGAGAGTAAGTGTTAAGTGATCTGGCCACACTAGGTGATGAACTACGGAAGCAAGTGTAATGTCTAGGAGCCTAGAGGGTGCCTCAGGGTCTAATGGATGAAGAGGGAAATGCCAGAGGGAAGGAGAAAGACCAAACCCCTTTATCATTTGCACATGAAAAGAGGAAGACTGGAAGTCCTGAGTCATAACCATAACCGTGGCTTACTCGCCGGATGAAGCGTCCTCAGGGTGAGGATAACTCACGTGGCTGGAATGAAAGTCTGGGCATGGACTTGAGTTTTCTTTGCATTAGGCATCTCTATCATCTCCAGACTTACACGGGCTTAGAGAGTGAGGCTTTGTACTGAAAGACTGCCTAGGGTCACACAGCCAAGTAGGTTTCAGAGTTGGAACTTGGATCAAAGACTTCCTGACTTCAAGGACAGTTCCCTATGTCCTCTACCCCCATCTTTCTCTGAAAAGGGTGGGGAGGGAGAAGCAGCATAATAGATTTAGATAATGCTTTTAGATATTTAGATAATGCTTTATTGGCAAATACGATCTCAGTGGATCCTGACAATGGTCTGGGGAGTGACAGGGAGGGATTTGCTTATTACCTCCATTTTTCAGACAGAGAAACTGAGGCAGACAAGTTCCAGGGTCATATAGCCAGTTTAGTGCTGGAGGGTGGATGTGAGCTCAGGGCTTCTCACTTCTAGGTTCAGAGCTCCATCAACTGCACCACTGAGATTTCTCTAAGCAGCATGGTATAGACAACAAAAATGAATTTACTGTTTCATCTGCAAAGTAGGGAGAAACCAGAATCTCTGTGCCTTACTTGGGTGAAACAGAAAGGTTTTCTCCATTGGCTGTCATCAGGTTTACTAATGAGGACTCCAGTGCTTCATATTTATAGAACGGTCACATTCCCATCCCTGGGTATATCTTGAGCAACACAATTTCCTAGGGCAAGAAGGGCTATGACATTTGACTCCAAATGGGAGAAATCTTCTGCCTCTTCAAACTATTTCTATTTACAGTCATCCCTTCCACATCGTGACTTTCCCCATCTGGGTTTCGATATGTCATGGGTCAGCTTAAGAAATTAGATGGGAATTTGGAGGGCATTTTTGTGGAAGCCACAGCTGACACAGGAAGAAAAATGTAGACATCCAGAAATGCATAAAACATATAGTATTGTATAGTATAGCAATATATTTTGTCTTTTAATACCATAATAATTCAAACTTCTCTGCTATGAAGGGAGGGTTCAAACAATTTTACATAGATTTTCCAGAAAGCAGAGGCACCATACCCCTAACACCTGCAACGTAGAAGGAATAACTGTATTCCTTTGATATATATATATATATCTCAGGACCCCAGTGAATTGTAGTATGTGGTAGATGGATGGAGGGCTTCATTTGAGGTGAGAGGACCAGGTTTCACATGGTACCACTTCTGAGTGAGTTTACGGAAATCATTTCCCATCTCTGGTCTCATTTCCTCATCTCTAGATGAGATGGCCTCTGAGGTTCCTTCTAGCTCTAAGCTTATGATCTTCAGGCAGAGATGAGTTGCTGATCTGTATCTGTGGAGAGGATTTCCACACTGGGAGCTCTCTATTCTGATAACATCACAGGCATCCACCAAAAAGATGTGGCTCTTCCAAAAAGTCTTCTGACTTATCCCCAACATTTTTTTTTACTGCACTCTTAACTTTTTTGCAAGAAACCTTTCCAGTGTCTTCCTTCTGAGATTATCTCCAATTAATCCTGTGAATGTCTTTTTTTTTTTTGCACATAGTTATTTGCATGTTACCTCCTTCATTACACT